>CM034311.1:116499-1316499 GCA_019925795.1 Dendrobium chrysotoxum
TTCACTCTGTTAAGGACATTAGCACCTCTAGACCTTTAGAAGTTCTTCACATGGACCTCTTTGGACCCATTAGCACTGCCAGCTTAGGGGGAGAGTCTATGGTTTTGTGATTGTAGATGATTATTCGAGGTTCACTTGGGTTAAGTTTTTGTCACATAAATCTGAGTCATTTGATGAGTTTAGATCCTTCTCTACTTGGATTCAGAAGAAGTTAGGATGTGAGATTATTACCATCCATAGTGATCACGGAGGGGAGTTTGAAAAATAAAAGATTTGGAAGTTTTTGTGAGGATCATGGGATTAGTCATAATTTTTTAGCTCCTAGGACCCTCAGCAGAACGGGTAGCTGAAAGGAAGAACAGAACCTTAGTGGAAGCCGCTAGAGCCATGCTTGCTGAGTATTCACTTCCAAAATACTTTTGGGCTGAGCGGTGAACACTGCCTGTTATGTGCTGAATAGGGTGAATGTGAGAGTCAAACTGAATAAGACACCTTATGAGATCATTAAGGGTAGAACTCCAAATCTGTCCCACCTCCATGTCTTTGGCTGTAAGGTTTTCATTCTGAATAACGGGAAGTCACCCTTAGAAAATTTGACCCCAAATCTGATGAAGGAGTGTTCTTAGGATATTCAAGTGTGGGGAAATCCTTTAGGGTGTTCAATAGGAGGACTTTGGATGGTGGAAGAAACAACCCATGTAGTGTTTGATGAATCTGATCTAAGGAGTCTAGATCTGAAGTAGAAGATGAAGAGATTGTTGAGGTTACCCAAGGAGTTGGAAATACAAATTTGGAGGAAAGGGTAGAACCTCAAACCGAGTTGCCTAGAGATTGGAGATATTCTTCGAGTCATCCTAAAGAACTGATCTTAGGAGACCCTTCTGAAGGTGTTAGGACTAGGCATGGACTTAGGAAGGAAGTAAACCATTCTGCCTTTATCTCAATGACTGAACCCACCAACATCAATCAAGCCTTGTCGGATGAATTTTGGATTTTAGCTATACAGGAAGAATTGAATAAATTTGTAAGGAATGATGTTTGGGAGTTAGTAGAAAGACCTAAAAATCAAAGTATTGTGGGAACCAAGTGGGTCTTTAAGAATAAGATGAATGATTCTGATGTGGTGGTGAGAAATAAGGCAAGATTGGTGGCTAAGGGGTATAATCAGATAGAAGGGATTGATTTTGAGGAGACTTTTTCCCCTGTAGCTAGATTGGAAGCCATTAGGGTGCTACTAGCCTTTACCTGTTATAAGGGATTTAAGCTGTTTCAAATGGATGTTAAGAGTACCTTTTTAAATGAGGTAATTAAAGAGATATTTTTGTAGAATAACCCCCAGGTTTTGAGAGTTCCCAATATCCAAGTCATGTCTATAAATTAAAAAAAGGCATTATATGGATTGAAACAGGCACCCAGAGCTTGGTATGAGAGACTTAGCACATTCCTGTTAGAAAGAGAGTTTGTTAAGGGAGCGTAGACACCACCCTTTTTCTGAGGAGATTAGGAGATGACTTACTCATTGTCCAGATCTATGTTGATGATATAATTTTTGGATCTTCTGATAAATATTTATGTGAAGAGTTTCGTAAAATAATGAGTAAGGAGTTTGAGATGAGTATGATGGGAGAATTGTCCTACTTTTTGGGGTTTAGCATAAGGCAAATGGATGATGGAACATTTCTCAATCAATCAAAATACACTAAGGATATTTTGAAGAAATATGAAATGGACAAAGCCAAGCCAATCAATACTCCCATGCCCTCCTCAGTTCAGTTAGATAAGGATTCAAATGGAAAATTTGTTGATCAGAAGAAGTATAGAGGGATAATAGGTTCACTGCTTTACCTGACTGCTAGCCGACCTGATATCATATTTAGTGTCTGTCTTTGTGCTAGGTTTCAGGCTGATCCTAAAGAGTCCCACCTGACTGCTGTTAAGAGAATTCTTAGATATCTTTTAGGAACCCCAAACCTAGGAATTTGGTACCCTAGGCACAGCACCTCTTTTGAGATCATTGGATATTCTAATTCTGACTTTGCGGGGTGTAGGGTGGATAGGAAGAGTACTTCTGGGACTTGTCAATTCATAGGACAGTCGTTAGTCTCCTGGTCCAGTAGAAAATAGAACTCAGTTGCACTTTCCACTGCTGAAGCTGAGTACATTGCCTTAGGGAGTTGTGTGGCCCAAGTTCTTTGGTTGAAGTAACAAGTCTTGGATTTAGGAGTACCTGTTGGCACAATTTCTATTCTGTGTGATAATACTAGTGCCATCTGTATCTCTAAGAATCCAATCCAACATTCTAGGACCAAACACATTGATATTAGGCATCACTTCATTAGGGACCATATTATAAAAGGGGACATTGAGCTACATCACGTAGCAACTGAAAATCAGTTGGCTGGCCTTTGACTCATTCAGTATTTTGAGAACCAGATTAGGAGTGATTGATATAAATGCTTGATTCTGATGACTGCTGATTTATGATTGTTCTGATTGGTATTCTGATTTCTGTTAGTTAGTTTTGGTATTCTGATTTCTGATTTTTGTTAGTTAGTTTTGGTATTCTGATTTCTGATTTCTGTTAGTTAGTTTTGGTATTCTGATTTCTGTTAGTTAGTTTAGGTTTGATTATTTGCTTTCAGTTGATTTTATTTCTTCTGCTGATTTCTGTGTTAGCCTTACTATTAGTTTGATTTGAGTATTTACTTTGCTATAATTTTCTACCTATTTTTATTTATTTACTGGTTCATATCTTGCGCTTACTGTTTTATGCTTTTCAAGATCTGATCACCGCTCACTACTTCTGATGATCTGAATTTTTGACAGGGAGTTTTTACCTTATTTTAGTTTGGAAGTTGGTAAGTAGTGATTGATTTCGCTGAATCTGTTAAAGGGAAAAAACATTGATGATTATTTCTCTTCCTCTAACTCCTTTACTGGTGTATAGGTTCTTTTGAATAAAAATCCTCTTCAAAATTAAAATGTTAGTTTTTGAAATAGAGATTATTTTATCTTCCTACAGTAATCTGCCTCATATCAATAGTGTTTTTCAAAGTCTTGAGTCATTAGTTTGATTTTCTAAACAAGTGAATGCATTTATCATATGTTGTATGACTTTTGTTTTGTGAATCATTTTTCCTTACTGTGGAGAGTCATCTCCTATGTCTGGAAGATAATCTCACAGCTGAGACTCTTTAATGATTATAAAAAGGAGAAAGCTTATAAAAGATGCGCAGTGCGCCAGATAATTTGAAAAAGAGGTATAAAATGAGCCAAAAACTGAAAAGATGCGAAATTACCAAATTGGATAGATAAAGTGTATCAAAAATCAAAAGATGCGCAAAGCGCCAACCAATTTGAAAAAGAGGCACAAAATGAGCCCAAACCAAGCTTTCTTCCTTTTCAGATTATTAAATGTCTTACGCCACTTAATATTTTCAAAAGCTTGAGACTTGAAAATCCTGATTTCTGATTTTTTACTTTGTAACACTATTATATCAAATATTTTTCTGGAATGAGGCTTGAAAGGATCTCTTTTCAAATCTAATGTCTTGTCTTCTGAATCGGATTTTTGTTTTGAAAGAGGTTTACATCGATAAGGTGCCCGGGGTTGGAGTTACGAAAGTTGATTATTTCTAACCTTTTCTAGATTTCAGCGCTGTCAATCGTCCTGTCATTGGTTTTTGAATCTAAAATCAAGAAAAAAATTTTGATTTTCTCGAGCATCTTAATCAAAAAAAAATCAACTGAAAGTAGTGTTAGTTTCCTGTTTTGTAGTTGTTCTATTTTATGTTTTATTTCAGTGTTCTGTTTTTCCCTCCTCCTTTTTGTGATGTCAAAAGGGGGAGTCAGTTGTAGTCGTGTATGTTTCTATTTTCTGAGTCATGTTTCCTGTATTATTTTAGCTGTTAAATGAAAATTTAAAAAATATTTGTTTTGTTTGATCTCCTAGTTTACTTTTATTTTCAGACTACTTTACAAATGTTTGCCATCATCAAAAAGGGGGAGATTGTTGCAAATCTGGTTTTGATGATGACAAATATGTTTCCAGTGTGTTTTGCTTGGCTAATCTATTTCAGGCACAAAAGACCGCGAGCCACTCAAGCCAACTCAAGATCGGGTCCAAGTGTGTCAAATGTATGATTTTTTTTTATTGAGTCAATTGTAATGTAACTGATTACCTAGCTAAGTAACCTTGCACACACACACTCAGGGAGAGAGATTGAGTGAATTAGAGTTTCTGTTAAAATTTTGTTCATATCGTCCTGGACGATTTTCACATCGTCTTGGACGATTCAGCCAAAACAGAAACCCTAATTATGGCGACTAAGTTAAGAGGGTCTGATTAAGCAGATCGTCCTGGACGATCTCCGGATCGTACGGGACGATATGCCCAAATCAAAAATTCTCAGCCGCCAGATCAAGTTAGGCAAGTTCTTATTTTTAGATACTTGGTCTGATCGTCCCGGACGATACGTGTATTGTCCCGGACGATTCAGTACAATTATGCCTAATTTAATCTGGTAATTAAGGAAAGCAATTTATTTTTGGTTGATACGATCATATCATCCTGGATGATCGTAGGATCGTCCCGGACGATCATGATCGTTTAGTGCATTTCAGCTGTACGACCCGAACTGTGTTCAGGACGATTTGGGGCCTTTTTGAACCAATCGTACAGGACGATGACCCTATCGTCCTGGACGATCAAGTCATTTTTTGGTCGTCCAGCATAGATTTCTCTGGACGACCCGAACTGTCTTCTGGATGATTTTCCTCAATTTGCACTAATCGTCCCGGACGATCGCAGGATCGTACGGGACGATATGAACAATTTTTTGTACTGATCATCCAGAAGAGCCTAATCGTCCAGGCTGAAACAGCTGAATTTAAACTGATCGTACAGGACGATCTATCGATCGTTCTGGACGATCTTGGCCGACCAGTTGAGACTTAGGGCAAATTTTAAGCCCACCTTTAAAAGAACTTTTTCCAAAAAAATAAGGGAAATCTTTTGCTGCCTTCCTTCCCTGAGAAACCCTAGAGAGAGAGAGAGTTGGGAGAGAGAGAGAAGATCTTGTGAGGGGGAGTTAGTGAGGGATTCACTAAGGTTGCTCCGAGCACGGATCAGAGTCATCTTCTCCGCTCGTCGTCTTTTGTCTAGTCGGTGTTCGTCATGGGAGGATCGTTCACAAGAAGATCTGGGGTTCTCTGCCCGCTTCAGGTGGAAGCAAAAGGAGTTCGAAGGTTCTCTGCCTGCTTCAGGAGGAAGCGAAAGGAGGTCAGGTTCTCTACCTCACCGTGTGGTGAAAAGGAGGTGTTTGTACAGGCTTCTCCGCCTTGCTGTGGGAGCAAAAGGAGAGACACTTTTTGTTTAGTGCAATACCCGGAGGGGAGGCTCCGGGGAGTGGATGTAGGTCAAGTTGACCGAACCACTATAAAATTTGGTTTGCTTTTCTGATTCAGTTTTGCACTTTACTTTTCTGATATTAATTGCTTGGGTGAATATCTGTGGTTGATCTTTTCGTTCTTGTTTATGTGTTTCCGCTGCTACGTATCGAAAAGATTTTCATTGTTATCGTCAAATTTTTAAATAACCAATTCACCCCCCCTCTTGGTTAGCCTCGGGGCTAATTCACTAGGGCTTAACATCCCTATCGAACTTTCACTCCTCACCCTTCTCCTTGCTTGGGTGAGCCTTGAGTGTAGGACAATCCGCCTTTATGTGTCCAGGCTTCCTGAATTCAAAACAAACAGATTCAGATGAACCTTTAAAGTTTCTACTGGTCTTACCTTTGTTCCACTTTTGAAAGTTCTTGTGTTTCTTCCTTAGAAAGCTCTTGAATTGCCTTGTGATCAAGGCCATGTCATCGCTATCAGACCCGGAGGTGCTAGCATCTGAATCATTGGCCTTTAGTGCCACTGTCTTCTCCTTCTTTCGTTCACCTGCATCAAGTTATCTTTGGTTCACCCCTTGCTCGTAAGCAATGAGTGATCCAAGTAAACTTTCAATAGAGTAAGTATTTAAATCTTTAGATTCTGTGATCGCAGTAATCTTAGCATCGTATGAAGAAGGCAAACATCTAAGAATTTTGTTCACTCTTTCGTAATTAGTTAGTTCTCTCCCTAGAGTATGCAAAGAGGTTACGATTTGAGTGAACCTTGTGTACATTTCTGAAATCGTCTCACTAGGTTTCATGCGAAAAAGTTCGTAATTATGTAATAAGATATTTAACCTAGACTGTTGACTTCAGTTGTACCTTCATATGTTATACACAATCTATCCAAGATTTCTTTACCCGTTGTACAAGTAGAAACACGTATATAATCTTCGGATTTTAAAGCACAAAAGAAACAGTTCAAACATTTTACATTTAACTGTGCTAAATCACGATCATCAAAAGTCCAATCTGTAAATGGGAGTTCAGTTTTAATACCATTAACAAGTCTATGTAGTGCTTCATAACCATCTTTAACTAACATCCACATACGATAATCGATTGATTGAAGAAAAGTAGACATGCGTGTTTTCCAAAAATTAAAAGGAATGTTATCAAACAACGGTGGTCTTGTAATAGAATAATCTTCAGCAGTATTACGATTGTTATAGTTAGCCATGGATCAAATTCAAAAGTTTTTAAACTTAAATTTTGAATCCCGCTCTGATACCACTTGAAAGTTCGATAGGGATGTTAAGCCCTAGTGAACTAGTCCCGAGGCTAACCAAGAGGGGGGGTGAATTGGTTATTTAAAAATTTCACGAGCAACAGAAAAATCTTTTCGATACTTAGCAGCAGAAACAAGTAAACAGGAATGAAAAGATCAATCACAGATATTCATCCAAGCAGTTAATATCAGAAAAGTAAAGTGCAAAATAGAATCAGAAAAGCAAACTAAATTTTATAGTGGTTCAGTCAACTTGACCTACGTCCACTCCCCGGAGCCTCCCCTCCGGGTATTGCACTAAACAAAAAGTGACTCTCCTTTTGCTCCAATAGCAAGGCGGAGAAGCCTGTACAAAAACCTCCTTTCCACCACCAGGTGAGGCAGAGAACCTAACCTCCTTTTGCTTCCTCCTGAAGCAGGCAGAGAACCTTCGGACTCCTTTTGCTTCCACCTGAAGCGGGCAGAGAACCTCGGATCTTCTTGCGAATGATCCTCCCACAACGAACACCAACTAGACGAAAGACGACGAGCGGAGAAGACGACTCTGATCCGTGCTTGGAGCAACCTTAGTGAATCCCTCACTAACTCCCCCTCACAAGATCCTTTCTCTCTCTCTCCCAAACTCTCTCTCTCTCTCTAGGGTTTCTCTGGAAAGGAAAGTGACAAAAGATTTTTCTTGTTGGAAGAAAAATATCTTTTATAGGAGGGCTCAAAATTTGCCCTAAATCTCAACTGGTCGGCCTAGATCGTCCTGTATGATTAGTTTAAAATCAGCTATTCTAGCCTGTACGATCTGGCTCTTCTGGACGATCAGTAGAAAAAGTTATTCATATCGTCCCGTACGATTCTACGATCGTCCGGGATGATTAGTGTAAATGGAGGAAAATCGTCCAGAAGACAGTTTGGGTCGTCCAGAGCAAATTGTGCTGGACGACCAAAAAATGACTTGATCGTCCAGGACGATAAGGGTATCATCATGTATGATTAGTTCAAAAGTTCCAAAATCGTCCTGAACACAGTTCGGGTCGTACAGCTGAAATACACTAGACGATCATTTTCATCCAGGATGATCCTGCGATCGTCCAGGACGATATGATCGTATCAATCAAGTATTAATTGATTTCTTAATTACCAGACTAATTTAGGCATGATTGTACTGGATCGTCCGGGACGATACACGTATCGTCCAGGATGATCAGACCAAATATCTTAAAATAAGAACTTGCCTAACTTGATCTGGCGGCTGAGAATTTTTGATTTGAGCTTATCGTCCCGTACGATCCAAAGATCGTCCAGGATGATCTGCTTAATCAGACCCTCTTAACTTGGTCACCCTAATTAGTGTTTCTATTTTTACTTGATCGTCCAGGACGATGTGACTATCGTCCAGGACGATCTGAATAAAAATTTGAATAGAAACTCTAATTCACTTAAGCTCTCCCCCTGAGTGTGTGTGTGTAAGGTTACTTAGCTAGGGGATCAGTTACATTACAATTGACTCAAGAAAAAGAAAAATAGTACACTTAGACAAACTTGGACCTGATCTTGAGTTGGCTTGAGTAGCTTGTGATCTTTTGTGCCTGAAACGGGTTAGCCAAGCAAAACACAATAGAGACATGTTTGTCATCATCAAAACCTGATTTGCAACACACCCTTTATGGTACCATCCTAGCTTCAAAATTTTGATTCGATCCTCTATGTGGAGCAAGTTTTCTCCCCACATGATCATCCAGTAGTCATGGAGTACACCCTCTGTGGTACCATCCTAGTTTCAAAATCTTGATTCGATCCTCTGTGTATAGCAAGTTTCCTCCCCATATGATCATCCACTAGTGATGGAGTACACCCTCTGTGGTACCATCCTAGTTTTAAAATCTTGATTCGATCCTCTGTGTGGAGCAAGTTTCCTCCCCACATGATCATCTACTGGTGATGGAGTACACCCTCTGTGGTACCATCCTAGTTTCAAAATCTTGATCCAATCCTCTATAAGGACCAAGTTTCCTCTCCACATGATCATCCACTAGTGATGGAGTACACCCTCTGCGGTACCATTATCCTAATTTTAAAATCTTAATTCAATCCTTTATGTGGAGCAAGTTTCCTCTCTACATGATCATCCACTAGTGATAGAGTACGCCCCTCGTTGCACTACCTTAGTATTAATTCAAACTTGATCCTCTCTAGTTAGGAGTTCTTCCTTCTTATATGATCATTTAAGCTTCTTCTCCTTAAGGTTATGTTCTTTCCTTCCTTAAGATTAGTACTACTAGTGGTAGAGTCCACCCTTTGTGGCACTACCCGTATCATTTCAAATTCAATCCTCTATAGTTAGGCATTCTTCCTTCCTATATGATCATTCAATCATCTTTTTCTTAAGGTTAGATTCTTTTCTTCCTTAGGATTAGATCTACTAGTGGTAGAGTACGCCCTTCGTGGCACTACCCTAGTGTCATTTCAAATTCGATCATCTGTAGTTAGGAGTTCTTCCTTCTTATATGATCACTCAAACTTCTTTTCTTTAAGGTTAGATCCATTACTTCCTAATGATTAAATCTACTAGTGGTGGAGAACGCCCTTTGTGGCACCATACTAGCTTCAAACTTCAAACAAAAGAATTCAATTTTCTTTTCCTTAAGGATAGGTTATCCTTCCTTTAGGATTAGACTCACTAGTGGTAGGGAATGTCCCTCGTCACACTACCCTAGTATCAATTCAAATCATGATTCTTTAGGAATAACTTTCTACTTTCCTTTAGAATTAAAATTTCAGACTTGACACTCTAATTCGGTTAACGCCAATATTTGCCGTAGAACTTTATTTTACTACACATATTGGGGGTATATTTGTTGATATCATTTTTGTATTAGGTCACTAGGACCAATCTAAATCCTAGGATCTTCCTAGATCTTAGATCAATCTAAATCAAATCCATATTTCAAATCAAAATTTAAGGTTCAAAGGTCATATCTTAAAAGCCTTTTCTAGTGAATTTTCAAACATTTTAAACCCTAGTCAAGTGACCCCTGATTCATGATCTATCACTTGAATATTGATTAGGCATGTCCCTAGGGTCAACCTTCCAAATTTGAGCTCATTATGAGGCCTCTAACCCCAGAAATTGAATTAAAATTCAAAGGTTATAAAATCTTCAAATATTTATGGCCTATGCCAATGGACCTACTACCCTATGGATGTTGACCATGGAGCCTTCTCCAAGACCTTTCCCCATCTTTTCCCAAGCTCAAAAACCCCATTTTGAGAAGAGAGAGAGAAAGGATAATTACTGTAACAGAATTTGATCCAGCCATCAAACGTTCTTGGACCCTTGAAAAAAGTTGTAGAGGGTTCAAATACCTTTCCAATAAGCCCAAGAATATCAAGATTCGACATCGAGATTGTAAGTTATCTTCATTTTAAGTTATATGATCAAACCTTGATTTCTCCCAAATCTCAATTCATGGAGCCTTCAAATTCCATGGGTTGAAAGATTAGGGTATCAAGATCCTAAGTTTCAAATGTTATTAAATTTAGACAGTCAGATTGAAAGTTATGGGCAATTAAATTTTTAATTCATTTTGAACTACGCGATCTGACGGCCGTGGTCGCGCCACATCACGAGCCATGCACAGTTCTACTAAAATTGAATAAAAAATTCAATTAAATGCTTAGAACTTCCAAAATTCATAAAAACTCCATTTTTTCACCAAATTTTGTGTTCTGGGGTTCATTGGAAAGGTCTTAAGCCCTACTAATTAGTAAATTTAAAATTAAAGTATTTTGGCCACTAAAAGGAGAGTTATTTGGGTTTGTTCAAAATCCAAATATCTTATTTTTCTTCCATTCCGTTGGTCAAATTGAGCCCAACTTTTGGTGAAATAGTTTTGGGCATCTTTTACATCTTCTGAATTTTTCCTAGGACCAGATGCTCAAGGGATTACTGTGGGATGAATTTTCAAAGTAAAGTGTCTATTTTGGTCCTACAACTTTGAAAATTTATAACTCTCCAAATTAGTAGAATTAGGTTATCTATTTGCTATGGTATGCTTGCATATGTCTCAGGGTTAGTTGACCAAAATTGCAAACCCATTTGAACACTAAAGACATCTAGGAAAAATAATTAAGAAAAAGGTCTAGCTAATTTAGAAAAATTATAGGAAGTTGTATACACACTCAATAGGGGTGAAACTTCAGAACTTGAAACTTAGTGACATTATACACCTTGTCTCCAAATTTCACTAGATTTGGAGGTCATTAGGTTAGTAAATTAACATAATCAAAATTCAGCTCTTTTACAACCCTGAAATTTCACAAAAATGTAATAAATCAAATTTAAATCCAAAAATCACAGACAATATATAAAACTGACCAAACTTTGATTCTATATCTAGGAAAAATAAAAGACCCATCACTGGACTTGTAAAATTACTTTAATTTAAGTTTTATTGAAAATCAACAATTGATTATATAAAATAATTAAAAAATATTAAAAATGCAAAATAAATTTTAACATCTGAAAACACTCCCATGGTTCATCTCTAAATTTTGGGAGTGATTTCATGCAATTTAAGATGAGTTTGGATCGAAACAATCAAAGCACCCTTAATTAAATAATTTTAAAAATTCAATAAATATACAAAATTTGGAAAATTCATAACGAATTCAAATAAGCTCCAAATTGAGCAAACTCAAAGGCATTCAACTCACATTAAGGTCTAATATTTATTAAAACTATCAAAGTTTCACAAATCAATCAAATTAAAAAAGTCAACTTTTGGTCAAACTTTAAGTCAAAATCAAGTTAAATCTTCAAAACTTCATAATAAAATGTAGAAAAATTCAAATCCAGTGTACTTACAGTCTAACTAATCATATTAAGGTCTAGTATTTTATAAAAATATTAATGTTCTAGAAATCACTTTTCATTAAAAAGTCAACTTTTGAACCCTTTAATTAAATGATTAAAATAATCCAGAAAATTCTAAATTTAAATAATTGATTTCAAATTCCATAAAATATCAAATTAATATTTAAAATACTCAACTAACCCCTTAATACATAATAACCACTCCTGAAATGAAGTTTTTTAGGATGGACTACTCCGGGCTGCGGGGCTACGTGTCCTAAGGAGGTTTTGTTCCTTGAGCCTGGTGGCACATCGGCACGAATGGATTTAAAGGAGTGTAAAACTTAATTCTAATTGATTAATGACTATTTAATTAAATTTTAAAATCCTTAATTCAAATACATTAATCTGGTTTGTAGGCTGGACTACTCCGGGCTGCGGGGCTATGTGTCCTAAAGAGGCTTTGTTCCTCGAGCCTGGTGACACAACGCCACGAACTGATTAATTGAAAATTTAAATAAATTTAAGACTTTAAAACTAGTAATTAATCAACATTAATTAAAAATTAACCAACTTTTAAATCTTAATCAAATCAATTCTCTTAATCATACCAGGTACTACTAGGTAACCCAGGCCTATGAGGCTATTAAATTAGCCCCAAGGAAGGTGAAATAAACTTCACGATCTCGGTGAGCAACAAAGGTGGTATCCAACAAAAATTAAAATTAATTTATAAATCGATTTTAAACCATTAAGACTTAAACTTCAATTAAAATCTCCCTTAAGCCTTTCAACTAACCAGAACATCAAATAATTTCAATCAATTATCTTATATAAGACATATTAAAGCCACACAGCCTACCTCACACACTTTAGATGGTTTGCTAGGACAACTAACTCTAGTTTTAGGCTAGGCTGGTATTTACTTTCCTGCTACTTGTGTGTACCGAGTTTTCCATAGTTTTTACTACACACTAGTTGTTAGATTTAAGTGATTGATATTGATTTGATTATTTATTTATTTTTATACTCTGTGTTGTGATTAATTGCACGTTAGATCTACCCCTAGGTTAGGAACGATTTATACTAATTCAATCTTATGCAGGTGGCCATGCTCGCACAGGGCAATTAAATTAAAGGGGGCAATTACTAAATCTTTAAATTAATAATATTTTTTGCAGGTGCTTTAGAATGCTTAACCCCCCCTTTATAATTAAAAGAGCATGGCCAAGTGTGGCTGTGATTGAGTATTTTTAAATTTCAAATATTAACTGATTGGGATAATTTGATTAAAATTAGCTACTTTGGATGTCAAATATAATTGTTGATTATTAGGATAACCCTACAGAACCGAGTCTAGATTTTTCTTTTAAATTTGAATGTAATTTGATTCAATGTTGAGTTGTAATGTGTTAAGTGACTTGAGAATGGGATATATATATCTTACTTAGATTCCAAAGAGGAGAGGACATCCCTCAAGGGAGAGTCCTCCTCCATTTGGAAGCCTAAGGTAGGATATTTTCAAAGTATCCAAAGAGAAAAGATAACACCCCTATCCAGGGGGAGTTTCTTTTCATTTGGATATCCAGACCCGATGATCCAAGGAGTTCTAGGAGGATGAAGAAGTAAAGAATGAGAAGAATTCCAAATCTCAAAGTCACTTGAGTCTTAGGAGTAGAATCTGGGTATCCGGCCACTTTACTTTTCCTGCAGACCCTGGGTTGTATAATTAAGTGGCACTTGCCACATGGACTTTTAGTTTGAATATTAAATTTAATTGATTTAATTATTTGATTAATTATTCAATGTTGATTGCGATATTAAGATTGCCTACTTTCATAGTTTTTTTGGCGATTATTGCATGTCGATCTTTATTTTCGCCTGGAATCCGATCGAAGGCCTGTGAAGGTACGATTAAACTATTTCTACTTAAATAAAATTTAAAATATTTAGGCTCAGATAGAAACTCTAATGCTTTTAAGAAGTAAGCCCGGATCGCCAGGAGTTTTCCATGCATTCATATTAAAACTTTTCCTTGTTAGGCACCTCCCCGCTTGCGAGTTCTGGCAAGCCACCTGACCTATTAGGGTGCAGTCCTGTCAAGGGGATGTTGTGCAATCTCTAAAAAAACTTATTTTTAAGCCTGATTTTAAAATTATTTCATACTTGATTTTAAACATTCGGGTCAACTAGCATGTATTGCATTAGATACAAATTAAAAGTTGAGTCTAATTCTTAATTATATTTTTAGCTTAAGTATTTCACCCAATATAAGTCAAGGGGTCAATTAGAATTATTTTGAAGATCCCAGGTGCCTCCTACCCTTCTTTCTTTGACCACCAGAAAAAAGCATTCAAATCTGATCCATTCCTTATTTAAAATTCCAAACCTCATCTTCCTTTGGTATCAATCTTTGCAATCTAAATGAAATTTATATCGCTATTTTAATTGAGAGTATTCATAGGAATATCTTTATTTTTCTATGATGTAATTAACTACGAGGGCTTACACTTGTAGGAGATTTGGAAACCCAGACCAAGATTTTAAAAATAAGCCTGTCAAAACTTTAATTAATTATCTTTGGGAAATTCAAACCTGACGATCATTATCATCATATTCAAACTATCGATAGTGATTGATATCTTCTTTTCTCAGATAGATATGTCAATTACAATCATAATTTTGATTATGAAATTAATAATCAATTTATTCAGATTAGAATTGTCAAATATTGGATTAAACATCACTTTAGTCCTTCAGGATTATATGTTGTTTCTCCTTGAGTTTGATTACGATAATCAGGATAAATTCAAAGATTTTTAATTTGAACCTATTAGGGAATGATATGTTCACCTTTTGAGGTGATATATAATTCATAATAAGTGTTCAATTTTATAATTAAAATTCCAAAAATTTAACCTTTCTCAAAGAAAATTAAATCTTTTTCAAAACTAGACACATATATTTTTCAATAAAATAGGATACTATGTACTTCAAGAGGAAGAGTATCGATCATCAAATGGACCACCAGCCAAAGGTGGCAGGTGACCCTTCGCCGCTATGGAAAAAGTGAGAAACCCGCGAAAAGGAAATTTGAAATCCCACAAAAAATGAATAAGATTCTCAGACTTTCTCACTCTAACTTTCTCTCTTTTGTCGCCATCTCATCTCCTTTAAAATTTTTATTTGATATTTATAAAAGTTGGATATTGAGGTGGTTTCTGTTGATACAGATTCCAATTAGTTGACTCAGATGACTATTCAACCCACTCTTCATGAAAGAATTCAGGAAGCTCAAAAGTCTGACACAGAGTATCTAAAATTGAGTTGTTAGATTAAGCTAATAAGAGACCTAAACTTTTGCTATCTGATTGTGGTGTTATTTTTTACAAGAATAGATTATGGGTTCCTTCGATTTGTGGTTTGAGTGCAGAGATTTTACATGAGGCATGCTATTCAGGCTATATTATTCATCTCGGTAGTAGTAAGATGTACGAGTATTTGAAAGGTATATTCTAGTGGCATGGAATAAAGAAGGATATAGTAGAGTTTATTTTAAAGTGTGAGGCTTATCAGTTAGTGAAGATAGAGCACTAGCTACCAGGTATTCTTATATAATAATTACCTATTCCAGAGTGGAAATAGGAAGGAGTGATGATGGATTTTGCTATAGATTTTTTCAGATTGAGATAGAGGCATTATGTTATCTTAGTTGTGGTTGATCTATTGAAGAAGTATGTACATTTCATTTCAATCCGACAGGATGATCTAATAAAGAGGTTCTCATAGATATATGCCAAAGATATTATCCAATTTAGGGGAGTTAATTTATGACATGACCTAAACTCGATCAAAAAATTTAATTTTTGGTCAACCTATTTAATAAATGGGTCGGGTTTAGGTTCTAATTCTTGACCTATTTAAAAGATTGGGCTATGTTTGACTCACTTGCTAACCTATAAATGACCTAAAATGGCATGTATCTCATAACTCGTAGCCTCGCACATCTCGTAACCCGCATCCTATAGTCCCACCCGTATCGCATCAAGCTCGCAGCTCACCTGCGAGTTACCGTACTATTGGTCCCATGTGCTCGACCTAAAGATAGGCAATCTAGCACCCATGCATGCATCGTTCTCACACCCATGCGTACTATCCCACTCATAGCTTATCCTCAGTCGCTCTTAGCCTAGCCCTTGCATGCTTGTGCCCTAGCCCTTTCCAGCTTATGACCTTGCACCGGCCCACTCAAGGCCACAACCTAGCCTATTAGTGACCTTACTGTTGCCTACTCATTGTCTCACCTACATTCTCCCCTACTCCCTCAACCCAAGATTGATTCTTGTCTGCTCTGTGCTTGCCCAAGTCAGCGTGTTGGGTCAAGTTGACTAGGTTTTCTGATGGGTTGAGTTTGGGTTAATATTTTGACCCATTTATATAATTGGGTTAGGTACAAGCTGGATAAGTTAAGGGCAGGTCAATTTTGGGTTGGACCTGAACCAAATCCAAAAACCCATTTTGATACCCCTAATTAGATTGCATAGTATGTGAAGGTGATTTTATCTGACCATGATGGTCGATCTAACTCCTATTTATAGAAAGGTGTTCAGTAAGGACTAAGTACAAAATTGCATTTCACTATGGCTTTTCATTCGTAGACTATCAAATAGTTTGAGAGGACTATTCAGGTACTGGAGGATCTTTCGAGACTCTTTGCTTTGGATTTTAGGGGTAACTGGAAAGATCACATTCCTCTAATAGAGTTTTCTTGTAATGATAGTTACCAGTCAAGAATAAGTATGAGTTCTTATGAAGCTCTATATGTTAGGAAGTGCAGGACCACTTTATCATTGACAAAGGTGTGTGATATGCATATAATAGGGTTAGCTTTTGTGAATGATACTACGGAAAAGATTCATCTGATTAGAGAAAGATTGAACTCTATATAGGATAGACAGAAGAAATATTATGATAAGAGTCATATAATTATTGATTTTAAAGTTATTGATTTTGTTTACATTAAATTCAGCCCTATGAAATATGTCAGTGAATTTGGAAGGATTAGTAAGTTGAGTATAGGTACATTGGACCTTTGAGGTTATTGAGAGGATTAATGGGAGTTATGGTAACTTGTTTTGATTTTAAAATGTTGAGGATAATATTTTTCCCAAGATGGGAGTTATGGTACCTCCAAATTCAATATTCAATTCAACCTATTTTTACCCTATTTGAAATAGGTAATTACTTAAATCTCTATATTTTGAACTCTTTCGTATGTGTTTAGAAATGATTTTTCTGTATAAAAAATGTTTACATGCATTCTAGAGTGGGGTCCAGGGGTTTGAATACATATTGGATAAATCTAAAAGTTTTCTACTAGAGAGCCTAAGTGTTGTGATGTCTGACGCCCTAATGCTTGAATAGTAGCTCCCTAGTATTATGGGCTAGGGAAAATAAAAAATGAACTAGCATCCTAATGCTCAAACTGTGGTGCCTAGGTGCTGGACAAAATTCTGTACTTAAAAATATTCAAATCCACTATTTGTTCCATTCCATTTTATTTAAACAGAGCCTAGAGAGAGGGTTTTTTAGTTATAGAAAATCCATTTCATGCAGCTTCGAGCCATTTTTAGCTACCGGCCAAGTTAGGAAAGTTGCTCAAATTGAGGTATATTATATTTTTCCTATCTCAATTTTTGATAATTAATTGTTTTTAGGATTTTTTTGATCAATTTATAATTTAGTTTTACAAAAATTTAGTTTTATCAAATTCTAGTAACTTTTATCCATGTAACTTTTGATATGTTATTGATACAGCTATTATAATCATTTTGAGTATTAATTTGAGATTTTTCACTAGGTGATTTTGAACAGTAGCTATTTTTATCAATTAAAAATTTTATTTTTACATCTAAAAATGGTGCTTTAATAGAAATAAAGCTTTAGAATATTTTTAGACATTATCTCTAATAATTTGGTTAATTTTTGAAAATGTGAATTTCTACTTAGTAGGATTTTTTTTGCCAACCGTTAAGGCTTTTTGGCTTATTATTAATCAAGTTAAATTATTTTTTACTTAGTGTAATGCACTGGAATACACATTTATTTGATTGAAATGAGAAATTTTGTTGGAGGAGAGAAGGGATTCAATTAGCGGAGAGAAGGGATTTTATTGTCAAAGAAAGTATATTATGTTTTCTGTTATATGATCAAAACTTTGAAGCCTCAGTGTTATTCTATATTCCCTAAGAATGGGTTATGTTGGCAGAGTGAAGAGATTATGTTGGCAAGAGAAAAGATTTTGTTATTTATTTGTATATACTCAAAGTTTGAACCTGATGGCTATTCTGTTATTGGTGTAAAATATTTGTTTATATTTTAGTTCAATTAGTTTTAGTACAATTTCAGTAGTTATTTAAATGCTTTTTTAAAATTCAATATAAGTATCTATTTCAATTTTAGCTTTATGTACAATGCTTTTATTTATTATTACAGTACAATTATTTCAGTCCTTTTCATTTAAGCTATTGATTTATGATTTAGGCTATGATAGCCTACTGAGCCATGTTAGCTTATTCTTTCTTTTGCTTTCATTTTTAGGTCAGGGAAGAGGTATGGAGCAAACTAAGTAGTTAGATGGTAGGCTCTAATTTGTGTTGTAGGTATGCTTTTTGGCTAGTTTCATTTTTATAAGCTTGGCTTTATTTTATTGTACATTTTATTTCCATGGTTGTTGTTGATATACCTCAATTTGTGCATATATTTTTAGATGATATATTGAAAAATTATTTTTGAGATTTAGTCTTCTACTTTATATTGTTTTTAGTAATGGATGTGTATTATATAAATTAGAAGTTTAATTTTTCTTAGCACTTCTCTAGTTAGATCTTAGGGAAAGTTTTTGGTTCTTGGCACAATTAGGCATAGTATCACATGCATGGTATCGAGTCATATCAGGTCAGATCATGACATGATAGATAAATGTGAATTTTATCCTTCGAAATGAATTTCATATTCCCTATGCAGAGTTTGATTATGAAAATAAATTATTTATCTTTTCAAGATAATAGTGTAACATTAATCTAACTTTTAAGGTAGTTAATGTTGGCTATGTGAATTTGTTTAAAAAAACACTAAAGCAAATTAGTGATCATACATTTATTTTGTCCACACTTATCCTCAAGTAATGATACTTCACTGGGATAAAAATAATTTATCTTTTGCCTTAAGTATGATTTTTGAAAAGAAATAAAAATAATACTCTAAGTATTTATACAATACATAAGTTAAAAAAATTTCTAATAAAATAATTTATAACATCATCATCACTCATTTTAAATTAATATTTTTTTAAACTAAACTCCTATGGGTGAATAATTTTAACTAACTTACTTAAGTTTATTGAAACTTTGGAAGTTAATGAAATTACTTGTTTAAATAATCCTTGAATCTACCTATAAGCTTTCTTTAAGTATTATGATTCCAATATTTCCTTTAGGAGCATTCTGGTAGGGTTAGACGTTGTAGATACCAATTTTTGATATTTAGGCATTTATCAATTGATCTTCTTTATTTTATTTTATTTTATTTATTTGGCTTAGTACTTTATAAAGCTTTTGAATACCTATTTATTGCCTCCACTTATTATTTTTAAGTGGGTCTAGACATTGCAGGTACTAAAAATGATCAACATCTCCTCCTAGGTAGGGTTTCAATCTTTGGCCATTAACTTTAAAAATTTTGGAAGTTCCATGGTCCTGAATATCAAAAATTCATAAAGATAAACCTTTACTACAGTGAATGATCCTGACCCTAAACTTTAATTTTCCTAAAAGTAATTTAATCATGAATAATACAAAAGAGCTTCTTGTCCAGGTTCAGATTCCTTTATATTGAGCTTACAATCATGCCACTTTCTCCTTATATAGATTTATATTCTCTTTAGCCTCCTATATAAATTCCTCTAACTCATTCAACTGTATTAATCTATTTTCCTTAATATACTTAAGAATATAATTTAATTTTTTCACTACCCAAAAGGCTTTATGCTCTAATTCTAATGGTAAATGATAGTCTTTTTCAAATATTAATCTATAGGGAGACATACTAATATGTGTCTTAAAGGTAGTTTTGTAAGCCCAAAGCGTATCATCTAACTTCAAAGCCCAATCTTTCCTATTAGTACTTATAGTTTTATAAAAAATTCATTTAATTTACCTATTACTTATTTCTACATGACCACTAGTTTATGGATGATAAGCAATTATAACTCTATGTTTAATGTCATATTTTAAAATTAATATCTCCACTCTCTTATTACAAAAATGACTTCCTCCATCACTAATAATCACTCTAGATACTCCAAATCTAGAAAAAAACTTCCTTAAGAAATTTAATAACCACATGAGGCTTCATTTTGGGGACTGCTACTCCTTCAATCCCCTTAGTGACATAACAAAATGCTATCAAAATGTATTTATTTCCATAAAATTGCATAAAATGTCCCATAAAATCCATTTCACAAATATCAAAAATTTCCACTTCTAATATAATGCCTAGAGGCATTTCATTTTTTTTAGTAATATTACCTGCCCTCTAAAACCAATCACATATTTTTACTTATTCATTTGTATCCTTAAATACGGATGGTCAATAAAATCTAGATTGAAACATTTTAGAAGTAGTTTTAAAACCTCCAAAATCACCTTCATACTCAGCCATATCATTGCCTAGTTATTGTATCAATTTCATTTTTGGTGACACATCGCCTAATAATTTGGTCTTTAATTTTTCTAAATAAGAGCAGCTCATACCAAAAATAGAATTTAGCATAATGTATAAATTTACATTTTTTGGTATAAGACATGTCAACGAGAATAACACGACCAATAATATAATTTATAATATCAGCATACCAAGGTATACCATAAGAATGCACATAAAAAAAATTCTCATCTGGAAAGATTTCAATAATTTCACACTCATCACATGCATATTTTCTTGCTCTACCATAGATAAATGATTAGCTACTTGGTTCTCAGTCCCCTTTCTATTAAGGATTTCTACATCAAATTCTTGCAATAAAAGAATCCACCTCACCTATATAGGCTTAGCATCTTTTTCTCTCATAAGATATTTAATAGTAGAAAGATCAGTGTAAACTAAAACACGGGTGAAAATAAAATAAAGTCGGAACTTGTCAAAGGCAAAGATAATGGCTAGAAGTTCTATTTTAGTGTTTGTACAATTAAATTGAGTTGAGTTTAAGGTTCTTCTACCATAAAAAATAACATAAAATTTTATATCTTTTCTTTGCTCCAACACAACACCAATAGCATAATCACTAGCATCATATATGACTTTAAAATGAAGTGTCCAATTAAGTGTAATAATGATAGGTGGAGTGATCAAGTGTTATTTTAAAATATTTAAAGCCTTTAGACATTCATCATTTAAGTTAAAAGAGACATTTTTTCAAGTAAATGGCATAATAGTTTTGATATTTTAGAAAAATTCTTAATGAATCTTCTATAACAACCAACATGTCCTTAAAAGCTTCTTATTCTTCTAATAAAAGTGGGTGGTTGAAGGTTTTCAATTACTTGCACTTTATTTATCAACTCCCAAACCTCTCTTAGAAAGTTTATGGCCTAGGATTATGCCTTATGTTACCATGAATTGTCATTTCTCCTAATTCAAAACCATTTTTTTTTCAACTTATCTTTTTAAAACTATAGTTAAATGTTCCAAGAAAGAATCAAAAGTGGTACAAAAAATAGAGAAATTATCCAAGAATATATCAATGCTCTGCTCAATTAAATTAAAAAAATAGACGTCACACACATCTAAAAAGTAGCAGAAGCATTGTATAAAACAAAAGAAATCCTCCTAAAGGAAAATATTCCACACATGCTGATAAATATAATCTTATCTTGGTCTTCTTGTGCTATAGGAATCTAGTGGTATCTTGAATAACAATGTTGGAAGCAATAAAAAGGATGTCCTACTAAACTATCTAACATCTGGTTAATGAAAGGCATGGGAAAATGATCCTTCCTTATTGCTTTATTTAGCTTCCTATGGTATATATAAATTCTCTATATAGTAACAGTCCTAGTAGGTATCAATTAATTTTTTCATTATCTATTATAGTTAAGCCTTCTTTCTTGGGAACATAATTTATAGGACTAACCCATGCACTATATAAAATAGGGTAAATGATTCATGCATCTAACCACTTAAGTATCTCCTTTTTTTACTACTTCTTTTATAATAGGGTTCAGTCTCCTTTAATGATTGGCTTTGGGAAGGAATTTTCCTCCATTATAATATTATGAATGCACAAGGATGGACTAATTCTCTTGATATATACTATGGTCCAATAAACATCTCTTTTATATTCACTGAGAACCTTAATCAATTTATCTTCTTGGTCGTCTTCTAATTCAACTGATATGATATAGTTAATATTAACTCTTCTCCTAAAAAGGCATACTTTAAATAGGTAGGTAGGGATTTTAACTATAAAATTTGTGCCTCAATAATAGACGATTTCAAAGGTCTACCTAGGGATGAGTTATCAAGTGATTCAAACATATTCCTAAAAATCCTAGGGGTATCACCAATCATTCGAACAAAATCTCTATTTCCCTCTCCAATGCCATCCTCACACAAAAGAATCTCCAGAGAGCTATCCTTCATCAAATCCTCCACATAATCCTTCACACAATCTTTAACTAAGTCTACTCTATGATAATCCTTATTTTGGTCAATAGGAAATTTAATTAACTTGGAAATATTGAATGTCACTTTTCATCTTGCACTCACATTATCAATTCACCATTTTAAACATCTATCATGGCTCTACCGATAGTTAGAAAAAGTCTACCTAAGATAATAATTATCTCCTTATCTTCTTCCATATTTAAGACAATAAAATTCAATGGAAAGATAAACTTAGCTACCTTAACTAACACATCCTCTATTACCATTTTTTTAATTTACGATTACATTAATCAAATGAATTAAAGAACATACAAAACCTATACAACTATGTATGAACTATACCCTATCACTACCAACCCTCGACACATTTAAAAAGGATGAAGGGATGCTCATTTCATTTATATTTTCCATTCAAAATTATGCAAAAGAGCAAAAGAGGCACATAGATCAACAGCCTTACTACTTACCCAAGGGATAAACTAAAAAATAACCTACCTAAACTGTGAAAGAAAACTCAAATCATGGTGCATATTTTGAAATCCCTTATTCCTTTAATCACACATAGTATTCCTCAATCAATTAATGATGTTGTTATTGTCACCTTCAACAATAATACCATGCAAATCAAACATCCAATCTTCCAACCCCTTTTTAACACTAGGGATCACAACAAGCAATTCAGCAGAAGCAATATCCCAATGCTAAATCTTTATTCCTTTTGCTACAAGAAGCTGCCCTTCATTATTTCTAGTTATAAAACCCAATCCTACTTAAATGTTACTCAGAATCATTGCATATGTGTTTAATTTAATCCAACTAAGAGCGATCCTCAAACTGAATGGTAGGAGCAGTTGATTGGGATTCTCCTAGAATAAGTCTTTTGAATATGGAGAAGGGCACTAAATTAATGCTAGATCCAAAATCACATAGTGCTCTCCTAAAAAATCCCCAATAGCCATAGAAATGATAAAACTACTAAGGTCCTTAAGCTTTTGATGATGTTTCTTCTACATAATTGCATTACATTCCTCAGTCAATGCTACAATCTTGAAATCTTCTAATATTCTCTTCTTTATAAGGATGTTTTTCATGAAGTTAGCATAGGTGGGCATCTATTCTAAGGCTTCTACAAATGGAATGCTAATATTCAATTTTTTAAAGATTTCTAAAAATATTGAGAATCGCTTATCCAAATTCTATTTTAATAATATATGAGGAAATGGTGGTGGTGGCCTTTCTATAACCTCTCTACCAAGTTTTTATTTTTATTATCAGGTTGTGGCGGTTCCTTTGGTTGGGGTACCTCTATTGGTTCCTCTAAAGATGTGTCTACCACAGATTGATCCTTATTTCTAGTCACATTTTCTAGCTCTTTCCTACTCCTTAATTGAATAGCTTTGCATTGTTTTTTTACTTTTTTTTTTAGGATTTATTTTAGTATTACTTGGTAAAGTTCATTAGGGTCTATTAGTTAAATATCTAGCTAGTTGTCCTAATTGGGTTTCAATTTTCTTAATAATAGTAGCTTGACTTTACAATTATGTACCTATTTGCAAAACCAACTCTTCTAAAGAAGGCTTCTTATCCTTAGGTTGGGCATTTAAGTTAAATCTAGGGGATAATTAGGCCTTTGGTTAGAAAAATTATTAGGAGGGTGGTTCTAGTTCCCTGCATGATTTGGCTAGTTAGAATTCTAATTGGTATTATTATTTTAATTATTATTCCAATTAAAATTTGGATGATTTCTCCAAGCAAGATTATAAGTATTAAAGTAAGAATTATTATTTTTATTATTAACTTCATTAATTTATTCTACATCAAAGTTATTAGGATCACTAGATGCTCCATAAATATTTTCTTCCAATATTATATATGAATTTTAAAATTAATTATTCCAATATTATCTAATTTTCAAGAAATGGTATCTACTTAAGTAGTTAATATTGATAAGACATCAAATTCATAAATGATAGCCACTTTTCTAGGATAGCTTCTTTCATAGGCCATTTAAATTTATTGGTAGCCATCTCCTACATCAAAGCATAGGCCCCGTCAAAGGGCATTAACATCAGAGAACCACCAGCGACGATATAAATAATTGATCTAAGGGAACTTATAAGGCCAATATAAAGAGTTAAAATTATTAAATAATCATGAAAGACATGATAAGGATATTTCCTAAGAAGTTTCTTAAATCTTTCCCATGATTCAGAGATAGATTCATTATCTAACTGGGTAAGAGAAGTGATATCATTTCCATGTTTGACAATTTTAGATGAAAATACTTAGCTAAGAATTCATGTACAAGATCATTCTAAGTTGTGATTGAGCCTGGGGGCAATGAATTTAACCATATTTTAGCTTTATCACTAAGTGAAAATAGAAATAAACTAAGTCTAATAGCGTCATACTAACTCTAATATATTTAAAGGTTTCACTAATTTCTGGGAAACTAGCTGAAAGTACGAGATGCACCAAGAGGGGGGGTGAATTGGTATTTTTAAAAATTTAACCCTACACAAGAGTTCTAATTTTTTTTGTATTTTCAAAACATAATTTAACGACTAACGTGCAGAAGCAAATACAACGTTCACAACTATGAAATTGACAGTTCAATTTTGGATTTTACACTACAATATTTAAATACCGATTTTTCACCAAGCAATTAAAACGCACAAATTTAAAGCATGAAAAGTAAAGTACGGTAAACAGGAAAAAACACACCAGAGATTTTTATAGTGGTTCGGTCACTTGACCTACGTCCACTCCCCGGAGTCCTCTACTCCGGGATTTGCACTAATAAAAGTTGACTCTCCTTTTGCCCCCACAGCAAGGCGGAGAAGCCTTTACAATACTCACTTTCACTTCCCTCGGTGTGGCGGAATACCAAACGCTATGTCACCCTCCTGGTGACGGCAGCGGACCTTCTCCTTTTTCTCCCTCCTGGAGATGGCAGAGTAGCTTGGCGATGTTGATCTTGAAGTGACTCTTCCCTCGAGAACGTTCTTGAAGCTTCCAAAGCCACAAGAGGAGCAAAGCATGCAGCTAGCTTGGAGCCACCGTGTGATCCCCTCACACTACTTCTCCCTCACGCTCAAGCTCACCTTCACCTTCCTCTCTCAAGCCCTAGATCTCTCCAAAAACTTCTCTCTACAAATCCCCTTCTTCCTCTAAGCCTCTCACAGCAAAGGATTGATCAACAACTACTTTAGAAAAATAATAAGTTGTTTTTTATATCAGGCTTCAGAAAACCCTAAAAATTTCAACTTTTGCATTTCTGTTCGTACAGTACGATTTATAATCGTACAGTACGATCAGTTCAATTACAGCTCCATCCAGTACGAGTACAGACGAACAGGTATCAAATTTTATCCATATCGTACAGTACGATATGTATATCGTACAGTACGATACTATTGATTCGTACTGTTCGTACGGGACGAACTGTGGGACGAACCTCGGGACGAAAGAACTCGTCTCTGTCAGTCGTCCAGCACTCATTAAATCGTACAGTACGAATAGTGTTTTTCATGATATCATCCTGTACGATAGGAATATCGTCCAGTACGATCAGCTCAAAATTTCTTGGGATCATCTGGTACGATCGCTGGGACGAAGAAAATCGTCTCTGTCAATCGTCCAGCACTCCACCAGTCATACAGTACGATCAGTTCATTTCTTGATATCGTCCTGTACGATACGAATATCGTCCAGGATGAACAGAACATAAAACCTTAGTTTTGTCTGGTACGATCTCTGGGACGAATGAAATCATCTCTGTCAGTCGTACAGTACGATATACGATCGTACAGTACGATCGACATATTAATTAGAAACCAACGTTTATTTCCTGATTAGGGAGATAATTTTGGCAAGTTTTAATTAATCGTACAGTACGAATAGGATCGTACAGTACGATCAGTTCAGAAAATCAAATTTGAAAACTTACCAAACTTATTCTAGCGGCTAGGGTTTCACAATTACATATTATCGTATAGTACGATATGGATCGTACAGTACGATAATTTTGTAAACATAAACATTAGAAAATTAGCCGTTAGCCTGAGTATTTTAATTAATCGTCCAGTACGATCCATGATCGTACAGTACGATGTGTTTAAAAAATTAATCATTTTAAAAGAAAAAATCTCCCCCTGTGTGTGTGCATTGTTGCTCCTTTCACATGCATGCTTCTGTGGCAGACTCAAAAAGAAAAATTAAAGAAATAAAAATTACAGACTCTTCAACATCCTATTCTACCCAATTTGAGTCTCCAGCAATCTTTAGCAGTGTGCATCTGACCTGAAATGTTAGTCCTCATATACAAAGATTAAACATTTGTAATCAAACGGAAGTCTATATGTACTCAGAAAGTATTAGTTGTCACCATCAAAATTAAGTGCTCGGGATCCTGGATTTCAACACTAGCTATGTATAAATTAGCTGTTCTGCCAAATTGAATGTTTTGAACCATTTAGATTATGACAAATTTCAATTCAAAATTATTGCCTTCAATGTTAGGTCTATTTATACTTGTTGACCTCCTTTTATATCGGTCATTTGCATGATCTTATTGCGTACTTTATAGATCAATTTACCTCTTATACACATATTCATTTTGTATGTAAAATTTTTTGATTGGGACCTTATCTTGCAAAACATATGACACTGTTGCATCCAGCTCATTAAGATGGATCAAATGAGTTCATTCATGCTTGAATCAGATATTGTTTAATGCGTGTTAAGGAGAGAGAATTTTAGGGACATTTTCTTAATAAATTAAAAAAAATAAATTATATATTAAAAAGCTTAAATGAATAAAAATAAAATCTTAATAAAAAAATATATAGTTTAAAATATAAAATATAATATTATATTATATTATATTATATTATATATATATATATATATATATATATATATATATATATATATATATAATATGTAATAAAAGAAAAGAAAATACAAACCTTCATTCAAACTAATTCTCATTAACCTCGCATATAAAATTATTTGACTTTACCTTTTCCTATCCTCCCAAATCAAACAAATTTTGATCTAATGGCTACAGGTTTTAAGGCTTTTCAAGGGTACCAAGGAGATTTAATCTCAACCCTTTGATTGAGGGTTTGCATGGGCTATTTTGTCATTACATATTATATTTCATTTTTAGGTTTTTAAAGGGGAAGGAAGGGGGGCCGGTGGTCTCTCTCTCACATCCATGATTCATCTCTTATGCCTCACACCTCCTACCCTCTCATTTTCATGCATAGCCTTCCCATCCAAATCTCTCTCTCCTGACTACACAGATTGCATGCGGCTCTAGCTCGACCTCTCCATCTCGTCCACAAAGGCAGATCTCTGCATATCAGCCAAGGAAGCAAGATGAAGACTATTGTTATTCTTGCCATTCGGACAAGCAGCAAGGGATCATTTGCTATATATTTCACCCAAACAAATAGTGAAGAGTTGTGGTGTATTTTAGCTAGCAAGAGCCCACCAGCCTCATGACTCTCCTAGCCCGCCCTCATGCGACCTCCCATCCAAACATGAATCCACCTAATTGTCTGAGCAATAAAACCAACAGGAAAATTATCCGTTACTGGTGGACAAAATCCATAGGTAAAATCCCATTTTTGGTGGATTTTTAGTAAAAAGTTATCTGATGGTAATTTGCACATCACAAAGTTTATTCTGTCAAAAAAATCTGCCAGAAATATTTTTGGTGAACGTACTGGTGGAATGCCAGCAAAAAATGAAAGAAATATATTATTTTCCATGATGGAATTCTAACGTATTATCTGCCAAAATTTCTAGCGTTTTATCTGCCAGAAATACCACCTGTAAACAACATTTTCCTATAGTGAACAAGAAGAGAATGGTTATAGTTATTCATGCTCCTTCCATTCAAACTGCAAGTAGGAGGGAGCAGGTGAGCTCCATTTGGTCAAGATAAAAAAAAGAGTTGGACTTAAATTATGCTTTTAATGTGAAATTTAATGAATCTGGAAGAAAATATAGCTGTCCAAAATGATATTTTTGGCCAAGTATATTCTTTTCAAGGAAGAGATTATTGACAAGGACTATAGACTTGGTCAAAAGCTTCAGATTATGCCTTACTATCACTGTATGCTTCTCACTTTTGGTTTACCTAGGGTATAGGGCATAGGGTTTAGGGTTTAGAGTTTTCTAGTTTTTAGCTCTTTCCTTCTCCTCAATTGAATAGCTTTGCATTGTTCTTTACCTTTTTTTTAAGGATTTATTTTAGTATTACTTGGTAAAGTTCATTAGGGTATATTAGTTAAATATCTAGCTAGCTGTCCTAATTGGGTTTTAATATTCTTAATAACAGCAGCTTGATTTTATAATTATATACCTATATGCGAAACCAATTCTTCTAAAGAAGGCTTCTTATCCTTAGGTTGGGCATTTAAGTTAAATCTAGGGGATAATTAGGCCTTGGGTTATAAAAATTATTAGGAGGTGGTTCTATTTCCCTGAATGATTTGGCTAGTTAGAATTCTTATTGGTATTATTATTTTAATTATTATTCCAATTAAAATTAGGATGATTTCTCCAACCAGGATTATAAGTATTAAAATAGAAATTATTAATTTTATTATTAATTACATTAATTTATTCTACATCAAAGTTATTAGGATCACTAGAGGCTCTATAAATATTTTCTTCTAAGATTATATGTGAATTTTAAAATCAATTAATTCCAATGTTGTCTAATTTTCAAGAAATGGGAGCCACTTAAGTAGTTAATATTGACAAGACATCAAATTCATAAATGCTAGCCACTTTTCTAGGATAGCTTCTTTCATACAACCATAGAAATTTGTTGGTGGCCATCTCCTACATCAAAGCATAGGCCCCATCAAAGGGCTTTAATATCAGAGAACCACCAGCAACGATTTAACAACTTGATATAAGGGAACTTATAAGGCCAACAAAAAAGAGTTTAAATTATAAACTAATCATGAAAGACATGATAAAGATATTTCCTAAGAAGTTTCTTAAGTCTTTCCCATGATTCAGAGATAGATTCATCATCAAGCTACGTAAAAGAAGTGATATCATTTCCATGTTTGACAATTTTTTATGAAAATACTTAGCTAGGAATATATGTACAAGATCATTCTAAGTTGTGATTGAGCCTGGGGGAACTGAATTTAACCATATTTTAGCTTTATCTCTAAGTGAAAATAAAAATAACCTAAGTCTAATTGCGTCATAACTAACACCAATATATTTAAAGGTTTCACTAATATCTAGGAAACTAATTATGTATAAATTAGTTGTTCCACCAAATTGAAAGTTTTGAACCATTTAGATTATGAGAAATTTCAATTCAAAATTATAGCCCTCAATGCTAGGTCTATTTATACTTGTTGACCTCCTTTTTCTATCGGTCATTTGCATGATCTTATTGTGCACTTTATAGGTCAATTAACCTTTTATACACATATTCATTTTGTATGTATTTTTATTTTTTATTGGGACCTTATCTTGCAAAACATATGACATTGTTGCTTTCAGCTCGTCAAGATGGATCAAATGAGTTCATTCATGCTCGAATCAGATATCATTTGATGCGCGTCAAGTAGCGAGAATGTTAGAGACATTTTCTTAATAAATTTAAAAAAAATTAAAATCATATATTAAAAAGCTTAAATGAATTAAAATAAAATCTTAATACAAAAATCTATTGCTTAAAACATAAAATATAACATTATATATATATATATAAGAAAAGAAAAGAAAATACAAACCTTCATTCAAACTAATTCTTATTAACCTTGCATATAAAATTATTTGACTTTACCTTTTCCTATCCTCCCAAATCAAACAAGTTTTGATCTAATGGCTATAGGTTTTAAGGCTTTTCAAGGGTACCAAGGAGATTTAATCTCAACCCTTGGATTAAGGGTTTGCACGAGCTATTTTGTCATTACATCTTATATTTCAATTTTTAGGTTTCTAAAGGGGAAGCAAGGGGGGCCAGTGGACTCTCTCTGACATCTACGATTCATCTCTTGTGCCTCACACGTCCTACTCTCTAATTTTCATGCATAGCCTTCCCAGGCAAATCCCTCTCTCCCGACTCCACAGATCGCATGCAGCTACCATCTCAACCTCTCCATCTCGTGTATAAAGGCCGACCTCTGCAGTTCAGCCAAGGAAGAAAGATGAAGATTATTTCTATTCTTTCTTTTCATTCAGCCAAGCGACAAGGGTCGATTTGCAATATATTTCACCCAAACAAATAGGGAATAGTTGTTGTGTATTTTAGCTAGCAAGAGCCCACCAGCCTCATGACTTGCCCAGCCTACCCTCGCTCGACCTCTCATCCAAACATTAATCCACCCGACTATCCAAGCAATAAAATCACTACAGGAAAATCGTCCATTACCGGCGGACAAAATTCGCCGGTAAACATATAAATCAGTCGGTAAAAGCCCATTTCTGGCGGATTTCTGGCGAAAGTTGTCTGATGGTAATTCACAAGTTGCAAAGTTTATTTTGTCAAAAAAAATGCACGGGTATTATTTCCGGCAGATGTACCAGCGAAATGCCGGCGAAAAAAATAAAAGCAAGATGTTGTTTTGCTTGATGAAATTCAGATGTTTTATCCGTTGGAATTTTTGGCATTTTATCTGCCAGAAATGCCGCTGGCAAACAGCCATTTTCCTATAGTGAATGAGAAGAGAAGAGTTGTAGTTGTTCATGCTCCTTCCACTCAAATAGCAAGCAGGAGGGAGCAGGTGAGCTCCATTTGGTAAAAAAAAAATAGATGGACTTAAATGATGCTTTTAATGTGAAATTTAATGAATCTGGAAGCAAATATAGCTGTCCAAAATGATATTTTTGGACATGTATATGCTTTTCAAGGAAGAGATTATTGACAAGGACTATAGACTTTTAGGGTTTAGGGTTTCCTAAACCCTAAACCCTAAACCCTAAACCCTAAACCCTAAACCCTAAACCCTAAAATATATTTCACCCAAACAAATAGGGAATAGTTGTTGTGTATTTCAGCTAGCAAGAGCCCACTAGCCTCATGACTCGCCTAGCCTACCCTCGCTCGACCTCTCATCCAAACATTAATCCACCCGACTATCCAAGCAATAAAATCACTACAGGAAAATCGTCCATTACCGGCAGACAAAATTCACCGGTAAACATATAAATCAGTCGGTAAAAACCCATTTCTGGCGGATTTCTGGCGAAAGTTGTCCGATGGTAATTCACAAGTCGCAAAGTTTATTCTGTCAAAAAAAATGCACGGGTATTATTTCCGGCAGATGTACCGGCGAAATGCCGGCGAAAAAAATAAAAGCAAGATGTTGTTTTGCTAGATGAAATTCAGATGTTTTATCCGTTGGAATTTTTGGCATTTTATCTTCCAGAAATGCCGCTGGTAAACAGCCATTTTCCTATAGTGAATGAGAAGAGAAGAGTTGTAGTTGTTCATGCTCCTTCCACTCAAATAGCAAGCAGGAGGGAGCAGGTGAGCTCCATTTGGTAAAAAAAAAATAGATGGACTTAAATGATGCTTTTAATGTGAAATTTAATGAATCTGGAAGCAAATATAGCTGTCCAAAATGATATTTTTGGACTTGTATATGCTTTTCAAGGAAGAGATTATTGACAAGGACTATAGACTTAGTGAAAAGCTTTGGATTATGCCTTACTATCACTCTATGCTTCTCACTTTTGGTTTAACTAGCTTTTGGATCATCCATTTATTGCAATGTTTATTAAATTATGAATTCTAATTGTTTATAATTTATTTTTGAAAGAAGAAGTTTGTATTTACCTTCATAATAGGATAATGAATATAAACAATAGATTTTCCTCTGCCATGATTTAGCTTCTTCTACAGCATATGCATGGAAGCTGACTTCATTTATTCATATTTGCTTTTTATTGGTTTTGTGATTTACATGTGCTATGGGTTATATATTTGTTTGCGACGTCATCTTTACCATTCAGTCGTTTAACCATTTTTATTTTGATACCATCATTATTAGCCTTATTTTAACTTTTTATAGTGAAAGATCAAAATAGAATACAATGGTGCTAAAGAAAGCTATTGCAATCATTCTAATTCTTAAATGAATATGATGGACAAAATATGACAAAGTTGAAGCTCATTTATTCTTTTTCGGCTATGCATCTCCCAAAATATATTTTTCGTAGTATCTCATATATACATATATATAAATATATAAATAAATAAATAAATAAATATATATATATATATATATATATATATATATATATATATATATATATATATATATATATATATATATATATATGCTTATGGAATTAACCTGGTTTCAGTTTTCCTAACTGAACTTAATGAAATAGATTGGGCTATTGTTAAAATGTGTGACTGTTTATAGAAGTTTGGGAGTTGCTTCACCAACCATATTGCTGGAACTTATTACAAGTTCCTTTGGAAACCCATTTACCAGCTTGTAAATTAAAAATACATTTTATGAAGGATCGTTTCTTTCTTATTTGACTGTGTGGGTTTTGATGTCTTAGATCGTGATCTCTTGCATTTTTATGTGTTTTGTCATGTTAATTTAATTGAAATTTGATAAAGTTGGAGAAAGTCCACTTCCACATTAATTATATAATTATTTCAGTTTTTATTTTGCTATACATTCATTTAACATTTTCATTTCTAGCATCTTTTGTTTTTATTGATTTCTTTATTGTTCAATACTTGAATTCTTGCATCATGATGCTCTAGTTAGTTCTTTATAATTTTGTGCAAGTCCCTATGAATGTTATATTTTATTTATTCTGATTGTGCTCTTGCGAGAATTTCTTGATGGCCCTCTTTGAGAAGTTATATATTGTAGTCTTTTTTGCTTATTTCTTTTAAGATGAATAAGAACAACCAATGAGGATTTGAGAAAGTGCAATTTGGAAAAGAGAGAGAGTGTAGGATTCTAGAGAGAGAAAGTGCAATTTTTTAAATTTTAAGCTTCGCGATTTTTCTGCCTGACTCTTCGGTAGTGAGTTCAGGCATGGTGGCGGGAGGCCGTCGGCCATCACTGCCTTCGTCGGAGATCTCTGATCTTTGACGTCTTGGTTCTGAGTTGGATCTCGAAGAGGAGAATGTCCATTGTCGGAAGGCAAGAGGAGAATTGGTTATCACAGAAAGGTCTGTTGATCATCAGAATAAGTTTGTTCTTGTTGAAGGCAAGGGGAAGAATGTTGTTTCAATTGAGGACTGTAAGTTTAATGATTTTCCAGCTTTAAATAGTTTCTCTCCTGATCCGAAGGCTTCCTCCTCGGGTACGAAGATCTTTGTGAATCGTTATGGGAATTCAAATGCAATCTCTGTCGCTGACAGCAAGATAAATGCGAATTCCCTTTCTTCGATTGGCAAAGGTTTTCATATCCCAAACAAGTCGCCAGCTGATTCAGAGAGGAACATTCCAGTATCTATGGGAAATCAAGTGAATAATAGTTCTGATTTGGTGGAAGTGAGGAATTGTGTCTCAGCAGATCTGGGTGATTGTGTGGAGAATCATGCGAATTCTGTTCGAATAGAAGGTAGCCCTCAAAGATTTAAACCAGGCCTAGTGGATAATGAGGTAGCAGGTGTGGATAAGGTAACTGATGGTTTGCCCAAGAAAAATAATTTTGAAGTGAATGCTAATCCTTGGAGTACCAAACCGTATATTAAGTTAAACTTCAATGAAGAGGATGTGGTGATGTCCGAGGATGGTAAGGCAGTGAAATTATGTTATGATATGGAGAATTTGAATGCTAGTAGGTTGTCTAATTCCTTAGTGTTCAAAGTTTTTGGAAAGGAAATGCCTTCACACTTGGTGGCATTGGACGTGAGGCAGCAAAGGAGAAAATTTGGTAATTTCCATTTCACCACCCTTGGGAAAGGTTGGTTTTTGTGTTCTTTCAAATCCAATGAACTAATGGAGGTAGTTCTAACTGGAGGTCCATGGTTTGTGAATGGGCATATAATCGGTATGGAAAAATGCAAGCCAGAGTTTTCACCATTATCTATGAAAGGATTGACTTCTCCAATATGGGTTAGGATGCCACACCTTCCTCTTCATTGTTGGGATGAAAAGAACATTGCAAGGATTGCATCTATGATAGGTAAACCTCTCATGTTGGATGGGAATTTGTTCCAATGGGGTAGACGTGAATTTGTACAAATTTGTGTTAGGGTGATGATTGATCAAAGACTTCCTTTAGGAGTTTGGGAGGATAGTATTTCAGGGAGATTTTTTCAAAAAGTGGAGTATGAAAAAATATCATCCTTTTGCTTCCAATGTGGATTGATAGGCCATGTTAAAGCTGAATGTAATAAAGCTTGTGATGTTCCTAAGGAAGTGGTGGGAGTTAGCAATGATGGTGGAGAGGGGGCTGTTGTGGGAAAGGAGGCTGAAAAAATGGATTCTACCTCTCATGGTCCTTGGGTTCTAGTTAACAGGAAGGAAGGTAGAAGGGTTGGCCAACATAGAGAATTTGATAATGCTTCAAATTTAAAGTTTGTGAAGAAAAAGAATGTCCCTCATCAGGTATTGCAAATGGCTCAAAAGGCTGTTCAAGTAATTCCAGAAAAATAGCTGGCTGTCCAATATAAGGAAGTGTTTCATAAAGCTGATGGTGGAAAGGGTATGGTGATTAGTAATGTGGAGGAGGTTGGTGTGAAAATGGCTACCACTAAACCTGCTGTAAATGTGACGATTCTGGAAGCAAATGGAGCCACTATGGTGGCTCTTGGAGGCGAAATTGAGGTGACAGAACATGATTCTTCAGCTGCTAGTTTTTTTGATTCAACCATTTCAGGTAGTGAACAAGACAAGAAAGAAGATGGGAAGGGATGCTTGTGAACTCAAGTAGATCCTAATGGATTACTTGCAAACTCAGGTATTCCTTATCTTAAAACTGATGGTAATCTTAACAAGGAACTCAATTCCTTGAGTAATAAAAATATTGAAGTATTGGGAGCTTATGAGGATGGGGGTGCTGAGGAAGGAGAAATTATTGGCAAGGAAATGGGTAGTAGAAGAAGCTTAGTTATGGTTATTCCTTGTAGTGGGGAGCCACAAATATGCCAGATTGCAGGCAAGGACCTGTCGGAGCTGAAGATGGCTGTTATGGAAAGTTCTTCATCTGGTAAGAAAGTTAAGCTTTTGAAAGAGCTCAAATCTTTAGGATCAAGTAACATAATTGCTCATAATAGGAAGATGGATGGTGGAAAAGCTAAAAATAATAGGGGTTTTACCTCCAATCTTAAACAATGATGTCTATTCTTTTTTGGAATTGTAGGGGAGCCAAGAAAAAAGAGGCTTCCCACTATCTATGTAGTTTAGTAGGGGACTACAGTATTTTTTTCATTGGTCTGTTGGAAACAAAGTTATGCTCGCTAGATGCTTCATAGGTAAAGAGAATCATTGGTAGTGAATGGGATTTCTCTCATGTCAATACTAGAGGTAAAGCTGGCGGTATTTTGGTACTTTGGAGGAATAAGATTTCTTCCTTTAAGATCTTAAAATCTTCCTCCCAATGTATTGTTGGTTGTCTTAAAAGCCCTAATAGTGATTTATGGAATGTCTCTACTGTTTATGCTAATAAGGACAAATATGAAAGGAGAAAATTGTGGGAGTTAATTGAAGGTTACACTCCTAAGTACATGCCTTGTATTTTAGGAGGTGATTTTAACTACATACTTTCAAAAAGTGATAAGATGGGAGGGAAGAGGTTTGTGTTTTCTCAAGGACCTCAGGAGATGATAGAGTTCCTTACCAATAATGATCTTCATAATATTGGGACTGTTGGACCAAAATTTACATGGTGCAACAATAAAGAGGGGAGTGCAAGGATATGGGAAAGATTGGATAGAATTTGTCTTAACACGAAAGCTTTAAGTCTGATTCCTTTTGTTGTAACTAAACACCTGCCGAGAGTAGCCTCTGATCATTGTCCTCTATTGCTTAACCTTAATTCTACTATGAGGAAGCAGAAATCCTTAAAATTTGAAAATGCTTGGTGTTCTTATGAAGCTTCAAGGGGTGTGGTGACCAATGCTTGGAGGGAAAATGATTTTGGTAGTCCTTCTGACATCCTTCAAAGGAAGTTGAAAAGGTCTATGAAAAACCTTTTCTTTTGGAGTAAAAGCAAGTTTAAAGACTTAAACAAGTCCAAAGAGGAGCTGCAAAGGGATATATTATCCTTACAAGAAGAGGAAAGCAAAAGTGGACTGGAATCAGCAAAATTACTGGTTTTGAGAAGGAAGGTGAATGATCTCAATGTGACTCTTGCTAGACTGGCTATGTGGTGGAAGCAACGTTCAAAATCTCATTGGTTAGATTAGGGAGATCGGAATTTACATTTTTTTCATGCCTTTGCATCATCTCGACAGAACAATAATATGATTAAGCAAATGGTAGATTCCAATGGGCAAGTAATTACGGATCTTGAGGACATTCAAGCGGTGTTTGAAGATTTCTTCAGGAAAAAAAGGAAGAAAAGACAATGTTCGTTATCCAAGTTACCTAGTTTTTAAACTGCAGGATTGCTGAGTGAGGTGCAGAAATCATTACTATCTACTGAATTTACTAAACAGGAATTGCTCTCGGTGGTGATGAAAATGAATAACAACACAACCCCTGGTAATGATGGAGTGAATCCATGTTTTTTTAAATATTTTTGGAACATAGTGAATGAAGAGGTGTGGAATGCTATTTTTCACTTCTTCAAGACTGGTGTCATGCCAGATAATTGGAAGGAGACATTGATAGTTCTAATTCCAAAGAGTTCTAATGCTAATGAACCAGGTATGTTCCGTCCTATAAGCTTGTGTCAAACTCTTTACAAGATGGTAACTGGTCTGATTTTGAGTAGGTTGAGATCTTGTCTTCCAACAATTATTTCAGAAAACCAAGGTGCTTTTGTTATGGGTAGAACGATTTCAGATAATTGTCTTTTGGCTCATGAATTGGTCAATAAGCTAAAATTTTCTAAATCAAAACCTGGATTTATGCTACTCAAGCTTGACATGGAACAAGCTTATGATAGCATGAGACCCTAAACTCTCTATAGAATCATGTATGATGTTGGTTTCATTAATCTTATTAAGGAATGTGTTTGCAACCCGCTATTTTCTATTATTGTTAATGGGGAAAAAAGTGGATGGATTAAGGCTGAATGTGGCTTCAGGCAAGGATGCCCGTTATCTCCTAGCCTGTTTATTATTTGTTCTGAACTTTTGTCCAAAGCATTTGTGGAAAGAGGCAATGACTTTGGTATTAAGCTTGCGCCTAATACTCTAAAAATAACACACTTGCTTTTTGCGGATGATATTTTGATAGCAGCCAAAGCTTCTTGTAGAAATGCAAGGATTATTTCATCTATTCTAGATGATTATAGTGGCTGGACTGGGCAAACCATCAATAAAAACAAATTTATAGTCTTGTATGGCAGATCTGTTTCTCGGTCCAAAAGGAAGAAATTGAAAAACATGCTTGGTTACAGAATGGTGGAGGAGTTCAAATATGTTGGGGTTAAGATGGCTATCAGAAGATTGAAGGCAAGTGACTTTAGTGAAATTTTGGAGAAGGCGATGGACAAGCTCAATACATGGGGATCATGCAATTTATCTATGGCTGGGAAGCTAGTGTTAATTAACTCTATATATTCTTCAATTCCATTATTTAGCATGGCTCATTCTTTGATTCCTAAAAGCATTCTCAAAGATCTGGATAAGCATTGCAGGAATTATTTGTGGCATAAAGAGCAACAGCGTAATGGTATGCATTATGTCCCATGGGATAAGATATGTACTCCGGTAAGTCTAGGTGGTCTTGGCATTCAAGGGGCAACTGAGAGACAAGGTCCGGTTAGAGCTCGTATTGCTTGGAATTATGTTAATAGGAAGGAGGCCCCTCTTATTAAGATTCTGGCAAACAAATACGGGAAGGACATCTGGAACTTTGAAGTTAAAAGATCATCTTCTCCTGCTTGGCGTATCATCAGTGGTGGTGGACGGTTCTTAAAGCCTATTACAAGGTGGAAGATCTCTAATGGTGAAAGAATCAACATTCTTAATGACAACTGGATTCTCGATCGTAATTTGAACAGATGGCCAGCAATGTGTGATTTTGCAAAGCTAGAGAATAAAGCTGTCTCTTATTTAATTAAAGATGGAAGCTGGGATGAGGAAATGCTTAACAATATGTTCTCTGAAGACTTGAGAAATATCATTGTCAGAACACCCATTAACGGAGGGGAGGAGGAAGACACCTTGGAACTAATGCATACTTATTCTGGTAAGACTATTGCTTCTTTGTCTTATCAAGCTACTATTAAGCATCCTGAAATACAGAACAAAATTGGTTGGCTGCGAAGACTTAAAATCCTGCCTAAAGAATTCTTCTTCTGGTGGAGACTGGTTAACCAGGCAATACCAACGAAAGCTTGGATGTACAAAAGAAAATTGTGTGAATCTGATAACTATCCGAGAGGTTGTGCTGCTATGGAGGATAGTAATCACATTGCTGTCAATTGTATAAAGCTTAAAGCCATTTTTTCTTCTTTAAATAAGTGGGGTATTGTATTACCAAGCTTCAAAAATTTTACAAACTATATTAATAAGATGGAGAAGATGGCTGAATCAAATCCAGGCGTTGTTAAGCTGTACATATCAGCGGTATACCAAAACTGGAAGGAAAGAAATTCGTTTACGCATGGGAGCAAACCAAGGAGTGAAGGTTTGGTTGCAGCTCAGATTTTGGCAGATTATGTTCACTCGTTAACAATTCCAATTTGTATGAACTGGGAAACTAACAAGCAAATGATATCTAAAACTTGGTTTCCTCCGCCTACAAATTGGATTAAACTCAATGTTGACGCGTCCTTAAAGCAGAACAGGGAAGCAAGCATCGCTGGAATCTTAAGGGATCACAAGGAAAGATTTTTGATGGCATATGGAAGGAAGTTGGTGCATTGGGATATCTCCATGTTAGAGTTGATTTCTATTCTCAACTTCAAAGATGTTATTAAAGATTAGATGATGGAGAAACAAGGAATAGTAATTGAAGGAGACAACAAAAATGTTATCAACATACTCAAACAAACAATTTGCTTGAAGAATTGTAGCAAGAAGGTTCATAAGGTGGATCTTTCCTTTCTAGATAATTTTAAAAATGAAATTTTCCATTTCATCTCTAGGGAAGGTAACTGTGTGGCGAATGCTTGTGCCCAAACTGCTCTTGTGGGTGACTTTCTATGGGAGCAATTTCTTGTTGATGTCCTTCCATCAAGTGTTTATGACTTGATTAGGAAGGACTGTGATAGATTAGCTATCACTTAGGATCTTGTATTTCCTTTCATTTTTGTTTCAATGCTAATTGCACTCCTTCAAAAAAAAAAAGAATAAGAACAACCAATGGATTGAAATAACCATTTCATTTTCTTAATTAAAATTTTCTATGAGAATGAGATAAGTATGTCTTTGCTTTATTTCTTTCCTCATAACAAAAGTTACCTTTTAATGACAAAAATAATGGTTTAAAATCTTGAAAACTTAAATATCTATTTCGCATGATCTATTATCCTAATCCAAAATAGCAAGATAATCTTTCTACTATATTAACTTTTAAAATTAGAAGTTGATTTAGTCAATAATTGAAGTTAATTTTGCTAATAATTATTATGAGTTCATGCTCAATTTATTTCATTAATTGGCTTGTAGAAAGTCTTATATGAACTCATGTTCAAATCATTTTGCAAGTGTGTTTAGTCAAAGAGTTTAGATGAGCGTTTGTGCCTTAATACTTATATGAATAGTAGTTGAAATGTAAATTCAATGTGTATGGCTTGGAAAGTGACCAACTAATTTATCCCCATTAATTTCTTAATCTCTCAGATATTTTTGTTTACACTTCCCTATTTCATTCCAATGGTTTGTATACATATTTATTTTATTTATATGCATATAAATATAGATACTTGAATACATTAAATTCTAATACCTATCACTTTTGGTTATTTGCGAGGAATTATGGCGGAGATGCTTGGCGAGCAAAGCTAAAGGATTCAATGGCCTCTATTGCTTACAAATAGAGGTGCTACGAATAGAAATCACTAGAGAAATACCAGTGATCTTTCTAAACCTTAGGTCCTTGTAGAAACCATTAATTATTATTTTGAACACAATAACCCGCTAGTATGTGGGACTTCACTTGTTAGTGTCAAGTTTAGGGATGTGTAGCATTGATTTATCACCCATACTTAGGAGTTTTCCTTCGATTAACTTAAATCATAATGTATAAAATAAAACAATATTTTTAATAAAAATAAAATAAAATAGTCTAATATAAATAAATTAAACTTATTAAGCTTTAAGAAATAAGAGATATTAATGATTTTAAATTAAATAAGTTATACATAAAATCTAAGTAAACTAAAATTGACATGAATAAAATAAAAATAAAATAAAATTTTAATAAACATAAAATAAAACTCTAAAATAAAATTGAATAATTAAACTTAAATAATTATAACACATTAATTAAAAATTAATTGAAAACTTAAATAAATTATTTAAAATTTAAATAAATTAAATAAAAATCATTAAACAATGAACAAATTTTATTTAACTCAAACTAAATAAAATTTCATAATTCATTTAATTAAACTTAATTTAATTAAATAAATTTATTTATTAAATGTTAAATCATTAAATAAAGGGCCATCATGATTTATCTTTGATTCCTTTGGAGAGTATAATAACATTGGATTTTATGGATTTTTAATCAATTTTAAATAATAAAAAACTCATATGCATTTTATTCAACTCCTTCTGAAAAATACACATGCATTGGATTGGTGGATCCTTAAATAATTCATTGGCTTTTATGCACGATGTTACCTCCATTTATAAAGACATGAGTGCGTGAGATTCATAAACCTTTAACAATTTTAGCAAATATAAATTTTAAAATATAATAATGTTGAATATTATTAGGTAACCTGGGCTCATAAGGATACTAGCTAGCTCCAATGAGGGTTAAATAAACCTTATAGCTTTATCTTAACAAAGAAAATTACTATTCAACTTAAAAAAAATTCATTGAGAAATTAGTAATAAAGCACTTTTGATATTGAAGCCTTCATACTATTTGCTTAACTCTTTTTAAGGAAGGCGAAAGGTGTTGGATTGAAAGCTTAATGACAAAAACATTTAATCAAAATAAAAGATTCTTTGCAACCAATCCATCATATATGGGGGAATGATATCATTACAATTATGAGTCTTAGGACTATTAGGTTAATTAGTGGCTTTTACACTTTGAAGTCACTAGCTTACATGATTTTTTAAAATTAAATAATTAACTCTAACATTTTAAAACATATTTTATTCATAGGTATAGAAACATAGGCATGTTATAGTGGAGCTTGGCGACCTTACTTTATTGCAAGCTTCGCAAGTTGTATTTATACTTTAAATAAATGAATAAAAGATTTTCTTTACACATTTGCTTTATACATCATACATGATACTAGTTAAATTCATTTTGCATATTTTATGTGGCCCTGATTTAAATTTTTTATTTAAAATTCTTGAATCCTTAGGATAGAGCCATCCTATCTTGCATACAAAAGGCAATGACTGATGTCTAGGAAGTTAGCTGGCTATTCATTTAAGGTAGGCATAAGTCTAGATTGTACACCTCTCAGTGTCTTCTTTAATTCCTAATAAATTCTAAATTTATGATTTCTTCCAAAAAGGCAAATTAATTTTTAGGCTTTTAAACTCAAATTTTTAATCAATCTTCATATATTTAAAAAGTCTAATACTCACTTTAATCAAGAGTATTCTCTTCGGAGATGTAATTAACTATAGAGGTTTGACCCTATAGGGAGTCTAGAACCCGGTATAAAATAAACCCTACTTTTTAGTTTATTAAAGTAGAAAAAAATCTTTCAATACAAACTATAGCTATTCCTTGGTTAATTTCATAACTAAAATGTTAGGTGAACGTGAATATTATCCTTCAGAATGATTTTTATATTCATTATGCTGAGTTTGATTATGAAAATATATTTGTTTCTCTTCTCAAGTTGATAGTAATATATTTATCTATCTCTTGAGGTAGTGTAATGACCAACTATGCAGATTTGTTTAAGGAAACACTAAAGCAAATTAGTGGCCAATACATTTATTTGTCCACAATACTTTGATGAATACCTTCAACCATAAGGTAGGAGTATTCCCTAAGCAGTTTAGGTTACTCGTTTTCAGGAAGTTCTTTAGCCATTTTGAAATGTTTTTCAAATTTTCAATTTTTTTCTAATTTTTCTTAAAATCTTTTAGTGCCAAATAATAATTCTAATTAATGTTTAATACTATACAGGCAATAGTAAGCAACACAATAAAAAAATACTAACTAGTAATAGCCAAATATATATATATATATAAAGCAGGATAATTCCTAAACCCTATATTTAACTTACATTTGGTTTCATAATATAAAATATAAAGCAGGATAATAATTTCTCTAGTTGTGTATTCCCTGGCAACGGTGCCAGACACCGTACAAGACACTACTATAACTATTATTTAGCTTATACAAATGTAAACTTTTATGCTTTAGCTTACACACACTACTCAATTTTCTAATGGAAATTTAATTTTTCTATGGTGTAAGTCCTATTTTTATGCAAGTGCACATGTCATATCAGATATTATAATGATGAATAGAGTGTCGATCCCATAAGGACAAACTAGAAATATCCTATGTTCAGTTTATTACTACCTATTAAATTGTTAAAATTATCTAGCAAAATGATTTAAAAGGGTGTGCAGGTTTGAAGTAAAGATCTTTAAATTGTAGAAAAAAAAAAAACTAATTTTAAAAATTATAAACCTATGATTTTTCAAAAGAACAGAATTATTCTAGAGAGTTTTACTATCTATTATTGTTGTGGATCAGAGCAATAGTGCTCATCGTCTCTATCAAGCTTGTTGGAGTATTAGTTAGGAACCTACCTAACTATAGTTCTTCTATCACCTCAAGACTACATTACCCTAACCATCATATATGTATATTATAGTCGAACTATGTTTTAAGTTCTCTAATTATTCTTCTATTCCTTCGTCATCTAAATCACACAAAATTTTTAATTTATGTACAACATATACATAAACCATTTGAAGCACGAAGAAATTAAAAACAACATGGATATATAAAAGGTAAAACTATCTATAAACAATACTTACCTTTTAAATCATCATATATTTTAAGAATTTGTTTAGCTACACCTGGAGGCGATGTTTCACATAACAAACATTTTATTTCACTAAATGATTAGCATGTTACAAATCGACTAACACATGATAACAAGATAAATATAGTAAAACAAGGTTTAAAAATGACCCAAAATTAGAATTACAACCCCTTTTACACTTCTTCACTTTGCTCCACTCTAATACAAGACTCTAGATACCAAAACACAATCTACACTCTCCACAAGACATCCCACACACTCACACAATATAACTCCATAATGTGCCAACCTTCTAACAAGAAGTCTAAGGCTACTATTTATAGTTTTATCGCGGTGTTGGCTTGGTCGTACTATGGCACTGCTAAACCATTGCATTGGTTCACAAATCATCGCTTTGATTCACTGATTCAACTAACTCTCACCACTGTGCTAAGTGATTTGGTGCTATGGCGCTTTGATCCAACATTGTGGCACTGACTAGATAGCCCTTCGGCACTAAGCACTCTAGCAAAATTTTGGTAAGCTCTCCACTGCAGCGCTGAAGGTGTGGCATTACAACACTGAAATGATTGTAAGTATAGAATAAAGTTATTTTGGAATGAATAATTTTTATCTTATGAATAACACACAAGAGAAATATGTATATATATATATATATATATATAATGTTAAGAATCATAAATGATCAAATAAATAATATTTACAATTATCAAAATATTAGGTTAGACTCATGAGTTTCAATAGAGATAATTTGCTTGCAAACTATGATTTTAAACTTAAAATCTTTTACACTTATTTATTACATGTCTTTTTCATACATTCATAAAACCTTTATCTTCTATCTTTAAAAATCTTTATGTATAATACCTAATGCTCGATTTCACATCTTTATGAAATAACTACCTATGATCTTTGAACATTATATATAAGGATATAGTTATATAGTGTTCAACTGTATCGCTCATTCTTTTCCTTTATTTAACCATATATAGAGGTAGAGATCATAGTGGTGGTCAATCGAATGATTAGAGGTGTTTGTTTTATGCATAATCTGATTGAATTGTTGCCTCATACCTTATTTTAATTTTTTGTGCTTGTTGGGGGGTGCCGAGGGTTTTACCCTCTACTTGGATTCAGGTGCTTTGCACTTGAATTTTTTTTTTTCGTATAGCTCCCTATCGTTGTATACCCGAGCGCCCCGGCACTGTGTTCACAAGCACCCCGGTGCTGCAAAGTTGAAAAGATAGAGAGCAGAGCGTCGTAATGCTCAAGATTGTGTAGTACCGTAGCACTGTAGGTTTGAGCAACATAGCATTATGATGACAGAGGCTTAAGCGCCACAACACTCAAAACTGGGACTGCAACGCTTTGAGGTGAGCTGAATAATTTTCTTTCTCATTTTTCTTAAGGGATGCATTCCTTAATATATTTTTATTGCTTTCTCTTGTGTTTTTTGAATAAGAATAATGTGAAAATGTTGTAAGAGAGGATAGAAGCCAGGAGAGAGCGTGAGAGAAGAGTGACTTGTACTTATTTCTCCCCACTTCATAGTGGATTTCTTGGTGTGGCATGGCTCAATGGTTTTTTCTAATTTTGGGGTTTTTTAAGTTAAATCCTAATATCCTTTACTTATCCCTACTTTTCTATTTACTCCTCATCCCCAACAAGAGGTTGGGAATTCACTTGATTAGTGTCATATGAAAGGATTTCTTTCTTAGATGATATCTAATGAGCCTTGAAAGGATAAATTTTAAATATGGAAGCATGAGGCCATTATAAGAGAAAATCATAGGCTATCTTAAGGATTTTTATTGGTGAGATGGCCTAACAAAAATTTTGATAGACATTCCTCTATCTTCAATGAGCATAGCTAGTAGATAAATTGTGCTTAGATTTGATGAGGGAATATGATAGAGAAAGAGAAAATAATACTTGTAATATAAATATTTAAGTTAATGAACATTTATATCATGCATTTATATTTGGACTAAAGGAAACATCTTGCTATGTAGTCATAAATCTTGTTGGTTTTCACCAAAATATGCAACTCTTTTATCTCTTATTCTTTGGTGTTTGTCACTACAAATTTATTTTTCCTAGTTTTGTTGTTGATAACACCACCAACTGAAAGAGCGAATAGGTTGTTAGATCTATTAATTATGTCCCTAGGCTAACCAAGAGGGGGGTGAATTAGTACTTTTAAAATTCTCTTCGACTTTTGGAAAATATTTTAACACAATATAGAGCAAATCATACTGTACGATAAAAATTCGTACTATACGAATAGAGTAAATTTTAAATGCTTTTCAACCACAGATAAATAAAACACAGTGCAGTAAGTAAAAAAGAAAAATAGAATAGAGAACACCAGAATTTATAGTGGTTCAGTCAAACAAGACCTACATCCACTCCCTAAAGACTCCTTCTCTAGGTATTGCACTATATCAAAGTGACTCTCCTTTAGCCCCCACAGCAAGGTGGAGAAACCTTTACAAACTCTCTTCCACTAAATCCCAGTGCGGTAAAGAACCAATGTCCTTTTTCACCCTCCTGGTGAAGGTAGAGAACCAATGTCCTTTTTCACCATCCTGGTGAAGGCAGAGAACCAACATCCTTTTTCACCCTCCTGGTGAAGGCAGAGAACCAACGTCCTTTTTTATCCTCCTGGTGAAGGTAGAGAACCACTCATCCTTTTTCACTCTCCAAGTGACGGCAGAGTACCGACATCCTTTTTCACCCTCTATGTGACAGTAGAGAACCAGAAACCTCTCAAACAATTCACTTCCAAGAGCCTCTAAGGAGATTAGAAAGATGCTTAAAGTATAAACACTGAGATCCTCGCTATTGGATAACTTTGTGAATCCCCTCATAATTTTCTCTTCAAAAATCTCTCAATGCTTTCTCTCCAACACTCTCCTAATCACTCTCCCTTTCACACTCAAGAAAAATTTTCATAGAGGATCTGTTTTCAAGTCAGTTTTAAGACCCTTAAATACTTAGGATAAGAAAAACCATCCAAAAACTAAATATTTCAAGTTTCACATGTGCCGATCGTCCCATAAGATCGTACTTCGTATTGTATGAATAGTTTAAATAATTAATGATTCGTCCCATACGATCCAGTACGAACCTAATTCAGAGCTGTTCGTACTGCATAACCTTCTGTACGAATCATATTTCGTACTGTACGAATAGTTCAAAAAATGAACGATTCATCCCGTACGATCCAGTATGAACCTAATTCAGAGCCGTTCATACTGCATAATCTTCTATACGAACCATATTTCATATTGTATGAATAGTTCAAAAAATGAATGATTCATCCCATACGATCCAGTATGAACCTAATTCAGAGCCGTTCAAACTATATAGCCTTCTATATGAAGTCTATTTCATACTGTACAAACTAGACTTAAAAAAAATTTCCACACAGGCAGGTTCATTGTGCCTGGACAAACAAATACAGATTATCCTGCACTATCCAATTTTGTATAGTACGATCAATTTTAAAAATTAAGTTTTCCACTCCCCCATTGTGTGTGTGCACATTTATCCAACTTATAATCTCACTCTCTCAGACTCAATAAATAAAAAAAATATAGACTTCACTCATAATAAACATTAATAAATGAACTTAAAGTCTTCAGCAGTCTGGAGTGTAAATTTCCTGAAAAACATGTTAGTACATATAAAACAAAATTCTAATATTTGTTAGGAGAAAAATAAAACAAACAATAGGCTTTTGTAATCAGCAAAAAATAACTTGTATCAGAATACACTTGAACGAATAGATTTGCACAAATCATAACAATCTCCCCCTTTTTGATAATGACAAAACATTTATTGTTTGATTTAAAAATTAAATTCACGTTTCTCCTAAGATTCCACTAAATGTATGCTCCCCCTAGATAAATGATCTCCTAAGCTCCCATTAAAGAAATGACCTATCTTAAACAAGAGATAAGAGGAGTTTAGATGATCTAACACGAAATAAGCAAAGGAAAAAGGAGGACAAGAACAAACAAGACACGCACATACAAGTACAAGCACATACACATAACATGAATAACATAAATACATGTATATACACATGCAAAATAACAAAACTACGACACATAACATGACATCATAAAACTAACATGCAACAATATAAAACATGCAACATGCAAGTCAAACAATACAAAACTCTACCTTTTGACAACAACAAAAAGGGAAGACACTCAAAGGAGTTAAGGATTTAAATAATGTTAAAGGAAGATTAACTACAATATTAAAATCAAATGCAAAAAGTAAAGACTCAAAATGGTCTAGATTGTAGACTATAATAAGGAGAAGAAAAGTTGATCTATGGTAGTAATATAATAGACAGATTAAGTAACCATAACTATTACACAAATGATGAAATAAAATTATCAAATTTTTAAGTCAAAAGTGACAATCATTGATTAGTGAACTTGGAGAAAATATTAAAGAAATAAACAATTGGCGGCATTGCGCATCTTTTCAAATGAAGGGGCACATTTTGTGCACTTAGTCAATGTTTGGGCTAATTTTGTGCCTCTTTTTAATTTTGGCGACATTGCGCATCTTTTATTATATGGTACACTTATGCATCCTTTTAAGCTTTGCTCTTTTTATTTTCATTAAATAAAATTCTTTCCAACAACACCATTCCTTTGTCATAATTTCAATAATAAACACTTTGATGTAGAAATCAAGAGCAATATTAAGACATCAAATATACAAGAATTTAGGCTAAGTAATACATATCTAAAATAATATAATATAAGATCTTCTAATCTACACCAAATCATAATGAAATCTAAATATTTTGAGAAATCAAAATTATGCACAGAATTTTTATTGTAATAAACTTAATTAACATTTTAAAAATTTAGTCAACTATGGTCGAGTGGTAAAGATTAATAAATTTCCAGTCATTGTCACAATCATAAAATAGTATGCATTAAAAATTTAACATCTTCATTCCATCCTGATTGAAGCATATAACATAGCAAGTTTTTACATTCAGAAATAATTTCATAAGAGTAAGCTTGCCAACAGAATTACCATCCATACAACTATCAAAGGAAAATATAACAAGAACCACAGTCACAATAATCAACAACTCACAGAAAAGTAAATCAATAACCAAGCCAAACAATAAGAATAATAACTCTAAATGTCTGGGGGACCCTGATCTGGAGGAGGTAGAGGAGCAACAAACATAGCAAACGATTCGAACTGATCTCAAATCCACACCCTATCCTCATTATATCAATTATCCTGCCGCTTCAAATGCGCCTCCACATTATCGAACCTTTGATCAAGCTTATCAAAGTGATGTACCATATCCTAATAGAAGTCTTGATTAGGTCTAGGTGCAAGTGTAGGAGCTAGTATAGGTTCAAGTTCATCCTCAGAACTACCCCCATCTCCATCTCTCCCAAATAGTGCTCGAAATGAAGCATCGGTGAAATAAAGTGGCAGTTCAGATGGTCTGTCAGGGTGTCTTATATTGTACTTCTTTCAAGGATGTAACAAATCACATGACCAAGGGTAATGTTCTTCTTTCTCTTTACACTAGAATGGCCAATATCGGTGAGGTAAAATATATAGTCTAAAATTAATTGGGCTTCATCAATAGGTTAGCCAGTCATAATCAAGTAAGTGATAGAAGAAAGAAGAGGGGTCATGTTTACTCTATCTCTGGCCTTGGGAATGATGGACGTCCTAAGAATATGTTGGATTATTCGAGCATTTTGGTTCAAGGTGTCAACTCGAGGAATGTGAGTAGGTTGGCTTATACGTCTAATGACTTGATTGACTTCGGACCAATCATAGTACGATCGAGAAGTTAGAGTATGTGCTCGTATTCTCAGAGTTTTTAGATGAAAATATTCTCCAAGGTCCTCTTTCGTTATTTAACTCTTTATTTTAGGACATAGGAAGAAATTCTAGTATGATCCTGACTAAAAGTCATGCTGGCCAAAAACACATGGAAAAGATCTTTGTTGTATGTAAAGATCAGAGTAAGAAGGAAGGAGAACTGGGTAGAATTAAAAAGAGGCATTACAGCAAAATGAAGATTTTCTTGCAGTAGAATGCGGGAAGGAGTGATTTTAGATGTGGCATACCTATAGTATGCCTCTTTATTTTACGCATTTAGGAAGTTATCATCCCAGTACCTTCTAGACGATGACCCTCTGGATTGACGCACTCTCTTGCCACTTCCTGACATCTCTTTTAATGCTCTGAAAGGTTTAAAAATGAAAGTGAAATGAAAGAAGATGACCCTCCTTTATATAGAAAAACAATCAATCGTATTGTACAAAAATAGTTCATACGGGACAAAATGAAATTCATCCGGGACGAATCAAATTTTGTACGGGATGAATAGAAATGGCAAAAATGAAACAGCTTTTTGTAAACCGCTCATCCCGAGGCATCCTTTCATATAGGTTTTTTGACTTCATGATCGTACAGACGATAACGTGTTCGTCCGGGATGATTAGGATATTAAAGGATCATTCAGGCGAAGGTTAGGTTTGTCCTTATCTAAATTGACACATGAATCATACAGACGAAGACGTGTTCGTCCAGGACGATCAACAAAGATAACTGACACTAACCGTGAACCCACCCAATTAGTATAGATGAATCTTCAGCAATCGTATAGCACGATTACATCATCGTACAGTACGAACAGATAAACAATATACAGTATCATCACTCCAACTCTACAGGTTTTCAACACTAAAATAAAGACCATCACAAGATAAAATTTTCAATTTTTTCAATAAGACACATAAGATAACCACAAAATATAATAAACTAGAAATAAATAAACTAACAAACATATACAAAACAAATTTGTAGAATTTTTAATCAAGAATTAAGATCAATCACACCTAGCCTTGTCCTTAATATGCTAAAAGTGTCAAAAGCTAAGGGTTTTGTGAAAATATCTGCAAGTTGATCTTTAGTAGCAACATGATGTAGTTCAATTTCCCTTTTTGCTATATGATCTCTTATGAAATGATGCCTTATATCAATATGTTTTGTTCTAGAATGTTGAATAGGATTCTTTGAGAAGCAAATGGCACTAGTGTTATCACAAAAGATTGGAATTATACTAATAGAAAATCCTAAGTCAACCATTTATTGTTTCAACCAAAGCACCTATGCAACACAACTCCCTAAGGCAATATATTCTACTTCAGCTGTAGAAAGTGCTACTGAATTTTATTTCCTACTGGACCAAGATACTAAAGAATTTTCAATGAATTGATAAGTCCCAGAAGTACTCTTCCGATCAACCCTACAGCCTGCAAAATTAGAATCTGAGTATCCAATGATTTTAAAAGAAGAACTATTCTTATGATATCAAATCCCTAAATTTTGAGTTCCCAAAAGATATCTCAATATTCTTTTTACTGTTGTCAAATGTGATTCCTTTGGATCAAATTGAAATCTAGCACATAAGCAAACACCAAACATAATGTCTGGTCGGCTAGTAGTCAAGTAAAGCAATAATCTAATTATTCCTCTAAATTTCTTTTGATCAATAAATTTTCCCTTAGGATCCTTATCTAATAGTACTGAGGAACTCATGGGAGTAGTTACAGGTTTAGCATTATCCATTTCATACTTTTTGAGGATGTCCTTAACATACTTAGATTGACTAAGAAATGTTCCTTCCTCATTTTACTTTATGCTAAAACCAAGAAAATATCTCAAGTCACCCATTAAACTCATTTCAAATTCACTACTCATTATTTTTGAAAATTCATCACATAGATTTTTATCAGTTAATCCAAAAATGATGTTATCCACATAAATTTGTATAATGAGTATTTCATTCTCAATTCTTTTCAAAAATAGAGTGGTGTCCACACTTCCTTTAACAAATGTTCCTTTTAATAGGAAAGTGCTTAACCTCTCATACCAAGCTCGAGGTGCCTGTTTCAGTCCATATAATGCCTTTTTTAATTTAAAACATGATATGGGAATTTAGAATTTTTAAAATCTGGAGGTTGCTCAACATAAACATCCTCTTCTATCACCCCATTTAAAAAGGCACTTTTAACATCCATTTGATACAATTTGAAGTCTTTAAAATAGGCAAAGGCTAACAATACTCTCATTACTTCAAGTCTTGCTACAGGGGCAAATGTCTCTTCTATTTGATTATACCCCTTAGCTACCAATCTAGCCTTATTCTTAATCACAACTCCTAAATCATTCATTTTGTTTTTAAACACCCACTTAGTTCCAACTATACTTTGATTCTTTGGCCTTTCAATTAATTCTAACACATCATTTTTTTAAAATTGATTCAATTCTTCTTGCATGGCCAAAATCCAAAATTCATCCAAAAGTACTTGATCTATATTAGTGGGTTTAATCATTGAAATAAAAGCTGAATGATTTACTTCTTTTCTCACACCATGCCTAGTCCTAATTCCTTCACTTGGTTCTCCTAAAATTAACTCTTTAGGATGTCTTCTAACAAATTTCCATTCTTTAGGCAATTGGTTTTCTTCTTCCTTTTTAACCCTTTCTTTAACCTTTTATTTTCAAGTTTTTGGGTTGCCTCATCAACCTCATCTTCATCCAATTTAGAGCCTTCACTATTATAAGATTCATCAAAAACAACATGAGTGGTCTCCTCAACTACCAATGTTCTTTTATTAAAAACTCTATAGGATTTTCCAACACTTGAATAACCTAGAAAGATTCCTTCGTCAGATTTGGGATCAAATTTTCTTAAGAGAGTTTTGCCATTATTATGAATGAACACTTTACATCCAAAAATATATAGATGTAAGAGGTTTGGACTTCTACCTTCAATTAGTTCATAGGGTGTCGTATTTAATTTAGATCAAATGTATACCCTATTCAACACATAGCATGCTGTGCTAACTGCTTCAGCCTAAAAATATTTTGAAAGTGAATATTCTGCCAACATAGCTCTAACAGTTTCAATTAATGTCATGTTCTTTCTTTCTATAACTACATTCTGTTGAGGTATTCTAGAAGCTAAGAAGTTGTGTTCAATCCTATGAGATTTGCAAAAATCATCAAATAATTCATTTTCAAATTTTCCCTCATGATCACTTTGGATAGTTACAATTTCAAAACCTAGTTTTCTCTGAATCCAAGTGGCAAAATCTCTAAACTCTTCAAATGATTCACTCTTATGATTCAAAAATCTAGTCCAGATGAACCTAGAATAATCATTCACAATTACATACCCAAATCTTTTTTCCTCCTAAACTTAAGGTACTAACAGGTCCAAATAGATCCATGTGAAGAATTTCTAAGGGCTTGCTAGTCCTAATTTCCTTGATTAAACTGAAAGAGGATCTGACTTATTTTCCTAATTGACATGCGTCACACAAATGGTCTTTAGTAAAGCCTAATTGGGTACACCTCTAATTAGCTCCTTTTGGGTGATTTTCTAAGATTTCTCATACTAGCATGACAAAGCCTTCTATGCCATAACCATGATTCATCAGATACAGTTTTCAAATAAAGAGCAGCAGAAGGTTTTACAGAAATCAACTGTAGCATGTAAATATTATTCGCTCTATCAGTATGTAACACAACAGTTCCATTTTGATTAATAACATAACTAGAAGGCAAGAATTTTATATGATAACCTTTGTCACATAATTGACTTATGCTCAACAGATTATGTTTTAAGCCTTCAACCAATAGAACATTTTCAATCACAAAATTTTTAGCATTTTTTATTATATATGTACCTACCACTCTCTTGGTACTATTATCTCCAAGTGTAACATTGCCTCCATTCATGACTTCCAGTGTTATAAATTAATTTGCATCTCCAGTCATATGCTTAGAACATCCACTATCCAGGTACCAAATACTCTCACAAGGTCTTGTGTGAGAGTGTTCCTATAAAAAGATCAAACGTTAGACTTAGGAAACCAAACAAGTTTGGGTTCACCTCTAGACAATTTTAAAATAGATGCATGTGTGATATGCTGTGATTTATGCATCTTAGGTCTCCACACTAGATGTGTTCTACGATGAATAGTACAGGTGTGAGAAATATATCTATCATACCACAAGAAAAATACTTTATTTTAAGAAAAGGATTCACCAATCTATTTGTCCTGAAAGATTTCTTCTTAGACTTTGAACCAGAGGTCTTATAGTAGGATTTGTGAAAATCTTCAAGTTTGGGTGATTTCCTATTTTCTTTAAGTGCTTTTAACTAAACTTTAGGATAAGTATTAGTACTTTCTAGAATCGAATTATCAACTTCAAATTATACTCTCTAGTATCGGATTTATCCATTTAAGTTTTAAAATCATTTTTAAGTCTGTATGTGATGATTTTAAAAGTTCATGCTGATTATTTAAATCATCATATTCATCCAATAGAGTCGTGTGGTTGCTATCAATTAAAGCATGATTTTTCTTAAGAATTTCGTACTCTTTTTGCAGCTCTAGATAATCTAAATTTAACTTAGCATGCAACTTTTTCAGTTTTCTATATGCAGAATGAATGTGTTCAGAAACTTCAAATAATTCATCATAACTTAAGTCACATACCTCTTCTTGATCTGAATGATCAAGATTGTCAGCCATTAAGCACAAATTTGTGACTTCCTCTTCAAGTCTTATTTCTGATGAATCTGAAGCTGAGTCCGCCCAAAAAGCTCGTTGAAGTATCTTTTTACCCCTTCTTTCCTTTTATTTCTCCTCGGCCTTTTCCTTGCTAGGATTTCCCTTGAGATTGGGGCAATCTGTCTTTATGTGTCCTGGCTTCCTTCATTCATAGCAAATCACTTCATTAGAAGCCTTAACATTCTTCTAGAACCTACCTTTGTTCCACTATTGGTGTCTTCTCTGCTTCCTTTTTAGGAAACTTCTAAATTGCCTTGTCATCAAGGTAATGTCCTCTTCATCCTCAAGTAGTGACTGATCACTTTCTGAATCATCCACATTCAAAGTTATGTTCTTCTCTTTCGCTTCTCACCTATATCAATCTATCTTTGAGTCACAGATTGCTCGTAAGTAATTAATGATCCAAGAAGATTGTCAATAGAATAGACATTTAAATCATTAGATTCTATTATTACAGTTATCTTTGCATCATATACCATAGGTAAACAATGAAGTATCTTATTTTCTTTTTCCGCATTCATTAATTTCCTACCTAAGGCATGCAATGAAGTGACTATATGTGTACAATGTGTATACATGTCTGAGATTGATTCATTCGGTTTCATGTGAAAGAGTTCATAATCGTGCAAAAAAATGTTCAACCTAGTTTGCTTCACTTTATTTGTACCTTCATATGTAATGCAAAGTCTATCCCATATTTCCTTTCCAGATTTACAAGTAAAACACTAATATAGTCTTTAGATTTAAGAGCATAGAAAAAGCTATTCAAGCATTTTATATTTAGTTGTGCTAATTCTCTTTCTTCTAAAGTCCAATCAATAAATGGTGTTTCAACTCTTATGCCATCTACAAGTCTAGTAGGTGCAGTGTAACCATCCAGAACTAACATCCACATGCGATAGTCAAGAGATTGCTGAAAAGTAGACATGCAAGTTTTCTAGAAATCAAATAGAATATTATCAAACAAAGGTGGTCTAGTGATCGAGTAACCTTCTATAGTGTTTCGGTTTCCAAAATTAACTATGATCGAGTTTCAAAAAGTAATTTAAACAATAATTTTTCAATAAGGCTCTGATACCACTTGAAAGAGCGAATAGGTTGTTAGATTTATTAATTATGTCCCTAGGCTAACTAAGAGGGGGGGTGAATTGGTAGTTTTAAAATTCTCTTAGAATTTTGAAAAATATTTTAACACAATATAAAGCAAATTGTACTGTATGATAACAATTTATACTGTACGAACAGAGTAAATTTTAAATGCTTTTTAACCACATATAAATAAAACATAGTGTAGTAAGTAAAAAAGAAAAACATAATAGAGAACATCAGAATTTAAAGTGGTTCGGTCAAACAAGACCTACATCCACTCCCTAGAGACTCCTTCTCTAGGTATTGCACTATATCAAAGTGACTCTCCTTTAGCCCCCACAGCAAGGCGGAGAAGCCTTTACAAACTCTCTTCCACCAAATCCCGATGCGGCAGAGAACCAACATCCTTTTCACCCTCCTGGTGAAGGTAGAGAACCAACATCTTTTTTCACCCTCCTGGTGAAGGAAGAGAACCAATGTCCTTTTTCACCCTCCTGGTGAAGGCAGAGAACCAACGTCCTTTTTCACCCTCCTAGTGAAGGTAGAGAACCAGTCATCCTTTTTCACTCTCCAAGTGACGGCAGAGTACCGACGTCCTTTTTCACCCTCCAAGTGACGGTAGAGAACCAAAAACCTCTCGAACAATTCACTTGCAAGAGCCTCTAAGGAGATTAGGAAGATGCTTAAAGTACAAACACTGAGATCCTCACTATTGGATAACTTTGTGAATCCCCTCATAATTTTCTCTTCAAAAATCTCTCAATGCTTTCTCTCAAACACTCTTCCAATCACTCTCCCCTTTACTCTCAAGAAAAATTTTGCAGAGGATCTATTTTCAAGTCAGTTTTAAGACCCTTAAATACTTAGGATAAGAAAATCGTCCAAAAATTGAATATTTCAAGTTTCATGCGTGCCGATCATCCTATATGATCGCACATCATACTATACGAATAGTTCAAATAATGAACGATTCATCCCGTACGATCCAGTACGAACCTAATTCAGAGCCGTTCGTACTGTATAACCTTCTGTATGAACTATATTTTTTACTGTACGAATAGTTCAAAAAATGAACGATTCATCCCGTACGATCTAGTACAAACCTAATGCAGAGCCGTTCGTACTGCATAATCTTCTGTACGAACCATATTTCGTACTGTACGAATAGTTCAAAAAATGAACGATTCATCCCGTACGATCTAGTATGAACCTAATTCAGAGCCGTTCATACTGTATAGCCTTCTGTACGAAGTCCATTTCGTACTGTATGAACTAGACTTAAAAAAAATTTCCAGACAGGCAAGTTCGTTATGGAGGACAAACAAATACATATCATCCTGTATGATCCGATTTCGTACAGTACGATCAGTTTTAAAAATTAAGTTTTTCACTCCCCCATTGTATGTGTGCACAGTTATCCAACTTACAATCTCACTCTCTCAGACTCAATAAATAAATAAAAAATAGACTTCACTCACAATAAATATTAGCAAATGAACTTGAAGTCTTCAGCAGTCTGGAGTGTGAATTTCCTAAAAAACATGTTAGTACACACAAAAAGAAATTCCAATATTTGTTAGGAGAAGAATAAAACAAACAATAGGCTTTTGTAATCATCAAAAAATAACTTGTATCAGAATTCACTTGAACAAATAGATTTGCACAAATTATAACACCAACATCAAGGAGGTAAAGTAAGGATTAACTTACACTTAAAGGAGAATCTTCAAATAAATTTTGCTCCTTAATTTGCCTTAAAGTTTATTCATGAATTAAGCATAGGAGTTACCTCATGCATGGTAACCATTTCTTGATTCTTTGTCAACATTGGAGCCAATAGATTATTTCTTTTCTTGGACTCATTGCTCATAACACCACCAATCTCTTGGGGCTAAAGTAAAAATTAACTTAAAAGGTGGGCCCTTTAAATAAGTTTTACTCCCTTTGCTTTTATGCTTATTCACAACTTGGGAATGTGGGTTTTTTTATTTATGCTAACTATTTTCTTGATTATGTGCATGCCCTAAAATTTATAGATTACATTTTTCTGGGGTCTCATTGCTTTTAACACGACCAACTTCAATGCGAGGATAGGTAAAGATTAACTTACACATAAAAATATTTTCCCCTTTAATTTTTCAAGTTTATTTCAGTCATTAAGATCACCATTTTGGTGCAAATGAATATGCATTAAAGATGGTATCTCCCTGGAACATTTAACTCAAGATATTCTCTAACATATTAAAATAATGAAATTTAATTATTTGATCGGATGAATTAAGTTAGATTTAAGATGATAGATTCTGAAACCTTGATTAGCTTAAGATCATATCCAATATACAAAATAATGGAATTTAATCAATAGATGGGACAAGTTAGGCCAAGAAAGTGTCAAGTAAATAATCAAATTCCCTACCTATTGATCAAATCTATATATTTAAAAACCCAAAAAATAATTACGTCTAAAATAAAAAATTGATATATAATACACATATTTATTTATATTATATTTATTGTTACAAAAGAGAGATTTACATACATATCACAGAATTTTTTTGTATTTACATTTGATATATCATCAAAAAATTTATCTTTATAGGGCACGAATCTCGAGGGGAAATCAAGTGGGAAACTTTAGAAATTAAATTGGAGACCATCTGAACTCTGATTTCAACAAACTTATAGTCTAATGGAACTTCTCAGAAAGACGAACCCAACGACACAAAATTCAGCCCAATCCAAGCTCCAATGGGTCCAAATCAAAGACCTAAAGCACATTCAGAAAGTTCAAACCATAATTTGGATTACCAAATAGTCTTCAAACGTAACATGCTTATAGTTGAATCGAGCATCTCGATGAGACGAATCCAACGAGCCTAAGATCACCGAATTCTAATATCATTAAAACATTCAAATGACCTATAAACGGTCCATAATCAAGGGAATCAACATCGGCCGTCCATTTAAACCACTCCCAATTTACCCTTGATCTTCCTCCTATTTACTAGGCATGCCACTCTCAGAAAACTATAAATAGACCTTATTTCTCATGAGGGGGGCTTAAGCAAGGAAGGAAGAAGAGAAGGAAGCGAAGGAAAAGAGCTCTCTTGCCACCAGACTCCTCTTCGACCACCTATGGACTTCCACCTGGCAGCTGACCGATGCCGGAGTTCTGCCTGACCACTGACTGATACCAGAGTGTTTCCCAACCATCAATTGATGCTGGATTCCTACCTGGCCACCAACTGACTCCAAATTTCTGCCCGACCACCATTTGATGCCAGACTTTGGCCCGTCGTCGAATTTATACTAGACACCAGACTTCTGCCCATCGCCAGATTTCTATGTGACACCGGACTTCTACCCATCCCTGGACTTTTGCCCATCACCAGACTTCTATATACTTCTATTTGGAACCATACTTCCATCCATCATTGAACTTATACTTGATGCTAGACTTCTACCCATCGCCGGTCTTTCGACCTCTATCGCCAGCTGACTATGGTCCTTCTGACCTCCTTCAGTGACTACAGTCCTTCCAACCTCCATCACTAGATAATGATCTTTCTGACCTCTATCTTCCACCAATAACGGTCCTTTCGACCTCTATCGCCCGCCGACTATGATCCTTCCGACCTCCTTCATTAATTACCAGTTTTTTGACTTCCATCGCTAGACAATGGTCATCCTGACCTCCATTGCCCACCAACAATTGTCCTTCTAACCTTATTTTCCCACCAACTATCATCCTTCTGACCTCCTTCATCAATTACGATCCTTTCAACCAATAACATCTTAGTAGGGTCTTTCCGACCTACGTCGCCTGCCGACTATGGTCTTGCCGACCATGCAAATATATCAATAATGATTATTTCAAGTTCGCTCATGTAATGTAATTTATAAGATGTATTTATGGCATCAAGCTAAGGCCTTCCCTCAAGGAAGAGCCTCATTTGTAATCGACTGTAAATATTAGTGGATTCATTCAAATTGGGCCAGTCCCCATTATTTTTCACCTTTTTAGGGTTTTTCACATAAAAATTTTGGTGTTTCTTATGAATGCTACACCCTCTCTTTTATCTGATTATGTGTTAGATCTTCGTACAATGCTAAGATGTTAAACTTTATATCTCTCTACCACCATTAATATTCCAGGATGCAATAGTTTGGTGTCGTTTGTGGGAATGTGGTTCCCGGCTGGGGGAAAATTTTTGCTCCAACCTTAAAAGGTCATTCTTATCAATGTTCAATATTAGCTATTACTACATCATTTTCATGGGAATTAAACATGGACTAGGGCGTAACCTTGACTACAGCTGTGGTCAAGATGATCCCCCAACTCTTTCAATATTTAAGATGATATCTTAGGATTATAAAGCTTCTAGCAAATGCAATGATGCTTCTAATAAATTTTAAGCTTTATAAAATCCCTGGATGGACTTTTACTCCTTGGGCAAGGTCATAATCTCAACCTCGAGAAGGCAGTAACGGTCTAAAGATAGACTATTCTTTACCATTGATTTGGGATATATGAGGTGTTCTCCCCCTCCCTATCAAGGAAAAATCAATCCCAAAGGGATTAAATTCGATCTCATACATATAGGTTAATATCATCAAGTAGTACTTTGACATACAATCTGGATAGGTTATACATCTTAGTGGATTCTCTCAACCTCTTCCACGGAGGTCAATATCATTGAGCAATACTCTGAGTGGATAACATTCTATAACAAGATTTCATGAAAGCAAGTGTTTGATAAAGTCATCACTTATATGAAGATCTTAGCAGGCTAAAAACCCTCAAAAAAACACATAAAGCACTATATCAAAGTATGTCTCATAGATGCATTAACAACTTAGTTTTCTCTGGGGGACAAGTACATTTCAAATCAAAAATAATTATCAAGCTCATACAACAATCTTAACTTCATATAAAATATCATTGGAGCTTATACAAAATTCTACAGCAGATTTAAGTGGATATTCATTTTTATAAGAAATTGAAATTAAAAGTACATTGGTATCATCCATACAAGTTAATGTCATCAAGCAACAAAAAACTTCAAAATGGTTAAATATCCTTGGTGGATTCAAGTGACCTCTTCTCTACTGCACATTGAAGCATCTCCTATAACTTCTTCTTCAAAGAAAGGGATGTCTGATGTTTGCACACATCATAATGGATATATATTATCTTTAGCAAAATGTTACTGGACACCTGCCTTCATCAACCTTTCACCTGATGTCCGATGTTGGTTGTTCACCTCATATCAATTATCATCAGCTTCTCACTCGACTACTATTAGTAGCACACTCTCTAATTATCTCCTTCAGCTCGATCTCCGCCCAACCATTGATCAACATCAGACTTCCACTTGATTGTCAATCACCGACAGACTTTCACTCAATCACCAATCACCGCCATACTTGTACCTGGCCATTGATCGTCACTAAATTTTTGCTCAAACATCATCAAAAACCTTCTCATCTACTAATAATCACAAGCCCTCCTCCCTGGTACAATTGCCACCAGATCTTCACAAATCACCCTCGCATGTAAGAGGCTATTGATCTTCTTTTGTCAGATTTATCTATCGAGAAAGTAAATTCTCATCGTGACTTCTTCTATGCAAAAGAGGGGTACTGAAGCTTGATAGAGAATGTCACCAATCTTAGACAGTGGAATACCTCTAATGTAAGAAGAAAATCAGAGGAAAAGAAAAATGAAGGAGGAGAAAGCTTCTTCTATACAAGAGAGGGGCATTAAAGCTCGATAAGGGATGCCACCTATCTCAAATAATGGAATGTCTCTAATGTAAGAAAAAGAATACAAGAGAAGAAAAAGGAAGGAGGAAAACATCTCCTTCTATATAAAAGAGGGGCACTAAAATTTGATAGGGGGTGCCACCTATCTAAGATAGTGGAATACCTCTAATGTAAGAAGAAGACCAGAGGATAAGAGAAGAGAAGGGAAGGAGGAAAAATTCTAACTTCTATACAAGAGAGGGGAACTAAATTTGTGTAGGGATGCCACCTTAAAAAAATAGTGGAAAGCTTCAATTGTAAGAAAGTTAGAGGGAGAAGAAGAAGGTGCAATTTTTCTCTTGTCCCAAGGGGGGTATTTATAGGATGAAAAGGGGTAGAAAGTTTTTGAAAAGGGGGGGGGAGAGATTTCCCTCTCATTTTGTTTAAAATTTTTCAAAACTCTTCTATAAGTTTTTTGAATTTTTTGGGCCTCAATTCAGATATTTTTAAAATTTTACAAATAAATCCAAAAAAAATGTATTAATAAAGGTGGCTATAGCCACCGCCCCCTCCTTTAAAAAAAAAAAAATTTTTTCCTTATAACTACTGCTTGCCCAAGAGGAGCATGCCCCTTCGGTCCGCTGAAGTATGAGCCACTCCGTTGCTGGCGACACCGGTGGCTAGAGACCGGCCGGTCAATTTGGCTACCTACGTGCGTCCGAGCCTAATTTTTGGCCCGGATAGTCAAAATCGAACATTTTTGGGGTCTCTAGAACCATTTTTGATGTTTTAGACTCAATTTTGTACTTCTGGAGCTCAACATAGCCTCTGTGATTAAATTTTACATTTTTTGAATGCAATGTTTTATGATTTGATCAATGTAAAATCCTGTAATAAGTATTTTTAGACTTCTCGAGCTTTAACATCCAAAACTATGGGGGCAACTAATATATCATCAAAAAATTATTTTGATCAAGCACAAATCTCAATGGAAAATCAAGTTTGAAATTCAAAAAATTAAATCGGAGACCATCTAAACTCCGATTTTAGCAAACTCACAGTCTAATTGAACTTCTAGGAATGACGAACCCAATGACGCCAAATTTGACCCAATCCGAGCTCAAATGGGCCCAAATCAAAGACCCAAAGCACATTTGGAAAGTTTAATCCATTATTTTAATCGACAAATGGTCTCCAAACGTGACATGCTATAGTCGAATTGAGCGGCTCGATGAGACAAATCCAACGAGCGAAAAATCTCTGAATTTTGATATTATTAAGACATTCAAATCATCAATAAACATTCCATAATCAAGGGAATTAATATCGGTCATCCATTCAAACTTCTCCCAATTTACCCTGGATCTTCCTCCTACTTACTCGCCATGCCACTCTCAAAAAATAATAAATAGATCCCTTATTTCTCATGAGGGGGGGGGGGGGGGGGCAAGCAAAGAAAGAAGAAGAGAATGAAGAGAGCTCTCTTGCCACCAAACTCCTCTTCGACCACTGTCGAACTTCCACCAGGGAGACGACTGATGCCAGAGTTCCGCCGAATAGCCGACTAACGCCAGAGTGTTGCTCGATTGCTGACTGATGTAGGATTCCTACTCTGCCACCGACTGACGTCAGATTTCTGCCCGGCCACCAACTGACGCTAGACTTTGACCCATCGTCAAATTTTTACCAGATGTTGGGCTTCCACCCGTCGCTAGATTTCTATCAAACGTCGGACTTCTGCCTGTCCCCGAACTTCTGCCCATCATCGAACTTCCGTTGGACTTCTATTTGACACCGGACTTCCATCCATTGTAGAACTTCTGCCTGACGCTGGACTTCCGCCCATCACTAGACTTCTGACCTTCATCGCCAGCCGACTACGATCCTTCCAACCTCCTTCACCGACTATGATGACTATGATCCTTCTGGTCTCCATCGCCAGATAATGATCTTTCTGGCCTCCATTGCCCACCAACAACAATCCTTTCGTGCTCCGTCACCCACCGACTACGATCCTTCCAACCCCCTTTATCGATTACGGGTTTTTCGACCTCCATCGCCAGATAATGATCTTTCTGACTCCATTGCCTGACAATAATGGTTCTTCTGACCTCCTTTGCCCACTGACTACGGTCCTTCTGACCTTCATCATCGATTACAGTCCTTCCAACCACCGACATCCTAGTACGATATTGCCGACCTTCGTCACTTGCCGACCAAGCAAACCTATCAATAATGATTATTTCAAGTCCGCTTATGTAATGCAATTTATAAGATATATATTTATTACATCAAGCTAAGGCCTTACCCCAAAGAAGAGCCTCATTTGTAATCGACTGCAAATACTAGTGGATTCATTCAAACTGGGCTAGGCTCCATGGTTTTTCCCCTTTTCGGAGTTTTTTACATAAAAATCTTAGTGTTTCTTATGAATGCTACACTCTCTTTTTATCTATATGTGTGCTGGATCTTCGCACAAAGCTAAGACGTTAAACTTTATATTTCTCTATCGCCACGAATATTCTAGGACGCAATAATATTTATAATACTTAGATTTTTAAATTTATTTATATAATACCAAAAATATTAAATTAAAGATATAAAAATAATGGAATTAATCAATAGATGGGACGAGTTAGTTCTAAAAAATGAGCTCAAGTAATTAATCAAATTCCCTACCTATTGATCAGATCTATATATATAAAAACCCAAAAAAGAATTACGTCTAAAAAAATAATTGATATATATTACACATATTTATTTATATTATGTATATTTATTATTACAAAAGAGATATTTATAAACATATCATAGAATTTTCATATATTTATATTTGTAATACTTAAAATTTTATATTTATTTTGTATAATATCTAAAATATTAAATTATGTAAAAATTATCTTTTTAGGGTTTAGGGTTTAGGATCGGGTTGGTAGAAACAACAATATTTTTTCAATTTCGTTGGGGAGGAGGGCTTACACCACCAGCAATCAATGCAAGAGGGGGGAAATTTGAGGAGTAGAGCGGAGATCCCATCAGGAGAAGAGGGTCCTCCGTTAAAATCGGAGGAGGGGAAGGAGAAGAGGTAGGAATCATGCTGCAGGAAGAGGAGAAAACCTAAAAATTTATCAGGAATATTATTTTAAAAAAATAAAAACTTTTATTTGAAATTTTGATGTGACTATAACATCAAAATATTTTATTGTAATTACAAAAATATAAAATTAAATAACTAAATTCACTAATATTTCTTCATATAAATGTAAATCATTCGACAGCGTACTTCTTCTTTATTGGGGGGGGGGGGGGGGGAGAATTTAGGGGCCAAGACCCATTTATAACTATGAAAAAGGAACAATACAAGTAAAAGAAAAACTACCCCAGAAAAGCTAGGAACAAAAATTTGCTTATAGAGGAAGAAAATAACCCAAAATTATACCACCCGATGCTATAAGGAAGGAAGAAAGGAGCAGCAAAAAGAGAATGAATCAAATCAAAACAAAATCATTTGGACTCAAGCTGCAGCTAGCAATGAGGGCCAACCAAAAATCAAGAGAGAAGTTCAGAAACTCTCATGATTGTCAAGAAGACTTCCAACCTCTAATGACCAATTAGGTGAACGTGCATTTGAAAGTTTCCATGAAAAACATGAAACTATAAATTTAATCTCATGTACCACGTGCCGAAACACAATCATGCTACACTTCTTAAAAAATCACACCATGGGCCCCACACGGCAACGGTTTTAGTCAAACTTCGCATATGACATCGGTGGCGGACAAAGAAGGGGTCCTCAAGTTTCTAGCCAAACGCGCACGTGCCAAATGTCAGCATCACCACGCGTGAATTTTGAACTCATTAAGAAAGCGCTGAGGCTACAAAATCGCCGTCCCCTCGTTTCCTGGCTATCACAACTATCACCTTAAGGGAAAATGGACGAAGAGCTAAGAACAAGGACCTTCACTGAGGCGCCCAGCTTCGTAAGAATCGGCGACGCCGTGCCGGATTCTTCAATTGTCGAATTGGAAATCGCCTGCGATGACGATCTACCCATGAATGACTTTGAGTTCCCCTTTACTTTAGACGAATCGGACCACGACGCTTTGACTAAGACAAACGCCGGACAGAACATCTCAAAAGGCCGGATCCTACCTGCTTATCCCGTCTTCAACCAAAACCTCGTCGCCAACAGTTCAGAGGCATCACTGGAGCAGGAATTGGTGGAGATGATGGGCCGCGTGGCGCTGCCGTTCGAAAAGCACGATCTCCGCTCGGGTTCGGCGTCTTCCTCGTCCTCAATAGATGATCCAACGACATACTGTGCTTGGACTCCTAGATCTGCCCCACAAACACCGGATCGATGGCATATGAGCCAATCAGCCGGGTCGGAGACGTCGGAGTTTAGGAGGTTCAGGCTCCGGGATTTGATAGTTGGCCGTAGTCGAAGCGATGGGAAGGAGAAGCTCATGTTCTACTCGGCGGTGGAGAAGGAAATTGAAAGAGGTAGACTTGGCATAATCCCTTGTCACAGAGCGACGACAGGAAAGAAGGCTAAGCAGGAGAAGGGGAAGGGAAAGGGGAATAGGAATGAAAAGGGAAAAGGAGGGGAGGTGAAAGAGATAGATGTGGTCACTGCTCACCGGATATTTTACGGGAAGGGTGCCGCCGTCGGCCGGCAGAGCTTCTTACCTTACCGGCCAGGACTATTCGGAGGACTTTTCGGCCGTGGGTTAAAATCCCCATTCTAGATTCGATTTATTCTCTCTCTTTTTTTTTTTTTCCTTTTTTTTCGTTTTGAGTATGTGGATTTTTATTTTCTGAAATTGAAGATGACGCCAGTCCATAACGATTGATTGATTTTGTTTTGTTTTGTTTTTTTTTTTTAGGAAAATTAATGGCATTGCCCGACTTCATAGAAAAAATTACAATCTAAAAAATAAAAAATCAAAATATAGTTACTAATAAGGAGAGACAAAAATGATGAAAATAAAAAAAAGGTCTAAACCAATCAAACACCCAAAAGTAGGGGTGTCAAAATGAGTTTTCGAGTCAAGTTCGGGTTCAACTCAAAATTAACCTGCCCTCGATTGATCTTACCAGAATTCGACGGATTACAAAAAAGAGTCGAAAATTTGAACCAAACCCGACCCATCGAAAACCTAGGTAGACCTGACCCGAACGCTGACTCGGGCGAGTGCGGGTCATGAGTGGGAAGCGAGTGCGGATCATAAGCGGGAAGCGAGCATGACTTGTTGGGGTAGAGCACGGGATGCACTGTATGATGCAGTTAACTGGGTCGAGCTCAAGATGCAGTGCGCTACGTATTGCGTAGGAGGAAAATGCTGCCTCTTAAGTCTGCCATGCTTAGCGTAGATGCGGTGCTCATGTGAGACGTGCGGGCAGGATGCAATGGCGGGTCATCTCCGAGTCATTTTCGGATTAGCGGGTTGACCTGGACCCAACTAGATTTTTCAAACAAAAGTAAACAAAAGAGCCAAAAGGGCATCTGAAAAGCATAACCTAATTTATGACTCAGATTGCCCCAAAAAACAAAACTCAATGATTACATGATTGGACGATCAATACAACCCCCTTGTTACCAAATGGGTCATCTCCATAGATTTGTTTTATGGTGATTAGCATATCTATTTTCTAATATTATTTATTGATTTATTTGGTATTTAAAATTATTTACTTATTTATGTAACAACTAAAATTAAAAAATATATATTTCAAGATATCATAATTAAAATTTTAATCAAAATAAACTTTAATATTTTGATTTTACTTTGAGACGAGTATAATATAAATTATTTATGTATTACGCTCATCTTAAAGTTGATCTAAAGACTTCAAAGCTTACTCTAACTAATTTTTCATCAGTATACATTGATATAAATTTTTTCTAAAGTTTTCTAATGGCATAGAAATACAACTATGTTATTATTTTAACCCTATCGTAACTCTGCTTAGTCGAAACCTTCATTAAGGCTTTGTTTAGGATGGCTTTCTTAATGTATTATAATGCTATTTTTTAACATTAAAATCTCTTGAAAGCAGCAAAATATAATGATTTAAAGCTATTCCAAACGAAACCTTCGTGCATTCATTCTACCACCTTCATCCTGTGATTAAAACTCTCAAACTTACTCCTTACGTGCATAGACCTCCTCCTCTCCTAATTTGCGACTTCTATTGCAGAGACTTCAACCTCAATGTTTTCAGGTGAGTGAGCTTTGTTAGCATTCTTTCATTGTGATATTTTATTATAATTTGAAATTTAGGACAGTTCTTAAGTGCATATATAAAAAATCTCATTCTAAGATCTGGTCAACCTAATTAAAATATATTAATCTTAGAAGTCAATTTAATAAGATTAGAACAATCAGTTGCATCATGTCAACTCATCTTATATCTGAAACATTTTAGTGTATAACTCATATAATTTATGAGATATAATTATAAATTTAATTTTTATGATAAGATTTTATTATAACATATTATATCATTAATGTATTTACCTTTTTTCAAAATTTTTCTTTCCCGGTTTTTCAGCCTTGGTTTCAGCAGGGTAAGGTGGCATGACGGCGATTGATCGCTAGCCATCTCTGCCATCGAGAGGAAGAGTTCATCAGTGGGAGATGTTAATTTAGGTATTAAACCAGTGGAAGATTTTGTTTCTGCTAATGTTGTTCACGATGCTGAAGATGTTCGGAGGCGGCATATGAAAGGAGAGCTGATCATCTCATAGTATGATGGTGTTTGTTTGAAGAAAGAAAAATCGGTTGAAGGCAAAGGTAAAGAAGTTTCAATTATCCTTTATTGCAAGACTCCTAGTTTGGTTAGGCGGCAAGGGTTTTCTCCGGCTAAATCTTTCGATCCTGATGCCTCGTCGTTTGGTATGAAAATTTTTGTTAACAGGTTTGGGAATTCAAATGCAATCCCTGTCCTTAACAATAAGATAAATGTGAATTCTTTGAATTCTGTTAACAAAATTTTTCATAAGTCTGCTACGACGTCGGTAGCTCCCTCTGAGAAACCTGCTGCCATTTCTGATGGTATTGCTGATCTTATGTTCGAGGATATGGCTAAGGATAATTTAAAAGATGGTTTTTTTAACAATCCGATCAAATGTTCTTCTGCTCCTAGTTTTAAAGATGTTGTATCTCAGGGAATATCTCCCATTAAGGGGAAAGATTCTTTGGTAGATTTAACATCTGTTCGTGTTGTGGAAGATGGTAACCTTGCTGGTGAAACACCGATTACAGTAGGTTCTTCTCTTCTAAAAAGGTTTCCAGCAATGTAGTTGAGAATGTTTGGAAGAAAAAATTTATATCAATGTAGCCAATCTGGACTTTGGGAAGGATTTTGTAGGAGACAATGATGTGGTCAAGCTTCACCCAAACATGGAATTGGAAAATTCTAATTTACTTAGTAAAGCCTTGGTTATCAAAGTATTTGGTGAAAATACTTCTTTCCAGTTGATTAGCATGGAACTTAGGAGACAATGGGTTCATTATGGCAAATTCCACTTAACCATGCTTGGCTTGGGATGGGTGCTTTGTTCATTTGATGAACAGGAAGCACTAGATTCAGTATATGCAAATGGACCATGGTATGTTAAAAACAATATAATAGGGTTGGACAAGTGGTCACCTTCTTTCTCTCCCTTATCGTTGAAGGGCCTTTCGGCTCCTGTCTGCATTAGGATGCCAAATTTGCCTCTACACTGTTGGGATAAAATCAACGTTTGTAGGATTACTTCCAAGGTTGGTAAACCTTTCATGATAGATGGGAATATGTTTCAGTGGAGTAGAAGGGAATTTACTAGAATTTGCGTTCGTATTAACTTAGATGATAAGCTTCCTGTTGGTGTTTGGGTTGAAGGTTGTGCGGGTAAATTCTTCCAAAAAATTGTTTATGAAAAACTCCAAAATTTGTGTTTCTATTGTGGTAAAATAGGGCATATGGAGAGAAAATGTCCTATCGTTAAGGAAGATCTTTTAGCTAAAGTAGATGATCGGTTATCTAAAGGTTTCTCGGGTCATGGGAAAGTGGTTGAAGGCTCTGATGCTGAATACGGGCCTTGGATTCATGTGAATTTCAGAAGAAATAGATTTTCTAAATTAAGGAAAGTTTCTCAGGAGATTGGATTGGGAAGGAATAACTTTATTCCTTCAAAGAGTTATAGGAAAGTTGTAAATTCTTTGGTTGAGGGTGGAGAATTCAAAGACATGGGAGGAAAACTGCTTAATGATCAACAGCCTGTTTCTTCTGTTGCAAATCTGATTTTGATGATGACAAACATGTTTCCAGTGTGTTTTGCTTGGCTAATCTGTTTCAGGCACAAAAGACTGCGAGCCACTCAAGTCAACTCAAGATCGGGTCCAAGTGTGTCAAATGTATGATTTTTCTTTTTATTGAGTCAATTGTAATGTAACTGATTCCCTAGCTAAGTAACCTTACACACACACTCAGGGAGAGAGATTGAGTGAATTAGAGTTTCTGTTAAAATTTTGTTCATATCGTCCTGGACGATTTTCACATCGTCCTGGACGATCCAGCCAAAACAAAAACCCTAATTAGGGCGACTAAGTTAAGAGGGTCTGATTAAGCAGATCGTCCTGGACGATCTCCGGATCATACGGGACGATATGCCCAAATCAGAAATTCTCAGCCGCCAGATCAAGTTAGGCAAGTTCTTATTTTTAGATACTTGGTCTGATCGTCCCGGATGATACGTGTATCGTTCAGGACGATTCAGTACAATTATGCCTAATTTAATCTGGTAATTAAGGAAAATAATTTATTTTTGGTTGACATGATCGCAGGATCGTCCCGGACGATCATGATCGTTTAGTGCATTTCAGCTGTACGACCCGAACTGTGTTCAGGATGATTTGGGGCCTTTTTGAACTGATCGTACAGGACGATGACCCTATCGTCCTGGACGATCAAGTCATTTTTTGGTCATCCAGCACAGATTTCTCTGGACGACCCGAACTGTCTTCTGGACGATTTTCCTCAATTTGCACTAATCGTCCCGGACGATCGCAGGATCGTACGGGACGATATGAATAATTTTTTCTACTGATCGTCCAGAAGAGCCTAATCGTCCAGGCTGAAACAGCTAAATTTGAACTGATCGTACAGGACGATCTATCGATCGTCCTAGACGATCTTGGCCAACCAGTTGAGATTTAGGGCAAATTTTAAGCCCTCCTTTAAAAGAACTTTTTTCAAAAATAAGGGAAATCTTTTGCTGCCTTCCTTCCCTAAGAAACCCTAGAGAGAGAGAGAGTTAGGAGAGAGAGAGAAGATCTTATGAGGGGGAGTTAGTGAGGGATTCACTAAGGTTGCTCCGAGCACGGATCAGAGTCGTCTTCTCTGCTCGTCGTCTTTCGTCTAGTCGGTGTTCGTCGTGGGAGGATCATTCGCAAGAAGATCCAGGGTTCTCTGCCCGCTTCAGGTGGAAGCAAAAGGAGTTCGAAGGTTCTCTGCCTCCTTCAGGAGGAAGCGAAAGGAGGTCGAAGGTTCTCTGCCTGCTTCAGGAGGAAGCGAAAGGAGGTCGGGTTCTCTGCCTCACCGTGTGGTGAAAAGGAGGTGTTTGTACAGGCTTCTCCGCCTTACTGTGGGAGCAAAAGGAGAGACACTTTTTGTTTAGTGCAATACCCGGAGGGGAGGCTCCGGGGAATGGACGTAGGTCAAGTTGACTGAACCACTATAAAATCTGATTTGCTTTTCTGATTCAGTTTTACACTTTACTTTTCTGATATTAACTAGTTGGGTGAATATCTTTGGTTGATCTTTTCGTTCTTGTTTATGTGTTACCGCTGCTACGTATCGAAAAAATTTTCATTGTTATCATGAAATTTTTAAATAACCAATTCACCCCCCCTCTTGGTTAGCTTCGGGACTAGTTCACTAGGGCTTAACATCCCTATCGAACTTTCATCTTCTCCAGGTGTTGTAAACATGATCAATACCATGGTTGAAAATTTAGAAGGTGGTGAAATTTTGAGGGAAGATATCACAGGTAATCATTGGGGGAACGAAGTGGAAAATACTTCCTGTAAGGTGATGGACAGTTTTGTTGATAAAGAAAACTGTGATGGGAATAACAAGGCGGATACCTTTGTTTTTGAGAGTAGTTCTATCCGGGCCTTCGGGTTAGAAGAAGGTGAGATCTTAAATGATGGCTTAACTATTTTCCCTATAGAGAAGAATATGTTTAATATTCTTCAGTCAGTGGATGTGGTTGGAATTGACAAGGATGTGGTAGACCCTACAAATGTTGCTAGAATGGTAGTAGAGTTGAAGGCTGGTACAAATGAGACGGGTATTCAACAGGATTTGTTGAATGGTAAAGTTTTGGATGGGAAAAAACTAAAGTTGCAGAAAGAACTTAGATCCTTGGGTAATGTTATATTGAAAGGTAAAACTAGGAAGGGAGAGTTGGGAAAAGATTTTTGTGGTGGGTCTAATCCCACTTCAAAGAAAAAATGAGTTCCTTTATATTTTGGAATTGTAGGGGGGCTAAGAAGGTGGAAGCCTCCATGTATTTGAAAGAGATTGTTAAGGATAATGAAGCTATTTTTGTGGGGCTTGTTGCAACCAAGATTTCAACATTTGATGTGTTGGATTGTAAGAAGTTTATTGGTGAAGAGTGGGATTTTTTTTTATATCCTGCAGCTGGTTATCCTGGAGGTATTTTGGCTTGTTGGAGGGTAGATTTAGCTTCTTTTAATGTTATTGAAGCTGATGGACAAGTTGTGCTGGGGGAGTTGAAAATACACAATTCTACTAGCTGGTTGATTGCCACGGTGTATGGGAGTAGGAATAACTGTGAAAGGAAGCTTTTTTGGAGTAAGATGGAAGTACTCTCTGGTAACAAATTACCTATAATTATTAGGGATGACTTCAATTGCATTTTATCTCAAAATGAGAAGAGAGGTGGAAAAAAATTTGTTTTTTCCCAAGGTTCCCAAGACATGCTTTCCTTTATGAGGGATTGTGATTTTCATGATATTGGGATTGTGGGTCCTAAATACACTTAGTGTAACAATAAAACTGGAGGTGGCCGAATCTTAGAAAGGTTAGACCGTTGTCTTCTTAATTGTGTGGCTCTGGACCTCCTTCAAGTGGCGGTAGTGAGGCACTTGGCTAGAGTGTCTTCGGACCACTGCCCAATTTTGATTAAGATTAGTTCTTCTAGACCCTTGAAGAGGAGGAAGTTTATGTTTGAAGATGTTTGGTCGTCTTACCCAGCTTCTCATTCTATTGTGAGGGCGGTGTGGAACAAAAATGTGAAAGGATGTAATGCTGATATCTTAAATGTTAAGTTTAGAAGAACTTTAAGATCTTTATTCTTTTGGAGTAAGGCTAAGCACAAGTCTCTTGTGGATCTTAAAGAAAGCTTAAAAAGGGAAATTTTGGATTTTCAAATAGAGGAGGATGCGTCTTGTGGCCTTTCCGATCTAAAGCTTTGTTATTTGAGATCAAAGGTTGTGGAACTCAATGCAACTCTTGGGCGTCTCAGCTTGTGGTGGAAGCAAAGGGCTAAAGTTCAATGGTTAAAGGAAGGAGATTCAAACTTTAAGTTCTATCATATTTATGTTACGACAAGAAGGAATGGAAACAGGATTCATAGTGTAAAAGATTGTGGTGGCTTGATGCGTGAAGACCAACAAGGGATTGAAGAGGTTTTTCTGAACTTCTTTAATAACAAATGGAGATCGAGAGAGTGCAGCTTGAGTGGATGGTCGTCACCGTCCAAGGTGCTGGACGATGAGGATAGCAGATCTCTGAGCAAAGAATTCATTGTTGAGGAATTGGAGGATGTGGTTTCCAATCTGGGAGCGAACAATCTCCAAGTATTGACGGTATTACTTATTCTTTTATCAAAACGTATTGGTCTATTATCCATCTTGATGTATGGGCAGCTATCAAAGATTTTTTTGTGACTGGATCTCTTTGTCCTGCTTGGAGAGAAACTAATGTGGTGCTGATTTCTAAAGTTAACAATCCTCGATTGCCTTCTGATTATCATCCTATTAGTTTATGTAATGCCATTTACAAAATTGTTGCAAGGATGATTCTTAATAGGATGAGTTTTCTTTTTCTAAAAATTATCTCTGAAGTGCAGTTTGCCTTTGCAAAGGGTAAATCTATGTCTGACAAAGTTTTGATTGCTCAAGAACTGTTTAGTAAATTCAGATATTCTAAAGCTAAGAAGGGTTTGGGGGCTATCAAAGTAGACATGGAACAAGCATACGATAGTATGAGTTGGTCTACATTGATTCAGGTGCTTGATTGGTTTGGGTTCCCTAAGAGGTTTTCTAATCTAATTCTGGAATGTGTTATGGACCCAAAGTTTTCTATTATTATTAATGGGATAAATTCTAAGTGGATTGAGGCTTAATGCGGGTTTAGACAAGGTTGTCCTTTGTCACCCTATCTCTTTATTTTGTGTTCTCAATTACTGTCTGAAAAGTTTGCTCGAAGAGGTAAAGATGTTGGGATGAAGGTTTCTCCTTTTGCTCCTATGGTTTTTCATTTGATGTATGCAGATGACATTTTGATCTTCTCAGAAGCTAATAGTAAAAGAATAAAGAAGGTTGACAAGATCCTAAAGAGGTATTGTAAATGGACTGGTCAGAGTATAAATTTGCTTAAGTCAGCTATGATGTTTGGTAATTTTGTTAAAAGAAGGAAAGTTAGGTCTCTTGCTAAAATTCTTAATATGAAAGTGGTGAATGAGATGGATTATTTGGGAGTTAAGATTGCATTGAGGAGATTGGTTAAATCAGATTATAGTAATATCATTGTTAAAATGGCTGATAGAATGAATCTTTGGGGTTCCAAATTCATTTCTATTGTGGGTCAGATTACTTTAATCAATGCATCTATTCTTTCCCTTCCAATTTTTTTTGTTTATTCTTTCTCTGATTCCGAAGGGGATCTTGAAGCAATTGAAGAAAATGTGTAGAAATTATCTGTGGAATAAGAAGGATGGGAGCTTTGGTATACATTATGTGGCTTGGGACATCTTGTGTAAACCTAAGAACTGGGGTGGCTGTGGATTGCAGCTGTTGGTGGACAAATTGGGTCCTTTGAGAGTTAAATTCGCTCTTAACTTTTTCAATAATCCAAGCTCTCTTCTTAATAGATTAATGAGATCTAAATATGGGAATGATCTTTGGAGTGATGTTAATAAAAGGTGCTCCTCGCCTTCTAGGAGGATCTTTTTGCATGGTGCAAAATTTCTGAAGCCAATTACTAGATGGAGAATCTTTAATGGGGATAAAATGGACACCTTTAAGAATACTTGGATCCTAGATTATAGCATTAACAGTGGCCTACCTTTGCTACAGTTTTAAGTCCGAATTTCTACGATTATCAGCTTTTATCAATAATGGGAGGTGGACTTGGATAAGCTGAAACTTTGTTTTGGTCAACCTCTGATAGAAATAATTATAGAAATTCCTATACAGACTGATATTGGGGAAGATCAGCTGTAGCTTTCTAGGAAATTTTCTGGAAAATTTGTAGCAGCAATTGCCTATGAAAAGAAATTTGAAGATGACTGTGAAGATGAGACTTGGCGTTGGAGGAAAAGGCTTAAGCTGAGACCGCAGGTGTATTTATTCTGGTGGAGTTTCTGTAGAAATGCTATTCCTACTTTTGGTTTCCTACTTTATAGAAGATTGGTGGAGTTTGGAGGATGCCCGAGAGGTTGTGGGGGTTTGGAAAATGTATAGCATGTGGTTGTTCAATGCTTCAAAGTTAAGGAAGTTATCAAACTGCTTGCTGATTGGAACTTTCATATTCCGGATTTTAAATCTCTGGAAGATTGTTTTCTGAGGACGAGGAAGCTTGCTAATGTGAATCCTTTCTTGGGTAATCTATTCTATTCGGTGGTATTTCTTTGCTGGAAAAGTAGAAATAAGCTTATTCATGGTGGTTCAGAAGACACCATATCTACTATTGCTACAAATTCGATTATCCAGGCGGTTGCTTCTTTTGATACTTGTCTAATTCGGGATTACTGGGATGCAAATCAGCTGTCTCAATCTTCTTGGCATCCTCCTCCTCCTGGGTGGATTAAGGTTAATGTAGATGCTTCGGTGCTATCTAACAACAAGGCTGGTATAGGGGGTGCTTTCAGAGATAGCAAAGGTCATTTCTTGGCTGCTTTTGGTTTTGGTTGCCTTCATGGGGACTGCTCTCAGACAGAGTTCTTAGCCATTCTTGCTTTGAGAAGTTATATTCAAGATTGGATGTTTGATGCTAATGGCTTAGTGATTGAAGGTAATAATTCAAATGTTATCAAAAATTTTCAACTTGCTATGAAGAAGCCATTTCTTTCTGATGATTTTCTAAAACCAAAGGATTTAGATTTTCTTTCAAATTTTAAGCAATTTATTTTTTCTTGCTCCAAAAGAGAATGTAATAAGTTAGCTGACTTATGTGCTAACTATGCTTTGATTTCTTCCTTTTTTTGGGATGATGCCTCTAGTAATAAGATTCCTCCTTCCTTTTTAGCTTTGTTAAAGGAGGAATCTAGTTGTAAGTAGTGCTATGAATAAAATTTCTATTTGCACTTTTCAAAAAAAATGTATTTACCTTTTGATATAATTATTTATATATAGCATATCCTCTACTCTCACTTGTAAATAGGGGATTCAGAGAGTAAGGCAAAAGGCACTAACTTATTTGCCTCGACCTCAATCTTTGCTTTCGAGAAATCAAATCACAGAGCTTCTCTCTTATTCTCTTTCTCATTTTAATTCTCTATTTTTTATAGCCAATCTTATCAGTAAGATTCAAGTATTGCCCATGAATAAACTTCGATTCAACTTCCTCAAAGAAGTGGTGAGTGTGGAATGATGCTAAGGACCAAAAGCCAAGGAACTATAAAATAAAGGGAAGAATTTTTATCAACTTATTATTGTATTTTTAATCATACTTTTTCATATAATAAAATAAATAATTATTTCATATTATTTAAATTAACATTCATTTTTCATATAACTCATTTTAGGAATGAAAAAATTTAAAATTTATATTCTTTATACTTTAAAATGAGTAAATAGGGGTTTCAAAATGAGTTTTCGAGTCGGGTTCAAGTCGAATAGGAAATTGATCTAGGTCTAAATGGGTTAACCCAAACTAGTTTTATAAACGGGTCAGAAATATATACCTAGACCCGACCAGCTGGGTTACCAGGTTGACCTGACTCGAACCATGAACCCGGAATACAGTTAGCATTATGAGTTCGAGCGCAAGCGAGTGCATAGTGTGGTTGTGGGAGCAGACCTGCACGAGATGTGGGATGGCCTTCGTGGGGTGTGGGCGAGCGCCTAGTCTGGGTGTGGAGTCCGCATGCGAGCGCATGAGGGCTCACTGTGGTGTGGAGCGCTTTAGGCTAAAGCGATGCAGGATAGAGCGCGGGCATGAGCGAGAGCGCTGCATGCGAGGTTTTCGAGTCATTTTGGGTTGATTTAGGGTTTTTGGGTCAATCCGAACCTGACCTGAATTTAGAAATGGGTCAGAAAATAAAATCTGAATCTGATCCATTTGGCAAACAGGTTGACTTGAACTAGATATTTTTTAGGTTCGGTCTATGTCAAATTTTAGGTCAGGTCAAGTATTAACACCCCTATGAGTAGATACTGCTACTTAAATTTATTAAACATTGAACTACATAATTTCTTTTTTGATACTGGTGAAAGGAAGTAGGTATAATACCGGTAACCAGATGCATCCATGCTAACAAAAATAGAAGGTTTTTCATTGAATTTTATTTTTTTAACACTCATACTACTAGTTTGTGATCGTGAAGGACAAAACACATTCATTATTTTTGTTGGATTTGGGCCAAATTTTGCACTAAGCTTGTTATTGCCATGAAGGCACCTCTGCAAAGTTTAATCTCCAATGCTATAACCTACGTGCATATTTAGAGATTGTTGAGAATTATGCAAATCTGTTTGAAGTGAGTTTTTAATATGAGTTATTTTGATGATTATAAAAGCTTATTGTTTGTTTATTGTTTCTCCTAAAAATATTGCAATTTTTTGTTCTGTGTGTACTAAAATATCTTTCAGGAAATTCACACTCCAGACTGTTGAAGCCTTTAAGTTTATTTGTTAGATTTTATTGTAAGTGAAGTCTATAATTTTTACTTTTCTTGAGTCTGAGAAAGTGTGAATGTAAGTTGGATAACTGTGCGCACACACACTGGGGGAATGAGGCAAAATTTTTTTTAAAGCTAATCGTACAGTATGATGTATTTTTATACGGGATGATCTGTGTTATTTGTCCTCTAAAATGAACCTGCTTGGTTGAAAATTTTTCTAAGTACTGTTCGTACAATACGAAATTAACTTCATAAAAAAGGTAGTGAGGTACGAACGGCTCTGTTCTAAATTCATACTGGATCATACGGGATGAACCATTCAATTCTTTTGAACTGTTCGTACAGTACAAAATTGACTTCGTATAGAAGGTTATGAGGTACAAACGGCTCTGTTCTAGGTTCGTACTGGATCGTACGGGACGAACTGTTCAATTTTTTGAACAGTTCGGACAGTACGAATTTGACTTCGCACAGAAGGTTGTGAGGTACAAGCGGCTCTGTTCTAGGTTCGTACTGGATTGTATGGGATGAACCGTTCAATTTCTTTAAACTGTTTGCACAGTACGAAATTATTTCGTATACCATTTTCCAGAGTATGAAATTTGGGTCCTATAGGTTCATACATAAGTGTACCGGATGAATATTTCATATTTTAAACAATTCGTACGGGACGATATGCGATTATACAGGACAATCGGATTGCGTAAAACTTGAAATTTTTAATTTTTGGATGATTTTTTTTCTTTTATGTATATAAGTGTCCAAAAAACTGACTGTCAAAGTGTCTTCCACGAATTTCTCTTGAGTAGGCATAAGGAGTGTGATTGGGAGAGTGTATTGAGAGTGAAGAGTGAGATATCTTATGTAAGGAAATTGTGAGGGGATTCACAAGGTTGTCCAACAAGTGAGGATCTCTTTCTAGTTCTTTGAAGTTCTTCCCAATCTTCCTAGAAAGCATTTTGAAGAGAATTATTCGAAGGAGGATCAGTTCTCTATCGTCACCAAGGAGGGTGAGAAAGGAGGAGTGGTACTCTGCCATCACCAGGAGGGTGAGAAAGGATGTGGGGTTATCTGCCTTCACCAGGAAGGTGAAAAAGGATGATGGTTCTCTGCCTCACCGAGTTGGTGGAAGAGAGTTTGTAAAGGTTTCTCCGCCTTACTATGGGGACAAAAGGAGAGTCACTTGAGTATAGTGCAATACCTAGAGAAGGAGTCTCTAAGGAGTGGATGTAAGTCGTGTTTGACTGAACCACTATAAATTCTGGTGTTTTCTATTCTTAATTTATTTTATTCAAATTTTATTTTCTGCATCGTACTGTATTTATCTGTGGTTGACAAAGTACTGAATTTTCACATTGGATCGTACTGTACAATATTTTGAGATTTCTTATAAAAGGTTCTCAAAACTTTCAAGAGTTTTAAAAGTATCAATCCACCCCCCCCCCCTCTTGGTTAGCCTAGGGACGCAATTAATAGGTCTAACAACTTATTGTCACTTTCAAACTCATGAGGATATCTCTCAGTTCTCAAGTTTAATTGGGACCCCCTCTAGTTTTAGACTCTCTAACAACCGATAAAACCCACTTGATGTATAATAAGTGCTCATATCCTGAAGTAATATCTATCACTATTATTAGGGGGGCATCAACTTGATGATACAGTACGAGTGGAAGCCTTTGCCATATGATTTCTATGGCTCCGTTGTCCACCCCTCAGAATCATATCCCTCTAAACCGCATATAGCTACCTTTGATCCTCCTCCGATAAGGGGAAGAAGTACAAGCTATAAACCATATAGACCAGCTTCTAAACTGGTTCCAACTCAAACTCAACAACTATTATAACTCCTCCTCAATAACCTCTCTCTCATAACCTCCTAGGTTCAAAATCCTAAATTCCTCCTACCCACCCAAGCACCATTCCCTCCTCAATCTTTGCTCTACCCTCCTAAGCTCTTACCACCATCACCATCCCTTCATCTCTAACCTTCTCTACCACCACCTTGACCTCCCTGCCCAACCTGAATTCCTCTACTGATAAAATGCTAACCTCCGCCACAACGGGAACTTCCACCACTACAGATATATTCATCTCCCAAATAAGTTTGACATCTTCCAAACCTCCTCAACCAATAACTTAGCTTCTTCCTCCATCTCTTCCTCCATAGAACCTAATCAAAATCCCAATCCAACTTTACAACCCAAGTCTACTAGTAGCAAGTAGGGAAAGAACCCCCTAACTGCCTACCCACAAAATCCTAATAACCTTGCCCTCTATAGTTGCCTGGAACATCAAGGGCTTCAATAGCCCTGAGAAAGTCGCATGCTATAAAAATCTTATCCACCTCCACAATTTAGATATGTTATGTGTATTGGAAAATACGATTCACGTTTCTACCCATGTAGATCCCTGGTTTTGTGTCACTCACTCTATTTTTGATAATGAAGCAAGCTGACATAATTTTAACTTTGCCAAATCTGGTAGGATTTAGGTAAAGTGGAACCCTTCAAAAGTTAGTTTTTTTTCTCTTTTCACCTCCAGTCATATGATTTCAGTTGATGTTATGGTTAATAATCATCCAGCCTTTCATTTGTTTACCATCTATGCTTCTAACTCGCACTTAAAGAGGCTTTTGTTATGGGACCAAATTAGACCTGTCAGCTCCAGTATAAGCATTCTGTGGGCTATTCATAGAGACTTCAATTGCTACAGGCACACTATTGATAAAGTTGTGGGTAATCCCCTTCTTAATAATAGCCTCTATGATTTCAACTCCCTCATTTTTTATGTTGTTGTTAAGGATTTGGTCTTTATTGGTAGCAAGTTCACTTGGTTTAATTAAAGAACAAATAGCCCATACACCTAAAATTGGATTGAGTGCTTGTGAATGATAATTGGATGGATTACTTCCCTATTTCCTTCTACAAGGTCGTCAACCCCTCAATCTCTGATCACTCCCCCCTCATCCTTTGTTTTGGCAATTCCCATAAGGAAAAATAGTGGTTCCTTTTTAAAAAATTTTGGGCAAAGCAATCAAAATATTGGGAAACCCTCATTAGCACTTTTGCTTAATTATTTTTGTTAACCCTCTTAATGGCCTCAATTATAAGCTTCAGCTTCTAAAAAAATCCATTAAAGAGATTCCTTAGGCTAACTCCACGTTCTTCTCTTCCACTCTTAATAACCTTCATAACTAGCAGGCTGACTGCCTCCACGTCCTTAATTCTGACCCTCTTAACCCTAACCTTAACCAAAAACTTAAGGAAGTTAATGCACATCTCTATGATTGCTCTTCTATGTGGGCCTCTTGGATTCAAAGAGCAAAATCAAAGTGCTTATCCAGGGTGAGGATGACCTCAGTTCCTCTTTATTAAAATCAAAACAAAAAGAAATACCAAGATCTACCCTTATGATTGACCAAAATCAATAAGACCCAATCGACTTGATCATCTATCACTTCAAGAACCTCTATAACTCTCCCTCCCCTATATAGCAGGACATTTCCTCTATTCCTAAAGGCTCGATTATGCCCCCTTACCTAGTCGATCTGTGCATCGCTCCTGTTACTGAGGATGAAATTAAAGCTATTATCTTTGCTAGTATCTCCTCTTCCTCGCTTGGACCTGAGGGCTACAATTTTAAATTTTATAAGTCCAAGTGGGCAATCATTGGGCCTTTGATTTATAAGGCTGTTAAATCCTTCTTTTACAAATGTTATCTTCCTAAGAATGCTAGGGCTACCACTTTCTCCCTAATTCCTATGTCCTCCTATACTAGTTATATTATGGACTTCAGGCCTATTTCTTTCTGCAACATGTTTTATAAGATCTTTTCTAAAATTCTAGCTACTCAGCTTAAGGAGGTCATGCGTTATATTATTAATGAAACTTAATCTAGCTTCATTCACTAAAGAATTTCTATAAATAATGTGTTACTTGCCACATAAATTCTATTCGATTTTAAGAAATCATCTAAGAAGTATCTTTTTTGTGCAAAATTTGATGTCTAAAAGGCCTTTGACACTCTCTCATGGGAAATTATTCTTGAGAAAATGGAATAAAAGGAATTTTCCCCTCTCTTTACTTCTTGGATAAAGGCTTGTATTATTGATGTGCATTCCTCTATCTGCTTGGATAGGGCTCTCCAAGGTTTCTTTAATTCTTCCAACGGGTCTAAGGCAAGGTTATCCACTTACTCTATACCTATTTTTCCTAACCATGGATACTGCTCTTTAATTATTAAGGAGAGTGTTGCCCCACATAAATTTATAGGTGTCACTTGTGGTGATTTTCAATCACCCACTTTCTTTATGCTAACGATCTCCTTGTATTTGGTGAGGCTTCCCCTTAGAACTGTGATACTCTAATAAAGGTCTTGCATTCTTTTTAAGGCTGCTCTAGGTTATTTATTAACCATGCTAAAAGTTCTATAATTCTCTCTAATGGCATCTCCTCTCCCATGCTATCTACTATGCTTTGAATATTCACTCATTGTTCACCAAGAGGACTTATCTTGATATTCCTATTTCCTCCAAAAAGAACCATCATTATTAGTTTCCAACCCCCCTCCTTTCTATTTCTAACCATTTGGCTAGCTGGAAAGCTCGGCTTCATTCTTTTGTAGGTCGGCTACAATTTTTGAGATACACAATTTGGAACATAATTATGTATAGATTTTAAGCTCCATTATACCTAATTCCTTGTTGACCTCATTTTTGTATATGGTCATTAGGATCAATTCAGACCCCAGATCAATCTAGATTTTAGATCAATCCAGACCCCAGACTAATCTAAACCTCAAATCAATCCTGACCTGAAGTCAATCCAGATCTTAAATTAATTCAAACTTTAAACCTATCCAAACTTCAAGTCAATCCATTCTTGATCCAGCCTTCAAATTATTCTCCAAACTAGCTTCAATCGTATCCAATTAATAACAATTATTTCATTGATTATAATTGATTTGGATAATTCAAATTCAAGCATTTAAATCCAAAATCTAGATTAAATCCAAAAATTTAGACCAAAATCCAAGGCTAAAGGTCCTATGTCCTGAAAGCCTTTTTCAATAATTTTTCAAATATTTTAATCCCCAATCAAATGACCCCTAAATCAAGATATTTTATTTTTATATTGATTAGGCATGTCCCTAGGGTCTACCCTTCAAATTTGAACTCATTTTGAGATCTCTAGTACCAGAAACTGAATCTATTTCTAAAGGCTATAAAACCCTTAAATATTTACTGCTTATGCCACTAGACCCTTTACCCTTTGGATTTTGACTTTAGAGCATTCTCCAAAGCCTCTAACCATATCTAGGCCCTTGAACATGATATGTTGAGTAGTAAACTATATTTTGGTGGACCCACTTTAACCCCCAGTTGATCAGGGGTCAAAATGACCAAAATGCCCCATAAGGACAAAATTGAAATTTCCTTTAAACTTCAACATGGCCCATTCAAATCAAACATTGAAACCTCTTCCAATGCATCTTAAATATCATTAGGAGTGCATAGGACTCAAACCCTCACCCTGGTCAAGCCTAGTTGACCCAGTCAACCTATTTTGACCAAAATACCCCTTAGGAGTTTAAACCATCATTTTGATCCAAATGGCATTCTCTTTGCATGATATCACTTCCACTAGACTCCAAATGTTAAACCAAATATGTTGATCCTAAACCTAGGCCCTGAGTCAACTTGGTTGACTATGTCAACCCAGGTTGACCAAATAGCCCTTTAAGGGTCTAAATGGTCATTTTGACCCATGAAACCACCTCCATTAGTCTCCAATTATCAAATCAAACTTGTTGAGCTCAAACCCAACCCCTAATTTGACATGGTTGACCAAGTCAGCCATGGTTGATTAGATCAACCATTAAGCCCTACTCATATTGATTCCAGCTTCAAATGCATTCAAATTTCATTAAAACCCTTTGAACATTATTTCTATTGATTTGGGTTTGACTGGTCACCCTAACCCAGGCAATAGTTGACTTGGTTAACTGAGCCAAAGTCTAGTCAAATTTGACCCATTTGGGTCAAATCACTTCATCTAATCAAATCAACATCCTCAAACTTTCATGCCCACGCCAATGCATGGTTCAAACATCTACAAGCCTAACATGAGTCAAACTCTAGCTAGTTTGGCCAAGTCAACTAACTATAATTTGGTCAAACTTATATTTGCACCCCTTTAACTTGTCCAACATTCAATCTCATGCTTTCAAACCTTCTATGCTTTCCACTACACAAGTCAAATTGACTTGTTAAAATAGTCAAAAAAGTTACATAAACTAGTTCAAAGCTATTAAATTACTTAAGCATTTGATTTTCCCTCCACTCTAAATATTTCCACCATTTAATCAATCTCTAAAAGCTTCCTAATATTCATTTAATCTTTACTTAAGCTTTAATTTAATCTTAAACCCATTCTATACAGCCCTATGTGCATGTAAGGATAAATGACACTTTCCATGTTATTATCCTTGCTTTGTCCTTTCCTTTAGCCTTTAACTACCTCAAGATACATGGCATGCATCCAAGCCCCCCCCCCCCCCCCCCAAATGGATCTAAGCCATTCAATCAAAAGCCCCAAATGGATCTAAGCCATTCAATCAAAAGCCATGGGTTAAGGTGGGGGAAAACCTAAACCTAAGGCTCATTCACTTAAACCATCTTCTCCAATAGCCTCCTCTCTAAAAAAAAAACCCTTCCTAAAGCTCTTCCATCCCTTCCCAAGCTTTTCCCCACCAAAACCGAGCCTCCAAACCATGTTTTAGTAAAGATGGAGATATTAGAGAGAGAAATAGGAGTTTTGACGATATCTTTCAATCGAATGAGAACTAGGTCTTGAGGTCTTCTACAAAGTTGAATAGAATTTTTTTAGCTTTCCAACAAGCCCAAGATCATCAAAATTCACCTACAGGTTAGAATGTTATCCTTATTTTAATTTATATGATCAAATCTTAATTTCTCCCAAATCCCAATGCATTGAGCCTTAAAACTCCACGGGTTAAAAATTTAGGGTATCTAGATCCTATGTTTTAAATTTCATCAAATTTGGAAGGTTAGATAAAAAGTTATGGGCATTTTAAGTTTTAGTTCATTTTTTAAACTACAGAAGATCTCGCAATCTTGGCCATCTGATCTTACGTGTATTACGACCAGACGGTACAGATCACATCGGGTGAATTAACCATCCAACCAAATCTTGCATGTGATCTAGATTTGATGATGTGGCATGATCCTGGCTGTCCATTCGATCCATGCGAATCGGATGGCCCGGATCGTGCGCTGATGTGGCAAGTAGATGAATTAAAATGTGTCACATGTCATGCATAACCCATCGAGTCACTACACACATGCCATGTGTCCATCCGCTAGCACGCCATGTGTCCCGCCACTATTTTTTTAAAAATGAATTAAAAATTCTTTTTTAATGCTCAAAACTTCAAAAATTCACTAAACTTTTATTTATTGTTTTAACTTGATGTTCTTATGCTCGTTGGAACCGACTCAAGCCCAAGTTTATTTTAAAATTTGTTGTGGTTGATTTGGATCGTTGTATACAGAGTTATTTAAGTTTTAATGAAAACTAAATTTCTTTGATAACTCTCAATCCAGTGATCTGATTTAGCTCAAATTTAGACAGGATAAATTAAGGTGTGATACCCACATACCATAAAAGTTTTAGCACTATTTAATAGCTGGATTATAAAGAATAAAAATTTTAAAATTTATAACTCACACACCACTTAAAATAAGGCATGTATTCTTTTGTGGTATGTGTAATGTAGTGTAAGGGTTAGATACACCTAATTTGAAACCTATTTAAACACCAATGACACCTAGGAAAAATAATTAAGGTCAACGTCTGGACAACTTAAAAATTTTCTAGGAAATTCTACACACACTCAATAGGATTGAAACTTGATAACATTAAACTTAGTGACATTTCACATCTTAGGTGCAAATTTCACTAGATTTGGAGCTCATTAGATAAAAATATGAAATAAATAAAAAATCAGCCTCATTAAAGACCTTGAAGTTTTAAAAAATTATAATAAATCAAATTTAAATCCAAAAATTATAAATAATATCTTAAACTAACCAAAATGCAACCATTAATTCATGAAAAATAAAAGCCCCTAGTCTAAACTTTAATTTAAAGATTAATTTAATTTTAATTAAAATTTAATATTTAATTAATTTAATTAATAAAAAATAATTAAAAATTCTAAAAATTTTTCAAACACTTGAGAACACTTCCTTAGATCATTTATAACCTTTGGAGGTGATTTTAGAAAGTTTGGAGTTCATTTGGATTCAAATCATTAAAAACCCTTAATTAAAATCATTTTAATAATTCAAATAAATACCCAAATTTCAAAAAATCGTAACTAATTCCAAAAAATTCTAAATTGAGAAAAATCAAAGTCATTGTACTCCATTTGGGATTTTATATTTATTAAAAATATTAAACCATAAAAAATACTTTAAATTTTAAAACACAACTTTTTGGTCAACCTTAAGTTAAAATTTTAACTCAAACCTGAAAAATTCATAACTAAATGTAAAAAAATCTAAATCCAGCAAACTTATCGTCTAATTATTCATCTTATGATCTATTATTTAAGATAAAATATTAATTTTTAAGAAATTAATCTTAATCAAAAAGTTAAAAATTGACCCTTAAATTAATGCATTTAAATAATTTAAATAATTCCAGAAATTTAATATTTTATTTAGAAATTTAGAATCCAACTTTAAAAATTAGTAAAAAATCAATTCTAATTAAAATTTATCAACCTTCAAACCTTAATCAATTCAATTCACTTAATTATACCAGCTACTATTGGGTAACCCGGGCCTATGAGGTTATTAACTTAGCCCAATGAAGGTGAAATAAACTTCATGGCTTCGGTGAGAAATAAAGGTGGTAACCATACAACATTCAAAATATATATTAAAATAAATTTTAAGTTATTAATACTTAAACTTTAATTAAATTTTCTCGTGAACCTTTCAACCAACAAGAACGTCAAAAATAATTTTAACCAACAATCCTATATAGGACATATTCAAACCACACAGCCTACTTCACATACTTTAGATGATTTGCTAGGATAATCAACTCTAGTCTTAGGCTAGGCTGGTGTTTACTTTTCTGTTGTGTGTCAGATTTTCTGTGGTTTTCACAACATGCTAGTGCTAGAATTAGTTTATCTGATTATTTGTTTAAATTTTGATGTAATCTGTGTATTGATGTGATGGGCATTAGATTACGCTTAAGTTAAGAGTAATATAAATACTAATGTGATCTTATGCATGTGGCATGGCTCATATAGGACATTAAAATTAAAGAGGAAAAATAAAAATTAAGATTTTAATTGACAAATATTCTGCAAGTGTTGCACAATGCTAAATCCCCCTTTAAATTAAAAGAACATGGCCAAGTGTGATTGGTTTGAGCACTTTAAATTCTATTATGTAACTGCTTTAGATTATTTAAATATTAATTACCAAGGATAACCCTGTAGGTTGTTGAGTTTAGATTTTAATTTTCATTCAATATAATTTGATGTAGTTTGAGTTATAATTAAGAGTTCTAAAAGTGTTTTGAGATAGGATAATAGTAATCCAACCTAGAATTTAAAGAGAAGAGTAACATCCCTTAGGGGAGAGTTTCTCTTCATTTGGAGATTTAGGTTACGATACTTTCAAACATCCAAGGAGAAAAGAAAGCAACCCTTCGAGGAGGAGTTTCTTTTTACATGGATATCCGAACCTAACGAATCCAAGGAGCCTATAGGAGGACGAAGAAGTGAAGACTGAGAAGAATCTCATTCTCAAAGTCACTTGAGTCTTAGGAGTAAAATCTAGGGTATTGTTAGTGGCACTTGGTCACTTTTTTCTGTAAAATTTTGGGTTATATTATTAAGTGGCACTTGCCATATGGACTTTTAATTTGAATATTAAATTAATTAATTAATTTAATTAACTATATAGTAAAAATTGTATGCTTTTCTAGTCTTTTACTTACACGCTGATTTTGATTTAGCTTGGAACTTGATCGGAGGCTCGTGAGGGTATGATTCAAAATTTTTCTACTTTAACAAAATTTAAAATATTTAAGCTCATATAGAAATTCTAACGCTTTAAGAAGTAAGCTCGGGATTTTCAAGAGTCTTTCATGCATTCATATTTTAATATTCTCTTCCTTATTAAGCACCTCCCCACTTGAGGATTCTAGCAGGCCACCTGACCTATTACTGTACAATTCTATCTAGGGGAAGCTATGCAATCTCTAGGATAAAAATATTTTTAAGCCTTTTTCCAAAACTGCTTCATATTCAATTTAATGCATTTATCAAATCAATTTGCATGTATTACATTATATACAAACTTAAAAGTGTTTAAAAGTTTAATTATATTTTACTTTAAGCTTCATATTATCTAACCTAAATCAAGGGGCCAATTAGGATTTGCTCTAGATATTGGCCCCATTTCCTCAAACTTCACTAAATAACATCATACCACTCTTTCATAAATGACCAGAAATATGGATTTTAAGCACTTAGGTGGTTAGCTGGCTCCCCAATCCATGTCATGATAAGTCCAGATATATACTGCATTAGCTAGGTCCGGGCTACTGATTTTTAGTGCCCAATTTAGATCTAGGTTGTGAGGTAAGTTCACACTATAAGACCTCAACCTTCAAGGAATTTAATCCCAACCTTCTAATGAAATTGATAATTCAAATTAAATCTCTTCAATCCAGAACTCAAGCCCAACATATAGGGTAGGCTGGGGTGTTTCTAAAATGTTTTAGAATCTCAAGACACCTCCTACTTTTTCTCTTTTAATCTCCAGAAATAAGTGCTTCATTTTGATCTAATCCCAGTTGAATTTCTAACCTCACTCCTTTAACATTGCTCTTTAAAAATTCCAGATAAAATTTCTACCCTTATTTTAATCGAGAGTATTTGTAAGAAACTCTGGTTTTCCATTATGCAATTAACTAAGAGGGCTTGCACTCATAGGAGATTTAGAAACCCAAATTAAGTTTTTAAAGTTAATTTTTCAAAACCTTAATTAATTATCTTTTGGAAAATCAAAGTCAACGATCATTAGAAACCCCGATTTATAGCTTTAGCTCTCCTTTAAACTCCTGGCTAAGGGCTAATTATCTTTCTGCCTGGAAACCTATCACTATTAAGCCTTCTAAGCTTTGTTCTGCTATTTATATTATTATTGGGCATATATTGGATAAGATTAATTTAGCTATTTGCCATAATAACCGTATCTCTCTTCTCTGGGATCCTTAGCTTAATGGTGCCACCATTGCTGATTCCCCATACAGTAATCTCTTTGCCTCCTCTTTTCCCTCTAATGCTACTATCTCACTTCTTTTTCACAAGGGTACCTAGAGCCTTTCTGCCTCCTTGGACAAGCAGTGCAGATCGACTTTCATGTATATTCTCATTTTAAATAGCGAAGCCTATTCTCTATCCTAGAGGAATAACAAAAATGCATCTTTTAGCACTTTTTACATGAATTTTTTTTGGATGATAAAAAATATAGCTAGGCCAAGTCCATTTGGCATAAGTATCATGCATTAAGATTTTTTATTTTTTCTTTGATGGCCTTGCAAGGTGGTCTAAAAATATGTAATGTCTTGCTGAAAAGGAACATTCCTGTTGACACTAAATACTATTTATGGAATTCTCATTTTGAATCACTCACGCATCTTCTCTTTGAATGTGAATTCTCATTTGTTGTGTACGTTAACTTTAAACCTGCCATGGGGAATTTCTTGTTAAGACCAAACCTAGTACAAATTCTAGATTATATGGAGGAGTTAAATTGCAACATGATGGATCTAAAAAGTGCCTACTTTCTATCTATTTATTGCTTCACCTACTTTATTTGGAAGGAGAGGAATGACTAACATTTTAATTCAAAGATGGGTAACATCTCATTTATTTGCTCTAAATTTTGAAGTTCCATTTGTGATAAACTATCTACCTGGAAATATGAGGGCTCTATTAAAGATTACTAGATTATACAGATTGGGGTGGAGATGTGATTTTTTGCATGCCACACTTTTTTTCTCTGATTCTATTATTTTAGTAGTCTGATCAATGTTGGAGGTTGGTATGACTCTTCCTGTTGCAGTCTTGAGGGATGTTGGTCTTTTGGTCCTCTTTCTTCTCAAAAATCTTCTTGGACCTCCAACATTATGCTTTTTGAGAAGACTTGGATGCTTTCTATGATGTTATTTATGGTCTTGGGTAAATATATTCTAAGCTTTGGATGATGATGATACTCCCTTAATCTCTAAGCCTTCATCCCTTTGATGGTCATTTGGCAACCAGGAATTAATGTGCTTTTGATGCTCTATTTTTTTTGAAATTTTGCCTCTTCTCTCGAGTCTTGGCTGCGTCACACCTTAGCTTGATCGAGGTGTGACTAATTTAGCTCTTCATTATTTTCTCACCAATGTTCCCTGGGTGGTCTATTTCCACCCCTTATGTTTATTTTTTTGTCTGGCTCTTTTCACTTCTCTTGCTATGGTCCTTTTGTGGTTATTTTTAGTGCAGTGGTATCTTTTTGGGTTGTTGCTCATTTTTTCTTTATATTATATTCAATTACACAAGGAACCCATTTCTTTTGATTAATACATAGGGCTAAGCACATAATTTTCTAGAAAAAAAATTCTCCAAAGCTATGAAAGCAATGTAATCTATCTTTATTAAAAATATATCAGAATATTATAGCCAACATAAATAAACATTTATAAATTTATCCCAAATCTCAAATGTAAAACCACATGAATGGCGGATAGAATTATTAATGTTTCATTTGGATAATTTTCTTATTATTTTAAAAAGTAATTTTATAGTATAAAAATTCTTTAACAACAACAACATCATCATCAAGCCTTTATCCCACTATGTGGGGTCGGCTACATGAATCATTTTCCTCTATTATGCCCTGTTAAAAATTAAATTCTCATTTAAATTTAATAAAGAAAGGCTTTTTTTTTCTAATATTTTCTAACTAAGTCATATTAGGTCTACCTTTACCCTTATTAACATAAGTCAAATCTAGTACATCTACTTTCTTAACCCGGTCATCAGAAGACTGCCATTTCATACGACCAAACCATCTAAGGTGACTCTTTCTAATCTTATCTTCCACTGAAGATACTCCAACCATTTTAGGTATATGCTCATTTCGTATCCTGTCTCCAAGAGTAAAGCCACTCATCCACTTAAGCATCCTCATCTCTACAACACTTAACTTAATATTATGCTTCTTTTTATTTAATTAAAAAGTATTGAGTTTTTAAAAAGATTAATTATCTTTAGGTGTTTTAATTTCTTAAATTTCAATCTTGAAATTGAATACGTCATTTTGAATAATATATTACCCTGAAAGGCAAAAATATCATTCCCTAATGGGTTCAATTTACAGAATTGAAAATTCATCTCGATTATCATAGTTAAATTCAAGAAAGAACTATATATGACCCCAAAGGGTCAAAATGATCGTTCAATCAGGTAACTAATTACAGTAATTTGGATGAAATATTATTAACTTTATAATCAAAATTATGATAATAATTGATATATCTTTATACAGAAAGAAGATATCAATCATTATTAATCCTTTAAAAATGATGATAATAATCGTTGATTTTGACTTAATTTTCCCAAAGGTAATTAATTAAGATATTAAAAATTTAATTTTAAAAATTTGATCTGAGTTTCTAAATCTCCTACGAGCGCACACCGTCATAGTTAATTACATCATAGGAAATTAGAATTTCCTATGAATACTCTCGATTAAAATAACGGTAGAAATTTTATTTTAAGATTTCAAAACTTGATGTCAAAGAAAGCAAGGATTAGAAATTTAACATGGAATGGATCAAAGTGAGCATTTATTTCTAGAGGCCAAAGAAAGATATGTAGGAGGTGCTTTAGGATTCTAAAATATTTCAGAAGCACCCCAGCCTATCCTAAGTGTTGGGCTTAAATTTGATTAAAACATATTTTAATTTAAATTATCAATTTTATTAGAAAGTTAGGATTAGATTCCTAGAAGATTGAGGTCTTATAGCCTGAGCCTACCTCAAAATCTAAATCTAAATTAGGTACTGAAAATTAGTAACCCGAACCTAGCTGAGGCAATGTAGGATTTGGACTTACCCCGGCCTAGATTGGGGAGCCAGCTAACCACCTAAATGCTTCAAAATCATGAGTCCAATCTTTTATGTTAGAGTGGTAGGAATGTTTGATTAAGATAAATTTTTGAGAATAGGGCCGACATCTAGAGCAGTCCTTAATTGGCCCTTTAACTTATGTTGGGTAGTATGAAGCTTAAAGTAAATATAATTAAAATTTTAACTTATTTTAAATTATTTTTTATGTTATGCATGCTAGTTCTTAATAAATGCTTAAATCAAATATGAAGTAAATTTTAAAAAGGCTTAAAAATAACTTTTTCCCTAAAAATTTTATAGATTTCTCTTGACAGATCTGCACCCTCATAGGCCAAGTGGTCTACCAAAACTCGTAGGCAGGGAGGTGCCTAACAATGGAAAGGTAATACAACAAAATATAATTTGAACTTCCGGAGATCTCGAGCTTACTTCTTAAAAGCGTTAGAGCTTCAATATTGTCTTAAAAATTTTGATATAATTGAAGTAGAAAAAGTTTTAGTGATCCCTCACGAGCCTTCGATCGGGTTTTAGGCAAAATCAAGTATCGACATGTAGAATGGCCAAAAAATTACTAAAAGCATGAAATCCTATATTGCAAACCAACACATCAATCATTAATCAAATTAATTATTATTCAAATTAAAATTCCATGTGGTAAGTGCCACTTAATATTATAACTCAGGGTCTGCATAAAGTAAAGTGGCTAGGTACCACTAATAATAGCTAAAATTTGGGAGTATGATTTTTCTCAATCTCCACTTCTTTATTCTTCTACAAAGTTCTTAGATATGTCGGGTCCGAATATCCAAATGAAAAGAAACATCCCCTCGAAAGGGGTATTTTTTTCCCTTTGGATATTTGAAACTATCCTAAGTTAGCCTTCCAAATAGAGGATAACCCTCCCCTAATGGATGTTCTCTCCTCTTTAGAATCTAAGTTGGATACTTATGTATCCCCTCTCAAATATCACTTTGAATTACAACTCAATAAATTTGAATTACATTTAATAAAAATAAAAAAAACTAGACTCGAACAACCTACAGGATTATCCTAAGCAATTTTATTTAAATCATCCCAAGCAATTAATATAATAAAATTTAAAATGCTCAAACTTCCACACTTGTCTATGCTCTTTTAATTTTTAAGGGATGACTTAGCATTCTGGAGCACCTATAGAATTTTGATTAATTTAAATTTAACTCTGCCCCATTTAATTTTAATGCCCTGTATGAGTATAGCCACATATATAAGATTGTATCAGCATTTAAATTGCCCCTTACATAAGGGTAAATATAACGCCTATCAATCACATCATAAAGTGTAGAAATTAAATAAATAATCAAATCAACATTAATAACTGGCATGCAGTGAAAGCATAAAAATCCCAACACACAATTGAAAAGTAAATATCAGCCTAGCCTAGATCTAGAAGTGGTGCCCTAGCAAACTATTTAAGTGTGTGTAGTAGGTTGTGTGGTTCGAATATGTCTTATATCGGGTAATTAGTTAAAGTTTTCTAATGTTTGGATTTGTTGAAGGTTAAAGGGAAAATTTGGTTAACTAATCAAATGTTAATGTGTTAAGATTTATTTTAAAATATATTTTTAAAGTTGATTGATTAAATGAATTTAATTAGTTAGAAATTAAAGGACCAATACAATTTAATTAATTATATTAGTTGTTAATTTTAAGGATTAGATTAATTTGAATTTTTCATCAACTGGTTCATGGCATTATGCCACCAGGCTTGAGGAATCAGGCCTCCTTACGATACTTAGCCCCATTGCTTGGAGTAGTCCATGCTAAAAATCTGATTGATGTAATAAATTAAGAATTTTTATTTGGTTAAATTATTAATAATTAATTAATTTTTAAGGTTTTACACTCCATTGAATTCGTTCGTGGTATTATGCCACCAAGCTCGAAGAACCAAGCCGCCTTAGGACACTTAGACTTACAGCTTTGAGTAGTTCATCATAAAAACTTTATCTTTGGAGTGGTTGTTGTATATTAAAGGGTTGGTTGATTGATTTTATTAATCATATTAATTTTTTTTTAAAATTTTGATTGATTATTCAATTTTTTAATTTTTTGGATTATTTTAATTATTAAATTAAGGGGTTAAATTTTGACTCTTAGATTAAGATTGGTTTCTGCAAAATTATTATTTTTATTAAATATTAGATCTTAGGATGAGCAATTAGATTGTAAGTTTGCTGGATTTAAAATTTTCTATAATTAGTTATGAATTTTTGAAATTTGAGTTGAAATTTTAACATAAAGTCGACTTAAAAGTTGACATTTTGATTAAAGTTGAATTCTAGAGTTTTGATATTTTCTCAAATAGTAGACCTAAACATGAGTAATTAGGCTTTGAGTTTGCTGGAATTGGATATTTCTATATTTAATTATGAATTTTTAAAGTTTAAGCTCAAATTCAAATTAAAGTTGACTAAAAAGTTAACTTTTTTATTTTAAGTTAATTTTCATGGTTTGATATTTTTAATAAATATTAGGCCTTATATGGAGTGCATTGCCTTTGAGTTTTCTCAATTTGGAGTTTTCTACATTAAGTTATAATTTTTTGAAGTTTAGACCAAATTTTGAACTATGATTGACCAAAAAGTTAACTTTTTGATTTTAAATGATAGATTTTATATTTTTAATAAGTATTAGACCTTATATGGAGTCTAATGCATTTGAGTTTGCTCAATTTGGAGTTTTCTATGTTAAGTTATAAATAATGGATCAAGTTCTAGCCAGTTTGATATATTATTTGTAATTTTTTGAATTAATTTTGATTTATTATATTTTTTTGAAGTTTTTGAGTCACAAAAAGGCTTAATTTTGACTTGGTTAATTTTTTGACCTAATAAACTCCAAATCTAGTGTAATTTGGACCTAAGTTGTAAAATGTCACTAAGTTCAATATTTTAAAGTTTCATTCCTATTGGATGTGTATATAATTTCCTAAATTTTTTTAAAGTTAACTAGACATTTTCCTTAATTATTTTCTTTAGGTGACTCTAGTGTTCAAATGGGTTTGAAATTTTGGTCACTTAACCCTGGGACATATGCAAGCATACCACAGCAATCAGATAACCTAATTCTATCAGTTTCTAGAGTTATAATGTTTTAAAGTTTTCCATCCAAAATGGACCCATTACTTTGAAAATTACATCACATAAATCCATTGGACATTCAGTCCTAATAAAATTACAGGGAATGCCTAAGGTACCCAAAAATATTTCACTTAAATTTGGGCCCAATTTGATCACTAGATTGTGAGAAAATTATAAATTTTGGATTTTAAACAAACCCAAATAACTCACTATACTGTGATCAAAATGCTTTAATTTTAATTTTAATAAATACTACATGAAAATATCTTTCCAATGAGACAAAATAACTAAATTTGATGAAAAATTATATTTTCTATGAATTTTGAAATTTTTGGGTATTTAGATTGAATTTTTAATTCAATTTAATCATTTTCAGCCACCAGCGCAGCATCTCAGGACACATGTCAGCACATCAACGCGTAACTTATCCACATCAGATCACTGATCTAATGGTCTATATTAAACTGCACTGAACGGATTGCCAGGATGCGATCATGTCAGCTCCCATAATCTCTAATCAACATGTATTCAAACCATGGGGACGTCACGAGGTTCCACGGGAGCGACGTGGCAGAAGAGGAGCGGTCCGATCTCGCTTAACAAAGGATAGGACGACTCTGATTCATTCAAAGAAAATTAGTTCAAATTGAACTAGGAAATTCAAACACCCATAACTTTCAAAATACTCATCCAAATTTGATGAAATTTGAAATACATATTTATGGAAACCTAATCTTCCAACACTTGAAGTTTGGAGGCTTCATGTGTTGTAGATTTTCTATAGTTTCAAATTGAAGTTTTAGAGAAAAGTTGAGATATCTTACAATCCTATGGATGGATTTTTGTGTTCTTAGGCTTGTTAGAAAGGTATTTGAATCCTCTATAACTTACTTCAAGGGTCCAAGAGCTGTTGGTGGTTGATTTAGGATCTGCTATAGCAATTATCCTTTCTCTCTCTTCCTTTATCTCTCTCCTCAAATTTTTGTTCTCAGACTTTCAACAACCATTCTAATGGCTGGAAAAGGCTTATTTATAGATGGGGAAGCTAAGTTATCTTTGAAATAAGATGGAGGCTGCTAGAATTAGAGATTTTGGAATAGAGTGGATAAAGCCAAATCTTTAAGTGAAGAGTAGAATCATTCCATTCTCCCTAAACACATGAGAGCTTGGATTTATTATGAGAATTTGGCTTGCCAAGGTAGCAAAGCCACATAAGCATGCAAGTTGACTTGTTTGACCACTTTGACTAGTCAAACTAGTCAATGGGTTGATGTGGCATAGGGGAAGACTTGGTAAGCTAGTTTGGAATAGTTATCAAGCTATGGAATTAGAGTTTGAGTTTAAAATGGCTTTAAGTGGGTTTTAAATGGGTTTGACCATATTAAATTAATTTGCTTAGTCAAATAAACCAAGGTTTAATTTCAAAATGGTTTTATATATGTTTGAACCATAGCTTAGAATGAGATTGAAGGTTTAAAGATAATAGTTTGATTAAATGGGTTGGATAAGATGACTGGGTTGAAATGACCCATTTAAATCCTTAATGTGCTATTTAGTCAACCCAGGTTTACTTGGTCAACCAGGTTGATCCAAGGTCTAGGTTTGGGCTTAACCAATTTGAAATGATATTCTGAGTCTATTGGAGGTGGTCCTAGGGTTTGGAGAATTCAATTTAGTCGAAATGACAATTTGGACCCTTAAAGGGCATGTGGGTCAATCCTGGTTGACTTGGTCAACCAGGTTGACCCAGGGGATAGGATTATGTCCAACAAGTTTGTTTCAATATTTGGAATTGAATGGAAGTGGTTCCATCCAAAGATAGAGTTATTTGATTCAAAAGGATTGCTCACACCCCAAAGGGGTATTTTGGTTATTTTGGGTTGACTTGGTCAATCAGGCTTGACCTGGGTTTGAATCTTATGCACTCCCAATGATGATTAGGAGGCATTGGAAGAGTTCATAGGGTTTGATTTAAAAAGGCTATATTGAAGTTTAGAGAAATCTTCAAAATTACCCTTAAGGGGCATTTTGGTCATTTTGACCCCTGGGTAACTGAGGGTCAAAATTAAAAAAAAATTCACCCAAATATAATTTATTGTTTAACAAGTCATAATTGATGGTATGGATGTGATTAGAGAATTTGGAGAAGGCTCCAAGGTTAAGATCAACTAAGTGGCAGGTCTAGTGGCATAGACCGTAAATATTTGAAGGTTTACAACATTTAGATTTCAATCCAGTTTCTAGGGTTAGAGGCCTCATATTGAACTCAAATTTTAAGGGTAGATCCTAAAAATGTGTCTAATTAATATACAATTGATAGATTATGAATCGGGGGTCATTTGACTGTTGTTTCAAGTATTTGAAAATTCATTAGAAAAGGCTTTCAGAACCTAAGCCTTTAAAGCTTTAGATTTTTTAGATTTAAGTTGGATTTAAGATTTGATTGCTTAATTTTGGATTATCCACATCATTCACAATCAATTAGATGATTGTAGATGGATGGATAGAATTAAATCTTGATTGGTCTAAGATCTGGATTGATTCTAGGGTATGGATTAGTTCTAGTGACCTCACACAAAAATGAGGTCAACAAATAGACCCCTAATATGTGTAGTAGAATGAAGTTCTACTGCACATATTAGCATTGACTGAAGTGAAAAGTAAAGTTTGTAATTTTAATTCTGAAGGAAAGTAGAAAGCTATTCCTAAAGAATCGAGTTTGAATTGATACTTAGGTAGTGTCGCGGAGGGCGTATTCTTCCACTAGTAGATCTAATCCTAAGGAAGAAAAAAACCTAACCTTAAGGAGAAGAAGAGTGAATGTTCCTATAGGAAGGAAAAACTCCTAACTATAGAGAACCTAGTTTAAATTGATACTAGGGTAGTGCCGCAAGGGTAATACTCTACCACTAGTGGATGATCTTACGAAGATGAAACTTACTCTTCATAAAAGATCGCGTCTAGATTTCTGAAACTAGGATGGTGCCATAGAGGGTGTGGTCCATCACTAGTGGATGATTATGTGGGGATAAAACTTGCTCCACATAGAGGATCAAAATTAAGTTTTGAAATTAGGACGGTGCCACAACAAGCGTACTCCATCACTAGTAGATGATCATGTGGGGAGGAAGCTTGCTCTACATAGAGGATTGAAATTAAATTTTGAAACTAGGATGGTGCCACAACAGGTATGCTCCATCACTAGTGGATGATCTTCTGGGGAGGAAACTTGCTCCATACAGAGGATCGAATCTATATTTTTAAACTAGGATGGTGCCACAATGGGCATGCTTCATCACTAGTGGATGACCATGTGAGGAGGAAACTTACTCCGCACAGAGGATCAAATTTGATTTGAAATTTGAAACTAGGATAGTGCCAAAGAGGGCGTGCTCCATTACTAGTGGGTTTAATCCTAAGGAAAGGAAGCACAGGAACTCATACCTATCCTTAAAAGACTTAGAAGGTGACTAACTTGGATAGGGTTAAGCAGGCTTAAATCCATCACTAGTCAATCGAGATCCTAGGAGGTAGGAAGTACGGGGACTCACACCTATTCCTAAAAGATCAAATTTCTTTTGGGTTTTCAATGACTAACCTAGCTAGAAAGCATGGGGACTCACATCTAACTAGGGGAACTAGCCAAAGAGATAATCTACCTAAACCTCTAAGGATTTTGGCAAAAATTATCTGACCTAATTTGATTCTATTTCTAAGAAAAGGAATCATGAAAACTCACACTTATTCTTAAAAACTAAAAGGTAGCTAACTAGAATGGGGCCTAGTAGGCTTAAATCCCATGTTAGTTAGTCAAGATCCTAGGAGCTTGGAAGTATACGGACTCATACCTACTCCTAAAAGATTGAATTTCTATTGGGTTTTCAATGACTAATCTAGCTAGAAGGCATGAGATCTCACATCTAACTATGGGGACTAGCCAAGGAGACAGTTTACTTAAATATCTATGGATTTTAATAGAAACTATATTACCTGAATTTGATTTTGGATGCTAGGATGGTGCTAAGAGGGACTTGCTCCACCACTAGCAGATAATTTAATTATGATAATTTGGATGAAATATTATTAACTTCACTATCAAAGTTATGATAATAATTGATATATCTTTCTATGGAAAGAAGATATCAATCATTATTGATCTTTTAAAAATGATGATAATAATCGTTGATTTTGACTTAAATTTTCTCAAAGGTAATTAATTTAGGTTTTTAAAATTTGATTTTAAAATTTGATTTGGGTTTTTAGATCTCCTACGAGCGTAAGCTCTCATAGTTAATTACATTGTAGGAAATTAAAATTTCCTAGGAATACTCTTGATTAAAATAGTGGTAGAAATTTTATTTTAAGATTTTAAAGTTTGATGTCAAAGGAAGCAAGGATTGGAATGGATCAAAAGTGAGCATTTTTTTTTTAGAAGCTAAAGAAATAAATGTAGGAGGTACTTTCGGATTCTAAAATATTTTAGAAGCACCCCAACCTATACTAAATGTTGGGCTTGAATTTGATTAAAACATATTTAAATTTGAATTATCAATTTTATTAGAAAGTTGGGATTAGATTCCCAGAAGATTGAGATCGTATAGCCTGAGCTTGCCTCAAAACCTAAATCTAAATTGGATACTAAAAAATCAGTAATCCAAACCTAGCTAATGCAATACATGATCTAGACTTACTCCGACCTAGATTGGGGAGCCAACTAACCACCTAAACACTTCAAAACCATGAGTCTGATCTTTTATACTAGAGTGGTAGGGGTGTTTAATTAAGATAAGTTTTGAGAATAGTTCCGACATCTAAAGCAGTCCTTAATTGGACCTTTAACTTATGTTGGGTAGTATGAAGCTTAAAGAAAATGCAATTAAATTTTTGACTCATTTTATTTTTTTTGATATAGTACATACTAGTTGCCTTAATAAATGCTTAAATTAAATATGAAGCAATTTTTAAAAGGCTTAAAAATAGATTTTTCTCTAAAGATTAAACAGATTCTCCTTGACAGATTTGCACCCTCATAGGCTAGATGGTCTGCCAAAACCCGATGGTGGGGACGTGCCTAATAACGGAAAGAAAGTGCAACAAAATGCAATGTGAACTCCCGGTGATCCCAAGCTTAATTCTTAAAAGTGTTAGAGTTTCTATATTATCTTAAAATTTTAATATAATTAAAGTTGAAAAAGTTTTAGAGATCTCCTTTGATCGGATTCCAGGCAAAATTAAAAATCGACATGTAGAATCGCCAAAAAATATTAAAATCATCCAATCCTATATTGTAAACCAATACATCAATCATTAATCAAATCAATTAATATTCAAATTAAAACTCCATGTGGTAAGTGCCACTTAATATTATAACCGAGGATTTGTAGAAAGTAAAGTGGCCGAGTACCACAAACAACAGCCTGGATTCTACTCCTAAGACTCAAGTAAATTTTAGAGTAGGATTCTTCTCAATCTCCACTTCTTTATTCTTCTGCAAACTTATTTGATCCGTCAGGTCCAGATATCCAAATGAAAAGAAACTCTCCCTCAAAAAGGGTTTTTCTTTTCCCGTTGGATATTTGAAACTATCCTAACTTAGCCTTCCAAATGGAGGAGAACCCTCCCCTAAGGGATGTTCTCTCCTCTTTGAAATATAAGTTGGATACTTATGTATCACCTCTCAAATATCACTTTGAATTAAAACTCAATAAATTTGAATTACATTTAATAAAAATAAAAAAAACTAGACTCGAATAACCTCCAAGGTTATCCTAAGTAATTATATTTAAATCATCCCAAGCAATTAATATAATAAAATTTAAAATGCTCAAACCAACCACACTTGGCTATGCTCTTTCAATTTTTAAATGGGGACTTAGCATTCTGGAGCACCTACAAAAATTTGATTAATTTAAATTTAACTCTGCCCCCTTTTAATTTTAATATCCTATATGAGCATAGCCACCTGCATAAGATTGTATCAACATTTAAATCGCCCCTAACATAAGGGTAAATATAATGCCCATCAATCACATCATAGTGTACAAAAATTAAATAAATAATTATATAAATGTTAATAACCAGCTTGCAGTGAAAGCTTGAAAATCTCGCACACAATAGAAAAGTAAACATCAGCCTAGCCTTGATCTAGAAGTGGTGCCCTAGTGAATCATCTAAGTGTGTTAGTAGGCTGTGTGGTTCGGATATGCCTTATATCAGGTAATCAATTAAAGTTATCTAATGTTTGGATTTATTGAAGGTTAAAGGTCATATTTGGTTAGCTAATCAAATGTTAATGTATTAAGATTTATTTTAAAATATATTTTTAAATTTGATTGATTAAATAAATTTAATTAGTTAGAAACTAAAGGACCAATATAATTTAATTAATAAGATTAGTTACTAATTTTAATGATTAGATTAATTTAAATTTTTCATCAACTCGTTCATAGTGTTCCGCCACTAGGCTCAAGGAACCAGGCCTCCTTAGGACACTTAGCCCCACAACCCAGAGTAGTCTATCCTAAAAACTTGATTGATGTAGCTAAATTAAAAAATTTTATTTGGTTAAATTATTAATAATCAATTAATTTTCAAAGTTTTACACTCTATTAAATTTGTTCGTAGTGTTGTGCCACCAAGCTCGAGGAACTAGGTCTCCTTAGGACATATAGCCCCGCAGCCCGGAGTAGTCTAGCCTAAAGACTTCATATTTAGAGTGGTTGTTATGTATTAAAGGGTTGGTTGATTGATTTTATTAATCATATTAAAAAATTTCTAGAATTTTGATTGATTAGTGAATTTTTTAATTTTCTAGATTATTTTAATCATTAAATTAAGGGATTTAATTTTAACTTTTAGATTAAAGTTGATTTCTTCAAAATTATTATTTTTATTAAATATTAGATCTTAGGATGAGCAATTAGACTGTAAGTTTGCTGGAGAGAGAGTGTGCCATTTTTTAGAGAGAGAAAGTGACATTTTTTTCAAATTTTGTTCTTCGTGGTTTCTGACCGTCTTCTCTGGCATTTTGTTCGAAGATGGCGGTAGAAGGCCGCCGGCCATCAGCAGTTCTTCCATCGTCAGGATCTCCATTAGGAGAGATGTTACCTACTGGCATTGATGATTCTTTTTGTTGCAGGTCTATTTCGAATCCAGAAGCAGCTGAAATATAGAAGAGGCGCTCTTCAGGTATTGTGATTAGAGATTCTGTTGAAGATGTCCCAAAGGTAAATTATCATGTTGAAGGGAAAGGTAAGAGTATTTCTCTTGATTATGATTATGAAACTCCCTGCTGTAAGAAGGCAAATGTTTTTTCTCCTTCTAAGCCTAGCGATAATCACGCGTCTTCCTCTGGGTTGAAAATTTTTATTAATAGATTCGGGTATTCAAATGCAATCCCCAGCAATGGTGTGATAAATGCGAATCCCCTGAGTTCTGTTAACAAAAATATTCAAAATGTCAAAGTGGTGGAGGCGGTACAGCCGATTTCTTCTGCTATGAATGTTTCTTCAGTGGTAAATAAGAATGGAGATACTGTTTTTGATATTATGCCTGACAAGGTTGTGAAAAACGTTGGAGTCAATAATCCTTGGACCAAAAAGAAACACATAAGAGTCTTTGTTAAGGATAAGGATAAAGTGTTGACAGAAGATGGCAAGGCTGTCAAGCTACATGAACCAAGTGAGTTATCTAATGCTAACACTCTTAAAAATTCTTTGGTAACAAAAGTTTTTGGTAAAGATGTTCCTTTTCACATTGTGGCTATGGAATTAAGATGTCAATGGATTCAGTTCGGTCAATTTTACTTTATAACCCTTGGAAAGGGTTGGTTCTTGTGTTCCTTTAGAAATGTAGAAGCTTTGGATGGAGTTCTCACCGGAGGTCCTTGGTTTGTGAATGGTCATATTGTAGGTATGGATAAGTGGACCCCAGAATTTTCTCCTTTATCCATGAAAGGATTATCTTCTCCTATTTGGATTAGGATGCCCCACTTACCTTTACAGTGTTGGGATGAGGTGAATGTGGTAAGAATTGCTTCCATGATAGGATCCCCATTGATGATAGATGGAAACATGTTTCAATGGGGAAGAAGGGAATTTGCTAGAGTTTGTATTCGTGTGAAATTGGACCAGGTGCTTCCCTTGGGAGTTTGGGTGGAGAGTATGGCGGGCAGGTTCTTTCAGAAAGTTGAATACGAAATGATTTCCACTTTCTGCTTTGATTGTGGATTGATTGGTCATGTTAAAAAGGATTGTAAGAAGAAAGTGGTGGTTACTATTGTTGAAGGTGAAGGAGCTCAGAAACATAGCATGGGAAATTTGGAGATCAAGGATCTAGATGTGGATAAGATTGGTACTTATGGACCTTGGGTACATGTCAATTACAAAAGAAGTAAGAAAGATGCTCATGGTAGATCCAAGGTAGTCTTTGGAAATTTGAAGAATAATGACTCTTCTCTGGTAGGGGATGCTCTTCCTGATGCCAAGCATGCTGATGGAGAGAAGTCTGATATGAACCTGGTTACAAGTTTGGAGAGAAAGGGTATTGTGGAAGGTGAGGAAGGAGAAATTTTTTCAGATGGTAGTCTCATCCCGCCCTTAGGAGACTTAAAGTGTCCTGAAGAAGACATGGGTTTTACTCTTAAAACTTTAGATGCTGAAGATACAAACATTGTCTCTGATTCTAAATCTCTTAATGCTGAAATTGTTCCTGAACAAGATAATAGTGAGGTGGTCAAAAATTCACAAGGGATTGTTCCAATTGATGATATTTCTCCTTCTTCTTCGAATGGTAAACATGGAAAGGGTTGTTTACGAACTCAAGTAGGTCCTTCTGGATTACTTGTGAACTCAGGTACTCCCTATCAGAATTCTGAATTCAAGCTTCAAAAAGAAATAAGATCCTTGGGGAAGGATAATATTATAAATCATAGTAGAAGGAATGGTGGGTTTTTTAAAGGTAAGAAAGGGAGCAATCCCATTTCTTATCATTAAATGACTTCCTTAGCTTTTTGGAACTATAGGGGGGCTAGGAAGCGTGAAGCCTCCCATTACTTAAAGGAGTTTGTGAAAGAGTTTGATGTGTTTTTTGTTGGTCTTTTAGAGACCAAGATCTCTTCTTTTGATAGGCAAGAGTGCAATAGATTCATTGGAGACATCTGAGATTTTTTCATTTATCCAGCGGAAGGTCTATCTGGAGGCAGTTTGGTTTATTGGAGGAGGGACTTGGCCACATTTAATGTATTGGAAGCTTCTTCTCAAGTAGTGGTAGGAGAATTGGAAATTGTTAACAAAGGTTTATGGATCATTACTACTGTCTACGGCAGTAATGATCCCTATAAGAGGAGGAGCTTGTGGAGTAAACTGGAAGGGATTTCTAAACTTAATCGCCCCATCGTCATTGGTGGTGACTTTAATTGTATATTGTCCCAGGAGGATAAGAAGGGGGGAAAAATTTTTCTCTTTCTCAAGGTGCTCTTGATATGAGTAGTTTCATGAACAAGGGTGGTCTTCATGATGTGAGTGTTATTGGCCCAAAGTATACTTGGTGCAACAATAAGAAAGGTGGAGCTAGGATCCTTGAAATACTTGGTAGATGTATTTTAAATTCTGCTGCATTGGAGGCTATCCAAACGTCGGCTGTTCGACATCTTCCTCGTATAGCGTCTGACCATTGTCCCATTCTCATTAAGCTGTTTCCATCTATTTTTCGAAAGAACCATCTGCTAAGATTTGAAGAGGTTTGGTCCTCATACCCTGCTTCAGCTGCGGTTGTGTCTAAATCCTGGGGCAGGAAAGTGCAAGGAGATGCTACTACTTCACTTAGTGTGAGATTTAGGAGAGCCTTGAAAGATCTTTTTTTCTGGAGTAAATCTAAACATCAAGATCTTATGACATTGAAGGAGAACTTGATAAAGGAAATTTTAATCCTTCAAATTGAAGAAGCTGAGGCTGGCGGGTTAACCGAAGAGAAGCTCTTGTTGTTAAAATCAAAAGTCCATGAGATGAATATCACTCTAGCTCGTCTCAATACCTGGTGGAGACAAAGAGCAAAAGCTAAGTGGCAAGCTGATGGTGATACTAATTCAAAATTTTATCATGCCTTTGCATCTGGAAGGCGTAATTCTAATTGGATTCACCAAGTAAAAGACGGGGAAGGTAAGTTGGTTGAAGATCAAAAGCTGATTGAAGAAGTTTTCAATAAATTTTTTTGAATAAATTGAAGGATAGGAAATGCAGAGTGAGGGGATGGCCGTCCCCTTTACATGTACTGGAAGACAGTGATAAAGGTTACCTGCAATCGAATTTCAAGGTAGAGGAGCTGGATGGGGTGGTTGCTCAGCTGGAATCGAACATTTCTCCAGGAGTTGATGGTATTTCTTACTCCTTCACTAAATCTTATTGGCAAATTATTAGAGGTGATGTTTGGAAAGCTATTTCTTTATTTTTTATGACGGGTCATATGAGTTCTAGCTGGAAAGAGACTTTGGTGGGCCTTCTCCCGAAAATTGAGAATCTGGGTACTCCTTCTAATTATAGACCTATAAGCCTCTGCTTCTCAATCTATAAGATAGTGGCTAGGATGTTATTAAATAGATTGGTTGGAGTTATTCCTAAGTTGATTTCAGAGGAACAAGAGGCTATTGTTAAAGGCCGTTATATTTTTGATCATATCCTTCTTTCTCAAGAAGTTCTAAACAAGTTTAGACATTCAAAATCCAAGAAAGGTCTTATGGCTATTAAGATAGATATGGAACAAGCTTATGACAGTATGGGATGGTCTACCCTTAGTCAAATTTTGAAGAATTTGGGATTTCCTGATAAGTTCTCTATCTTGCTTCTTCAGTGTGTTTCTGACCCGAAGTTCTCTTTATTGATTAATGGTTAGTGTTCCACTTGGATTGAGGCTAGGAGTGGGTTCAGACAAGGGTGTCCCTTGTCTCCCTATCTTTTTATTCTCTGTTCTCAACTCTTGACTGATGCTATTACCCAAAGAGGGACTTGTTTGGGCATTAAAGTATCTCCAAATGCAGAGAAAGTTACTCATTTGTTATATGCTGATGATAGTTTTGTTTTTGGAAGCCAATGTTAAGTGTGTGAAGAAAGCAAGCAAAATCTTGAAGGATTATTGCAAGTGGTCTTGTCATAATGTGAATGTTCAAAAATCTTCCATTCTTTTTGGTAAATCAGTACGGAAATCTAGGAGAAGGTCTCTAGCCAAAATCTTGGGGTTCAAAATAGTGGAAGAATTCTTGTATCTTGGTGTCAAGATTGCTATGAGAAGATTGACAGTAGTTGATTTCAATAATCTTTTGGTAAAGACTTCTAAATATCTTAATGTTTGGGGTAATTGGTTTATCTCTCTTGCAGGAAAGCTGCTTCTTATAAAATCCATCTTCTCTTCTCTCCCTAATTTTCTTGCTACACATTTGTTAATTCCATTGGGTGTGCTAAATGATTTGGATAGGATGTGTAGGGATTTTTTGTGGAATAATCATGATGGAAGTAAGGGTCTTTATTATGTCTCTTGGGAAGTGTTATGCAGTCCGAAAAGATTTGGTGGACAAGGAGTTCAATCCATTGCTTCCAAAGTTAGTCCTCTTCGTGCCAAGTTTGCATGGAATTAATCTCACAGCCTTCTTCCTTCCTCAATAAGGTGTTGTGTGCTAAGTATGGGGATCAAATGTGGAATTTTCACTTAAAGAGGTACAGCTCTCCTACGGTGAGGATTATTCTGAATGGGCTCAAGTATTTGATGGAAATTGTGAGATGGAAAGTAGCTTCGGGCAGTTCTATCAAGACCTGTGAAGATGTTTGGATTCTTGATAAATCCATTGCTAGATGGCCAACTTTTGTTGCAAATATGGATCAAGGGATGCAATTTCTGGATAGCTTTGTTTGTGAGGGAGAATGGAATGAGGTAAGATTACAGCAGTTCTTTGGACAATAGCTAGTAGAGGCAATCAAGTGTGTTCCTATATATCATGAACTTAGGAGTGATCAACTGGAGCTTATTTTTAAATGTTCAGGTAAATCTTTATCTGCTTTAATACTCCAGAAAATGTATAGGAGTGGAGCTAAAGATTCACATTGGTGTTGGAGAAGAGGTTTGAAGCTTAGGCCTCGGGTAGACTTGTTCTGGTGGTGTTTATCCATTAATGCCATCCCTTCTAATGAGTTTTTGATGTATAGAAGATTGTCTATGAATAATGGATGTCCAAGAGGTTACGAGGCGGTGGAGAATGCTGCTCATATTGCAGTAAACTATTTAAAGCTTACGGAAGTATTCATCAATCTCAGGAAATGGGGATTCAAGATATCGATTTTCTCTTCTATTTAAGACTATTTATTTGGTTTGAAAAGCTTAGCTGATTCAAGTCCCTTCATTGGGAATCTATATTGCTCTACTTTGTTTTTTAGCTGGAAAAGCAGGAACAAGGTAACGCATGGTGGAAGGGAGGATTACTGCACAGTCATTACTACTAATGCTGTTAGCATGGCTGCGGCATCCTTCAAAGAAAGTTCAGAATTCTGGGATACCAACCAGCTCTCATAGCTATCTTCTTCTTGGCATCCTCCACCTCCCGAATGGATTAAACTAAACATCGATGCTTCTTTAAAGGGTAATTACAATGCTGGAGTTGGAGGTGTCTTTAGAGACCATAGAGGTCAGTTCATATGTGCTTTTGGTGTGAATTGCGTGCATTGGGATTCCGCTCAATTGGAGTTATTGGCAATCTTGTCTGCTAAGAAGTTTGTCCAAGATTGGATGTATGAGTACAAAGGGATCATCATAGAAGGTGATAATCAGAATGTCATGGAATTGATTCAAAAGCTCTTTAATAAGGTGCCTTTCAAAGAGGGGTGGCCAAACTTTTAGGATTTCTCTTTTCTCACTGGATTTAATCAAATTTTATTTCATTATGTTAATAGGAATTGTAATAAGTTAGCGAATTTCTGTGCTAACTATGCTTGTTCTTTTGATTTCTTTTGGGATGACTTTAGATGTAATAAGGTTCCTCCTTATTTTATTTCTATACTTAAGGAGGTCTGGGATTGTAGTTCAATCACCTAGGCTTTTGTAATTACTTTTAAAAAAATTGCTTCATGCATTCCATCAAAAAAAGAATTTTTTATAATTAGTTATGAATTATTGAAGTTTGAGTTAAAATTTTAACCTAAAGTTAACTTAAATTTGACTTTTTGATTAAAGTTGAATTCCAGAGCTTTGATATTTTTCTCAAATACTAGACTTAAACATGAGTAATTAGGCTTTGAGTTTGGTGGAATTGGATGTTTCTATATTTAATTATGAATTTTTAAATTTTAAGTTGAAATATGAATTGAAGTTGACTAAAAAGTTAACTTTTTTATTTTTAAGTGATTTTTTATGATTTGATATTTTTAATAAATATTAGGCCTTCTATGAAGTACACTTCCTTTGAGTTTGCTCAATTTGGAATTTTCTATATTAAATTATAAATTTTTGAAGCTTTGGCCTAATTTTATACTACAGTTACCAAAACGTTGCCTTTTTAATTTTAAATGATTTTTGATGATTTTATATTTTTAATAAATATTAAACCTTGCATAGAGTATAATGTCTTTAAGTTTGCTCAATTTGGAATTTTATACGTCATGTTATAAAATTTTGAAGTTTTGACCTAATTTTGTACTATAGTTGACCAAAAAGTTGACCTTTTGACTTTGACCCATTTCTATTAGTTTATTATTTTTAGAAAATACTTGACCTTAAATGGAGTTGAACAACACTAAGTTTGATTAATTTAGATTTTTCTAGAATTAGTTATGAATTTTTAAAGTTTGGTTAATTAATTGATTTTTTTAATTACTTAATTATGGTGGTTTTGATTGTTTTGATCCAAACTTATTCTAAATTGTATGGAATCACTCCCAAAGGTTAGGGATAACCCATGGGAGTGTTTTTAGGTATTTAGAATTTATATGGGATTTTTTATAATTTTTAATTATTTTATTTAATTAATTATTAATTTTTACTAAAACTCAAATTAAAGTTAAACTAAAAGTTCAATGATAGGCCTTTTATTTTTCCTAAACATAGGATCAAATTCTAGTCAGTTTGATATATTATTTATAATTTTTGTATTTGATTTTGATTTATTATATTTTTTTGAAATTATTCAGTCCTAAAAAGGCTGAATTTTGACATGGTTAATTTTTTGACCTAATGACCTCCAAATCCAGTGAAATTTGGACCTAAGGTGTAAAATGTCAGTAAGTTCAATGTTTTGAGGTTTCATACCTATTGGATGTGTGCATAATTTTCTAGATTTTTTTCTAAGTTAAATAAACCTTTTCCTTAATTATTTTCCCTAGGTGTATCTAGTGTTCAAATGGGTTTAAAATTTTTGTCACCTAACCCTGGGACATATGCAAGCATACCATAACAATCAGATAACCTAATTCTATCAATTTGGAGAGTAATGAATCTTCAAAGTTTTGGGTCCAAAATGGACCCATTACTTTGAAAATCTCACCACATAAATCCATTGGACATCTGGTCCTAAGAAAATTACAAAGAATACCTAAGATACCCAAAATTATTTCACCAAAATTTTAGCTCAATTTGATCACTGGATTGTGAGAAAATTATGAAGTTTAGATTTCAAACAAACCCAAATAACTCACTATATTGTGACCAAAATACTTTAATTTTAATTTTAATAAGTACTACATGAAAATATCTTTCCAATGAGACCAAAAAAACTTAATTTACTGCAAAATTGTATTTTCTATGAATTTTAGAAGTTCTTGGTATTTAAATTAAAATTTTAATTCAATTTAGTCATTTTTACGGTGCTGCGTCCTAGGACACGCGTCAGCACATCGATGTGTAACTTATCCACGTCAGATCACCGATTCGACGATCCTTATCAAATCGTGCTGAACAGATGGCCAGGATGCGGCGACTTCAGCTCTTGTAATCCCTGATCAACCTGCATGCAAACCCTGGGGACATCGCATGGTTCCACGGGGCCTACGTGGTAGAAGCGGAGTCATCTGATCTCGCTTAAGAAAGGATCAGACAGCTCTGATTCATTCAAAGAAAATCAGTTCAAATTGAACTAAGAAATTCAAACACCCATAACTTTCAAAATACTCATCCAAATTTGATGAAATTTGAGGCACATGTTTATGGCAACTAATCTTTCAACACCTGAAGTTTGGAGGCTTCATGTGTTGTAGATTTTTTATACTTTCAAATTGAAATTTTGGAGAAATGTTGAGATATCTTACAATCTTATTGATGGAGTTTTTATGTTCTTGGGATTGTTGGAAAGGTATTTGAATCCTCTACAACTTCCTTCAAGGGTCTAAAAGCTATTGGTGGCTGATTTAGGATTTGCTTCAATAACTATCATTTCTCTCTCTTTCTTCTTAAATTTTTTTCTTAAACTTTCAACAAACATTCTAATGGCTGGTAAATGGATTATTTATAAATAGGGAAGCTAAGTTATCCTTATATGAGCTGGAGGCTACTCGAATTGGAGATTTGGAAGAGAGTGGATTAAACCAAAGCTATGAGTGAAGAGTAGGATCATTCCATTCTCCCTAATGACTGTTATCCCTAACTAAGAGAAAGAGGAGATCTAAGATGCTGCCAAGTATCTCTTTCAGCCACCAAAATTCATGAGAGCTTGGATTTATCATGAGAAATTGGCTTGCCAAGGTGGCAAAGCCACATAAGCATACAAGTTAACTTGTTTGACCACTTTGACTAGTCAAACTAGTCAATGGGCTGATGTGGCATAGGGGAAGACTTGGTGAGATAGTTTGGAATAGTTATTAAGCTATGAAATTAGAGTTTGAGTTTTAAATGGTTTTAAGTGGGTTTTAAATGGGTTTGACCAAGTTAAAATGACTTGACTTGGTCAAATAAACTAAGGTTTAATTTCAAAATGGTTTTATATATATTTGAACCATAGCTAGATTGAAGGTTTAAAGATATTGGTTTGATTAAATGGGTTGGATAGGATGACTGGGTTGAAATGACCCATTTAAATCCTTAATGTGCTATTCAGTCAACCTAGGTTAACTTGGTCAACTAGGTTGACCCAAGATTTGGGTTTGGGCTCAACTAGTTTGAAATAATATTCTGAGTCTGTTGGAGGTGGTCATAGGGTTTGGAGAATTCAATTTAGTCAAAATGACTATTTAGACCCTTAAAGGTTGGGATTATGTCCAACAGGTATGTTTTAATATTTGGAATTGAATGGAAGTGGTTCCATCCAAAGATAGGGTTATTTGATTCAAAATGATTGTTCAAATCCCAAAGGGCTATTTTGGTCATTTTGGGTTGACCTGGTCAATCAGGCTTAACCAGGGTCTAGGTTTGAATCATATACACTCCTAATAATGATTAGGAGGCATTGGAAGAGTTTTCAGGGTTTGATTTGAAAAGGCTATAATGAAGTCTAGAGAAATCTTTAAAATTACCCTTAAGGGGCATTTTGATCATTTTTATCCCTGATCAACTGGGGGTCAAAATGAATCCACCAAAATATAGTTTCTTGTTTAACATGCCATAATTGATGGTCTGAATGTGATTAGAGGATTTAGAGAAGGCTCCAATGTCAAGATCCACTGGGTGGCAGGTCTAGTGGCATAGGCTGTAAATATTTGAAGGTTTTATAGCCTTTAGATTTTAATCTAATTTCTTGGGTTAGAGGCCTCAGATTGAACTCGAATTTTGAGGGTAGATCTTAGAAACATGTCTAATCAATATGCAATTTATAGATCATGAATTGGGAGTCATTTGACTGGGGTTTCAAGTGTTTGAAAAATCACTAGAAAATACTTTTAGGACATAAGCCTTTAAAGCCTTGCATTTTGGTTTGAAAATCTGGATTTAAGTTGGATTTTGGATTTGATTGCTTGATTTTGGATTATCCACATCATTCACAATCAATTAGATGATTGTAGATGGATGGATAGGATTAAAGCTAGATTGGTCTAAGATCTGGATTGATTCTAGGGTTCGTATTGGTCCTAGTGACCTCACACAAGAATAATGTCAACACTCTTTTGATGGCCAACATTAGAAGCACTTATATCTGAACTAAATCAAAATGAGCATGCATTAAAACTTGATGTTAAAATTTTTAAAAGTGCTAATAAGTTTTTGACAATAAAAATTCATGTATTTCAAAATAATATGCCACCACCTACACTAGCAGAGTGGACTAATCCCAAAATACAGCATGCATTACCTTATACCCCTAGGAAGAGGCACAACACCCCTCATAGATTGGCAAATCTATTCTCAGATGTTAGTGTCATTCTTTGGCAGGTCACATAGTTTGCACTTGCACAATTCACCATAGGACACATTTAATATGGAGGCCTAAATCACTTACATCACAGTATAGCATATATATAACACATTCATCTAAGCATAAGGTGGAACCCAAACTCACTTGGGTTCCAAAATTTAAAATGTGATTAACATTATAGGGGTGCTCTCACAAAAGGCCTGGTGAGAGCATATGGTAGCTGGACAATAGATGCTCATAACATGTGATTAGAGATATGAAGTAAATCATCTAGCTAGGTGCCAAGGTAGGAGTCAAAGTTACACTTGGAGACAATACTACTAAGCAAAGTGGTAGGTTAAGATATGATTAGAAATTCTAAGAACTTTATCATTAAAAATATTTTACTAGTAGATGGTCTGAAATATAATTTGCTTAGTATTAGTCAATTATGTGATAAAGGATTTTATTGTAAATCCTTTATCTATTAGATGTTTAATTAGTTTAAATGGAAATGTTATTTTAGAAGGTAAAAGAATTAATAATATTTACATGCTTGACTTGAATTATGTTGAATATACAAATTCTTTATTTTTTAATATAATTATTAATGAATCCTTGTTACGGCATAGGAGACTGTCATGCAAGCATGAAAATACATAGAAAGATAACCAAAAAGGACATTCTTAGAGGTATACCCAAACTAAAATTCTCTAAGGATCACCTTTGTGATGCCTGCCAACTAGAAAAATAAATTAGTTCTTCATTTCATTCGATCAAGGACGTCACTACTGTAAACCTTTAGAAGTCCTTCACATGGACGTTTTTGGACCAATTAGCACTACCAGCTTAGGTGGAAAGACATGTGGATATGTAATTGTTGATGATTACTCTAAATTTACCTGGGTTAGGTTATAACCACATAAGAATGAATCATTTGAGAAATTTAGGGCATTCTTCACATGGATTTAGAAGAAATTATGTTGTAAAATTTTAACTATCCATGGTGGGAAATTTAAAAATGAAAGGTTTGAATCATTCTATAAGGAGATTTAAATAAAACTTAATTTTTCAACTCCTAGAACCCCTCAACAGAATGGGGTTACTAAAAGAAGGAATAGAACTCTGGTAGAAGCTGTTAGAGCCATGTTGACTGAGTATTCACTTCTTAGATATTTTTTGGCTAAAGTAGTGAATACTACTTACTATGTTCTTAAAAAGGTTAATGTCAGATCCAAACTCAATAAGACACCCTATGAATTACTCAAAGGAAGGATGTCCAATCTCTCTCACCTTCATATTTTTGGCTACAAGGTGTTAATTCTCATAAATGTAAAACCTCTCTTAAGAAAATTTGACCCTAAATTTGATGAAGGATTTTCTTAGGATATTCATCTGTAGGTTAAGCCTATAAAGTTTTCAATAGGAGTACCTTAGTGGTAGAGGGACCACCCATGAAGTATTTTATGAATCTGAAAGACTTGTTGAGCCTAGGTTAAAGAAGAAGAAGTGGTAGAAGTAACCTAAGGAATAGAGTCTATTAACTTAGAAAATAGAGTAGAGCCATAGACCCTTTACCTCTAGATTGGATATATTCATCTAGACATCCTAAGGAGCTTATCTTAGGAGATCTATTTATAGGAATTAAAACTAGGCATAGACTTAAAAAGGAGGTTATCCATTCTACTTTCATCTCTATCATAGAACCCTCAAACATAGATCAAGCCCTATCTGATGAGTTCTAGATCCTAGCTATGCATAAAGAATTGAATCAATTTTTTAGGAATTATATTTGAGAGTTCGATAGAAGACCTAAAGATTAGAGTACTATTAAAACTAAGTGGGTCTTTGAGAATAAGATGAATGACTCTAGTCTAGTATAGGAATAAGGTCAGGTTGGTAGTTAAGGGGTATAATCAAATATAAGGAATTGACTTTGAAGAAACCTTTACCCTTGTAGCTATATTAGAAGCCATTAGGATTTTGTTAGCCTTTAATCACTTTAGAGACTTCAAATTATATCAGATGGATATTAAAAGTGCCTAGATAATTGGGGTGATTAAGGAAGATGTATATGTAGAGAAACCCCCTAGATTTAAAAATTCAGCTTTCTCTTATCATGTTTAAAAAATTAAAAAAGGCATTATATGGATTAAAGCAAACACTTAGAACGTGATATGAAAGACTTAGCATCTTCCTCCTAGATTGATCCTTTGTTAAGGGTAGTGTAGATACCACCTTATTTCTAAAAATGATAGGAGAAAATTTGCTCATTGTTCTCTTTTATCCATTAGTACTTTTAACCACCACAATCACCACCTGATCATAATCCTCCATATCTCTAAATTCTTTATTTTATGTTGTGTTTGTTTTTGTTTTCATGTGTTGTCTCATGGTGTCTTTTATTCTTAGATTTTTTTTTCCTCCTTTTTGGTGATGTCAAAGTGGGAGTAGAATGTTATTAGTAGGTTGTATTTCTGTTATGATTAGTCCAATTTTTTGCCTATTTATTATTCAGAATTATGTGTTATTCTTATTCTTTTTTATCCATCAACTCCACCATAAAAAAAAGAAACAAAAACCTCCCTATTTTCTAAAAACTCAACTAGTAAGGGGGAGTTTAGGACATAGCAAAATCAATTTGAAATTATAATCAACAATGTTTGCCATCATAAAAAAGGGAGAGATTGTTACAATTTTGGACCCCGGTCTTGTGATTTTGATGTCAATAAATATTATTGGGTTGTCTCTATGTCATCTCCTATTATTATTATTACTGGATATTTTTTTCTTATGCACTAATATTTCAGGTCCACCGTACACTATGCGGAGTGATCAACTCAAGACTGGGTAGAATAGGTTTAAGGCTATTTAAGAGACTATATTTTATTTTTATTTAATTCTTCTTTTCTTGAGTCAAAGTCTTGTATTTGGTGGATACTCACTTGGTGGATGCTAAACTTGGTGGCCATGCATATACACACAAGAGAGTGAGAAAATTAAAAATGTAATTTTTTTCTGAACTAATCAAACGATGCGATTCACATCATACTAGATTATCAGCTATTCAAAAAATCATTATAATAGCTAATTGATACAATTACTATTTTTATACTAATCATACTATACAATCCATATCGTATAGGACAACCAATAAAAATCAAGATCTTAGCCGCCAATCATATTTTAGGCAAACGCAAAATTTGTACTAATAATATAATACAATACTCATCATACTTTATAATATAATTAAATCTGGCCTAATCTAATCCTATAATTAGGGAATCAAATTTGGATTAATTGATCCAGTCATATCATATTATATGATTGAACCAGTCATAATGAATGATCAGATTATTGTACGGGATGATAATTAATCACAATCGATTATACAAGATGATAATCTAATTTGAGTAAAAATTAATCATATTGGATGTTTCCTTATATCATACTGGACGATCAACTCAAATACTTGAACTGATCATACAATGTCTTGTTCCTCGTACAATGCTATCAGGGCTATTTGAACTAATAGTACTGTATGATCTATGATCATACTATACGATTAGTGTCGATAGAATTAAATTATTAAGGATTTTATGAAGCCTTGTATTTAAGCTCTCCTAATAGACTTATTCCAAGTCTTTTAGTTATTGGGTTTTTTGGTGTGAGAGCTCTAAGAGAGATCTTGGAGAGCTTTGGAAAGGAGAAAGGAGAGGTTGTGTGTGAGGGAGAAGGAGTGTGAGGGGATTCCACACAGTTGCTTCGAGATATCTTCTTCCTTATTTCCTCTGAGTGTCTTGCTTAGTTTCTTGGGTAGCTCTAGGAAGAAGAACTTTAGCCTGAAGATCACTGAGATTCTTTACCTTCACCGGGAGGATAAAAAAGATGTCATGGTTCTCTATCTTCATCGAGAGGTTAAAAAAGGATTGTTAGGTTTTCTGCCTTTACCAGTAGGGTGTAAAAGAGGTCAAGGTTCTTTGCCTTCACTAAGAGGGTGAAAAAGATGTTAAGGTTCTCTTCCTTCTCTAGGAGGTGAAAAAAAGGTCAAGGTTCTCTGCCGCACTGAATTTGTGAAAAAATTGTAAGGGCTTCTCTGCCTAGTTGTGGGGGCTAAAGAAAGGCACTAAGATTTTAGTGCAATACCTAGAGAGGAGGGCTTTGGGGAGTGGACATAGGTCATTGTTTGACTGAACCATAAAAAAATTATGATGTGTTCATTCTAATTTTTTACTTTATGCATATTACTTTTCTGTGATGTTTTTTCGTAAAAATTGCATGCTGAAAAATTGTGTTTGATGATATATTAGTTTGAGTAACTCATCACTATTATTATATTTTTATTTTATTAATTTGATTCCACATTGGGTGATAACATTGTTTATTTTAAGTTATTAAAAAATCTCAAAAAAATTATTTTTCTTTAAAGAAATTTTTAAAATAACCAATTCACCCCCCCCCCCCCCCCTCTCAGCGTGATTAGGGATAAGTTAACATGGCTAAACATCCTCCATCGAACTTTCAAATTTGTCATATATCATAATAATCTCTTCCTCGAAAAAGCAAGAGATACTTGAAACCTCAATCATGAGGTCAATAAAAATTTTTCTTTCTTGGAGACTCTTGATGTACTCAAGATAGTGTTAGCAAATCAGCCATCATGATAATATACTCATGGAGTGTTCGATCAATGGCTTCCACTTTACTCTTTTTTTGTCACATCCTCTATTGAATGAAGATGATGGTCTATTTTTAATTCATATTGAATCTTCTATAAATTCTACATCACTTGAATGCATCTACACCAGCATCCATAAATCCAAAGGGCTCTTCATCTTTTAAATATATTTACTGAGTTCTGAGTGAAGTTTGAGAATTTCCATATTTATCTCACTCTCCAGTGACATGTCCTTCACCACATACCTTCTCAAACTCCACATAATTTGTAATTGGAATGTTTAGATAAGTAGCATCCTTTGGAAAAGCCTGTGACATAATAAATAACAAAATATTAACTTGATTTTATTATTTTTAAACAAGTGATGGAAGTGATACCTGAATGTGTGATACACATTTCTCATGGCCCATCACTATCTTCTTCTTAATTTCATCCCAAGATTAGCCTAATTTTATTTTCAGATCCTAATTGTGAGTACATATTATTTGTTGATGTCAAATTTGATTCTTATATTGCTCTCATGTGATCTCTATACCAAAGTTTTCTTTAAATTTTTGGGTGGCTTCTTGATAAATAGATTCTTTAACGCCTTGGGCACTTCACATATTAGCATCAACATATTCAATCATAATTTATAGTAACCTAGCAATCCACTCTAATTTAAAACTCCACAAATAAGTTTTCCTTCTCTTACTTTTAGAATCGGATGGAATATTTACTTGTGAAGGATCCATTATTCTAAACATATCAAAAATCATTTATAGAAAATTGAACATATAATTTAGAAAATGTAGAAGTACAAATGAATGAAGAAGGTATCATTTATATCAAAACATAATACAAAAAATTTATCTAAACAAAGTAACCTCTTCCAAAAAAGCAATAGTATCATACAACAGAAAGAACTTATATTTGTCCACATGCATGTGATGCCACATGGCATGTGCAATGTCATCTCTTTTATCCAACCATTCCTAAGAGTCATCTATAATTGTTTAGACACTCCCCCTTGAGTAATGTCTTCTTACCCATTCATCCTCAGAGAGAATAAAATCACCTGCACCTTCTATAACTATCCAATTATGCAATATACAACATGTTAAGATAATGCCAACTTGAGTTTGTAAAGGAAAGTAAGGTTCACACTTTAAGATTATAAATCAAATTTTTGAGAACCAAAAGATTGCTCAATAGTATTCTGTAATGAGGAGTGTCTTAGATTAAATAATTATTTATGATTAGAAGGTCGAATAGTTCTAAACCCCTTTAAATGGTACCTTATTACACGATATAGAGCTACCCACTATCAGCAAGATAATACTTACCTGTTGCTTGAAATGACTAAGTTTTATTTATCATGGAAGTATAAAAGATAGTTTTTTATGAAATCATAAGTATCAGGGAAGTTCTTTATAACTCTCATACCTTATGGAACATGTAAACCATTCAGTCTTTCTGATGCATTCCTAAGGACTGTTACATCATATGCTGAACCTTTCCAACCTACAAGAACATATGTTAACCTCAAATCGATTCAACTACTGCTAAAACATTTTTGTGTTGGGTATGGTTTTCTTCCTCTAAATGCATACTCAATTTTCTTAGGTACCTCAACTTTTATCTGTGTTCCATCTATAGCCCTAACATAATCCTATTTTTGGTATAAAGTATATTAAAAAGAGCAGTATAAAACATGTATATTCCACATAGGTGAAAAGAGTATATCTTTAAAAAAGGCATGAACCTACCGTTCAATAGGATCTTACATGGAGTTTCGAGAGGTGGAGGCATAATGAAGTCTTGGCGTAACTCTCCTATAGCATAGAATGCAGCTTTGAAGTACCGACTAATTATTTCCTTCGAGTATTGGAAATTAAATTGGATGACTCGATTATTACTATGCCCGAATGTATACAATAAAATAGCAATTTTATCTTCAATCCTTACATTAAATGTGTCTACCAGTAATCTTCTTATTGCGCATCAAATTACATAATTTATAGAAAGTTTCTCTCCTCATTCGCACCATATAAATGTAGTCCGAATCACATCCATAATATAACCTATAGAGATATGTTTTATGTTGAATAATTTGGTTAGAATTAGACCTTTTTCTCTACCTTTCTATCTCACGCAGTAAAGCAAATATAATGCTCAATGCTATAGAGATCTAAGAGTTCATATGCTCTGATTTATACTATAATTTAGAATATCCAACTTCAGAAAACACTGTATCATTCACCATCATAAGCTTAAGACATTTTCATTTATTGAATTTTAAATTTAAGCATTTGTAGTAGTTCATTAGAAAACAAATTCTCTCTAGATTTGGTAGAATAAATCTTGCAATTTTACTAGACATTAGTAGAGAATTTTTAGAATAGAAAACTCCTCATGGGATCGACACTTTACTCTAAATTTTATTAATTGATTAACACGTCCATTTGCATATCATTTAAGTTTAACATAATTTACATTTGAGCTTATCTTTATATGGCATACTAGAGCGCTGTCAATAACATACAAAATTAATATGCAATATGTCATTCATATATCTTAACTAAAACAATCATGCAAACATAAGTCATAAATCATAGATATTTGATGGACCAGTACTTCTAAGTTCATTATCAATTATTTTATAAAATTACCTGTGTCGTCATCTTGCTAGTCTTATCATTTTCTTAATATATGAATGATGTTCATGTATGTATGTCATTTGAGTTCATATCTTGTTTCACTATACATCATAAACATTTATAAACTCCTAACAATTAACTAGAATCCTTTTATGTTACATATAGCTTGTAGGTATCTTGCTCCAATTTTGAACACTTATAACTCCCTTCATATTTTTCTCCAATCTTATTCACTTATAGCTCCTATTTCTTTTATCTTGATTTAGGTATCTTATTCTAATCAATGCCCAGATAGTCTATTATTGTTTACACATATATATTCCAAATCTTATTTTCATATTTAGTACGATACAAATGAACAATTCAAATGAATTCATTATTGCTGCATATATATTTGCATGTCAAAATAGAAGAACCCCAAATCCCATGATTGTCATATATATTAAAAAGATATGGCTTTCTATTATTTTTTATGTGCCAAATTATTATACCATTCAAACAAAACATTATATATGTTATTCTTACTGGTAAAATTCTACATGATCATTTTAAAAGGTTAAAGAGATTTGTTTTTACAGCATGCAAGAAACAACATGGTGAAAGTTGTTTAAATCTTGAAATAGGGACATTTTGGCATATTCAGGAAAGATAAATCAAGAAAATCAATATTCTTAAAAATAGAAGTGGAATAAATGTAACCTACCATGATCAGGAGAAACAATTATAATAGACCCAATGGACTAAAATGCCTTGAAAGTCCTTCTCTGCCCTCTCTCTTTCCCTTCCTCTCCTTTCTTCTCTCACAAGCTGAAGGAATTTGGGGGGATGATAAAGTGGTGATGGATATTTTGATTAAAAAAGATAAAAATATCATTTAGTCCTCATCACTGCAGCACTATATGTAGAGATACTGGTTATTATATAATAGAGAACAAAACACCTTTGGGCTTGCCAGTACAACACCATATTACTATAGTTAAAATTTCTTATATTTTCAAACTAATTCATTTTTAAATTCTGGGTTATTACCTTTTTAAATCATTTTTAAATTTTGGGAATTATCCTCGACATTCCACTACTTATTCACTCATGATCAAAGAAGACATTACATATTATTAATATTAATCAATCAATTATCAACTAATCATTTATTGTTTAAAACAAATCCTACATGCTTACTATAGAAATCTACCATACATCATGCTATGCTATGCTTATTAATTAATCATGTTCAAAAAATCTCTACAGAGAATTTTACTAGTGGAGGTCTCAGGCATATCTCTGACATATCATTGATGTAAACTATATTGTAGGTTGTACTAGTATTGCTCTCAGTTAAGGTTGATTCCAATTCCATCCATTCTTACATTACTACTATTTATAGAACCTTTAGTACACATCCTTAATGCTGAAGGACTCTACATATAAGTAGCTTAGACTGATCAAAACTAGATCTTGGTCTTCTTTCAAATCCCCTCTATGACTGAGGATAATCAACTATCTTTCGCCCTTATTATCCACAATGAAAATAGTTTCCTATGAGTAAAAAGAAAAAAACTTTGATACCTTCTTCCACAATGATCACATTCTCAATAACTACTGAAGGGTAAAATATGGCATTTTCTAAAATCACTATACTTCAACTTCTTCTCACTTATACTGCCTAGTTCTTTGCTTATCCTCTTCTTGTTAGGTTTCTTCATAAAATGGGTGTTTTTCAAATCATTTAAAATCAATCTTCCCTTTTAACTAACTAAAAAAAATCTCTAATTGAAAAGATACTAAGGGATGTCGTAATTCATCTTTAAATTCCCTAAAAAAATTGTAATATTTTTTCTTCTAAAGTGCTAACTAGTTAGGGTGCATACCTGGCCAAAGAAGTATACTCATATTCAAACTACAAAATTTTCTTATTTCCCTACTCCAATCTCATGAAAGCTTCATGTATTTGTTATCGAGTAGATGTTAGCACAAATCAGTCCCTAAAAATACTGCCAAACTCTTCCTATAAAACCTGAGAATTCTTCTTACCATAGAATTTTTCTCTTTTCTATCCTACCTACCACCTCTCAACTTCTATTTCAAATAAAACACAGCTAGGGGAACTTTCCTATTATATGGATACAACATGCTATAAAAAATTTTCTCAATTCTTAAAATCCAATCTTCTACAGCTTGAGGTTCAACTACTCCTTTGAATAGTGGTGGATTTAATTTGTGAAACATCTATAAGTGCTTATCCTCTTCAATTTCCTTACTCCCAACCTGCTTACTTTGTGCATCACTCATAATTTGTGCTAGAAAATTGGCGAATAACATCATTCTATTAAAAGTGACTAGAGTAACTACACTCTACTCATTTATCACATTCTTACTATTGGGGTCCATTTATTCACTAGTATATCTCTCTTTCTAATCAGGCACATACACAAACTCAACATTCATGCATATGCAGCTAGTCAATTATGCAAAGTAAATTACTACCCAATCGTTATCCCACTCATAATTATTCTTATAGCTCTACTTGTAATCCAATTCTTCCAATAACACTGCCTTGATACCATTCTGTGATGCCCCAGAATCTAAATTAAACAAAAGTATATATTTTTTATCTTCTTAATCATTAACCAGAGCTTAGTAATTTAATCCTAAGAATATAAATAGTGGAAACATAATTACTACACTACTCATCCAAATGTTCAAATATTTGACATAACCCAAAAATCATTATATACAATAACCATGATATCTAACAATTTTAATTATTCATCCATTAATCATGAATACAAAAATAAATAAAGCAAAAAGTATAGAAAATATTTAATCCTAAGGTCTTGATTAACCTCACTCCAATGGATTCCTATCATAACCTAAAAACATGGAAGCAACCACAGAATAAGAATATAGTCTAGTAGGTTGACAGAACCTATAGTTGTAATTAATACATGACATACAAAAATAATATGCATGAAGCCATTCATATATCACAACTAAAAAACTTTGTGAACCTAAGTCATAAATCATATATATATATATATATATATATATATATATATTCAAGCCAAAACATAAAATCCCCAAATCCCATGCATGTCATATATATCAATAGAGATGTCTTTCTATTCTTTTATATATGCAAAATTATTAAACCATTCACATAGAAAATAATATATGTCATTCCAACTAATGAAATTTCAATATGATTAGATCAAAAGGTTTAGAAAGTCCATATTTACAACATGTAAGATACTACATAGTGAAAGTTGCTTAAATTTTAAAATAGAGTCATTTTGGCATATTGAGGAGTGTTAAATCTAGAAAATCAATTTTGTTATAAACAAAAGTGGGATTCAAGTTACCTATCACGATTAGAAGAAATCTCATAACATACCTGATGGATTAAAATGCCTAAAAGACCTCTCTCTCTCTCTCTCTCTCTCTCTCTCTCTCTCTCTCTCTCTCTCTCTTCTCTCTCCCTTCCTCTCCTTTCTTCCCTAGCAAGATGAATGAATTAGGGAGGATTGATGAAGCAGAGAGGGATACTTAGATTAATTACATAAAAACATCATTTAGTTTATGTAGTTGTTGTGCTTCAAACCACACCATCATAGCACTTCATGTAGAGATCTTAGTTATTGTAAAATAGATAAAAAAGTGTTGTTGTACTTCTCAGCACGGCACCGTAGCACTACAGTTTAAATTTTTCATATTTTCAAATTAATTCATTTTAAAATTTTGGGTTATCAAATGAACAAACTTCTCTACTCCAAATTTTCTTAGAAGTGGTAGAAGGGAACCAAAGATAGGGTTCCATGATCTATAATATGAGAAGACATTAAAAACTTTAACAAAAGTTTAACAAATTTAAGCAATGCTTGCACTTATAGTTCGATGAGTACCTTATGTCTTATTTGTAATGACAAATGTGGAGTGTTTGCAATATTATAGATTTTATAACTAAGTAAAAAAAAAACTTTTGAATGTTGCACCAAATTTTATATAATTCTATAGGGATCATTTATATGTAGATTTGTTTCAAAACAATGCTATCCTCTTTTGTAAGTAATATTTTTTGTATTATAATTGTTTTTGTATATTGATTATTTCATTAGTTCAATTTATCTACATTTATAGTACTTCTCAATTTATATCATGTGTGTTGCATTATAACTCTTGAATTACACTCTTTCTATTTTATATGTTAGGTTAAATATCTTGATTACACTCTATTTTATAACTTCCATAGAGTTATATGTTATCATCTATTAAACTATAGATATTATGATTACACTCACTTGGTTGTATTAACTTGACAATTAGTTGTAGAAAAAAACTTGATAGTCAGTTGTTTTAATGTTATTGATATGCACAATGTTGTGTTTGCAGGAAGTGAATCATATTTGGATCATGTTTGAACTTTATTTGAACCTTTTTCAAATACTATTGCAACCTTTGATCGAAATTTATTCCAATCGTGTTCAAACCTTTTTCGAATAGGATTCAAATAATGTTAGAATCATGATTTGAAAAAGGTTCAACCCTTGCTTGAATATGGTTTAACTCTTATTTGAACATGGTTTGAACATGGTTCAAACCTTGTTGGAATATGATTTGAACCTTATAAGAAACAATGCCAATCATGGTGGATTTTAAATAACAACTTTGCAGCCCAAAGTGAAGGTATTAAGTTAGAAGCAAGCTTTGTTAAAACATAATTCAAATATGATTCAAACCCAGGTCATTCACAACATACTTCAAATAAGTAGTATGTGATTAAAAGAAGGATGTTATGGCAAAAACTAACTTTAGAGCATATTTTTCTAAAGGAACATATAAGTTATATTCTTCTAATTATAATCATTATGAGGCATAAAATTAAATTTTTTACAATCACCCAGTTGGGTTTTTTTATTTTTTTATTTTGGGGGCATTTTTTAACACTCTACATGTAGTTTGACCCTATATTATCAAGATATTTTAAACTAGCTCTTACTTGGCAGATCTGATTCTTAGGATTGCTTATTAAATTTTTTTAAGGGTTTACTGGCTTCCTTTCTTTTTCCTCCCGCTTATAGGATCCTTTTTTAAGGTTTCTTTATTAAAACCTATTTTCTACTCTAGTCTTTTTTATTTCGTCTTGCTTGGAGGATCCATTTTTTCTTGTGTTCTTCTTTTTTTCTTATGTTCTTCCTTTTCATTTTTCTATTTATTTTTTGATGGAACTTGCGGATAACTTTCCTTCGTTGAAATCTTCTGCTAAAATGGGTATCTCACCCGTCAATAAGCCAAAGGTTTTGAATAGTTAAATTGGGCGTGTTTCTTTATTTCAAACTTCTGGTAAAAAATTTTTTATTTCCTTCTTGCCTCAGAAGGATAATGTTGCAGTGTTTTCTTATGATGAAGTTCAAAAGGTTTCTCAAAATTGGGGTTTATCTCTGGTAGGTTATTCTTTAGGTAAACGATCATTTTTTGAGGCCCTTTGTTGTGTTATGCATTAAGCCTGGAAGGTTAAAGGTTCATTTTCACTTTTATCTTTAAATGATGGTTTTTTTTTATGAAATTTACATGTCAAGAAGATTATGATCTTGTTTCGACAAGAGGTCCTTGGTTTTTCTTTTGCAGACCTTTCAGTTCAAAAATGGTCTCCTCATTTTTGCCCTAAGTGAGAGGAATTTTCTTGTATTCCTCTTTGGATTAAAATTGTTGATCTTCCTCTAGTTTGCTGGACATCTAAAGGAATTTTTAAAATTGCTAGCTTAATTGGGGTGTCGATTGCGGTAGATGCTCTTACTGTGGATTAATTAAGACTTGCTTTTTCTAGAGTTTGTATATTGATTAATAAAAATTCACCTTTTCCTAATGTGGTTAATGTTTCTATTTTTGGAACTATTATTAGTTTAAAAGTTATATATGATTGGAAACCGTCTCATTGTGTAGGTTGTCGATCAATTGTGCATCCCTCCTCTCTCTGCCTTTCTATACCTAAGTCTAATGAGGAGTCTGAGAATATTAATAAGAATAAAGATTCCAATGAGGATGATCTTGTTAGAGGGAGGAGTAGAAGTAGGGTTTCTTGGAAGAATCCTTTTAAGAATCCAAATGGAAATAATTAGAGACATAGAAGTAGGAGTTGGGTGGCTAAGCATTATTCTATAAGTATTCCTGAATCTTCTAATTCTTCTTTTCAAGAGAAGTCTAATGAGAATGAGCTTGTCAAAATTTCTTCTGCAATGGATCCATTCTTAGAAGGAATTAATGTTATTCCTAAGATGAATTCACCTAAAGTTGCTACTATTGCTAAGGTTTTTTCTTTAAATTGTCCTGTATCTGATTTTATTTCTATTAATAAGGAAATTGATTCAAAATAATAATAAATTTATTATTTTACAATCTGAAGTTGATTTAGTTGTTTCGGGACAAGCTGATGACTTGCCTTTAAATCTATTATAGATAATTAGAGCAAGGTTATAAATGAATCTGATTCTAGTAATCAGGTTTTTATAAAGCAGTCTATTGCTTTGGGTAAGTTTCCTAGAAGTAATCTACCAGGAAGGCCTTTTATTCTTCTATTAAATAATATTATTTTTTTCCAACTATTGTTTCTCGGAATGTTTGTGGTTTAGTGGTCTTAACAAGGTTAATTCTTGTAAAGACATTACTCATGCTTTTAATATTGACATGTTTTGTATCCTTGAAGCTAAAGTTAATTTTTCTTTAATTAATGATCCTTGGTTTTCTGCTAAGCATAAAATTTTGGATAATGAGAATAGTTGCAATAATTTTAATTTTTTTTATCTTGGGAGAATATGTGTTAAATGGAATACTACTCGGGTTTCTTTTCCTTTTATGTTTGCCTCTAATCAATTGATTTCATGGGTGCTTATATGTGGGCTGTGCTTATTCTTTTTATATCACGGTGGTCTATGCTGCTAATAATCCTCTTGATAGGCAGAATTTGTGTAAAGATATTCTTAATTTGTCTTTTCTATTTCTTCTCCTTGGGTTCTATTGGGTGATTTCAACTGTTGTAGGTTTTCTAATGAAAAAGTTGAGGTAATTTCCTCCCTAAGAACAAATTATGGGATTTTAATAATCTCTTTTTAAAAATAGGAGTTCAAGATCTTTCTTTTATTGGTTACTTTTATACATGGTTCAATCAAAGGAGTGAATGTCCTATTCACATTAAGCTTGACCATATTTTGGTTAATAAATTAAGCTTGATCGTATTTTGGTTAGTAAATTTTGGTTAGATGAGTTTCCTGCTTCTTATTATATTATTGATAATCCTAGATGTTCTGATCATAGCCCGTTGATTCTTGTAAATAATAAATTGGATATTTAGAAGCATCGTTTTATTTTTAAGAATTATTGGTGTGAGTATCCAGCTTTTTGAGATTTACTTATTGATGTTTTTGTTCTTCCTATTATTGGAAGACCTATTTATGACCTTTATAATCGTTTGCTTAAACTTAAAGGTTTTATTAAGAAGCAAAGTTGGGTTTCTTCTACTCTCATTTAAAATAAAGTTGCTAAATTATAATTGGATCATAAGAGAATTTTATAAGAAATCCAACTTAATGCATTGGATAGTAAGTTAAATTCTGAGTTAAAATAGGTGAATAAACTTTTGAGTCACTATCAATCTTTATGGAATTCTTAGCTTATTCAGAGATCTAAAGCTAAATGGTTGACTAATGGAGAAGGTTGTTTGGGTTTTCTTTATTCCAAGATTCGTAGCAGACGTAATATTAATTCTATCAAGGCTATTTCTACTTTGAATGGTTTAATCTCTAACTTTAAGAGTATTTCTGAAGTCTTTATTATGCATTTTAAAAAGTTTTTCAATTCTATTAAGTTGTCTTTAGCCCTTAATTTTGATATCCCAATTGGAAGGTCTATTCCTTCTTCTGTTGTTACTTATCTTCTTTCTCCTATTACGTTGGATGAAATAAAAAAGGTTATATTCTCGGCCCCTTCTTCTTCTACTCGTGGGTCGGATGGTTATACTTTTGAATTTTTTAAGAAGGCTAGGGATATTGTTGGTCCGTCTTTTAGTAAAGCTATTTTGCATTATTTTTCTACTAGGAAAATTCTTAGAGCTACAAAGGCAACGACTATTATTCTAATTCCTAAATATTCTCATACATCTCAAAGTTTATATTTTAGGCCTATTTCCATATGCAATGTTTTTTATAAAACTGTGGCTAAAATTCTGGCTATTAGAATGCAGCATGTTATGCTTTTTATTATTCACTCTAGTCACAATGGGTTTATAAAAAATAGAATTTCTACTAACAATATTATTTTAGCTTCAAAAATTTTGAGAGATTTTAATTTTAATAAAATCAAATATTTTTGTGCTAAGTTGGATATTCAAAAAGCTTTTGATATTGTATAAAGAGAGTTTCTTTTAAACAGAATGGTGCAAAAAGGTTTTCTGGCCAAGTTTATTAGTTGGATTAAAGGTTGTATTGAGGAAACATTTTTCTCTATAATCCTAAATGGTTCTATGGAAAGCTTCTTTAATTCTTCTTCTAGTCTTCGTCAAGGATGCCCTTTATCTCCTTATTTTGTATTGTAATGAATGCCTTCTCTAATCATTTGGATAGTTGTTTTCTTGGATGTCAATTTGAAGGCTTTAAAATGGGGGATATTTAGATTTCTCATCTTCTCTTTGTAGATGATGTTCTTATTTTTGGAAAAGCTTTTGTTGCTAATGCTAAAAATTTTTAAAATATTTTAGAGTATTTCTCTAATTGTTCTAGTCTTTATGTCAATCATAGTAAAAGTCTTGCTTTATTTTCTAAAGATTCCTTTGAAAGAGAAGACATCTGCCAAGTTTTAAATATTTTTTATTCTCAAAATTCTTTAAAATATTTGGGGGTTCCCATTTCTATCAAAAGGCTTTGTGGCTCTGATTATCAACCTTTACTTAATAAGGTTATGATATGCTTTCGAGTTGGAAGGCTAAACTTCTTTCTTTTGCTGGGAGAGTGCAATTTCTCAAATCCTCTATTTTTAATTTCATTACTTATTGGATTAGAGGTATGATTATTCTTAAATTTTGTTTTAAATTTATTAGAAATATTTGCTCTAACTTTCTTTTTCATGGCAATATTAATTCTAAGAAGTTACATGTTATTGCTTGGCAAAAGGTTTGTAAGCCTAAATGCTTTGGGGGTCTTGGGATTTCTGATGTTGATGTTCTTTATTATGCCTTTAATTGCTCTATTATTTGGAGAATCTTAAATAGAAATGGCTTATTGGCTATTTGGGTGAAAGCTAAGTATTTCTCTTTATGGAAACCTTTTCTTCTAAAGCTTCTTTATTTTGGAAGAATCTTTGTAAATTAGCTGTGAATTTAAAGGATAAAGTTAAGTTTTTTTATTTCTGCTGATAGTTGGCTTTCTTTTTATTGGGATCCCTTGATCTCTTTATGAGATTATTCCTATTAATAGCTCTTACTAGCATAATGTCTTGGTTAAAGATGTCATTTCTTATAACTCTTGGTCTTTACCTAATTTCTTTCAGTATTTGCCTTCTTTTAATGTTACGAATATTCCTATTCTTAGTTCTTCTATTTCTTGTATTAAATGAAAAGAGATGTTTAATCCTCAGTTTAAGTATTTTTATTTAGAATATTATTTTGGGCATAATAAGGTTTATTGGTTTCATTTTATTTAGCATAAGCATCATGCCTTGCAATACTCTTGTTATGATTGGTTTCATTTTATTTAGCATAAGCATCATGCCTTGCAATACTCTTGTTATGCTTGGATGGATGTTTTAAACGGTCTTAAGACTGTGGATATCCTTTTTAAAAGGAATATTGATATACCTTTAGGTTGTGTTTTACATAATTCTTATTTAGAGTCTCATCCTCAAATGTTTTTTGAATGTGATTTCTCTTTTATATTCTTTTGTTTTTATTCCTAGTTTAAATCATTTTTTGCTTCGACCCAATTTATTTCAAGTTTTTCAATGTATTTCGAGATTTAATGTTTCTTTTAATGTGAAGAATTTTTCTACTTGGCTACTTGTTGTTCTTTATATTATTTGTGGAGAGAAAGGAATGACAGGAGATTCTCTTGTAATTTTAAAGAATTGGATGTGTTGATTAGCCTTGTTAAGTAGGCAATTTTTTCTAAAATTTCCTCTTGGAACTCTTTTCATGAGGTGAACCAATTTTTGCCCTAATTTCTCTGCTTGTGGTTTTTAGACTATGATGATATGGTTAGCTATACTTTTTTTACTTTGGATGGTAGTTCTTGGCAAGTGATTAATTTTTTGTTAATCTAGATGGCTAATTATAGTAACCAAAGTTTTTGGAAGCTTTCAACTTGGGCTAAATTGGTTTTGGCTTTGCTTAGGCTGAAGCTAATTTATTCGTTTATTTTGTTCTGAATATCATTGTTGTTCTGATTAACCTTTCCTGAGTCCGGTTGTTGGTTGTTTTTTACTGGATCTTTGTTCTGTTCGATTTTTCTGCATTTTTTTTTTGTGTTTTGGTTTTGTTTTCCTATTATGCTGCCAGATAGGTTATTTCTTCTGCAGGATTTGATTTGATTTGATGGATGCTTTTGGTGGTCGAGGTCATTCGGTTTACTATCTAGCTCTTGGCAGTGGTTTCATAATTGAGCTTTTGGGGTCTAACTTTGATTGAATGGGCTGTATTGATCATATTTTGTGCCTAGCATATTTTTGAGGCTCGTGAGGCTACTGATTTTGACAGATCTTAGTTGATTAATTGCTAGTTTAGATAGAGGTTGTGACCGGCGAGTTCTTCTGGTGGCTTGGGTGGCTGCTGTTTTATGCCTGATCATGATTTCTTAATTGTTGGTTCGAATTGTTGTTCTCGGTTGAGCACAATTTTACTTGTTGTTGATGTCTAGGATCTGCTATTTCCTTGGCTTGAGTTGTTTATTTACAAGTCCTAATTCTAAAGGATTTGCTTTTAGTTGTCAGGATTGTTTTCTTGTTTGTTTGTATTTTTTTTTTTTTCTTTCTTGAATTCTGTTGAACTCATGTTCTTTTAGGATTTCTTTTATTTTTTCAAGAATTATTAAGTTTTTTTAAATAATTCTTGTATTTTGTAATTTTTATTGTTATAATGAAAATTGGGCATGATTGCCCCTAATTTTCCCCACAAAATAAATTATATATATAACTAGTTTATACTAGCATGTGGCAACACAAATTGTTTGTTACGCGACACTATATTTGGTCCACGTAGGTGAATTATTATATTTTAATCTATTCCAAGTTTATCCTGCCGATTTTGATTTTTGGCTCTGTTTATTGTTATATCTTTTTCTGCTTTGCTCTAAATATTTGATCTTTTAGCTGTTCTTTTTTTCACTTTTAATGGTGACCTATGGTGTAAAATGTCCTTACATGTTAGCTAAAATAGCTGGATCGAAATGCTATCATTAATATAAATATAAGCCTAGGGTCTCGCTATTTCAATGAAAACAATAAATAAATAAATTAAATACGACAAAAAATTGATTATAGTAACACAAGTTAGTATTTCATACTATGAAAATGCGCGTATGACCAGGTATGGGACTTGTTTCTAGTAGATTTGTCCTCATGCCAATAAATTAGAACCAATCCTCTCCTTTCCTCGAAGACTTTAAAAAGGACTGTTAAATTTTTTAACTCATTCAGCTTATCTTGATTTATTAATTAGGAGTTTTAACTATCAATTAAAAACTTTTGAATTCAAAATTTACTTATGTGATGCGTATATAAATTTATCTTAATTGCTTTAAATATTAAAAAAAAAACTATTAAAATTCACGTATGACTAGATATGGGACTTGTTTCTAATAGATTTGTCCTTGGCCAAAAAATTAGAGCCAATCCTCTCCCTTCCCAGAAGACTTTGAAAAGGACTTAAATTTTTTGACTCGGTGACGCTTATGTTAATTACCAGCTGCCAGACCTCGGTGACGCGTGCAGGTAAAGTTTCTTATAATATTTAGCAAAATATTTTTTATTTATCTAATACAATATTGAGACACATCATTAAAATTGAAAAAATATAATATTACGAATATATATTTGATAAAGATATGCCAACAATCTTTTAACTTTATCATTAAATTATCCTCATTACAAAAATGTGTATATAAATAGAAAAAACTTAAAATTAGCTTATTTTTTAATCAAAATTTTATTTATAATGAATTTCATATTCATTTATTTACTTTAAAAATAATATAATATATGAATAATTTATTAAAATTTATATTATATTTCTCTCAAAATAATATTAAATAAATGTAAAATTCATTCTAACTGTTGTGGGCTAGAATATATGCGGTGATAGAGTTAGGAATTTTCATCTCAGCATTGTACGGATATCCAACACACAAACAAAAGAAAAATGAAACACTAGAATTTTTACTTGGAAAACCCTGGAAAAGCGAAAAATCACGTCGGCACGCCCAGTTGAAATGATTGCACTAGTGTTTGATTAGATTACAAGTGGTTGACTAATCCCTGAAATTGAGGATGGTCATATTACAATAACCAACCGTCGGTTGAAATCCAGTTACGAGCGAAGATCGGAAATCCGGCGACGTTTAGTGGTCGGGCAAAAATCTGGCTTCAATTGACAGTCTAGCCGAAGTCCGGCGTTAGTCGGCAGTCGGGTAGAAGTCTGGTGTTGGTCGGCTGTCAGGTAGAAGCCTGGTGTCTGTCGACTGCCGGGTGGAAGTCCGGTAATAGTTGGTGGCCGAGCTAAAGTCTAGCGATGGTCGGGCTAAAGTCCGGCAGTGGTCAAGGAGGAGTCTGGTGGCCAGAGAACTCTCTTCTTTCTCTTCTTTTTCTTCTTTCTCTCCTTGCTTGAGGTCCCCTTTCATGACAAATGAGGAGTCTATTTATAGTTTTCTGAGAGTGGCATGGCCAGTAAATAGGAGGAAAGTCAAAGGTAAGTTGGGAGTGGTTTGAATGGACGCTCGATGTTAATTCCTTTGATCATTGACTGTTTATTGGACATTTGAATGCCTTAGTGATATTATAATTTGACGATCACAGGCTCATTGGATTCGTCTCATCGAGCCGCTTTATTTGGCTATAAATGGTCCAAACTCTTCCAAAATTGGAGTTCAGAAGGTCTGGGATTTAATTTTAAAGTTTTCAACTTGATTTTGCCTCAGGATTCATACCCGATCAAGATAATTTTTTGATGATATATGAGTTGCCCCCTTATTTTTGGACGTTGAAGCTCCAGAAGTTTAAAAATATGTGTCCCACCCTTTAAAATTACTCGAATAAAAAAATGTCGAAAAGATTGCGCTCCAAAAATTTAAATTGTCTCAAATTTGATCATAGAAGCTCCGTTGAGCTCTAAAAGTGCCAAAATTGAGTACGGAACATCAAAAAATTGTTCTTGAGACCCCATAAATGTCTTATTTGGACTACGACACATAGGCGCGTCGCTCCAGTCATGCCATTTTATGTACGTGGTTATGAGCAGCCGGCTAACTGCCAGTTGCAGTTAAAGTTATAATTTTTTTTTAATTACGGGGACCACACCTTTTTTTTGTGGCGGGTGGTGGCTGCCGTGCCACCCGCCTCTATTCTTTTTTTTTGTATAACAAATAACTATTTTTTAAACAGAATTTTTTTGTGGGTCCGCCATACTTTTTTTAATGGAATTTTTTTTTTGAGGAATTCCAAAAGTTACATTAGGGGGCCCAAAAATTTTCAAAAAACTTCTAGAAGAAATTTTTAAAAATTGTAAACAAAATTTGAGGCAAATATCCCCCCCCCCCCCCTCCTCTCTTTCGTCCTATAAATACCCCTTGGGGTAGAGGAAAAATTGCTCCTCTCCTCCTTCTCTATTCTCCCTTTGACTTTCTTATAGTTGAGGCTTTCCACTATTTTCATAGGTGGCATCCCTTACATAAATTCAGTGCCCTCTCTTATGTAGGAGTTAGAATTATTCCTCTCCTTTTCTTCCTCACATTCCTTCTTACTTTAGAGGCTTTTCATTATTTTTGGTAGGTGGAATCCCCTACCCAAATTCAATGCCCCTCTATAGCGTAGAAGGAAATTTTCTCCTCATTCCATTTTCTTCTCCTCTAATTTTCTTTTTACATTAGAGGCATTCCACTATTCTGAGATAGGTGGCATCCCCTCTGAAGCTTCAGTGCCCCGCTTTTCTGTAGAAGGAATCATGATAAGAATTTATTCTCTCAATCGAGCCTCTTACATATGAGGGTAATATGAGAAAATTTGGTGGTAATTATACCTGAGAGGAGAACCAGTGATTGTGAGTAGATGGACATAATTATTGATAATATTTGAGCGACGATCAACAATCGAGTTGAAATCTGATATAGATCGATGGTCTGGTGGAGAACTAAAGGAGATAATTGGAGGATGTATTGCTAATAGTAGTCGAGCGAGAAGTTGATAATGGCAGATATGAAGTGAAGGACCGACGATGGACATCAGGAGAAAGGCTGATGATGGCAGTGGTCTATTTGCATTCTGCTAAGGCATTATATATCCATACTGACGTGTACGGACATCAGATATCCCTGATTGAAGGGGTCGAAGTAGTGTGCCATGTTAGTACTTGGGTGATACACTAATAGTGCCAATTGAGTTGAGGCCTAATGATGATCAGGTTATGATATTTCTTTGAAGAAGAAGTTGCAGGAGATGCTTTAATATGCAATAAAGAACAGGTCAATAGAATCCACCAAGGATATTTGAACTTGTTGAAGTTACTTCTTACCTAATAACATTAACTTGTATGGATGATGCTGATGTACTTTTAATTTCATCTTCTTTCAAAAATGACTGTATACTTAAACTTTATATAAAATATATGTAACTCCAATGATATTGTATATGAAATTTAGATTATTGTATGAATTCGATGCTTATTTTTTATTTTAAATAAACTATTCCCCTAGAGAAAACTAAGTTGTTTATGCATCTTTAAGATATGCTTTGATATATTACCCCCCGTGCTTTTTGAGGCTTTTTAGTCTGCTAAAGTCTTTATATAAGTGATGATTTTATTAACCACTCACTTTGTTGGAATCTTTCTAGAGAGAATATTATCTACTCAGAGCATTGCTCAATGATATTAATAGGTTGAGAGAAATCCACGAAGAATTTTTGATCTATCTAAGGTTATTTATCAGAGCATTGCTCGATAACGTTAACCTATAAAGAAGATGTCTAGAGAATCCACCAAGGATATATGACCTATTCGAAATTGTATGTTAGAGCATTGTTTGATGACATTAACCTATATGAAAGAGGTCGAGAAAATCGACCAAGGATGTATGACCTATCTAAGGTTATATGTCAGAGTACTGCTTGATGACGTTAACCTATATGGAAAAGATAGAATCAAATCCCCCTGGGATCGATTTTGCCTTGATTGGGAGGGGGCAAATTGTAGATTTCCAATCACTTAGTATTGGATAGCATTGATAATCTAAAATCTTAGGGTATCCCATAACCTATACTAAACACTTTAACACATAAACTTGGTTGATGCTAGCTTGACCCATGTGGCATCGAGGACCCCTAAGATTTTATATTAGTATAAAAATTGGTAATGTTATTATAATATCTTACTTATTAAATCTACCTATCAAAAATAGGCAAAGTTTCAATAGGTTGGGACCTATCAATCAGTATATTAGCCATTAAGAGTTTAAATCTTAATTTTTATAAATAAATCTTTAAATCAAGATAATTGCAATTTAAAAGTATAAAAAGAAACTGAAATGCTTGATTAAATCTTTATAAATTTAAAAAGTCTTGTCTCCACTAAAGATAAAGAGAAGAAATGATCCCTAGGGAGTTGCTAGAAAAATCTTGTGGAAAAATAAATATGCCATTAATTTGCTTTATGTTTCTTTAACCAAATCTGCATAACTAAATAGTATACTATCCTGAAAGATAGACTAATGCTTCACTATTGATATAAAAAGAGAAATAAGTTTACATTAATAATCAAACACAACTTAGGAAAAATTAAATTCATCTTGAAAGATAAAAATAATAATATTTACCAATCATTTTGAAAATTTAACACCAAGGAATAAAACTATAGTCTACATCTAAAGATTTTTTTCCCTCCTCTAGAGAACTAAAGCACAATTTTTTTTTACTGGGTTCTCAATTACCTATAGAGGTAAGCCTTCATAGTTAATTACATCTCAAAATAATTCTTTAGAAAACTCTTGATTAAAGTGGAGATAAACTTTTAAATTTTTTAAAAAATTAACTAAAGTTTGAGTTTCTTATTCTACTGAAAGGAATGAATAAAACCTAAAGATTGATTTACTAAAGGATTTACTGATTTAAGAAAAGATTTAGATTTAGATTTGAGTTTAATTTTAGAAATTATTTATATTTAGATAACCCTCTTAGGGAGGAGAAACTAAAGTGTGTACAATTTGGACTTATGCCTGCTAAGAGTGGGCTGTCAGCTAACATCCTAAGCACCAATCAACACCTTATGAATGCAAAATAGGTAGTTTATTTATTTAATTAGAATCAAGAATATTTTAGTTTAGAATTTAATCAGTATTTATTTAATATGCAAATGCATAGCGCAATGCATGATATATGTATGATTTATGAAGTAATATATAAATAAATTTTTTATTCATTTATTTATAGAAAGTACAACCTAGGGTAAGTTGAAAAGTAAAGGTGGATAGGCTTCACCACAACAAATATGAATTTGTTCTCCTATAAGAAATATAGATTTAAATGTGAATGCTTATTGTCTTCATGTCTTCTAGATCCCGAATCTTCTATAAAATTTTAAAAGAGAATGTCTCTCAAAAAGAAGATAAAATATTTCCTTTTTTATCTCTACAAGTGTATATAAGCAATCACCTTTAAATCTTTTACAACTCTTGACACTTTACAACTCAATCTAAATATATAAGAGATCTAAACTTTATATTTACATTTACAATTTACACTTTACATTGCTCTTAAGTACGTTCTACTTTCTGTAGAAAAGTAAATACTACCACTAACTCAATAAATGCAAATGTATCATATTGAAAGGTAAGGTGCACTACAAGTAAAGTAAATATGTAGTGCAAATATCTATTAATATAATGAATGTATGTATGACATACAAAGTAAAGAAAATAAATACATAAGCCAAGTAGACACCCTCCAAGTAAGGCATCTCATACAACAAACTAAAACAAACCATTTGCCTAGCCTAGGTTATAGTTGATTATCCTAGCAAACCATCTAAAGTGTGTGTAAAAGCTGCGTGTCTTGGATAGGTCCTAAGTTTATTTTTATTTGAAATTGTCTGTTATTTATTTTATTTATGTAAAGTCAAAGGATATTTAATTTTTAAATTCAAATTTTAATATTATATTATTTAGGTTTTAGAATATTTTAGTTTGTTTAAATTATTTTATAATAAGTTTTAAAGACTCATGTTAGTTAATGACTCCAAAGTGCTTGAAGTCATTAACTACCAAATCCTAAGGCTCATAATTTTAATGCATTTGTTCTCTTCCAAAGAGATAGAATAATTACATAGATTCATTTCATTTTATTAACCTTTTATTTAATGATTTATTTAGGGTTTTAAAGAACATTATTAATTAATAATATCAAATAAATTTGAAATTATTAATTGCCATAGTCCTAGGCCATCCAAAATGAAATGCATTTGTTCCCCCTTCTAAGAGATAAAGAAAACAAATAAAGTCTTGATTCTTAAAATTATTTAATTAAATTCATCCATTTTATTTAATTCAATTAATTCAATTTATTTTTCAAAGTAAAAAGTCCTCATTAGAGAGAGAAAGTCCCCGTTAGAGAGAGAAAGTCCTCGTTTGATTCAAATTTCTTTTTCCCGGTTGTCTTCCGTGTTTGTTGCCACGTTTGGCGATGGCGGGAGATAGCCACCGGCTGTCTGCACCGCCAACTTCATCTGTATTCTGTCATCCTGGTGGATCAACCGGACATCAACAATGGCTTGGTAACCCTGGGTTTGGCGCAGATGATGTTCATTGGAAGAGGACGAATCGCCCTCTGGTTATTAAGGAGATTTCAGATTCTGGGGTTAAGAAGATGGATACTGTGGAAGGTAAAGGCAAAGGTATTTTGACTGCTCCTGCGTGTTCCACTCCTCAGCTTGTGAAGTTTGCTAACATTTCGCCCTTGAATGATTGCGAAGCTTCTTCATCTAATATGAAGATCTATGTTAATAAGTTCAGAATTTCAAATGCAATCCCTGACCTCCGGCCAGGGATAAATGCAAAGCTCTTGAATGAAATTAATAATGAAATTCATGATTATGTGAAAAAGATATCTGAATGCGAAAATCTAGACTCATCGGCTAAGTTGAATTCTGGAACAACATTATTGGTTGGAATGAAGAGTTCTGCTGATTTGGTATTTACCTTTGAATTAACTATGGTATCTCCAGTGATGACAGCTGGTTAATTATCTAAAGGCCTGGCCTTGGACGGCGAGAATGTTACCAATATTGAAGATAATGTTCTTGAGTTATTGCCAAAAGGAAATTCTAGAAGGAAATCTGATGACCGTGAAAAGGTGCACCAAAATGATTTTGATGAGGCAGAGGTTATGGAACATGTGGATGAAGTCTTCCCAAACATTATTAGAGAAGAAACTGATGGGAAATTGCTAACGAATGCTTGGAGTAGGAAGAAGAATATCAGGATCGATGATGTGGATTTTGGTTCTTGCATAACAGATGATGGTATAGTAGTAAAGTTGGATTGTTACAAAGAAAAGGAAAATACAGAGAAACTTAGAAATGCCCTGGTAGTTAAAGTTTTTGCTAAGAACATCCCCTTCCATGTTGTTTGTGGAGAATTAAGAAGACAGTGGACACGGGTTGGGAAATTCCATATCACTGGATTGGGAGTAGGATGGGTACTTTGCTCTTTTGAAGAATCCTCATCCATGGAATCTATAATAGGTATTGACAAATGGTCTCCACTATTCTCACCTTCCTCTCTAAAGGGTCTCACTACTCCAGTGTGGATCAGGTTGCCTAATCTGCAATTACACTGTTGGGATGAGATCAATATAGGGAGGATAGCTTCTAAGTAGGTAAGCCATTGTTGTTAGATGGGAATATGTTCCAATGGGTGAGAAGAGAATTTGCTAGAGTTTGCATTCGGATTCCACTAGACAGTCAGCTCCCATTTGGTGTTTGGGTGGAAGGTTGTGCTGGAAGGTTTTTTCAACATGTGGAGTATGAGGGGATTTCAAAACTTTGTTTTGATTGTGGTAAAATTGGGCACCTTAAAAGTGAATGTCCTCTTAAGGTCAAGGAGTTGGGGGAGCAGGGTTGTTCTGTTCCGGAGGAAGGTATTATTACTGGGAAAATTATTGCTGAGAAGGAAAAAGGTGAGGTTGATATGGGATATGAACCTTGGATACACGTCAATTATGGGAGGAAGAATTTTAAAAATGCTGGTTCTAACTTTGACAATAGGAAGGGTGCCTCCTTTGGGAGTAAGGCTTCGGTGTTTGTAACAAAAAAGAGTAATAATCTTGCTCCTCACAATGAGGGGAGGGGGGGGTGGGGGGGTTCAACTTCAGATAAGCCTACTCAGATAGTGGAGGATGTGGGGAATAAGGTAAAAAATGTTTCCAAGCTCGGGTTGGGTGTAATTCCATCGGGTGCTGCAGTGAATTCTGAAGAGGAGAGGTGTGTTAAGGGAAGATCTAAAGCTACTGTTGTTATGGGAAATATGTATGAATTATTATCTAACTTGGGTGAGGAGGATGACTCTGCGGGGGTCAAGGTGGTGGCTGAATCAACCGGTGTTGAGGGGAAATTGGTGGGGTCTCCTCAGGTTAGCTTGGTTGGTGGGGGAGGAACTGTTTTGGATGAGACTATGGTGGAAGTAGTAGCTTCGGAAGGGAAGCAAGAGTTGGGTGTAGATAAGAGTGGCATTGTGGGAGCAGGCTTCTGTTCGTCTGGGAGTAAGAAACTACTTAAGGAGCTGAAATCTCTTGGCTCTAATAATATTATTCCTCGGAGAAGATTGAATGAAGTAGGTGTTAATAGAGGGGGCGGGGGACCTTCCCCTGTTCTTTCTTAAATGACTTCTTTTGCTTTTTGGAATTGTAGAGGGGCTAAAAAGAAAGAAGCCTCTCTATATCTTAAGGAGTTTGTGAGAGATCATGAGGTGTTTTTGTGGGACTGGTTGAGACTAAGGTTTCTTCTGTGGATAGGGTGCAAATCAATAAATTTTTGGGCACTGAATGGGATTTCTTTCTTTTTCCTTCTGATGGGTTATCTGGTGGTATTCTGGTTTTATGGAGGGCTGAGCTGGTGACGTTCTCGGTTATTGAAGCTACTTCACAATTTGTCATGGGAGAACTGAATGTTGTTAATAAGGGGGTTTGGTCGGTTACTACTGTGTATGGTAGTAGGGACATGTATAGAAGGAAATTGTTATGGAATAGGCTGGAGGTGAATACAGCCAATAATCTCACTTCTGTAATTGGGGGCGGGGGGGGAGGGGGGGGGGGGCGGATTTTAACTGTGTCTTAGGCCAAGATGATAAGAGGGTTGGGAAAAAATTTATTTTCTCACAAGGGGCTAAGGACATGAAGATATTTATGAACGACAACGACTTTCATGAGGTTGGTGTTATAGGGCCAAATTTCACTTGGTGCAATAATAAGTCTGGGAGTGCTAGAATTTTGGAGAGGTTGGATAAGTGTTTATTGAATTCTGAGGCTCTTAACATTATTCACTTAGCATCGGTTAGGCATCTTTCTAGAATTGCTTCAGATCACTATCCTATTATTTTGAAAGTTTTCAAACCTATTGTACCCCATAGGAGGATGATCCGGTATGAAGATGTTTGGTCTTCGTATCATGCTGTAGAAGTGATTGTGAAGGAGACCTGGAGGAAGGGAGCATGGGGAGATCCAGCGCATGTACTTGATTTAAAATTCAAAAGGTCTTTAAAAGCATTGTTCTATTGGAGTAAATCAAAACTTGATAAGCTCAAGGGTTTGAAGGATTCATTGAAAAAGGAAATCCTGGAATTACAATTGGAGGAGGCGGAGGGGGGTTTGTCCGATGATAAAGTATTACTGTTAAGGGGTAAAGTACATGAATTGAATGTGACACTAGCTCGGTTATCTTCCTGGTGGAGGCAAAGAGCAAAAGCAAGGTGGATGGAAGAGGGGTGGGAAAAAATTTATTGAAAAAGGAAATCCTGGAATTACAATTGGAGGAGGCGGAGGGGGGTTTGTCCGATGATAAAGTATTACTGTTAAGGGGTAAAGTACATGAATTGAATGTGACACTAGCTCGGTTATCTTCCTGGTGGAGGCAAAGAGCAAAAGCAAGGTGGATGGAAGAGGGGGATTCAAATACTAACTTCTTTTTTTCTTTTGCTAATGCCAGAAGAAACATAAACTAGATCAAACAAATCAAGGATAATCATGGAGTGGTGACTGAAGATCAGGATGCTATTGATGGCATTATCATGGATTTATTTAGAGACAAATGGAAAGAAAGGCATTGCTTGCTCCAGGGATGGTCGGATCCTATTCGGGTACTTGAAGATACTGACAGAAATTTCTTGGATGTTGAGCTTACTAGATCAGAGCTACAGGTGGTTGTGGACAGCTTGGGTAATAATGTTGCTCCTGGTTTGGATGGAATTACCTTCTCATTCATTTAGAACTATTGGAAGATCATTCATGAAGAGGTATGGGAAGCTATTAAGAGTTTTTTTTTTACTAGGAGCTATGTCTCCTTCATGGAAAGATACTTTAATTGTCCTTATTCCCAAAGTTAATAATCCTATGGTGGCTTCTAATTTTCATCCAATTAGTCTTTGTTTATCCATTTATAAATTGGTTGCCAAGATATTGGTTAATAGATTGAAGGGAGTTATCCACAAAGTGGTTTCGGCTGAGCAAGCAGCATTTGTGAAGGGGAGGTCCATCTCTGATCATGTTCTATTGGTTCAATAAGTTTTAAACAAGTTTCGGGTTTCTAAGTCGTGGCCTTAAAGATTGATATGGAACAAGCCTATGATAGTATGGGTTGGTCCACCTTGAGGCAAGTGCTTCATTACCTAAAATTTCCTGTTAAGTTTTCCGAGATGGTTTTAAACTTGGTTATGGAGCCGAGATTTTCAATACTCATCAATGGGAATAAGTCAGATTGGATAGAGGCAAGGAGTGGGTTTAGATAAGGGTGCCCTTTGTCACTGTTCCTTTTCATCTTAGGCTCCCAATTGTTGTCAAATGCTTTCTTTCACAAAGGTGATAAGGTGGGGATTAGAGTTACACCTAATGCTCCAAAAATTTCACATCTTCTTTATGCAGACAACATTATCATTTTCTCTGAAGCTTCAGCCAACAGATTGAAGAAAGTTAAGAAGATTCTTGAGAAGTATTGTAGGTGGTATGGGAAAAAGGTGAATGTGAGTAAATCAGCTATAATGTTTGGGAAATCTGTTAAGCTGAAAGACAAAAAAGTTGCTGCAAATGTATTCAACTTAAGGATAGTGAAGGTATTGTGCCATTTGGGAGTGAAAATCACTTTAAAGAGACTTGTGGCATCTGATTTTAAAAATTTGCTGGAGGTTGCTTTGAACAAATTGAATGCTTGGGGTAAGAAATGTATTTCTTTAGAAGGGAGAATAGTTTTGGTGAAAGTAGCGTATCTTTCTCTTCCTATTTATTTATCTACTCACTCATTGGTGCCAATGGGAGTTTTGAAACAACTTGACAAGTTGTGCAGAGAATTTATTTGGAAGAAGCAAGATGGGAATCAAGGTATGCATTTTGTGGCTTGGGATTTGCTTTGTAAACCAAAAGAAATGGGAGGATGTGGTCTTTTCTCGGCTGTTTCAAAAGTGGGGCCTCTACGTGTGAAGTTTGCATGGAGCTTCATTAGAAATCCCAATTCATTGTTGAATAAGATTTTACATATGAAGTATGGTTCAGAAATTTGGAATGCTTCCTTCAAGAGGGGGAATTCTACTACTTGGAAGATTGTGCTATGTGGAATGGATTACCTCCGGCCTATAGTCAGATGGAGAGTCTTTGATGGCTGCTCTATCAATACTCTTCATGATGTTTGGATTATGGATAGGAGTATTGAAAAATGGCCTACATTTGTAGTGGATATGGAGGAGGTCGGTTTTGGCCTCAATAATTTTATTGTGAATGGAGCTTGGAAGGTGCAACTACTTCAAAAATTTTTTGGTAAAGACTTGGTTGATCTAATCTTACAAATCCACACTCATCTTGATGATAGTAAGGATCATTTGGAGCTATTGATGAAGGATACGGGGAAGTCAATTACTGCATTGGTTATGGAGTCTAAGATGGAGTGCTCGGCAAAATGTGTTTACTAGAGCTGGATGAAGAAGCTTAGCCTGAATCCTCGAGTAGAGCTGTTCTGGTGGCGTCTGCTTAATGATGCTACTCCTTCGTATTTATTCTTAAACCGTAGAAGGCTTCTTGATTATGCTGATTGTCCTAGATGATGCAAGGCGATGGAGGACAATGGCCATTTAACAGTGGAGTGTGCAAAATTGAAGCAGATTTTCAAAGTTTTAGTTGGATGGGGGTATCAAATCCCAGTGGTGACCTCTTTCAAAAGTTGCACAGAGGTGTTAAGTAAGCTTTCGAAATCAAATTCATTCATTGCAAATATTTATTGTACAGCTGTATTTCTTTCATGGAAGAGTAGGAATAAATTGGTGTATGGTGAGAAAGAAGACAATGGGGTGGTGATTGCTCAAAATGCAGTTTCATTGGTAGCTATTTTGGCTAAGATTAATATCTATTCGGACAACTGGGGTGTTAACCAGCATAATCTATTTTTTTCTTGGCACCCTCCTCCACCTGAATGGATTAAAGTCAATATTGATGCTTCATTGTTAAGCAATAATAGGGCTGGTATTGGTGGAGTGTTCAGAGATCATAAAGGTAGATTTTTTCTTTCCTTTGGATTCAAATGTGTACATTGGGATATATCACAACTGGAGCTTATGGCTGTTCATGCTTTGAAGAAGGTTATTCATGAATGGATGTTCGAGGCTCATGGACTTATTATAGAGGGGGATAATATTAATATTATTAATGTACTTCAAAGAGCTTGGAAGGACTTCAAGAACAATAAGATGGTGGAGGAGGATTTCTCATATCTTAGAGAGTTTGGCCAAGTATCTTTTAATTTTTCTGGTAGACATTGTCATAAACTAGCTGATCTATGTGCTAGTATTGCTTTACAGGGTGATTTTCTTTGGGATAGCTTTAGTGGTGTGGACATTCCTCCTGCATTCTTGTTATTATTAAAGGAGGAATGTGATGCTTTAGAATTGATTTGAGTAGTTTGTAATAACATGCTTATTTTAATGCTATTTGCATTTCTTCAAAAAAAATAATTCAATTTATTTATTTATGTTGAATTTAATTTATTTTAAATCAATTTAATTTCATTTATCATTTTCTCGTTTTTATTAATTTTGAATTTTCTATATATTTATTTTATTCCTTTTATTTATTTAATGATGTTAATTGATTTATTTTTATTTATTTATTTCTATTTACTAGTTTCTTTTTTATTTTATTTTTGTTTATTTTTATGTATTATTATTTATTTTTTTATTCTTTTATTATTTATTGCTTAAGTTTACTAAAGTTTAACTTTTAATTTTTTTTATTTAAAATTCTAGATATTTAATATTTTAATAAAGTTTATATTTTATTTAGAATTGAAGGCAATTTAGTTTGTATTTTTATGATGTTTATTTATTTAATTAATTTTTTTATAAAATTAGCCTATTTAAATGAACTATTTAATTAAGGTACTTAGGGTATTTTTGATTACTGAACTAAATCAAATCCAAACAACTTGAAATCATCACCAAAGGTCATAAATGACCAAAGATAATGATTAAAAGAGATTGAAGTCATTTGGAAATTTATTTTATTCTATATTATTTTATTTATCTATATTAATTTATTTAGTGTGAAGTCCTGAAATATTCTATGCATTTAAAAAACTAAATGGGTTGGAGAGAAGGCTAAAGAGATTGATAATTTAGGATTTAAACTTTGGTATTGGGGTATGAGTCATACTAAAAATGGTATAGCTGTGATTATAGATAAGAGTTTGAAGGATAATATTATAAAAATTAATATAATTGAAGATAAAATTATAGCTTTAAAGATTATTATTGATGTGAAGATTGTTAATATTATAAGTGCTTATGCTCCTCAAGTAGGTTTGGATATAGGGTTAAAACTAAAATTTTGTAATGACTTAGAAGAATTAATACAAAAGATACCTCTAGAAGAAAGAGTTTTTATTGGAGGAGATTTAAATGGACATGTGTGTAGAGAGGTAGATGATTTTAAAATCATTTATGGTGGCCATGGGTTTGGAACGAGAAATGAAGGTGGTAAGACCATATTATATTTTCTTTAGCATATTATCTTTTAATTTCTAATACCTACTGGGATTGAAATTTTGAAAAAGGTGATTTTCCTTGTAAGGTGCAAAGTAAATCTAAATTAAATTTCTTTGGGGAATATTAAAAATTAAGTTTGAATTATAATTCTAGAAGTCGAACAGACAATTAGGGATAATAAATCACCTTTAATGATGGAGATAAAATCTCCTAATGGGTTCAGACCCAGAATTGTGGATTTTATCTTAAATGTCATAGCTTAATTTAGGGGAGAACCATCTATGACCCCGGAGGGTCAAAATAAAGTTCAATCACTATGATAGTCAAGAGGGGTGATCGTTAATTTCATATTCAAATCGATGTTAACACATAATATATCTCCCCGAGGAAAGAAAATATCACTCGTTACCGATCGTTCGATTATGACAATGATGATCATTACAAGTTTAATTTTCTGAAAGAAATATTAATTAAGTTTTGAAAAGTTGATATGGGCTCTAAATCCCCTACAAGCGCAAGCCCTTGTAGTTAATTACATCGCTGGAAATTGGAGTTTTCCATGAAGACTCTCGATTAAAATAATGACAGAAATTTTATTTAAAGATTTTTTAAGAGTGATATCAAAGAGATAAAATTAGAATTTCAAATGAGATTGGAACAAGATTAAACACTTACTTTGGGGTCAAAGGGAGAAGAGTATGAGGCACTTTGGAATTCTAAAATAATTCAGAAGTGCCTCGACCTAATCTAAGTGTTGGGCTTTAAATTTAAGATTAAGAAGAATTTTAGTTTGAGTTGCACATTATATTAGAAATTTGAGATTATATTCCTAAAGGTTGGGGTCTTATGATTTAAAATCTACCTCGAATCCTAAATCTTAATTCACCACTGGACCACAATGGCCCAAACTTAACTAATACAGTGCAAAATCTAGACTTACCCCTACCTGGATTGGGGAGCCAGCTAACTACCTAGCCAATTAAAATTCATGAGTCTGGTCATTATAAAAGAGTGGTGGGGATGTTTTTATTAAATTTTTTGAGTGTTGGGACTGACATCTAGAGCTTATCCTAATTGGTCCCTTGACTTATGTAAGGTGAAAATGCTAAAAGTAAATGCAATTAAAATTTAGACTCTTTTAAATGTGTTTCTAATACAATGCATGCTAATCAACCCGATTAAATAAATAAAATTGAATGAAGTAGTTTTAAAAAGACTTAAAAATAGGTTTTATCCTAGAGATTATATAGATTTCCCTTGACAGATCTGCACCCTTATATGCCAGGTGGTTTGCCAAAACCTACAGGTGTGGATGTGTCTAACAAAAGGAAAAGAAGAGTGCATCAAAGATGTTTATGTGAACTCCCGGCGGTCCCGGGCTTACTTCTTAGATGGTTAGAATTTCTATGTTATCTTAAAAATTTAATTGAAGTTTTAGTATAAAATAGTTTTTAGCGTACCTTCATGAGCCTTCGCATATCCTAAAACAAAACATGACGGGCAAATCATCAAAAAACTAAGAAAAGCAAGCAATCTTATAGGTAATCAAATCAAAGCAGACATATCAATATAATTAATTCCTTAAAGTAAAGTCTGTAGGTAAATGCCCCATTTATTATAACCCAGAATTACATAAATTAAAAGTGGTCGGGCACCACTAACCATAAACCTAGATTCTAATCCTAAGACAGACGCAAGTAGACTTTAAGTGGGATACTCTTCTACCTTCAGCTCCTAGATCTTCCCCTCTTTGTACTCCTTAGATTCACCATAGATAGATACCTAAATAGAAAAGAAAACTTTTCCTCGAAGAGGAGGTTATTCTTTCCACTTTGGGTACAAAAGAGGTCCAAATTTGAACATCCAAATGGAAAAGGACTATCCCGCAAAGGCGTATCATTTCCTCTTTCGAATCCAACCTTTGGATCTGTGTATCCCAACTAAAATATACACTTTCACAACTCTTAACATTTAATTAATTATATTAATATAAATCAAAATCTAGACTCTCCTATAGGATTATCCTAAGCATTTAAATATAAAATACATCACAAATAATTATATATATACAGAAAAGTAAAGACACTTGGCCACACTCTTTTTTATTTGGGGGCTAAGTAGCTGAAGCACCTGTAGAAATCAAATTTATTATTTATTTAGCCCCACTTTATTACCCTGTGTGAGCGTGGCCACCTACAAAAAATTTAGTTAGCATCCAGATCATTTCTAACCTAAGGGTAATCTAATCGCCTATCACATCAATCCATAAAGTGTAGTAAAAGTAAACATACACATCAATCAATTTCAATCACAACATATAATAAAAACTTGAAAAACCTGGCATACATTAAAAAAATAAATACCATCCTAGCCTAGATCTAGGGTCAGTTGTCCTAGCAAATCATCTAACATGTGTGTAGAAGGTCGTGTGGCTGGGGTAGGTCCTAAATTGGGTAATTGATTAAAATTCTAATGTTCGAATTTGTTGAAGGCTTAAAGAGAGATTTAATTAGAGTTTAAATATTAATACATTAATGTTTAAATTAAATATATATTGATGGTTAAATGACTACTACCTCTGTTGCTCACCGAGGCCGTGAAGTTTATTTCACCTTCCTTGGGGCTAACTTAATAGCCTCGTAGGCATGGGTTACCTAGTAGTAATCGGGTTCGATTAAGTTGATTTAGTTAGTTAGGAATTAAGGGTTGATTAATATTAATTAATTTAAATAATTACAAATTTTAAAAGTTAAAATAGGTTATATTTTCCATCAACAGGTTCGTGGCATTGTGCCACCGAGCTCGAGGAACCAGGCCTCCTTAGGATACGTAGCCCCGTAGCCTAGAGTAGTCCATCTTAAAAAAAATTATTTATATAGTTGAATTAAGGATTTTAATTTGATTAGGTAATTAAAAGTAACTTAATTTTGATGTTTTACACTCTATTGAATTTATTCGTGGTGTTGTGCTATCAGGCTCGAGGAACCATGCCTCCTTAGGAGACGTAACCCCGCAGCCCGGAGTAGACCATGCTAAAAACTTCATATATGGAGTGGTTATTGTGTATTAAAATGTTGGTTAAGAATTTTATTCATCAAATTAAGACTTTCTGTAATTTCTGTTAATTATTGATTTTTAGAATTATTGGAATTATTTAATTACATTAATTAAGGGTCTAAAAGTTAACTTTTTAAATTAATATTAATTTTGAAAGTTTTAAATTTTTAATAAATATTGGACCATATGATGAGTAGTTAGACTATTACTATACTCAGTTTGGAGTTCTCTATAAAAATTTATGATTTTTCAAAGTTTAGGCCTAGATTTGAATTACGGTTGGCTGGAAAGTTAACTTTTTGACTTTAACTTAATTTGGAGGTTTGATATTTTCAGAAAATACTATACCTTAAATGTAGTTGAATGACACAAAGTTTGGTCAATTTGAAATTTTTTATAATTAGTTATGATTTTTTGAACTTTGGCCATTTAATTAAATTTTTTGAATTATTTACTTAGGGAGGTTTTAATGATTTTGATCCAAATCAACCACAAACTCTATGGAATCACCCCCTAGGGTCAGAAATGATCTAAGAAGAGATTTTGAAGTGTTTAAATTTTTTTTTTTGGTATTTTTAATTAATTGTGGTGGGACATGTAGCGCAATCCGGTTCGCCACTTATCCACGTCAGCATAAATTAGGGCCGTTCATCCAACCACGGGAGATCCAACGACTGTGATTGCACCACGTCAGCTCCCATAGTTTTAAAATAATATAGGTTTGAATCTAGGTGAAGAGAAATGTAGTCTGACTGATTCTAGGCCATCCAATTAGGAAAGAAGAAAAATCGGACAACCGAGATCGATCCCGCCCATTTTAGTTCAAAATGAACTAGAAAATTGAAATGCTCATAACTTTCAAAATACTTGTCAAATTTTAACATAATTTGAAATATAGGCTCATGGGAACATGAACTTTCATTACTTAGAGTTTTGAGATCTTGGGCTCCTTTTGCTCCTGTTGATATCCTCTACATGTTTATTGAAGAGTCTAAGAGCTTTTGATGGTTAAATATGAAGTTATTGAAGAGAGATGGTTTTCTCTCACTAGAATGACCTCTCCTCACTAGAATAGTGATTTGATGGCTAGAAATGATGGGGAAAGGCTTAGAATGGACTTGGAAAGGGCTAGAGAGGATGGGGAGGGCTCTTAGAAGGTTAGAGGCTACTGGTGTTGGGACTTAGATGAAATGAGAGGGAATGATGGGTATTAGGTCAAATTCCCTACACTTAACCCCTTGCTTTTAGGTTGGAGGCTAAGATTTAATTAGGAAGGGTTTAGATGGGTGACATATGTCCCCAAGGCAACCTAAAACCAGAAAAAAAGAGATGAGGTTGAGAGGGATTGCTTGGCTCAAGTGGTGGGGGGACCACACCCCTTTCCCTCATTTGGCTAAACCAAGCTATAGCTTGGTTAAGAGGGCTAGATTAGGGGTCAATTATAAGGGGAAAAAGCTGATCTGCATCAGCCTAAAGCAGGTTTTGACTTGGAGAATGGGTTTTCTTATGTGGCATGATGAGATGGCCATGGTTTGATCTCATTTCAAGGATTTGTTGACCCATTGACTTGTTGATAAGTCAATGGTGACTAGGATATGCATGGAGGGAATCAAGGGTGTTGTAGGAGTCAATCTTAAAGAGTATGGAGCCATGGTGTTGAAGTTAGCATGGGTTTTAGAGAGTTTAGAGAAACTTGACCATGTATGAAAATTTGACTAAGTCAAATCCATATGGACTTGACTTAGGGATGAGTTAGATGTGTTTGGAGTGTTCAATTGAAGTAAATTGGAGGGTTGATTTAGTTTGGAATGGGTTTAGATATTGGATTTGAGTTAAGGGTTAATTTGGTCAACTATGGTTGACTTGGTCAACCAAGTCAAACCAAACCCTGGGTTTGGGCTCAATAAGCTCCTAAAGATTATTAGGATGCATTGGGAGAGCGTTCAAAGCTTGGTTTGATTGTCCCATATTGAGTTTTGGCCAAATGTCCAATATTGCCCTTAAAGAGAAATTTGGTCATTTTGACTTTCAATCAACTCTGAGTCAAACTAAGTCTGGGAATGTGTAGTTTATTGGTCAATAGGTCATAAAGAAGGTTATGGACATGGTCAAAGGCTTTGGGTAGGGTCCTAAGGTCAAATTTCACAAGGTGGAGGGTCCAATGGCATGTGTCATAAATATTTGAAGGTTTTACAGCCTTTGGAAACTGATTCAGTTTCGGGGGCTAGAGACCTTAGAATGGGTTCAAATTTGGGGAGTTGATACTAGAGATATGTTATATCAATATGCAATTGATAAACCTTAAATTAGATGCCAATTGATTAGGTTTCAAGGTGACATAAAAAACATCCAAGGTGATAGAAAAAACATCCAGAGTAGGCTTCATGACCTAAGCCTTTTACCTTGGGTTTTGACTTAGAATTTTGGATTTGAGATGGATTTTGAGTTGGAATGAATGATTTTGAATTGTTCATATCAATCATAACCAAAAATATGGTTAAAATTTATTAATAATGATTGAGGGTTGGATGGTTATTGATTGAAGATTAGATTTACTGCTGATTGAGGGCTGGATTAAGAGTTGATTGGGATCTCTATGGATGACAAGTATACAACTGTCCTCCATTGGATCACCAATCAAGGGATTGGAAAATATCCTGATGACCTCGTAAAAAAAATGAGGTCAATAAATGGACCCCCAATATGTGTAGTAGAAGGAACTTCTACTACACATATTGGCATTGACCGAATGAGAGATTGAAGTATGAGATCCTGATTCTAAGAAAAGGAGAGCCTAAGTTTTAGATATTCAAGATTAAATAGATAGTAGAGTAGTACCACTAAGGAAAATTCCTACTACTAGTAGATCTAATCCTAAGGGAGGGGAACACCTTGCCTTAAGAAAAGTGGGTTGATTGATCATGTGATGGGGTTAAGATATGCCCATCACAGAGGATAAAAAGTGGATGATCATATAATGAGGTTAAAATATGTCCACTATAGAGGATCAAAGTTGGATGAATGTATGGTGGAGTCAAAGTATGCCCACCATAGAGGGTTCAAGATCATGTGATGGGGGTAAGATATGCCCACCACAACAATTTAAGCTGGATGGTCTTATGATGGGGTCAAGAAATGCCTACCATAGAGGATCGACTGGATGACCATATGATGGGGTCAAGATGTGCCCACCATAGAGGGCTAAAGATCATATGATAGGGTCAAGATATGCTCACCATAATGATCGAAGCTTAATGGTCGTATGGTGGGGTCAAGATATGTCCACCACGGAGGACCGACTGATCATATGATGGGGTTGAGATATACCCATCACAGAGGATCAGGTTGAATGACCATGTGGTGGGTTCAAAATATGCCAAACATAGAGAGTCACACGATTATATGATAGGGTTGAGATATGCCCATCATAGAGGATCCGGTTAAATGACCATGTGTTGGGGTCCAAATATACCCAACACAAAGGGTCAAATGATCATATGATGGGGTCGAGATATGCCCATTACAAGGGATCAAGTTGAATGACCATACAATGGGATTAAAATATGCCCAACATAGAGGGTCGAATGATCGTATGATGGGGTCGAGATATGCCCATCACAGAGGATCGGGTTGAATAACCATGTGGTGGGGTTAAAATATGCCCAATATAGAGGGTCAAATGATCGTATGATGGGGTCAAGATATGCCCATCATAGAGGATTGAGTTGAATGACCATGTGGTGGGGTCAAAATATGCCCAAAATATAGAGTCAGATGATCATATGATGGGGTCAAGATATACCCATCACAGAGGATCAAGTTGAATGACCATGTGGTGGGGTCAAAATATACCCAACATAGGGGGTCAAATGATCGTATGATGGGTTTAAGATATGCCCATCATAATGGATTAAGTTGAATGACCATGTGGTGGGGTTGAAATATGCCCAACACAAAGGGTCAGATGATCGTATGATGGGGTCAAGATATGCCCATCGCAGATGATCGAGTTGAATGACCATGTGGTGGGGTTAAAATATGCCCAACATAGAGGGTCAGATGATCATATGATGGGGTCAAGATATACACATCACAGAGGATTGAGTGAAATGACCATGTGGTGGGGTCAAAATATGCCCAACATAGAGGGTTGAATGATCGTATGATGGGGTTAAGATATTCCCATCATAGTGGATCAGGTTGAATGACCATGTGGTGGGGTCAAAATATGCCAAGCACAGATGGTCGGATGATCGTATGATGGGGTTGAGATATGCCTATCAAAGAGGATCATAACCTAAGGGAAGGCAACACCTAACCCAAGGGGAAGAAGATTGGAAGATCATATGGTGGGATTGAGATAAGCCCACCATAGAGGATCAGAACCTTAGGAAAGGTAGCACCTAACCCGAAGGGAAGAAGAACACGAAATGATTGATTGATAATTTTTTTATCTTATTTGATCTATTTGAATTTGGAGGGGGAAACTTTGATGTTTAATTTGATACTCTTCAGGCATGGTACTTATTGAAGAGCAACCCCAATGCTAAAAACATTAAGTGGCATCCTTCAGAATTGAGTAACTGACATGAACCTCCCTCATAGATTTTCTAAGATGAACGATCTAGTCAATATTGATTCAAAGTTTACATCAGTCTTGTACAGATTAAAATAGGTCTCCAAAGGACTACGACTAAGTCTCCTACTTGGAGAGTTCTGAGATGACATAATTTATCATGATCTCGAATCATTCGTAACTTATGTAATTTCAATTTTGTTTTAGTTTGAAAGAAACTTTCTTTGAGGCCCTCGAGCTCATCCAATTAGAGTCGGGCACTAACTCAGTTGTGAATATATTTTGAAAAGCACTTTCCAGTGATGTAAAACACACCTCTAGATGAGAACAATCTTAGACCCATCATAGAGTGTTATTTTATGGAGTATATTTTAAAAAAAATGATGCCCAAGTCTAAGGACTCATATATCTCTCTCAATAATGAGATTTAGATTCTTATCAGGAGTAGAAGATTCATTCTTTTTATTGAAAAATTTTCTCTTAACCATTTGGACCACGTTAGAATGGCAAGTGGAAATAAATTCAAAAGTACCTTGAGAAATAGAGTGACTCCAATTAACCTAAAAAGGGCTAAGGGTTTGGATTCCGTTGACACAAATCAAGTTTCATAAAAATTGAATTGGGGTTCTCCCTTATATATATATATATATATATATATATATATATATATATATATATTAAAATTAAAATAAATTTCAAAAGGTTTAAGTTAGAGAGAAAAATTCAATCTTTTCAATTCTCTTGTGTGACTCTTTTTCATATCTGATAGATTGTCCACGCACGACGACAAAAGTCTAGATTCAAGATTTTTCAAAGTCAAGCTGTTAAAGATGATCAAGCTCTTTGAGATTTAAGGATTAAAAGGAAGGAAGCCCCTTTCCCCCTTTTTTTTGGGTTTCGCACTTTGCGCATCTCTTGATTTTTTTAGCGCACTTTACACATCTTTTAATTTTTTTGACAAGAGGCTTCATCTCCTTTAAAAAATCATAAAATGATTGCTTTTTTTAAAAAACTAGGATTATATCTCAAGTATAAGAGAAGGAAACTCGTTCTCTTATGCAAGGAAGAATAATCCCCAAATTTGACCCAATCTTTTGATAAGAAAATGAGCATGACTAGGAAAGCCATTTAAAAGATTTTAAGCATGCAAGAAATGCCTATAAGATAGAAAATTGTGGGATGATTGAGAAAATATTCATTTCTAAAGTCAACTTAAGTTTGATATAGATTTTAATTCAAAAATCAAATCGACCAGCAGAAGTGGTGGGAGGGAGGGGCCTTTAAATATTTGGTGGCGTCAATTACTACCCTCTCCTATTTTTGATTTAAAGTAGAGGTCAATTTCCCTAAAAAGATGAATCAACTATCTTAAAAATCTGGACCCAGTACACTTGAGAATTTGTATGTTTTTCTTAAGAAAAATGCAAGTTTAGGTGGCAAGACCCTGCCAATATGGAATTATATTTCTACAATCTCTTAGGAGGAGGAGACTATTATAGGGTCTGCACTATCCCTAGATGATGCAGCATCATTTCAATCTAAAGTTCTATCGTGATAGGACCCCCTTTAAATATTAAATTCAGATGGTATCACAATATGATAAGATCTCGGATCCATCATTATTCCCCTCCCTAATTACTAGTGACTTAGTAATTATGAGAGTGGCACCCTAGGCAGTTTCTACACCTCCTCCTCTATAGATATTATAGTGGGGCACATATAGTAACGTGACCTAACATCATCTAATAGAGTGGATGGGTTATAAACCTCAGCTAGGGGCCTATGGTTTATTATTGGTGATTGCTCATTTTTGCTTGATTGATCTCTTCTGTGTAGTGGTCAAAAGGGCACGGTTGAGATTATGCTACTCTTCTCACAACCTCCCTCCTTTGATTAACAGGAGAAGGATGGAAATGGTTTCCACTGAGGGGGTACATGGAAGGAGCAACGAACTCTCAATTGGCCTCAAATTTGACTTGCTTTAGGGCTTCCGACTTAGCCACCTTTTTAGCTTTAAAACTCCTCTTTCTGGATCTTCGAAGGTAGTTCTTCTTCTGATTCTTATCGACTAAAGGAGTGTTAGAACTTAACCCAATCTTAGATTGAAATGGTAACTCTTCCATTATTAATGATTCCCAATTCTTATCCTCCAAAATAGAGGGTACAGTAGGCAAAGGGGCGATAGTGAACTCCATTTCAGAGATGGGGGAGTTAGCTCCCTACCCTAAGGTAATCTTAACTAGGGGGACATCCATTTGTGTTCCAATAGATATATCCGTAATTCTTTCATTATTAACCGATAGCTTCAAGTCTTAAAATCCCATCCCAAATTGAATTAAACTACAATAGGTAGTTCTTTCTACATTCGTGTCTCTATTCAGTGAGAAGACGAGTTTCCCAGCCATTTGAGTATGTTCGATTTCCTGGAATTAAGAAAAGGTGATTTGAATTAGTTAATTTTGAAATGGAATTTAAATCTTGAATTTGATTAGTTTTCTTCAAATTTTGACATTTAAAACATTGAGTTTTTACCCAACATGAAGGTTCATAAAATTAATAAGGAAATCTCAAGATTTGAGCTTGACTCTCTCATTCCACCAACTAACTTGGGGTGAAATGTCAAAGCTTAGATTTGGAGTTGAAATTAGGATTGAACTTGATGTTAAAATTGAACAGATCTTCTTCAAATTTCAAAACTCAACATATTAAATTTTTTGTGAACATGCAGGTCTACAAAATTGATATGGAGATCCCAAAGGAAGGCCTGACCCTTTCACTCCACCAATTGACTTAGGGGCAAAATGTCAAAGCCTAGATTTGGTTGAGAATATTTGAATTTTGAAAATGGAATCAACAAATCTTCTTTAAATTTTGAAACTCAATATATTGAATTTCATTCAAATATGCAAGTTTACAAGATTGACACGAAGATCCTAAAGTATGGCTTGACCCTTCTGCTCCACCAATTGACTTGGGAGCAAAAATGACAAAGCCTGGGTTTGTTAGAGGGTTTGAAATAAGTGGTGGATTAGAACTTTTGAAATGAATTTGAGAAATCGCAAATGATTTTGAGGAGTTTGAATCATCATTGTATGTAGTGAGCTACAAGGAGATATTGCATGGTAACAAATGGCAATGATATCCAAAATTGACTTTGATCATTTTGATAGGAAATCTGAATTTGAATTTGGAATTGATAGATTTTCTTCAAGTTTTGAAACTTATCACATTGAGTTTCACTCAACATGAAGGTTTAAAAAACTATTAAGAAAATTTAGAGAATTGAGCTTGACTCTTTCATCTCGCCAATTGACTTGGGGGTGAAATGTCAAAGCTCGAATTTTACTAAAGAAATTTGAAGTTTGATTTTGAGATTGCAGGGTCTTCCGTAGATTATGAAATTTAACATACTTGAGATTTGTTTGGATATGCAAGTTTGTAATATTTAAGAAGATCTTAAAGAATTTGACTGACTCTTTTGCTCTACCAATTAACTTGGAGGCAAAATATCAAAGCCTGACTTGAACTAAGGTTTCCTCGCTCACCTCTTTTTTTGACATATCTTTTTTATGTTGGTTGTGCTAACCCAAGAAAGAAATGGGTATAGGAACCAACGGAAGGAAATGTAGTCAAAACTACCGATGCAATAAAATTTATGTTGTTATTAAAGATGGAGAGAGAAATTTAGTCCCACCAGGCGTGCCATTCCTTTGTTGGGGTTAAAATTTTGAAAAAGGTGATTTTCCTTGCAAGGTGCAAAGCAAATCTAAATTAAATTTCTTTGGGTAAATATTGAAAATTAAGTTTGAATTGTAATTTTAGAAGTCCAACAGACCATTAGTGATAATATACCACCTCGAAAGGCAGAGATAAAATCTCCTAATAGGTTCAGACGCAGAATTGTGGATTTTCTCTTAAATGTTGTAGCCTGATTTAGGGGAGAACCATCTATGACCCCGGAGGGTCAAAATAAAGTTTAGTCACTATGATAGTCAAGAGGGGTGATCATTAATTTCATAATCAAATCGATGTTAACACGTGATATATCTCTCCGAGAAAAGAAAATATCATCTATTAGTAATCGTTTGATTATGACGATGACGATCATTACAAGTTTGATTTTCCAAAAGAAATATTAATTAATTTTTAAAAAATTGATGTGGGCTCTAAATCCCCTGCGAGCACAAGCCCTCGTAGTTACTTACTTCATAAGAAAATGGAGTTTTTCACGAAGACTATCGATTAAAATAATGGCAAAATTTTTGTTTAAAGATTTTCTAAGAGTGATATCAAAGAGATAGAATTAGAATTTTAAATGGTATTGGAATAAGATTGAACACTTATTTTGGGGTCAAAGGGAGAAGGGTAGGAGGTACTTTGGGATTCTCAAATAATTTAGAAGTGCCTCGACCTAATCTAAGTATTTAGCTTTAAATTTAAGATTAAGAAGAATTTTAGTTTGAGTTAAATATTTTACTAGAAATTTAGGATTATATTCCCGAAGGTTGGGATCTTATGATTCAAAATCTGCCCTGGATCCTAAATCTAAATTTGGCACCAAGCCACAGTGGCCCGAACTTAACTAATACAATGCCAAATTTGGACTTACCCCTGCCTGGATTGGGGAGCCAGCTAACCACCTAGCCAATTAAAATTCTTGTGTCTGGTCATTATGAATGAGTGGTGGGGATGTTTTTATTAAAATTTTTGAGTGGTGGGACCAACATCTAGAGCTTATTTTAATTGGTCCCTTGACTTATGTAGGGTAAAAACTGCTAAAAGTAAATGAAATTAAAATTTAGACTCTTTGAAATGTGTTTCTAATGTAATGCATGCTGATTGACTCGATTAAATGCATGAAATGGAATGAAGCAGTTTTAAAAAGGCTTAAAAAAGGTTTTATCCTAGAGATTGCACATATTCCCCTTGACAGATCTGCACCCTTATAGGCCAGGTGGTCTGCCAAAACCCACAAGCGGGGAGGTGCCTAACAAAAGGAAAAGAAGAGTGTAGCAAAGATGTTTAAGCGAACTTCCGGCGGTCCCAAGCTTACTTCTTAGATCATTAGAGTTTCTATGTTATCTTAAAAAATTTATTTAAGTTTAAGTAAAAATAATTTTTAGCGGACCCTCATGAGCCTCAGGTTAAAATAAAATACGACATGCAAATCGCCAAAAACCTAAGAAAATTAGGCAATCCTATAGGCAATCGAATCAAAGCAAGCATATCAATATAATTAATTCCTTAAAGTAAAGTTCATAGGAAAATGCCCCATTTATTTCAACCAAGATTTATATAAATTAAAAGTGGTTGGGCACCACTAACCACAAACCTAGATTCTAATCCTAAGATAGACGCAAGTAGACTTTGAGTGGGATACTCTTCTACCTTCAGCTCCTCAGTCTTCTCCTCTTTAGACTCCTTGCATTCGCCGTAGCTAGATACCCAAATGAAAAAAAAAACTCTTCCTCGAAGAGGAGGTTATTCTTTCCACTTTGGGTACAAAGGAGGTCCAAAAATGGACTTTCAAATGGAAAAGGACCATCCCCCAAAGGGGTATCCTTTCCTCTTTGGAATCCAACCTTTGGATCTGTGTATCCTAACTCAAGTGTACACTTTCAAAACTCTTAACATTTAATAAACTACATTAATATCAATCAAAATCTAGACTCTCTTGTAGGGTTTTCCTAAGCATTTAAATATAAAATACATCATATTTAGTTATATATATATACAGAAAAGTAAACACACTTGGCCACGCCCTTTTTTATTTGGGGGCTAAGCAGCTGAAGCACCTATAGCAGCCTTATTTATTATTTATTTAGCCCCACTTTATTACCCTATATAAGCATGGCTACTTACCAAAAATTCAGTGAGCATCCAGATCATTCCTAACATAAGGGTAATCTAATCGCCTGTCATATCAATCTATAGAGTATAGTAAAAGTTAACAAACATATCAATCAATTTCAATCACAACATGCAATAAAAACTCAAAAAACCCAGCATATAGTAAAAAAGTAAATACCAGCCTAGCCTAAATCTAAGGTCAATTGTCCTAGTAAACCATCTAACATGTGTGTAGAAGGTCGTATGGCTGGGGTAGGTCCTAAATTGGGTAATTAATAAAAGTTTTCTAATGTTTGAATTTTTTTGAAGGCTTCAAGAGAGATTTAATTAAAGTTTAAATATTAATACATTAAAGTTTAAATTAAATATATATTTATGGTTAAAATACTACTATCTTTGTTGCCCACCGAAGCCGTGAAGTTTATTTCACCTTCCATGGGGCTAAGTTAATAGCCTTGTAGGCCTGGGTTACCTAGTAGTAATTGGGTTCGATTAAGTTGATTTAGTTGGTTAGGAATTAAGAGTTGATTAATATTAATTAATTTAATTAAATACTTATTTTAAAAGTTAAATTAGTTTATATTTTCCATCATTAGGTTCATGGTGTTGTGCCACCAGGCTCAAGGAACCAGGCCTCCTTAGGACACGTAGCCCCGTAGCTCAGAGTAGTCCATCCTAAAAACCTTATTGATATAGTTGAATTAAAGATTTTAATTTGGTTAAATAATTAAAAGTAACTTACTTTTGATGTTTTATACTCCATTGAATCCATTCATGGCGTTGTGCCACCAAGCTCGAGGAACCAAGCCTCCTTAGAACACATAGCCCCATAGCCCGAAGTAATCCATCCTAAAAACTTCATCTTTGGAGTAGTTGTTGTGTATAAGAATATTGGTTAAGGATTTTATTCATCAAATTAAGACTTTTTGGAATTTCTATTAATTATTGGATTTTTTAGAATTATTTGAATTATTTAATTATATTAATTAAGGTTCCAAAAGTTAACTTTTTAAATTAATGTTAATTTTAAAAGTTTCATCTTTTTAAAAAATATTAGACCTTATGATGAGTAGTTAAACTGCTAGTATACTCAATTTGGAATTCTCTACAAAATGTTATGATTTTTGGAAGTTTAGGCCAAGATTTGAACAATGGTTGACCGAAAAGTTAACTTTTTGGCTTTGACTTAATTTTTGAGGTTTGATATTTTTAGAAAATACTAGACCTTAAATGTAGTTGAATGATACTATATTTGGTTAATTTAGAATTTTCTAAAATTAGTTATGATTTTTTAAACTTTGGCCATTTAATTGAATTTTTTAAATTATTTACTTAGGGAGGTTTTGATGATTTTGATCCAAATCAATCCCAAACTTTATAGAATCACCCCCAAGAGTCAGGAATGACCTAAGAAGACATTTTCAAGTGTTTAAAATTTTTTTTTTTATATTTTTAATTAATTTTAATACATTAATATAATTAATTATTATTTTTTATTAGAAATTAAATTAAAGTTAAATTGGAGGTCTAGTCAATGGGCTTTTATTTTTTCTAGGTAGAGGATTAAGTTCTAGTAGTTTGACATATTATCTATATTTTTTGGATTAAAATTTGATTTATTATGATTTTTTTTTATTTTTTGGATCCACAAAGGGGCAGAAATTTGACATGTTTAATTTTCTATCCTAATGAGCTCCAAATCCAATCAAATTTAAACTAAGTTCACTGTGGCCAAGTTTCACCCCTATTGGGTATGTGTACAATCCCCTAGGAATTTGTTAAGTTTTTTAGATATTTTCTTAATTATTTTCCCTAGGTATCACTAAGGTTCAATTGGGCTTAAAATTTTATGTAGCTAACCCTGGGACATATGCAATCACAACAAAAAAAAATATGCAGCCTAATTCTAAATATTGGAAGAGTCATGAATTTTCAAAGTTTTGGATCAAAAATAGACCCATTGCTTTGAAAATTCACATCACAGTAATTCAATGGGTATCTAGGCCTAAGAAAATTACAATGCATGCCTATTTTACCCAAATATTTTCCACCAAAATTTGGACCCCAATTGACCATTAGATTATAAGAAAATTAGAAAAAATAAATTTTAAACAAACACAAATAACTCATAATCCACTTACTAAATGAACTTAAATTTAATTTTAATAAATAGTACACTAAATTATCTTTCCAACAAGCCCAAAAATACTTAATTTAGTGGAGAAATGAATTTTTTGTGAATTGTCAAAGTTCTAGGCATTTTTAAAATTTTTTAATTCAATTACTGAATTAAAACGATGGTGGCGGCTGAGAGGACAACACATGACAGCATGCGGTAGCTCAACACCACATATACATGTGTCAGCATCATGGTGGGACAAATGATGCAATCCGGTTCGCCACTTGTCCACTTCAGCGTAAATCAGGGCCATTCATTTAACCGCGGGAGATCCAATAGCTGTGATTATGCCATATCAGCTCCTGTGATTTTAAAATAACATGAGTTTGAATCCAGGTGAAGACACGCATGGTCTGACTGATATTATGCCATCTGATTAGGAAAGAAGGAAAATCTTACGGCCGAGATCGATCCTGCCCGTTTTAGTTAAAAATGAACTAAAAAATTGAAATGCTCATAACTTTCAAAATGCTTGTCAAAATTTAATGAAATTTGAAACATAGGCTCATGGGAACATGAACTTTCATGACCTAAAGCGAAGGCTCCATGCAATTAAAATTATGCATGATTTCAAATTAAAATTTAAACTTAAATTGGGTATAATTTATGATTCAACCATCATATTTTTGAGATCTTGGACTCCTTTTGCTTCTGCTGATGTCCTCTATAATTTAATTGAAGACCCCAAGAGATTTTGATGTTTGGATCTGAATTATTGAAGAGAGATAGTTTTCTCTTACTAGAATGTCCTCTCCTCACTAGAATAGTGATTTGAAGGCTAGAAATGATGGGAAAAGGCTTGGAATGGACTTGGGAATGGCTGGAGAAAATGGGGAGGGCTCATGGAAGGTTGGAGGCTGTGGGGGTTGGGACATAGATGAAATGAGAGGGAATAATGGATATTAGGTCAAATTCCCTACACTTAACCCCTTGGTTTTAGGTTGGAGGGCTACTATTCAATTAGGAAGGGTTTAGATGGGTGACATGTGTCCCCAAGGCATCCTAAAACCAGAAAAAAGAGCTGAGGTTGAGAGGGATTACATGGCTCAAGTGGTGGGGGGACCACACCCCTTTTCTCTCATTTGGCTAAACCAATCCATGGCTTGGTTAAGAGGGCTAGATTAGGGGTCAATTAGGAGGGGAAAAAGCTGATCTCCATCAGCCTAAATCAGGTTTTGACTTGGAGAATGGGCTGGCTTATGTAGCATGATCAGGTGGCCATGGTTTGGTCTCATTTTAAGGGTTTATTGACCCATTGACTTGTTGACCAGTCAATGGTGACTAGGATATGCATGGACGGAGTCAAGGGTGTTGTAGGAGTCAATCTTAAGGAGTATGGAGCCATGTGTTGAAGCTAGCATGGGTTTTAGAGAGTTTGGAGAAGTTTGACCATGTCTGGAAATTTGACTAAGTGAAATCCATGGGGACTTCACTTAGGGATGAGTTATAACTGTTTGGAGTGTTCAATTGAAGTATTTTGGAGGGTTGATTTAGTTTGGAATGGGTTCAAACATTAGATTATACCATAGGTTGAGTTAAGGGTTAATTTGGTCAACTATGGTTGACTTGGTCAACCAGATCAAACCAAACCCTAGGTTTGGGCTCAATAAGCTCCTAAAGATATTTAGGATGTATTAGGAGAGCTCTCAAAGATTGGTTTGATTGCCCCATATTGAGTTTTGGCCAAAAGTTCAATGTTGCCCTTAAAGGGAAATTTGGTCATTTTGACTTTCAATCAACTCTGGATCAAACTAGGTCTAGGAATGTGTAGTTTATTGGTCAATAGGTTATAAAGAAGGCTATTGACTTGGTCAAAGGCTTTGGGGAGGGTTCTAAGGTCAAATTCCACAAGGTGCAAGGTCCAGTGGCATGGGTCATAATATTTGAAGGTTTTGCAGTCTTTGGAAACTGATTCAATTTCTAGGGCTAGAGACCTCAGAATGGGTTCAAATTTGGGGGTTTATACTAGAGACATGTTATATAATTACAAAATTGATAGACCTTGAATTAGATGCCAATTGATTAGGTTTCAAGGTGACAGAAAAACATCCAGAGTAGGCTTTAGGACCTGAGCCTTTTAACTTGGGTTTTGACTTAGAATTTTGGATTTGAGATGGATTTTGAGTTGGAATGATTGATGTTGAATTATTCATATCAATCATAACCATAAAGATGGTTAAAATTTATTGAGTGTGATTGAGGGTTGGATAGTTATTGATTGAAGATTGGATTGACTAATGATTGAGGGCTGGATTAAGAGTTAATTGGGATCTCTATGGATGACAAGTGTACAACTATCCTACATTGGATCAGCAATCAATGGATTGAAAAAAGTCTTGATGACCTCATATAAAAATGAGGTCAATAATACCTTATTTAAGAAAAGATATGAGCAACTCATTACTTATAAAAATGGATATAGTAAAATACAGATTGATTACTTTCTTATAAGAAAATTAGGTCGTTTAGATTGCAAAGATTGTAAAGTTATTCTTAGTAAAAATTTATGTACCGAACATTGATTATTAGTTTTGGATTTTAGGAGTGAAGGGAAGAAAATAAAAAATAAAGTAAAATGTTATTCTAGAATTAGATGGGGGCATTTGAAGAATATTAACAAAAAATATGTTTGAGAGTAAGATTTTAGTTCTTAAGATTTTGTCTATGCATGAGGATGCTAATGTTATGTGGGAAAAAGTGGCTAGTGATATTAAGATTATTACAAAAAAGTGCTCAAAGTATCAAAGGGAAAAGCTTCTAATAATAAAAACCGTTGGTGGTGGAATCCAAATGTGCAAGAAAAGATAAAAAATAAGAAGATTTGCTATAAAAATTGGTTTAAATGTAAAAATTCTGATAATTAAGAAAGATATAAAGAAGCACATAAGGAAGCTAAGAAAGCAATATGCGATACAACCATCTTAGCTTTTAATAATTTATATAATAGATTAGATACTAAAGAGGGAGAAATATATATGTATAAGTTAGACAAACAAAAAGATAGGAGTAGTAAGGATTTAGTTCAAGTGAAGTGTATTAAGGATGAAGAACAAAAAGTACTTTTCTTAGAAGTTGATATTCAACAAAGGTGGATGAGATATTTTGTTAGTCTTTATAATGAAGAATGTGAAAATATGATTGACTTTAGTGACCTTAGCACCCTAAATAAAAATAAAAAATTCTATTTTTATCGGCGTATTAGTAAAACTAAAGTTAGAGTGGCTTTAAAGAAAATGAAGGGTGGAAAAGTTGTTGGACATGATGATATTCCAATAGAGGTGTGGAAATGCTTAGGAGATGAAGGAATTTCTTGGCTTACTAAACTTTTTAATATTGTTTTGAAGACTAAAAAGATGCTAAATGAGTGGAGAATGATTGTGTTAATTCCTATTTTTAAGAATAAAGGTGATGCACAAGATTGTACAAATTATAGATGAATTAAGTTAATGTGTCATACCCTAAAACTATGGGAGTGAGTTATGGAGTGTAGTTGCACGTGATACTAATGTTTCTCAGAATCAATTTGGATTCATTCCAGGTAGGTCTACTATGGAAGCCATACATTTATTGAAAGGTTTGATGGAGAAATATAGAGAGAATAAGGAGGATCTACATATGATATTTATTGATTTAGAGAAAGCATATGATAAAGTTCTAAGAGAAGTGCTATGGAGAGTTCTTGAAAAGAAAGGAGTTAATAATGCTTATATTCAAATCATTAAAGATATGTAGGTAGGAGCTATTTCTTGTGTTTAAACACAAGGTGGTTTGACCAAGTATTTTCCTATTTTGGTTGGATTACTTCAAGGATCAGCCTTAAGCCCATATCTTTTTGCTTTAGTCATGGATGTCCTCACTAGACATTTGCAAGAGGATATACCTTAGTGTATACTTTTTTTGATGATATTCTTCATATTGATAAGACTAGAGAGGGAGTTGAAGGAAAACTTGAATTATGGAGGTTAATCTTAGAGTCTAATGGTTTTCGCTTGAGTAGATCTAAAACGGAATATATGGAGTGTATTTTTAGTAGTAATAGACCTAGTGAGGGGATTGTGACTTTAGGCGATCAAGTCATTAATAAGAGTACACATTTTAGATATCTTGGATCTATTATTCAGAGTGATGGGGAAATATATGGGGATATTATCAGTAGAATTCAAGTTGGATGGTTGAAGTGGAGGAATGCATCGGGCTTGTTGTGTGATAAAAAAGTCCCCCTCAAACTTAAGGGAAAATTTTATAAAATGGTGGTGAGACCTGCAATGCTTTATGGTGCTGAATGTTGGCCATTACAAGAGAAGCATAATACTAAGTTAAGTGTTACAGAGATGAGGATGCTTAGGTGGATGAGTGGTTTTACCCTTAGAGATAGGATACGAAATGATCATATACATGAAAAGGTTGGAGTAGCTCCGGTGGAAGATAAGATTAGAGAGAGTCGCCTTAGATGGTTTGGACACATAAATAATGGCCTTTCGATGACCCGATTAGGAAAGTAGAGGAATTAGATTTGACTTATGTTAAGAAAGGTAGAGGTAGACTTAAAAAGACTTGGTTAGAAAATATTTGAAATGATCTTTCTTTACGAGATTTAAACGAGAATTTGACTTTTAATAGGAAACAATGGATAAAAAGGATTCATGTAGCCGATACCACATAGTGGGATAAAGTCTTGATGATGTTGTTGTTGTATTGAATTTTCACTACTTTTTAATTAATTTTAATTTTAAATTTTTATTAAAGGGATTTTATTTTTCTTTTATAGTTTACTAAATTTGAAGATGAATGCATTTATTTTATTATTTTTTTATTTCATTTGAATTTTAATGATTTGTTGAAAATCCTTTTTTCTCTTTTTACAAAGGCTCATGAGAATTTGTTTTGTTTTGACAGACCAAATGAGCTCTGAATCACTTGAAATTTAAAGAAATTTAAACCTCAAGTTAATTAAGCCTCAAGGATCAAACGCAAGAAATTTGATGTCATCATAGTCCTCTTAAGATTTTTTTTTAATTTTTAAAATAAATATATCTATACTTTAAAAATTAGGTTTAAAGTGATCTAGACAATGGATTAGGTTCAAATCAGTTGTCTTTTAATCCTATGATACTAAACTATCTAACAGCACCAAAGCCAAGTGATCTATGAATTTGTGTCTAGAACAACTTTAAATTATAAGTCAAAATCTAACCTTTGATCTTAAATTGCATAATTAAAAACCTAAAATACCTCAAATAGAGATGATTAATTTTGGAGATGTCGAAGATATCTCTAAGGTTGACTTATATGAATTTGGGGTTAAGTTGATTTAATTTTAATTAATAATCTCAAACATACTCTAAAGAACATTTTTAAAATTATTTTTAATATATTAAGAAGTTAAGTTTTAAACCTTAGGATTTGTATAGTGCTTCTCAAAACATATCTATTGTTCCTAAGAATGCCTAATTTGGACAAGTGTGTGATGAGTTATGAATATTCTAAGTTTAGTAGATTTTATAGATATTCCTTTAATTAATTACACTGTCAGCTGACTGACTGTGATCAGATGGTTATTTTTATAGACTCAAAACTACAAAATAAGCACGAGATATAATATGGTACAATTAGAGCAATCCGTCCTGTATGAAATAAATGAATGGCTCTGATTTCATCTTCTACCTCTCACAAGATTTCTTAACAATAGAGGATCTTTGGGTTGATCTAGGAAATCTACTTGCCCAATTCCTTTAAGATTGATAGCAGAGGATCATCTCTACACAAACTTGAAATTCAACAACCAAATGATATTGGATTGCAAGTTTGTTTCACACTTGACCAGAACCTATAGAAATGGAGCTCGAGTTTAGATATGACCTCAATTCACTAGAGAATTATGGTTGATTTTGATTGAGTTGAGTTTGTATGCCCAAGGAGCACTTCTCCTTCAAGTTGTTGCGTCTAATATCTAATAAATTGGTAGTTGAGTTTTGGCAAGGATGAGATCATTGGAGCACACTCAAACTCATCAAAAATTGTTACTTGTTAGGATGGAGATCTAGGGAATGGAAGCTAAGACTCTAGAGAAGATTTTGGAAATAACTACCAGAACCTTGCTTCAAAAAGTTTAAGAGTATTTATAGGCTTTTCTGAACTGAACCATGACCTAATTTGTACTAAATTCGGCCACATTAAGCTAAAAAAATGGTTTGGGATAGGCTAATGGGAGCTAAAGGATCAGTCTAAAAGAGCTGAGCCCATATGGGTAGCTAGCCATGCAGTTAGGACTCAACAAATTATATTGGGTGGATGTTTCTTGATTTTTTGGCCACCTCCAACCACCACTTGCCTTGCCAGGTGTCTAAGAAGGTAATAAAAGACAATACCATATTTTATAAGGCTTCGGCTAGTCAAGGCTTAAAGTTGGCTCATGGATATATGATTTTTAAACTTTGGGCAAGCCCATTTGGCTAACCTAAGTCAGCCCAAGGGCTAGGCTAGCTGTGGTTGACGCATTGGGTCAATGGGCTCCTAATGCAAGTGTTTATTCAGCTTAGTTTGGCTTAGGTTGAACAGTAGCTTAAGTGAACCCTATTTTAGTCACTTAGGTTAACCTAATTGGCTAGCCCAAGTGGACCCAAAGGTTGGGTCACCTATAGCTGACCCTCCGAGACCCAATGGATAGTCCTAAATGATTAGGGTGCCTTGGTTTAATCTAGATCATTGGAATTTAAGTTTTAAAGATTTAGAGTTAATTTGGTCAACCTAAGTTGCCTTGGTCAACCAGGCTTGATCACGCCTTAGGGATGGGTCCAATCCACTCCATATGATAATTTGGGTTTGTTAGAAGTGCTCTTGGGTCATGGCAAGGTTAAGTTAAGTTAAAGTTTATTCAAAAGTTTATTTAGGTCAATTAAGGGTTTAAGGGACTTTGGTCAACCATGGTCCACCAAAGCTTCATTTAAGTTTAGTCATGTATGATTTAAGGTTTAAAAGTGTTTAGAATCTTTGGTGGGGTTTAGTTTAACTTCCATGCAAGTTTTAGGCTTTGGGTTCAAAAACAATTTAAATTGTCAAAGTAAACAATCATGGTCAATCTAGCCCATTCAAGGGTTCAATGAGGTCTATGCATAATTATGAATGATTATTCAATGCTTAGGGACCAAATCTAGATCTTGGATTGAAAGGTTTAATATGATCCATTCATATGAAGGGTTTATGGTTTCAAAGAATCCATGGGTCAAACTATGGCAAATTAGGTTAACCATGGACTCAAGGGAGTTCAAATTATTGTAATGATGATTATGAATAAGTTTAATGAGTTTTCCAATGATTCTAAGGGAGTTTTCAAAAAGATGTCATATTAAGTTGCATGGGCTATAAATATTTATTGGTTTTGATTCCGTGGGCTTAGGAGGATATGGATGACTCAAAAATGAATAGGTAGAATCTAGTGATATGCCTAATGTGAATGATTAAATATAATTTCAAAGGTTTTGTTGCAATCAAGGTTCCCTAGTTTATGATTTTGATAATGATAAATATTATTGATTGAATTATTACTTTCTCATTAAATATTTTAGATATTTCTTCTGTCTGTGAGCACTAACATTGCAGGTAATGCATACACTGCTCAAGGCTACTAAAACCTCATGAATGGATAAAATAAGAATGTCAAGTAAATAAAGTTTGTAATTTTTTTTTTCTATTTCTTGAGTCTAGCTATATAAGAGTGTATGCAACTGGGTGACAATGCACACACATAGGGGGAATGAGATAAATTTTAAAGGTTAAAATTTTTATATTAATCATACAATACAACTTACAATCATATTCTATAATCAGTAGAAAAAGAATGGGCTTAACAGCTACTTGAATAATTAGTTTTTGTAAACTAATCATATTGTATGATCTGGATTGTACTGTATGATTCATTATGATTTAAAAACCCTAGTCGCTGGATAAATTAAGTAAGATATTTGAAAATTGACTTTTGAACAAATTGTACTATATGATCTAATTCATATTGTACGATACATTGAAATCTTACTTAAATTAACCCCCATAATTAGTCAATCAAATCATGATATAATTAATGATAGTCAATCGTATTGTGCGATATTGATCATACCAAATGATTGATAGAGACAAAGTTTGGTCGTCTCAAAGATCGTACCAAATGAAATCATGATTTTTAAACTAATCATCTAGTATGATATTCATATCATACTGGATGACCTACTTAAAAATAACTAACTATACTGTATGATGAGAGCAGTACGAAATGATTGATAGAGACGATTTCTAGTCATCTCAGGAATCATCCTATATAAATAAAGAAAATTAAATAGATCGTACTAGATGATCTCTAGATCAAACTGTATAATGTGATCGAATAAATTGAATAGTGTGTTTGAATAACTATTTACATCATATAGGACGGGACTAGTTTTGAACTGATCGTAATATATGAACAGTGATGGCTAACTTGATTTTATAGGGTTTCTTGAAGCCCAATACTTAAGCAAGTTTTGGGGACTCTCTTTTTAATGATGAGAGGATTGTGTGACTGCTAAAAGAACTCTGAGAGAGCAGCTTTTAATAAATCTAGGATTTGAGAGGAAAGAGAAGGTGAGGTTGAGCATGAGGGAGAAGGAGTGTGAGGGGGATCACACGGTTGCTCCGAGATAGCTACACCCTTGCTCCTCTTGTGGCCTTGGTGAGTCTTTGAAAGATCTATAGGGATAGAGGCTTCTAGGTTAAGTCCTTGAGGTACTCTGCCTTCTTCAAAAGGGAGAAAAGGAGCTAAGGTTCTCTGCCTTCTCCAAGAGGGAGAAAAATTAGTCAAGGTCCACTACTGTCACTAGGAAGGTGACATAGCGTCTGGCACTCTGTCGCATTAGGTTTGATGAAAGTGAATCTGTAAGGGCTTCTTCACCTTACTGTGGGAGTGAAAGGAGAGTTACTCAGTGTTAGTGTAATTCTCTAAGCGGAGGACTCTAGGGAGTGGACATAGGTCAAGGTTAATCGAACTATAAAAATCTCTAGTATATTTTTTCCTTTTTGTACTTTTATTTTTCATGCATTTTATTTTTATTATAACTGCTTAGGAAAATCAGTGATTATCGCTTCATTTTGTAAATCAAAATATTATCGTAGCTAAATCAATATTTTTGATAAACTTGTTCCCTTCTGCAATCTATTACAATTTGGTATTTTTAATTTCTGAAAACGTTTTCAAAAATATTATCATCATTACTTTAGAGTTGAGAAAATTTTTAAAATTACCTATTCACCCCCCATCTTGGTGAGCCTCGGGCTAGTTTCTTAAGGTTTAATAACTTTCACGAACTTTTAAGTGGTATCAGAGTGGGTTTCAAAAATAAGGTTTTAGAAAACTTTTAAAGAACGATCAATGGCTCATTTTGGTAATCATAATACTGTGTAGGGTTATTCGTAACCCATCCACCACAGTTTAAATATATTCATTTTGATTTCTAAAAAATATGCATGTCTACTTTTTTTTAATCCATTAAATATAAAATTTGGCACATGATTTAAACTGGTTACTCACTCCATCACATGTAGTTAATGGTGTCAAAATTGATATTCCTTTTATTGAATGGAGTTATAAGGGTAGGGAGCTCATAGAGTTAAATGCTAAATGTTTGAATTATTTTTTTTATGCTTTAAAATCTGAAGACTTGTTTCTACCTGCACTACAGGGAAGGAGATTTTGGATAGGTTATGCATCACTTATGAGGGAACTAGTGAAGTACAATAGTCTAGGCTAAATATTCTACTAAATGACTATGAACTCTTTTGCATAAAACCTAATGAGACTATATCAGAAATATACACTAAGTTCACCCAGATAGTGACATTCTTACATGCACTAGGTAGAGAACTATCAAACTCTGAAAAAGTTAATAAGATTCTACATTGTTTGGCTAGTTCTTATGATGCCAAGATAAATATAATTACTAAATCTAAAGACTTGAATGTTTATTCCATTGACAATTTGCTTGGGTCACTCGTTGCCTACGAGCAAGGAGTGAGTTAAAAGGCAAAGTGATGCAAGAGAGAAGAAGAAGGAGAGAACTATAGTCCAAAAGCAAATTATTTAGATAGTGACAGTTCTTCAGCAAAGGAGGAGGATGACATCACCTTAATGACATAATAATTCAAGAGTTTCCTAAAAAGAAAATAGAGACATCATCAGCACAATTGGAGCAAAGGTAAAAGTAAAAAAAATATTAAAGTTTCTTCTGACACAATTTTCTTTGAGTGTCGGAAACCAAGCCACCTCTGAACTGAATGCCCAAACCTGAAGACTCACTCGATTAAAGAGAAGGGTGAAGAGAAGCCAAAGTTTAAGAGGGGTAAGCAAAAGATGCAGAAAGTTTTTTGGGCTAACTTCGCTTCAAAATCATCAGAAGTAGAAGCAGAGGAGGTGGTAATAAACTTGTGTCTTATGGCTAATGATAATCTTGATCGATCATATCAAGATGAGGTATGTCAACTTTCCTATGATGAATTACTCATTATTTTTGAAAATATTCATGAGTCGTATATGAAGCTAAAAAAGATGCATGCTAGTCTTAATACTAAATTCTTTAATTTACAAAATGAGCATGCTAGTTTAATTATTGAGCACTCTACTTTAGATAGTGAGCATATAAATTTATTTGATGAATTTGATGCATTAAATAAGAATCATACTGACCTCTCTAATACACATGATTCCTTGAAAACATCTCATATTGAATTAGAGAAAGCATGGAAGGTATTAAATGCATGTGCAACTGAACAAGATAGTAGGGAGCATGCATTAAAAATTAAAATATCCAATCTTGAAAGTACAAACAAACTTTTAGAAATAAAACTATCTACACTTGAGAATAACAAACAACCACCTACCTTCGAATAATTTTATAGGCCCTCAATGCAGCATGCATCGCATAAACCTAGGAGAAGGCACCATAACCCACAAATTTAATAAATCTATTTCCTAGTGTTAGGTGTTATTGTTGTGGCATGTTAGGTCACATAGCCCGCACTTGCATAATCCACCATAGGACACATCTAGTGTGGAGGCCTAAATTGTATTCATCACAGCATAGCATGCATTTATCTCATTCATTCAAACATAAGGTGGAACCCAAACTCACATGGGTTCCCAAATATAACCTTTGAATGATTATGTAGGGCCGCTCTCATAAAAGACCTAATGAGACCATGTGGTACTTGGACAGTGGATGCTCCAGGCACATGACTAGTGATATGAAGAAGTTCATCACACTAGAGGCCATGTTAGGAGGCAAGGTGACATTAGGGGACAACGCCACTAGGAAAGTGGTGGGCTCAAGTATAATTGGAAACTCTAAAAACTTTATAATTAAAAATATTTTATTAGTTGATGGTTTAAAGCATAATTTATTAAGTATTAGTCAACTGAGCGATAAAGACTTTGATATAAAATTTCTTTCTAACAAATGCATGATTAGTTTAAATGGAAAACTTATGTTAGAAGGAAAACAAATGAACATTGTTTACATGTTAGACTTGAACATCATTGAATATTCAAATTCCTTATGCTTAAAAACTATAATTGATGATTCTTAGCTATAGCATAGGAGATTATATCATGCGAGTATGAAGACTCTTAGGAATATCACCTAGAAAAATCTAGCTAGAGGTATACCTAAGTTAGACTTTACTAAGTGCCACCTATGTGATTCCTACCAGCTAGGAAAATAAGTTAGATCTTCATTTCATTCAATCAAAGATAATAACATCTCTAAGCCACTAGAAATCCTTCATATAGACCTTTTTGGACTAGTTAACACAGCCAGCCTGGGAGGAAAGACATTTAGGTTTGTAATAGTAGATGACTCCCCAAGATTTACTTGGGTTAGATTCCTAACATATAAGAGTGAGTCATTTAAGGAATTTAGAATATTCTCCACCTAGATTCAAAGAAAATTGGGATGTGAAATCTCAACAATTCATAGTGATCATGATGGAGAGTTTGAAAATGATAAGTTTGAATCCTTTTGTCAAGAGATAGGAATAGAACATAACTTCTCTGCCCCTAGGACCCCCCAATAAAATGGAATAGCTGAAAGAAAAAATAGAAATATACTAGATGAGTAACCTTAGTGGAAGCTGCTAGAAAAATACTAGTTGATTATTCACTCCCTAGGTATTTTTGGGCAGAAAAAGTGAATACTACTTGTTATGTTTTAAATAGGGTGAATGCTAGATCTAACCCTAATAAGATACCCTATGAACTCCTAAAGGGTAGGACACCTAACCTTTCTCACTTGCATGTCTTTAGTTGTAGATGCTTCATCTTAATCAATAGAAAATCATCCTTAAGAAATTTTGATCCCAAATCTGATCAAGGTGTCTTCTCAGGTTACTCATCTATAGGTAAGTCCTATATAATCTTCAACAAGAGGACCCTAGAAATAGAAGAGTCTACCCATATGATATTTAATGAATCAGATAGGACCTCTGAATCTAAACCTGAAGAAGAAGAAATGGAGGTCATTCAAGGGGTAGAAGCCATTACTATAGGAGATAGAGTAGAACATCAAGAAAAATTTTTTAGAGAATGGAGATATTTTTCTAGTCATCCTTAAAAACTTATTTTAAGAGACCCATCTAAAGGTGTTAAAACTAGGGATGAACTTAGGAAGGAAGTTAGTCATTCAACTTTTATCTCTATGATAGAACCCACAATATAGATCAAGCCTTAGCTGATGAATTCTGGATCCTAGTAATGTAAGAAGAGCTAAACTAATTTGTGAGAAATGAGGTATTGGAACTAGTCAAGAGACCTAAGGATTAGAGTGTGATTGGAACAAAGTGGATTTTCAAAAATAAGATGAATGACTCTATAATAGTAGTGAGGAACAAGGCCATATTAAAAACTAAGGGGTATAACTAGATTAAAGAAATAGATTTTGAGGAAACCTTTACCCCTGTAGCTAGACTAGAAGCCATTAGGGTGTTGTTAGCCTTTGCTTGCTTTAAGAGTTTTAATTTGTATCAAATAGATATAAAGAGTGCCTTCCTAAATGGGATGAATTCAAGAGTAAGTTTATGTAGAGCAACCCCCAGGTTTTGAAAATTCATAATTCTCAAATCATGTATTCGAACTAGAGAAGGCCCTACATGGGTTGAAGCAAGCACCTAGAGCCTGGTATGAAAGGTTGAGCATATTCCTTTTAAATAGAGACTTTATTAAGGGAAGTATAGACACCACCCTCTTCTTAAAGAAAAAAGGAGTAGACTTACTCATTGTCCAAATTTATGCTGATGACATCTTGTTTGGATCCTCAAATAAAAATCTATGTGATAAATTTTCAAAAATAATGAGTAGAGAGTTTGAGATAAGTATAATGGGAGAGCTAAGCTACTTTCTTGGTTTTAGTGTAAAGTAGATGGATGATGAAACCTTTCTTAGCCAATATAAATACATCAAGGACATTCTTAAAAATTATAAAATGGATAATGCTAAGGCCATGAATACTCCCATGAGCTCTATTATTCAATTAGATGAGGACCTAAAATGAAAATCAATAGATCATAAAAAATATAGGGGGATAATTGGATCACTTCTTTATTTGACTGCTAGTAGACTAGACATAATATTTAGTGTGTCTCTATGCGAGATTTTAAGCTAGTCCAAAAGAATCCCACATGACTATTGTTAAGAGAATCCTTAGATACCTGTTAGGCACTCCAAACCTAAGAATCTGGTATCCTAGATATAACACTTCTTTTGAAATCATAGGATATTCAAATTTTAATTTTACAGGATGTAGGGCAGATAGAAAAAGTGCTTTTGGAATCTGCCAATTCATAGGATAATATTTAGTCTCCTGGTCTAGTAGAAAATAAAACTCAGTAGCCCTTTCCATAATTGAGGCAGAATATATAGCAGTAGGGAGCTGTGTTTCTCAAGTATTATGGCTAAAGTAATAACTCTTAGATCTTGGATTACCCATAAGAACCATTCCAAATATGTGTGACAACACTAATGCTATTTGTATATCCAAAAATCTAATTCAACACTCACGCATAAAGCATATACAAATAAGGCACCAATTTATAAGAGATCATGTAGCCAATGGAGATATAGAATTACTTCATATAGCTATAGCAGACATCTTCATAAAACCCCTAGCCTATGATACCTTCAGCATCTTGAGGACAAAATTAGGTGTTATAGACATTCATTTGAAATCATTCATTCAAATGTGTTAAACTATATGTGTTTGTTCTTGTACATGTTTATGTGTTGTTGTTTATTGTTTATGATTTTAATAAAAAAAATTTTGGTTTAAGATGTTTCTTGATCAACACATACACACCTCACTGACTCACAAAATCTTTTAATTTATATTCATATCGTACTATACGATCCATGTCTGTATTGTACGATATGCACAGATGCACATATCATAACCCTTAGTTTAATCAAATATCCAAGTTAGATCCATAATATATACATTATACTATATGAACCTCTACTCATATTATACGATCTACGTGTAACTAACCATTAAGGAATTCAATTCATTTGGTATGAAATTATTGCCAATCGTATGGTATGATAACTCTCTTCATACTATATGATACACGTGTCAAACTGGATTAGAATTTATTCAATTCGATTGGTATGATAATAATTATGTTTCATACTGTGTGAACATCTATTCATACTGTACGATACCTTTCATCAAATGCGTTTCTGATGACTCCTCGGGATGAATGCAATTCCTTAAGATCGTCTAGTACGATACCCAATTATACCACACGATTTGACCTTTTTTTTCGATAAGTCATCCAGAAGAATTAACTTCTCTGATCATATTGTATAAACCTAGATCATAATGTACTATCTACCCTAAAATCTATAAATTGGATGGATTTTCACATTTCAATTCACTCAACTCCCTCAATCTCATACCCTCTGAACCTTAACTGTCTAATGGCTAGTAGAAGCAAATGTAGAAGAATGACCCAGGGGAGCTCCTCCTCCTCCAATCGCTTTGACAATCATTTTATATCTAAATCAGATGAAGATGCCTACTATAAATTCAAGGAGGCTAAAACCACTCCATCTAGAATGTTGAATCAATCAGCTCTTAACTTCGAGGTGATGAACCACTTTACCTCCACCACTCTTCAATTTTTACTGACACTAGCTTTTCCCTTCAACTTTGAACTACTTTATGAATTCTTAGCCAATCTTAGGCTAAATTTAGAAACCTCTGCCATGACTTCATATGTTTTCCAACAACCCATAGAAATCACCAAGGCAGATTTAGAAGAACATATCAGTCTTTCTATCGAAGGACCTCATCTGCAATCCCTTATCCCTACAACTGACTTTGACTGAAGTTCTATAAACTTGACTATTAGGAATGTGATCATAAACCAACAGCAACCATTAGTCCACACCTTAAAGCAAAATGCCTGGGTTATCCAACATGTCCTCAGAACCTCAATTATACCAAAAGCTAGGGATCGGGTTAATATAACCCCACTTTTTTTCATAGTCACCTATCTAATAATGTCAAATACTCAATTTAATGAAGCCCAAATGATTCTTGATTATATCCAAAATATGACTCATATTCGACATCCCAATACTCAAAGAAAGCAAAATTTCATATTAGGAAACATCATAGGATATATCTTAGATAAAGAATACTAAATCAAATATTCTTCTCCTCCTGATAATGCTCCCATTTTTATATGGATGCCTCATTCCATATTATTTTTCATCAGTAGCATGAGTATGATGAGCCAAAGTTTATTGAAGAAGGGGAAGCTGCTACTGCAGGTGGACCTGCACTGCCACCAATCCCACCACCTATACCTGCCTACCCAACATACCTCACGAAGATATAATTCAGCGGCTCAAGGGGTTAGAAATCATGCTCGATTATCACATTCAACACCAACAACAGCATCATGAGGAAGACATGAGATAGTTTGGAGAAAGCTTTTCCATGATTGATAATCAATTTACCTCTATCTATCAATACTTTTAATTACCACCTAATCAGGATCTGCCTTACCTTTAATGTTTTTTTAATTATGTTTTTACTACTTTTATTTCTTGAAATCTTCACTTTGTTTATTATTCCTCCTCTTTTTGGTGATGTTAAAAGGGGGAGAAAATATATATTTTGGTTGTATATTTCAGCTTAATAAGATCTTGTAATTTTGTTACTTTATTTTATGTTACTTTTCTTTCTATTGTCTTTTATTAAAAAAATAAAAAAAATAAAAATTAAAAATGTGCAACCCTCAATTTGTAAAACTATCACCTAGTGAAGAGGAGCTTAGGAGAAAAGCATTTTTAACTTGTCTATCAACCAACATTATTTGACATCATCAAAAAGATAGAGATTGTTGCAATCCAAGATCCCTAGTCTGTGATTTTGATGATGACAAATATTATTGATTGAATTGTTACTTTTCTCATTAAATATTTTAGATATTTCTTCTATTTGTAAGTAGTAACATTACAAGTAGGACATACACTGCTCAAGGCTACTAAAAGCTCAAGAATGGATAGAATAGGAATATCAAATAAATAAAGTCTATAATTTTATTTTTTTATTTTTTATTTCTTGAGTCAGGTCACATAAGAGTGTATGCAATTGGGTGACCGTGAACACACACACAGAGGGAGTGAGATAAATTTTAAATGTTAAAATTTTTGTATTAATCGTACTGTATGACTTATAATCATACTGGACTATCAGTATAGAAAGAATGGGCTTAACAGCTAATTAAATAATTAGTTTTTATGAACTAATCATACTGTACGATCTGGATCATATTGTATAATTTATTATGATTTGAAAACTATAGTCACCGAATAAATTAAGATATTTGAAAATTAACCTTTGAACTAATTATATTGTACGATCCGATTCATACTGTATGATAATTTATAATCTTTCTTAAATTAACCCTCCTAAATTATTCAATTAAATCATAATTTAATTAATGATAATCGATCGTACTATATGATATTGATCATATCAAATGATTGATAGAGATGAAATTTGATCGTCCCAAAGATTATACCAAACAAAATCATAATTTTTGAACTAATTGTATAGTATGATATTCATATCGTACTGGACAACCTACTTAAAATTAACTAACCATATTGTACGATGAGAACAGTATGGGATGATTGATAAAGATAATTTCCAGTCATCCCAGGAATCATCTTGTATGAATAGAGGAAATCAAATAGATCATACTGAATGATCTCTGGATTATACTGTACGATGTGATCAAATAAATTTAACAGTTTGTTTGAACGACTATTTACATCATACTAGTCAGGACTAATTTTGAACTGATCATACTATATAAACTCAAATCATACTGTATAGTGACGGCTAACTTAATTATTTAGGGTTTCTTGAAGCCCAAAACATAAGTATGTTTTGGAGACTCTCTTTATAATAATGAGAGGATTATGTGACTGCTAAAGGAACTCTGAGAGAGCAGCTTATGCGAAATCCAGGGTTTGAGAGGAAGGAGAAGGTGAGGTTGAGCATGAGAGAGAAGGAGTGTGAGGGGATCACACGATTGCTCTGGGATAGCTACACCCTTGCTCCTCTTGTGGCCTTGGTGAGCCTTTGAAAGCTCTCTAGGGAGAGAGGCTTCTAAGTCAAGTCCTCGAGGTACTCCACCTTCTCCAGGAGGGAGAAAAAGGAATTGAGATTCTCTGCCCTCTCTAGGAGAGAGAAAATTGTGTCAGGGTCCACTGCCGTCACCTTGCTGTGAGTCTGGCGCTCTACCACATCTGGTTTGATGAAAGTGAGTTTATAAGGGCTTCTCCACCTTGCTGTGGGAGCAAAATGAGAGTCACTTAGGGTTAGTGTAATTCTCAAAGTGGATGACTCCGAGGAGTGGATGTAGGTCAAGGTTAATCGAACCACTATAAAAATCTCTTATATGTTTTTTTTCCTTTTTGCACTTTTATTTTTTCTACATTTCATTTCTATTATAACTACTTGAGAAAATTAGAGATTATTGCTTCATTTCGTAAATCAAAATATCATCGTAGCTAAATCAATATTTTTAATAAACTTGTTCACTTTTTCAATCAATTAGAATTTGTTATTTTTAATTTCTGAAAACTTTTTCAAAAATATTGTTATCATTATTTTGGAGTTAAGAAAAATTTTTAAAATTACCAATTCACCCCCCCCCCCCCCCTTCTTGGTGAGCCACAGCCTAGTTCCTTAAGGTTTAACAACCTTCACGAACTTTCAGGTTTTACCTAGGGTTTTTGATCCATTTATAAATTTCCCTGAAAAAGAAAAAAGTCCAAAGGGCTTTATAGTTTGGATTTGAACTAGAGTTGATACACTGAGCTTTACATTAGATTTTGATTAATGGATTGATTAAATCTAGATTTTAAATTTGATTGAATACAAATCACTAAATGATTGAACATCTTTTAATGACTGTAAGGTGATGAACAATTTTGTCTTTATTAATTAAGTGATTGAAGTTTCATGATTGAGCTTGACCAATTAAATAAAGTTTAATGATTAAGGATGATTGTAAAGAATTAACCTTATACAAAAATATGGTCAACAAAAAATTTCCAATTTGAACATGTCTCGAGATTCATGCCTGATTAAGATAATGTTTGGTGACATATCAAGTATCTTTTAATTTTGTGAACATTACGAATCTATTTGGGATGGCTATAGTATTTTATAAAGTTGGTTGTAAAGTTGTTATGAAGAAGGCAACTTTGCTACTATAATTAAAGAAAATAACTTTCCACTACATAAATATCTAAAAGCAATGAGAAATTAAGCAACAAGAATATATTAGCCAAATGAAATTGTGGTTGATGTCTGAAAAGCAAAGCTGGTAAAAAGTTGTTCCAAATTGACCCTGAGTTGCATAGTGGATCGTAAACATTTTTTAAATATTATTTAGGTTGCAGATCACTAACTATTGCAAGCCATGATTAGTAATTGTTATCAAGGTTGAGAAAATCAAATCGGGCATCAAACTAGAGAAGGTTCAATGATTCAACTAGGGTAAAATCGGAAGAAGTAATAAATGTTAAAATAATTTAAATAAAAAATAAATAATATAATAATAATATAATAATTATGCAATAATATAAATTTATGATTAAAAAACTAGTTATATATAAAGTTATAATTTAATACAAATTATTGCCCATTTATATTATATATTTAGATAAAATTATAGTTATAAATTACATAATAAATTCACTTTATAAACTTAAGTTTATTAATCATTCATTTTAAATCTTTTATAATTAATAAGTAGATAGAATTTAATTTTTAATACTATATAATTAAAAAAAATAAAAAATTAATAGACAAATAATTAAATATGATTAACCAAAAAATAAAGATTATTCATATTATAAAAAATTAATTACAAAATTTGTTTAAAATTTGAATATATATGAATTTAAAAACTTCAATTAAGTTATTTAGTCTCACATCACTTTGGAGCTTTGTTTTGGTCTTGTTTATATAGCTTTCTTGGTTTGTATGTGTTAACGACTCACATGGACTGGTAGGATTAAATTCAATAATCAATCTAATATATTATACTAAATTTATTTAATTAATTTAGTTAATTATTTAAATAATATAGCAATTGAACTGATTGGTTCTAAAAAATCAGGACTGATTCGTATGAGGGCATATTTTTTAAGATGAACTGAATCAATCATCTAACTTGTTCGTGGTCAAACTAACCAATTTGTTCTGATTTTTAAAACCATAGTTGCTATGATGCAATCCTTGATTTTTCCTTCAAAATGCTACCTTGATGTGTTTCAAGCCTTACTATTTCAAAATACAGGCTTGTTACTTTAAAGTGGCAGAAGTTAACTACCTACCTTGAAGCATTTGTTGGTTATGTAGCCGCTTGGTTTAAGTGGCTATTTTGTAGCAGCATGGTTATTACTTGTGGTTGGTTTATAAGGGTTTAGTTATTATTTGCTGGTTTAAAATACTGTTTCTATTTTAGCATATTCATGGTATGTTGGATTTTATAAGAATGATTATGATTGTTTAAATATATCAGAATTTAGCATATTTATGTAGCTGGTTCAAACTGTAAATCCTTTATCATTGGTTTAGCATGCAAGTGTAAAACCTGATAGAGAATTATATGAGTTAAAAGCAAGCCATATGTTTGTTTGTATTTGTACTGGCTCATGAAGCGGCTCATTTCCTATGAAAGAGAAAAAGTGATTATGATTATAACAATTATTATAATAAAATGATAAAAAGAAAGAGAAATTAAATGAAAAATAATAAAGAATGACTTATCATAAGAAAGCGAGATATTTTTTAAATATTTTTAACAACTATGTACTTAAAATCCTGAATGCTAATATATTTTAAAGGTATTTTATATTAATATTTTTTAAACGTGTTGGCTCGCAAACTTACAAGTTGAGCCAAGGCTGGCTCAAACTTGGCTTGTTAACTCATCAATCTTGGCTCACGAGCTATTTATCAAACTGATCCCGAGCCGGCTCACAAATCAGCTTGACTCATGTACACCTCTACTCGAAGGCATGTGAGCGTGCAAATCCTATAGAGGGTTTTAAGGGTAAGGAGCAAGATGTATATGACGTAAGTCAAAGATTTAAACTTTGATTTCTCCATATTTGAAATGGCTTGTTGAGCATGCAGCCATATTTTGAGCATAAGAGTTTGCAATTTACAATAAAATCCGACACTCCATCCTTAGAATTATCTATTATTTCATGCAAAGCTTAAACTGAGAATCTGCTAAATTTATTTTTTCTCAATTTTTTTGGAGAATTGAGTTCTAAGTATTATTTCTCGAAGAGGTTATGATAAAATATATTATTTTATACTTTTTTATTAAAATTAATTTCACTGCTAATCTTTGAACTTTATTTGAGAGAAACATTGTAGGTATTAACAACGTCATTGTCGATGCTGCTGCATTGACAAGATGATATTGTACATTTAAGCATATTAAATGCAAAGTTATTTTTTTCTTTTGTAATGCGCTAAGTGTTGGGAAATTTCTCTATGTTGGCCCATATATATTAAATATTATACATTAATTGTTATCTAAAATTGAACCAATTAAATTCGTGATCTTCTTAAGAATTAAATTATTATTTGGCTTATGTGGCACCTCATTTAATTTTGTATGAAATAAAATATTGTGTACATACCAAGTATTTTAATGATGGGCTAAAATAAAATAAATATATTTAAAATATAAAAGGGTTGTAGTACCCAGTTTAAACAATTAAGTTCTCATTTCTCATCTTGAGTGAAAAGAAACGATCTCTCGCTCTCTTGGAGAATACTGCTTCAAATGTGGAAAATCACAAAATTCTAATTTTGCATTTCAATGGAAGACCGCAAAACATGGATGATTTGACATGTATTTTGGGGACAATGAAATTATTTTTTGCCTCCAATTTTATCTTGGTATCAAAGCCCGGTTATCATGTTGAATCAACGAAAAATTATTTTTTCTGATTATGTCATTTATTAGTTGAGATTTTCTGTCAAAAGACATCTTCATTTGATAATTATTTTTTTGGGGAAATTTTTTTTCAATTTTTAAATATAAAGTATTTGCAAGCAATTTTTCAATATCTATTTTGTTTGGTCTTGAAAAATGAGCAATAACAATTAATTTGTGATGTTCAACATTATGTTCAAATTTTTCATGCGCAGTTTTTTCTTTAAAATTCCAAATGATGAACTGACAGTTCTTTGGTTTTTCTTTTTTTGGGGGGAAATTTGGGGCAAAGCCTTTGTATTAATCAAAAAGAAATTACAAGTAATAAAAACTTAGCTCAAAAAAGACAATATTACACTTAAGAAAATGAGCTAAGATCGAAATGAAAGGGGACAGAAAAAACAAATTTGTCTAAACAGGGCTCAAGTAATAAAAAATTGGTACAAAGCAGCAGTGAAAATATACTACAAACAGCTCAATGCTTACACCGACCATCGACTTGAGAGACCCCGGTTGCCATACAAAAATCCACAAAGACATTCCAGCTGGGTGCAGAATGCCAGGCCGAAAGCTGGGACATAAGCCGGCGGAAAGACGAGACCATCCAGGGGTAGCAAGAGGAGTACCAGTTGGATACATCATCGCCCAGAGACAAGAACAGTCCCCGCTCAAGAAGAATAATGCCGTGAAAAGCAAGCAGGAAAAGAATCATGAATTTTGTCTATATGTTTCCACTTAGAGACCTTAGCGGAAATAGCCATAGAAATCTTATGGCAGAAGGCAGCAGGAGAGCAAAATTTCCCAGCAAATCTCCTATCATTTCTCTCCCGCCAGATAAAATAAACTAAACAGCAAGTGACAAAAAAGCAAAAAGAAATTTCTATGGCATTGTAACATTGCAATTCATCAAAAAATTCAAACAATTGCAGCAAAGTAGGCCTCAATAGGAATCCATCAACAACCGGCAAAAGCATTTTAAGAATCTGAAACAAAAATTGACATTGGAAAAATAGATGAGAAATAGATTCCTCTTCCGTATCACAGAGTGGGCAAATGGAATTAATGAGGATATTCCTTTTAGCAAGAACCTCAGCAGTTTTCAACCCATTTTTAACATCTAACCAAGTAAAGGAAGAGTACCTAAGAGCAAGTCTTTTGTGCCAAATGAATTTATACCAAGAGACCTTAGAAAGATCAGCAAAAAACACTTTCCTGAAAGTTTTATAGTTAGGTGCATCGTTTCCTGCCCAGGAAACCATATTGTGATAGTCCACAATTGGGATAGAAGAAATTAGCTGATGAATGTGAGGAGAGAAATCATTCATTAAAAGCCAGCAGCCATTTGCAATATAGTCCTTGACATAAGTATTACTCGGGGGAAGGCAATGGGTAAGGTTAGCAATGGACAAACCTTTAACCCAAGGATCCCAGGACATGGAGAGTTTACAATTATAGTTCACCACATGGAATTTAAGTAAATGCTTGACACAGGAGGCAGTGTCAGTAATCAGCTTCCAGTATTTAGAGGCTCTAGCATTAGGGGTTTTAAAAGGGGATTCAATTTTGGTTCTAAACCAAGAGTTTATAGGAGAGTCGATAGTGTAGAATCTCCACAAGAAGGTGCAGGCATGACTAAAATACATGGAGGTGATGTCAGGAATACCAAGTCCACCAAAGCAATGGGGTAAGCAGGTGCTACTCCAAGCAATAAGATGTAATTTCCTCTCAGTGATAGAGCCATGGTAGAGGAATCTTGCACAAAGTCTGTCTAAAAGTTTACAGCATCCCTTAGGCATGATCGCACCACAGATCCAATAGGCAATCGTATTCGCAATTGTGAATTTCAAGTATTGAATTCTTCCTGCAAAAGACAAAAACTTTGCTTTCCAACCAGCAAGTAGAGTAGAGATTTTACTCAAAAGTGGTTAGAAGTGAGAAAAAGATAGTTTTTTGTGGGAGATAGGAAGGCCAAGATATTTTAGGGAATGCTCAGCTTGAGTAAAACCAAGGAATTCTAAGATGTCAGTGGCATTTTGAGAGTTCCTAGAGAAATCATAGAACATTTATCTCTGTTATTGTGAAGGCCAGAGGTCTCACCAAAACCATTCAGAGTGTCAATAAGGGCATGAGCATTAGATAAAGTAGTCGGGCTAAAAACCAAAATGTCATCAGCATAAATCAAATGGTTATAAACATTTTCAGCACAGGGGAAACCACAGAAACTCCCAGCATCTAAGTGACAAGAGAATGCATCCATCCCAAAAGCAAAAAGTAATGGGGAAAGGGGGCAGCCCTGCCGCAACCCCGAAGAGGATTTAAAGTAGCCTTCAAGAACACCATTGATGCAAATAGAAAAAGGCACATTATATATACACCCTTTTATCCAAGAAATGAATTTAGGGGGAAAACCTTTCACTTGCATCCTAGAAAGCAAAAAGTCCCTCGAAAAAGAGTCAAAGGCTTTTTTAATGTCCAATTTAGCACAGAAGAAATCTTTATTTGAAACCACCTTGAAATCCCTCAGGATCTCAGAAGCCAAAAGCATATTATCTGTTGAAAGTCTTTTTTGACTAAAGCCAGCCTGGTTATTGTGGATAATAAGGGGCATAATGATTTTCATCCGATTAGCAAGGATTTTGGCAATGATCTTGTAGAAAGTATTGCAAAGGGAGATAGGTCGGTGATCAGATATTTCAGAAGCATGAGGATATTTTTGGATTAACATAATGGCCGTGGATTTAACACAATTTGGGAGACTACCAGTGCTAAAAAAGTTCTTAACTGCTTGACAAACATAGTACCCAATAACCCCCCAAGAGGATTAGTAACATTCAAATGTGAAACCATCCGATCCAGGAGTAGTGGAGGAAGAACCAGTAAAAACCACATCTTTAATTTCCAGATCAGTGACCGGAGCAATGAGGACATATGTGAAGGTGGAGGGAATAGTGGAGCCACTAGGAATGGAGTGAGCCTCGGGCAAGCTGGGGGAAGGGGCATTAAACAAACCTTGAAAGTAAGTCACAGTGGCATTAGCAATGTCTTTGGGAGAGATAAACCGCCCACTAGGAGTGGAGATCTCTTTAATCAGATTAGAATTACCTCTTGCTTTAATCCTCGCATAAAGAAATCTCAAATCATCTTCCCCACTAGAGAGCCATTTAGCTATGCCTCTTTGAACAATCCAGGAACCCCGAGCATTTTGGAAGAAAGAAAGGGAAGCACTAATACGTTTGAGATTTGCATTTAGCTCTAGGTTTCAAGGACTTAACTGGATCTGTTCAAGACAACATTTTTGATTTTGTTTGAGAGACTCAATAGTATCTATCAAAAAATTAGAGGATGACCAATTCCTCTGCTTCAAAAAATTTTTAAGACAGTTAAGCTTAAAGTAGAGGTTTGCAATAGGGCTGGCATTAGAGTGTTTGGAGAAAGCAGCAATAACACCTTCCCAATATCCATCCATATTAATCCAGTAATTTTTAAATAAGAATCTTCCACCATAAGGAGTCGGAACACCAGAACAGAGGAGCAGAGGGGAATGATATGAGCAACCAGGTATTTCAACTTGTAAAAAGAGGTGGGGTATTTATTAAGCCAGGCATAATTGACCAACATCCTATCCAGTTTAATGTGAATAGGGTCATCCAATCTTTGATTAAACCACGTATATTTTAATCCACTAGAAGCAAGATCAAAAGTGCCTGATTCAAACATCCAAGTATTCAACTCATTCAGCTGGCTGTGGTGAGGAACAGTTCCACCACATTTTTCTTTAGCATCTTTATAACAATTAAAATCCCCCATAATGATCCACAGGGAACTAATACTCTCAGACAAAAGAGAAAGCTGTTTCCACAAATCAGTCCTTTCAGCCACAGAGTTGGCAGCATAAACCATGGATAAAGCAAAAGAATTAGATGGGGAAGTAGACAGCATGCCATGAATGAGCTGAGAAGAGGTGTGCAGGGGTTGAAAATTGATCGAATTCGCATTCCATTTTATCCAGATTCTCCCATGAGAAGAATAAGAGAAATTGTGGCAGCTAGTTTCCTTTTGAAAAACATGATGGGAGTTACAAAACCAAACATCAGACAGAGATTGGGACTGTATTTTGGCTTCAAGAATATATATCAATTCCAGACAATGTGAGGAGATCAATTTTTTACAAGCAAACACTTTGTCAGGACTGTTAAAGCCCCGGATGTTCCAACAGGCAATGGGTGGAAAAGTCATTTAGACTTAGTAGCATATTGCACTTTTTTAGCGCTCTTGGATCTAGGGGGCTTTGGTTGTTGGGTTTTTGATTTTAACCTCGGATCTGGGGGATCTTCAGGGGAGGGGTGGATGTTGCTTGAAGATTGTTCAGAATCCTCCCTGGAGTCGGGGGGTTCATCTTGTAAGAGAATGGCAAATTTGTTGGGGGAGGTGGTGGGGTTGTGGGCTGGTTGAATCTAGGCAGTAGGGGAATAGGTCAAGGTTAATCGAACTATAAAAATCTCTAGTATATTTTTTCCTTTTTGTACTTTTATTTTTCATGCATTTTATTTTTATTATAACTGCTTAGGAAAATTAGTGATTATCGCTTCATTTTGTAAATTAAAATATTATCGTAGCTAAATCAATATTTTTGATAAACTTGTTCCCTTCTACAATCAATTACAATTTGGTATTTTTAATTTCTGAAAACTTTTTCAAAAATATTATCATCACTATTTTAGAGTTGAGAAAATTTTTAAAATTACCTATTCACCCCCCATCTTGGTGAGCCTCGGGCTAGTTTCTTAAGGTTTAATAACTTTCACGAACTTTTAAGTGGTATCAGAGTGGGTTTCAAAAATAAGGTTTTAGAAAACTTTTAAAGAACGATCAATGGCTCATTTTGGTAATCATAATACTGTGTAGGGTTATTCGTAACCCATCAACCACAGTTTAAATATATTCATTTTGATTTCTAAAAAATATGCTTGTCTACTTTTTTTTAATCCATTAAATATAAAATTTGGCACATGATTTAAACTGGTTACTCACTCCATCGCATGTAGTTAATGGTGTCAAAATTGATATTCCTTTTATTGAATGGAGTTATAAGGATAGGGAGCTCATAGAGTTAAATGCTAAATGTTTGAATTATTTTTTTTATGCTTTAAAATCTAAAGACTATATGTGAGTTTCTACCTGCACTACAGGGAATGAGATTTTGGATAGGTTATGCATCACTTATGAGGGAACTAGTGAAGTAAAATAGTCTAGGCTAAATATTCTACTAAATGATTATGAACTCTTTTGCATAAAATCTAACGAGACTATATCAGAAATATACACTAAGTTCACCCAGATAGTGACATTCTTACATGCACTAGGTTGGGGGGTTCATCTTGTAAGAGAATGGCAAATTTGTTGGGGGAGGTGGTGGGGTTGTGGGCTGGTTGAATCCAGGCAGTAGGGGAATAGGTATTTTTAGTCTTATTTGAAGGGGAATTGAAAGCTTTTCCAGGGGGATCCTGGGCCTCCGGGGAAGTGAGGAGGGCTGTTGGCTCATTGGCAGGAGAAATCTCCACATCTATGGGGGAGTTTAAGTTAGGAATGGGCTCAGCTGGTAGAGGGTTGGCCATTATATTCGGTGGAGGCGCAGTATTCATATGAGAGAGAGTACAAATAGGTAAAAGCTGAATTTTCATGGAGTAGTTCAAGACATCCAAGTTGGAGGACCTCACAGGGTCAGTGTGATGGGTGGGTGGCTGGGGAGTGGGAAGAATAGCAAGGGTGTTAGAGGGGGGAAGCGGGGGCCGGCCCAGAACCCAACTTTTGCTCCTTCCATAGGATTGGTTTGAAATTTGAGTCTTAGGTAGGGGGTTTTTGGGGCAGAGGTTAGGGGGATGTACCAGGGAGCCACAACCAGAACAGGGAGTCGGTTTCCAAACGTAAATGACTTTTAGATTAACATCATCTCCATCTAAAGAGACATGAATTTCATCGAGGAAGGAAGATTTGCTAGTAACTAGAACAGAAACCCTGGCGAAGGTAAGTCGAGTTTTACTGGCCGTGAGAGCGTCGACCGCCAAGGGATGACCTACAAAACTAGTAATTTTGGAAATACTAAGAGGGTTCCCCACAGCAAGCAGTAGGTTAAGAATTTTGATCCAGATGGGGATGGAACTAAGTTCATCATGCTTAGGGATGAATTTAGGATTCCATTTTTGTAAAATAAAAGGTCTGCCAAAGAAAAACCATGGACCACCTGACCATGCAGATTCAAAATCTTCTGCCGAAGAAAATTTAAAGAGGAAAAAACCATCATTTAGAGAGAGAAAATCTATCGCACCTTTAGGATTCCAAGCTTTTTTGATAACATTCAGCATACTTAGGTATGTCGGTCTGGGTCCAACCGAGTAGCCGACCAGCAACTGGCACCAATCAGGAACCCCGAGCTCTAAATTATCCATAGAGAAAGGGATTTTAGTAGGAGGAGGGATGAACGAAAGAGAAAACTCATTGGCCACTGGGTCTTATTTTGTAAGGTTAGAGATGAAATTAAGCCCAGGAGGCACCGAAAAAACTAAGGAACCGACACCTGGAAGAGGAGGAAACTCAGTGTTGTAGGAAGAGGAGGCCATCCAGAGTGCGGGAAAGGGAGGGAAAGCCCCTCCCCGGACGGGCAGCACAGAGAATGCGGGAAGAAGGAGCTCAAAAATCAAAACCCTAGCAGAGCTCTCCCACTATCTCGATGTGTTCTTTGGTTTTTCAGTTATCAATTTACACAGTTATTAAATATAAAGTGACCTTAAAATTGATGCACTGTGAAATCATTACTGACTAATGCTCTTGATTAAAGTTAGTTTTTAGTAACTTTGATTAAAGTTTTCACCTTAATTAGGGGGGAGTTGTGTAGTTTAGCGGCTAAGCCCATTTCATTAACAAAAGGGAACTTACATGTAAAAGAAATTACCAAACAAAATGCTTAGGCATGAAGGGCAACTGCAAAAGAATCAATCGCCCAAGAGCCACAAAAAAAAAAACCAATCCCTAGACAAAATGAGGAAAGACCTATACCAAAGGCTATGATGTATACTAAATAGTAGTATAGCCCAAAAACCAAAAGAATGAAAATAAAACTCCCAAAGCCAAAGCCAGCAGGACTTAGATTTAATGAATTGACTTCAGCATACGAAAAACCTAGCAGCATCTCCTCTGGTTTCCCATAAACCATCTAAGAGGAGGATCCAGAATAGAGGGGTTATCATCATTATTATGGACAGAAAAAAACCCCTTCCAAATCAAAATCAAATCTTCATCATATAGTAGAAATTGAGATAAGGTCGTTGTGCAGCCTAACAAATAAAACCAACTATAAAAGCAAGCCAAAATAGTTATACTCAATATAAAACCTGAAGTTCACCAAAAGAGTAAGAGGCAAAATAAAATCAAACAAACCATGTTATAGAAGATGCTTCAAATTCTCCTAGTTCCTCCATTTTGAGGCTTTTAAAGTGACAGGTTTCTTGATATTAAAGTATAATGTGGAGGAGCTATTAACCAATGTAACCAATTCTTTTTCCATTTCTCTTTTTCCAAATATTATAAATAGTGCACCATGTGATCAGCGAACAAAACTATTTGGAATCAACAACCTAATAGGGGGAGGGGGTAGTTTAGGGGCTAAGCCCATTTCATTAACAAAAAAGGGAACTTACATGTAAAAGAAATTTCCAAAAAAAAATGCTTTGGCACGAAGGGCAACTGCAAAAGAATCAGTCGCCCAAGTGCCAAAAAAGAAAATCAATCCCCAGACAAAATGTGGAAAGACCTATACCAAAGGCTATGATGTATACTAAATAGTAGTATGGAAAAAAAACCAAAAGAATGAAAATAAAATGCCTGAAGACAAATCCAGCAGGACTCAGATTTAATGAATTGACTTCAGCATACGAAAAACCCTGCAACATCTCCCTTGGTTGCCCATAAACCATCTAAGGGAAGGATCCATAATAGAGGGGTTATAATCATTATTATGGGCAGGAAAAAACCCCTTCTAGATCAAAATTGAATCTCCAACATATAGTAGAAATTAATATATGGTCGGTGTGCAGCCCGACAGATAAAACCAACCGTAAAATCAGGCCAAAATAGTCATTCTCGATATATAACCTAAAGCAAAAAAAACAAAACAAACCATGTTATAGAAGATGCTTCAAATTCTCCTAGTTCATCCATTTTGAGGCTTTCAAAGTGTTAGCTTTCTTGATATTAAAGTATAATGTGGAGAAGCTATTAACCAATGTACCAAATTTTTTTTTTCATTCTCGTTCTCCAAATATGATAAATAGTGCACCATGTGATAAGCAAATAAAACTATTTGGAATCAACAATCTGATAGGTATAATCTTGTAAAATATTAGTAACTTGAAGAATATTTGGTCTCATTAATAACAAATTTACCCTAGTGTTTCATTGAAAAAGATATGTAGTTTTGAAAATGTTAATTATTTTTGGGAATAATTTAAATTGATATTTAAATTTCAATTCTAAAATTGAACATCCATTAGTGATAATATACTACCTTGAAAGGTAGAGATAAAATCTCCTAATGGGTTCAAATTTAGAATTATAAATCTGATCCTGAATATCGTAGCTAGATTTAGGAGGGAACCACATATGATCCCAAAGGATCAAAATGAAGTTCAATCAAATATCTGGCTACGATAATCTGGATAAATTATCATTAATTTCATATTCAAAGTTATATCAATAAATGATATATCATCCCAAAGGAGGAAGATATCATTCATTGTTGATTACTTGAACATGACGATAACGATCACCATTTTTTTTGTTTGATTTCCCAAAGATAATTAATTAAAGGTTTTAAAAAAATTAATTTTGAAAATCAAGTCTGGGTTTCTAAATCTCCTACGAGTGCAAGCCCTCGTAGTTAATTACATCGTAGGAAACCAAAAAATTTCCTATAAATACTCTCGATTAAAATAGCAGTATGAATTTCATTTGGAATTCAAAGCTTGATATCAAAGAAGGTTCAGGGATTGGAAATTCAACAGGGATTGGTTCAAAAATGAACACTTATTTCTGGAGTCAAAGAAAGAAGGGTAAGAGGTGTTTTGAGATTCTGAATTGCTTCAGAAACACCCCAACCTATCCTAAGTATTGGGCTTGAGTTTGATTGAAAGAAATTTAGGTTTGAGTGGTTAATTTTATTAGAAAGTGGGAATTTAGATTCCCGGAAGTTGAGGTCTTAAGATTGAACATCTGCCTTAGAACCTAAGTGTAAAATGGGTACTAAAAATTAGTAACCTGGAACCTAGCTAATGCAGTGCAATCTGGACTTATCCCGGCCTGGATTGGGGAGCCAGCTCCACCTAAACGCTTCAAAACCATGCGTTCGGTCTTTATGAAAGAGTGGTTGAGGACATTACTTTAGATTAGTTTTAAGGAATTGGGGTCGACATTGAGAGTATATTCATAATTAACCCCTTAATATATGTTGGGTGAAATGATTAAGCTAAGAATGTAATTAAAGATTTAGACTCAAATTTAATTTGTATCTAATGCAATGCATGCTAGTTGACTTGATTAAATGCTTGAAATCAGAATGAAGCAATTTTAAAATTAGGCTTAAAAATAGGTTTTATCCTAGAGGTTGCATAACATCCCCTTGGACAGAACTACACCCTAATAGGTAAGGTGGTCTGCCAAAACCCACAGGCGGGGAGCTGCCTAACACGGAAGAGAAAAGTCAATATGAATGCATGAAAAACCCCCAGCGAGTCCGGGCTTACTTCTTAAAAGCGTTAGAGTTACTATCCGAGCCTGAAGTTTTTAAATTTTATTTAAGTAGAAATAGTTTTGACCGTACCCTCACGAGCCTCCGATCGGGTTCCAGGTTAAATCAAATACAACATGCAATAATCGCCAAAAAAACTATTAAAAGCATGCAAGTCCTCAATCGCAATCAACATATCAAATAATCAATCAAATAATTAAATTAATTAAATAAATATTCAAAATGAAAGTCCTTAGGTAAGTGCCTTTTAATATTACAACCCAGGGTCTGTAAGAAAAGTAAAGTGGCCAAGTACCACTGACTACAACCCGGATTCTACTCCTATGACTCAAGTGACTTTGAGATTTGGGTCTTCTCGTTCTTCACTTCTTCTTTCTTCTAGAACTCCTTGGATCATCGGGTTCAGATATCCAAATGAAAAGAAACCTTCCCTTAAAAGGGGGTTATCTTTTCTCTTTGGATATTTGAAATATCCAAATCTAAATCTTCAAATGAAGAAGGACTCTCTCTCAGCGATGTCACTCTTCTCTTTGAATTTCAGATTGGATTTATATCCCATCTCAAATCACTTGACACATTACAACTCAATTACATTTAAATTACATTTCAATAAAAAAATTAAAATCTAGACTCAACAACCTGTAGGATTATCTTAATAATCAGCAGTTAATATTAACATTCCAAGCAATTAATATTTAGAAATTAAAATACTCAAATCACAGCCACGCTTGGCCATGCTCTTTTAATTTTAAAGGGGGACTTAAGCAATTTTTTGAAGCACCTGTGCAATTTATTATTTATGATTTTGTCCCCTTTATTTAATGCCCTGTATGAGCATGGCCACCTGCATAAGATTGAATTAATACAAATCGTCCCTAGCCTAGGGGTAGATCTAACATACAATCAAATCAACACAGAGTGCAGTAGATAAATAAACAATCATATCAACATTAATTACTTAAATCTAGCAACCAGCATGCAATAAAAAGCATGAAAAACCTGGCACACACAAGTAGCAGAAAAGTAAACACCGGCCTAGCCTAAGACTAGAGTTGGTTGTCCTAATAAACCATCTAAAGTGTGTGTAAAGGTTGTGTGGGTTTGATATGTCCTAAATAGGATTATTTGATTAAAGTTGCTAGAGGTTCTGGTTGGTTGAAAGGCTTAAGGGAGACTTTTAATTAAAGTTTAAACCTTAATGATTTAAAATTTATTTTTTTAAAATTTATTTTTAGTTATTTGTTGGATACCACCTTTATTTCACACCGAGGCCATGAAGTTTATTTCACCTTCCTTGGGGCTAATTTAAAAATCTCGTAGGCCAGGGTTACCTAGTAGTACCCGATATAATTAAGTGATTTAAGGTTGATTAAGGTTAGAAGTTAATTAAAACTTAATTATAATTGATTGGATGCTGGTTTTAAAGTTAATTTAAGATTTTCTGGATATTTGAATGATTTATTAAATTTTGGAATTTTCTGAATTATTTTAATGATTTAATTCAAGGGGTCAAAAGTTGACTTTTTGATTTAAAGTATTTTCTAGAAAGTTAATATTTTATTAAAATAATAGACCTTAATACGATCAGTTAGACAGTAAGTACACTAAAATTGGATTTTTTTTTATTTTCTTATGAAGGTTTGACGTTTTGACTTGATTTTGAACTAGGTACTTTTTCAAAATTGATTGATTTCTGGAAACTTAACATTTTTAATAAATATTAGACCTTAAGATGAGTCATATGCCTTTGAGTTTGCTTAATTTGGAGTTCATTCGAATTAGTTATGAATTTTCGAAGTTTTGACAATTTATTGAATTTTTAAAAATTGTTTAATTAATGCCCTTTTTATGATTTGAATCCAAATGACCTCCAAACTCCTTGAAATCAACTCCAAAGGTCAGGAATGACCTTAGGAGTGATCTTCAAGTGTTTGGAAAATTTTTAGAATTTTTAATTTTTTTTATAATTAATTAAATTAATTAAATATTAAATTTCAATTAAACTTAAATTAAATTTAATTCTAAAGTCCAATGAAGGGGATTTTATTTTTCACTAATTAAGGGTTCAATTCTGGTCAGTTTAAGGCATTATTTATAATTTTTGGATTTAATCATGATTTATTACATTTTTTTGAAGTTTTTAAGGCTTAATTAAGCTTTGATTTTGATTAAATTAATTAAGGGGCTTAATGACTTCAAAATTCAGTGGAAAATTTTCCTAAGGCTGAGAGTGTCACTAAGTTCAAGTGTGCAAAGTTTCAAGTTAATTGGAATTATATTCTACTTATTAGAATTAATCTAAGTTCTCTAAGTAAAGTCATTAATTATTGTCCTTAATGATGACACTAAGTTTAATTAGTTTGAATCAAAGTTTCTAACCCTTGGACCCAACACTAATATTATGCATATATATGAACACAAGCAATCCCTAGATCTATGAGAGCCTTAAACTAAGTGGTGTGTATACCCTAAGCATGTAAGAATTAATACTTAATTTATTACCAATAACCATGAGATTAATAAATAATTAGAATATAATCATTCATTAATACTCCCACATGATTTCTATTCAAACATATCAAATCCATGTTTAAAATTCCAAAGTGGATCTCTCAATACTAAAAGATTTAAATATATATATATATATATATATATATATTATTTTAAAATAATTTCAAATATATGTAAAATATACATAGAACCATACATATATAAATATAAATTTTAAATTTAAAATACTTGAAAATATGGTTTGAGTAAATTTAATATCTAATTGAGAGATCTACTGATCTACAAAGTTTATTTGAAAATATTTTTTTAGTTTTCAAAATATTTAATATAGTATTTAATTAAATATTAATTAAATACTAAAATAATTAAATAATTAAAATAAATCAAGTTTTGATCTTTGAAATTAGTTTCAAATTAAAGTGCACAATTTTTTGAAAAATTTTGATATATTATACTCATTTTTCTGATTTAAAATGAATTTATTATGAACTTTTAAAGTTTAAATCATTTAAAAGGGGTTCTTAATTGATTTAAAATTAATTAATGATTAAAGTAATTTTAAAACCAATTAATTTAAATCTTGGATATTTTCTGAAAATTTAAAATTATTTAAATATATATATATATATATATATATATGTATATATATATTAATTTTCAAAAGTACTTAAGTTATTTAATATTAATTAAATATTAATTAATAATCAAATATTTAATTGATTAAAATATAAAATATAGTTTAAATTATTTTAATTTCAAAATTCAAATAATTTAAGACAATTACTTAATTATTGAATATTAATTAATAATAATAAAAGGTTTTAAAATTAAATTAATGAATATTAATTAAATATTTAATTATTAAAATATTATAAATCATTTAAGTAATATTAAATAATTTAAATAAATTTTATTTGAATTATCAAATATTTTTAAAATTAATATTAAATTTAAAATTAATTAAATAGTAATTAATTTTTTAAATATTAAATTAAAATATTAAATGATATTAAATATTTTGAATTATTTTCTAATTTTAAGATATTTTAAATAATATTTAAAATTTTCTAATTAAAGTTAATATTAGTTAAAATATTAAGTCATTTAATATTAATTAAAGTAATAAATCATTTAATATTAATTAAAATATTAAATATTATATATTAATTAAAGCTTTAAATAATTTAATATTAATTAAAATAATAAATTATTTAATATTAATTAAAATATTAAATAATTTAATATTAATTAAAATCAATATTAAATTTTAAAATTAGTTAATTAAATTCAAAATAATTTTATAATATATATAAATATATATATTAATTTAAAATTAATTTCTATTTTTTTATTTAAAATAATTTAAAAAATTATTTAAATCATTTTAGGGGATTTGGCGGCGCCAACGGCGGCGGGAGCCACGTGGCGCCCTTTGATTGGGCACTGCAAACCGCGGTGGCGGTGCCCAATCATTGGCAATGATTGACGCCGCCGCCAATCATTAGCCATCGAAATGACAGCACGGGTCCCACGCGCTTCTCACTTAAACCAGTCAGCAATTCACTGGAGCCGTCCGATCGGGCGCGTTTTGAAATAAAAGGCCACGATCACGTCGGACAGGGGATCACAGAGATTACCGACCCCACGATTTGGAACGGACGGCTCAGATCGAGCCAAACTAAAAGAAGTAACCATAGGATCTGATCTGTGGCTTATCCAGACCGCAGAATAAAAGGATCTTGACCGTTGATCATAGGATCAGCGGCCGAGATCTTTCACAGCAAGCAAGACATGCAAACCAAGCCCTAATCAAGTTAAATGACTCATTCTTACAATCCAAACCATGGAATCGAATGAAATTTTAAACTAAACTTAAGAATATGTACAGATATCGTGTGGACGTGATTAATAGTTTGAAAAGCGCTTTTTAAAAAGTTATTCGCCTAAGTGTCCTAACCTAGGGTTTGAGATTTTGAGAGATCTAACCGTTCGTTTTGGAAAATTTTTGAACCTCTGAATTTGTAGTCTGTCCACGCTCGATTTTGCAGAAGAGACCACAAGCGTTTGACGTTTGGATGGGGAGATATACGCCTTGGATGGATTTAAGGCTTGAACTTGCCGGAGAGCCGTTGCCGGTGGGACTTTGATGGTGGGTTTTGATTGGGAATAGATGAAGGAGGAGTTTGAAGGCTCAGGGAACCTGGGGGCTGGGTTTTGGAGTAGCTTGAAGAGTGAGAGAATGCAAAAGTTTGAATGAGTGCCCCCTTAGACGTTTTACCCTATTTAAGTGTCCTTGGAGAGTTTGAACGATTGAGATTAATTGAATGGGTTTCCAGGGTTAAAACACCTGTTTAGGGGTTTTGATCCCCATTAGAGCATAGGAGCGATGGGGGCCATCAGATCTGGATCCAAGGGCTGGGGTTTACTTAACTAAACTCCAGGTTCCTACTATAAGGCTTCAGGGTGGTTAGAAGCGGGAGCCAAAGGACATCCTAGTTGGAAAGTCACCTTGATCCCCACTTGCTCATAAAAGAGAAATCCAAACCATTGAATCCTCATATAATGGCTTAGAATGGCTCTAGGAATGTTCTAGAGAGGATTAAAGCTGTTGGAGTGCTTAAGGATGGAGTGGGTTAAGTTTAAGATGGATTTTAACCATCTTTGACCACTCCATGACCTTGCTTTAACTATTTGACCAGTCTAAAGCCACTTGGACTACTGAGGTGGCATGGGAGTGGTTTTAAAGGTTGCTTGAATGGCATTAAATAGAATGGGTTGGCCCAAGCTAAGAGATTTGGCCATTTAAGGGTTTATTGACCATATGTTGACTGGTCAACTGACCACTTTGACTGTTGAAGTGACAGCCAAGGGACCTCAAGGGCTGGTTGGACTAAGTGCCAAAGGTTGGAGAAGGTTTGATGCCTATGGGTTAAAGGTTTAAAAATATATGTGTGCTTGAAAAGGAATTTGACCAAAGTTTGAAGTTTGACCAAGCCAAACCAAGGTTGATTTGACTCAAGGCAGGTTTAGAAAGATTTGAGGCATTAAATAGAGTGGGATTGAGGGGTTAAAAGTCTTAGTTTAAATAAATGGGCTGGAATAATCCATTTAAACCCTTAAGAGGTGTTTTGGTCAACTTAGGTTAACTCAGTCAACTAAGTTGACCCAGTCAACTAAGTTGACCCAAGGGGTGGGTCCAATCTCAATAAGTTTGAAATGCCATTCAGAAGCTGTTGGAGGTGTTTATTGGGTTTCAGGGAGTCAAATGGGTCAAAACACACATTTGGATTCATAAAGGTCCATGGGGTCAACCTAGGTTGACCTGGTCAAGCAAGTTGACCCAGGAGCTGGGTTTGGACTTAACAAGTTTAAAATGATGTTTTGAATCTATTGGAAGTGATTCCAAAGTCTGGGGAGTTCAATTTGATCAAATGACATATTTGAACCCTTAATGTGCTTAATAGGTCAACTAGGTTGACTTAGTCAACCAAGTTGACCAAGGGTCAGGGGCTGAGTTCAACCGGTTCAGAATGATATTTTGAGTCTACTGGTGGTAGTCTCAAGGTCTGGAAAGGTTGTTTGGTTAAAATGACCTGTTTGGGCCCTTAATGGGCCTTTAGGTCAACCAGGTAGGTCCAGGGTCTGGGAATGGGATCAACAGATTTCAAATGATGTTTGGAGGCCAATGGAAGTGGTTCTAAGGTCTGAAAAGGTCATTTGGTCAAAATGACCTATTTTGACCCAAAAGGGCCTGTTTGGTCAACTTGGTTGACTTGGTCAACCAGATTGATCCAAGGACTGGTTTTGGGTCCAATAAGTTGGGTTTGACATTTGAAACTTGCTGGAAGTGATTGCATTTGATTTTGAGCTCATTTGGTTCAAATGGCCATTTACACCCTATAGGGGTATTTTGGTCATTTTGATCCCTGGTCAACTAGGGGTCAAATTGAGTCCAACAAAATGCAGTTTATTGCTCAATGGGTCATAATCAAGGGTCTAGAAGTGATTTGAGGGTTTTTAGAAGGCTCCAAGGTCAGGATCCACTAGGTGGCAGGTCTAGTGGCATAGACTGTAAATATTTGAAGGTTTTACAGCCTTTGGATTTCAATTCAGTTTTTAGGATTACAGACCTCAGAATGAGCTCAAATTTGGAGGGTTTCCTCTAGAGACATGTCACATCAGTGTGGAACTGACAGATCCTGAATCAGAGATCATTTGATAGGGTTTTCAAATGTTCAAAAATTTACTGGAAAAGGCTTTCAGGACTTAGACCTTTGGCCTTGGAATTTGATCTGGATTTCTGGTTTTGATCTGGATTTTAAGTTTGAATATCTAGGTTTGAATTACCCAAATCATTTATGATCATTTAAAGATCATAAATGATAGGATAGGATTGAAGCTTGATCAGAGATAGGATCAAGGTCTGAAGTAAAATTGAGATCAGGATATGTTCAAGATTTTGAGAGGTTTGAAGTCTGGATTTGATTAAAATTTGAATTGAATGAAGGTTTGGATTAATCCTAGATCTAGATTGATCTAAGGTCTAGGCTGATCCTAGAATCTAGGTAGATCTAAGAACCTGGAGTCTACGAGAATCCTAGGGTCTAGGAAGGTCTTAAAGTCTAGGATCTAAAAGAATCCTATTGTCTAGGGAAGTCTTAAGCTATGGATCTAGGAGAATCCCAAGATCTAAAATAATCTAGAGGGTAGATTGATCTAGGACCTGAATTGATCCTAGGGTCTAGAATATATCCTAAGGACTGAAGTCTAGGAAGATCCTGGAGTCTAGAAGTCCTAGGGTTTAGGGTCTAGAATAAACCTAAGATCTAGAAATCCTAAGATCAAGAGGAAACTTAGGATCTAGAAATCCTGAGGTCTAGGATAGATCTAGAGATAGAATAGATCTGGATTGGCTGAAGATTGAAATTGATCTGAATCTAGATTGAATTAAAGTCTGGATTCATCTAAGATCAAATTGATCCTAGGTTCAAGATTGATCCTAAGAACTGAAAAGATCCTAAGGTCTAGATTCTGGAAAGGTTCTAGAATCTAAGAAACCCTAAAGTTTGGGGTCTTCTAGAATTCCTAAGACCTAGGAAGGCCAAAAGGTTTTGGAATCTAAAAGAAACCTAGGGTATGGGAAAGTCCTAAGATTTAGGGACTATAAGGATCCCAAGGTCTAGACATCCTAAGATCTATGATCTAGAAGAATCCTAGGTCCTAAATAGATCTCAAAGTATAGAGCCTAAATGGATCTATGATTGAGCTGAGTTTAAAATTAATATGGTATTAAGATTGATTTGAATCTGGATTGAGCTAAGATCAGATTGATCCTAGGGTCAAGATTAATTTGAAGGAATCCTAGGTTCTAGAGCAGATCCTAGGGATTGAAGTCTAAGAAGATCCTAGAATCTAGATCAGCTTAAAGGAGTCCTAGGGTCTAGAGTAAATCCTAGGGACTAAAATCTAGGAAGATCCTAGAGTCTAGATTGGTCTTAAGTTATGTTGATCTGGGGTCAGGATTGATCTGGGGTCTGGATGGGTCCTACTGACCTCATACAAAAATGAGGTCAATAAATAGACCCCAATATGTGTAATAGAATGTAGTTCTATTGCACATATTGGCGTTGACCGAATAGATTGGTCAAGTCTGGAGTTTTGATCCTAAGGGGAAGAGAAATTTATCCCTGAGGAATTGGGGTTTGAATAGATAATAGGGTAGTGCCACAGAAGGCGTTCTCTACCACTAGTGGGTCTAGTTCTAAGGGAAAGGGAGAGTTTACCTTTATAAAAGAAGAAAGTCTGGATGATCGTATAGGAAAGAAGAATTCCTAACTACAAAGGATCAAATCTAACTTTGATTCTAAAGGAAAAGGAAATCCTAACCTTAGAAAATTGAATTTGAAAGGATACTAGGGTAGTGCTGGGGACAATGTACTCTACCACTAGTAGATCTATTCCTAAAGGAAGGAGAATCCTAACCTTAAAGAAAAGAAGACTGAAGGACCCTGTAGGAAGGAAGAAATTCCTAACTATAGAGAATCAATTTTGAAATTTGATACTAGGGTAGTGCCACAAAGGGCATATTCTACCACTAGTAGATCTATTCCTAAGGGAAGGAGAATCCTAACCTTAAAGAAAAGAACGTTTTATTTTAAAATTGAGATTAAATCTAGGACGGTGCCACAGGGGACTTATTCCATCGCTGGGGATTTTAATCCTAAAGGAAAGAGAAAAGCCTAACCTTGAAGAGAAGAGAGTTTGATTTTAGAATTTTGAAATTGAATTCACGACGATGCTACAGAGGACTTATTCCATCGCTGGGGAGTCTGATCCTAAGAGAAGGAGAATACTTACTCTGAGGAAAAGAAGAGCTTGATTTGAAAATTTAAAATTGAACCCAGGACGATGCCACAGAGGACTTATTCCATCACTGGGGAATCTAATCCTAAGAGTAGGAGAATACTTACTCTGAGGAAATAAGAACTGGATAATATCATGGGAAGATGGTATTACTTCCTATAGGAGATCAGGCTTAAGGATTTGAATTTTGAGACTAGAATGGTGCCGCAGAGGGCGTTATCCATCACTAGTAGATCTAATCCTAAGGAAAGAAAATACGGTGACTCACATCTGTCCTTAAGGAAAAGAAGACTGGAGGACCCTGAGGGAAGGAAGAATTGCTTCCCACAGAAGGTCGGATCTGGATTTTAAATATAGGATGGTACCACAGAGGGCGTGCTCCACCATTAGAAGATCTAATCCTAAGGATGGAAAGCACGATGACTCACATCTAACCTTAAGGAAAAGAAAACTGGATGATTCTGTGAGAAGGAAGCATTGCTTCGCACAAAATTAGATCTGGAGTGATCGTATGTAAAGGAAACTTGCTTTATATAGAGGATCCAGTCTGGATGATCGTATATAGAGGAAACTTGCTCTATATAGGGGATCGGGTCTGGAGTGATCATGTGTAGAGGAAGCTTGCTCTGTATAGAGGATCGAGTCTAGATGATCATGTATAGAGGAAACTTACTCTATATAGAGGATCAGATTTGGAAGAACACTAGGATAGTGCCACAAAGGGCGTTCTCCATCACTAGCAGATGATCTTGTGGAGAGGAAACTTACTCTACACAAAAGATCAGGTCTGGATGATCATATGGGAAGGAAGCTTGCTTCACACAGAGGATCGAATCTGGATGATCGTATATAAAGGAAACTTGCTCTATACAGAGGATCGAGTCAGGATGATCGTATATAGAGAAAACTTGCTCTATATAGAGGATCGAGTCAGGAATGATCATATGTGAAGGAAACTTACTTCACATAGAAGATCAAATTTAATTTTGAATTTTGAAATTAGGATGGTGCTGTAAAAAGCATTATCCATCATTAAAGGATCTAATCTTAAGGTAAGAAGGCATGGTGACTTATATCTAACCTTAAGAGAAGATAACAAAGAATTTTGAAAATGAAAAACTTGAATAAGACTGAGTTGAAAAGATTCAAAATTTAAAAATTTTATTGATTTGAAATCCAAGCTACATCAAGCATAGTATTTCTTCAGGAATCGCCCATTTACAGGAAGCATTGGGTGATTTCCTTTACAATCCACTAGCTGATATGAGCCTCCATCATAGACTGTTTCCACTACGAAGGGTCCTTCCCAGGTTGGTTCAAACTTCTCGCTGAGCTTTCGATGGGCTAAGATAGGCCTCCGAAGAACCAAGACCAAGTTGCCTACTCGAAAGGTTCTAGGTCGCACTAACTTATCTTGAGCTTGAACCATTCTGGCTTTATAAAGTTCTAGATTTTGTTGGGCTTAGAGACGACGTTCTTCAAGACCCTCAAGTTCTTCAAGTTGAAGCTATGCATTCTGTTCTGTTGTGATCTGATTTTGGACTGCAGTTCTAAGCTAAGGGATTTGAATTTCCAGAGGGAGTACGGCCTCAGACCCATACACTAGTGCAAATGGTGTGGATTGGGTCGGGGTTTGATATGTGGTCCTGTAGGCCCACAAAGCTTCCACCAACCTCTCATCTCACTGACATTTATTATCATCCAGGGTATTTTTGATGATTTGTACCAGGATTTTATTGAAGGCCTCAGCTAATCCATTAGCACGTGGATAATAGATCGTTAAGTATCTCCAATCAATACCGTGGCGACTTGCAAAAATGTTAATTTTCATAGACTTGAAAGCAGACCCATTATCTGATATGATTCTGCGGGGTACGCTGAATCGATGTACGATATGGTCACGAAACAATTTCATTACATGGTGTGATGTTATATTTCTTAGTGTAACTGCTTCTGCCCACTTTCAAAAGTAATCAGTCACTGCTAAGATGAAGCGATGACCCCTTGAAGAAGGAGGGTCAATTGGCCCGACGATATCTGTGCCCCAACTTTCGAAGGGCCACGAAGCTATCATAGGATGCAACACATTAGGCGGCTGATGTAAAACCACACCATGAACCTGGCACTGATGATAACATTTTGTAATTTTCATGCAATCATCAATCATCATAGGCCAGTAGTAGCCAAGTCTTTTGATTTTCATTTTCATCTTAGGACCCGATTGATGAGCACCGCATAATCCAATATGGACTTCATTAATGATCTTCAGGGCCTCTCATTTTTCTAAACAACGAAACCACATCTGATCGAACGATCGTCGGTACAACGTATCGTTGACTAGTGCATATAATAGGGCACATTTCTTGATTTGATTGGCAAGAGACCTGTCGTGGGGAAGCTTACCTTCTTGCAGATATTTGATTATTTGTTGTCTCCAATCTTCTTCTTCATCAACTGCTGAAGAGGTAGAAAGGACTCGGGAAACTTGTTTGTTGAGATACTCTATATCTACAGGAGACAGGACTTGACGACCCTGAACTTCTATAGGGATGAAGTCTTCTTCTGGATAAGAAAATTCCTTTGCAAGCTTTGCTAGGGCATCCTTCGAGGAATTGCTTCCACGAGGAACCCTATATATAGTTACAATGGGAATTCTCTCAAGAAAGTGCATTGTGTACTGGTGATATTTCAGGAGTTTAGGATTCAAGACCTTATAGGTCCCTACAATCTGGTTGATCACCAGTTGAGAATCACCATAGATCTTAATCTGTTTAATCTCCAATAGAATTGCAAGTTCCAAGCCAGTTATCAAAGCTTCGTACTCAGCCTCATTGTTCATATAAGGTTCTGATAAATAGTAGGAAAAGTACATCATTCCCTTATCTGGTGTTATGAAAACCAGACCGACTCCGACTTTTTCAGGAATAGTAGATTGTGGTATTTTGCCCTGTTGAGAGGATGCTGCACCATCAAAATACATTTCCCAGGTTTAAGTATTGGATTCCTCATTTAGAGGAGATTCCGCCGGTAGTGGGTGTTCCGCAAGGAAGTCGGCGACGTCCTGCCCTTTCACAGCACACAGGGGAATGAAAGTGATTTCAAATTAAAGCAATATCATAGACCGACGAGCCAGACGTCCTGACAACGTGGGCCGGGTCATAAGATATTGTAGGGGGTTGACACTGGAAATCAAACTGACTTGATGAGAAAGCATGTAGTGTCTTAGTTTTTATGCTGCAAAGACTAAGGCAAGGCAATGTTTCTCAATTGCAGGATAATGGATTTTCATTGGGAGTAATCTCTGACTCAGGTAGTAGAGAGCGTTCTCTTTCCCATCGTCATTAATTTGAGCTAGAAGGGCTTCGAGAGATTCGTCAAGGGCTACAGTGTAAAGGATTAAAGGTCTCCCCGGAATGGGGGCTGCCAAAACTGGCGGATTTGTCAGGTACTATTTGATATTTTTGAAAGCATTTTGATATTTCTCATCCCAAATGAATTTGGCATCCTTTTTAACCAGGACAGAGAATGGTTGACATCTTCCAAAAAGATTAGAAATGAATCTTCTTATATATGCTAGCCTACCCTAGAGAGATCTTAGTTGAGTGAGACTCTTAGGATGTGGCATATTTAAGATGGCTTCGATTTTGGCAGGATCAATTTCAATTCTACGGTGCCTGACTATAAAACCTAAGAATTTCCCTGACGTGACGCCGAAAGCACACTTCAAAGGATTTATTTTAAGGTCGTAGCGGCGTAACCGCTCAAAGACAGTTCTTAAGTCATAAAGATGAGCCTCTTTTACTATGCTTTTGACAACTAAATCTTCGATGTAGCACTCGACTTGATTGTATATTAAGTTATCAAAGATATGAGTCATGGCTCACTGGTAGGTTGCACCAGCATTTTTTAGGCCAAAGGGCATCAGTTTATAACAAAAGATCCCTATAGGACTTCTGAATGCAGTGTTTCTCTCATCTTCTGGGGCCATCATGATTTGATTATAACCAAGCGAGCCATCCATAAAGGAGAAAATGACGTACGAAGAGGCAATGTCCACCATGAGTTCTGGGATTGGCAAAGGAAATTCATCCTTAGGACATGCCTTATTCAAGTCTCTATAATCTACACAAACTTGAATTTGATCGTTCTTCTTTAGAACTGGTATGACGCTAGCTACCCAAGAAGGATATTGTTCTTCTCGAATAAATCCAGCTCTGCCAACTTCTTGACTTCAGAAACGACTTGTTGTTCGATCTCTAGACGCATGCGTCATGGAGCTTGCTTGACAGGAATGGCATCATGTCGGATTCCAAGTTTATGGATTGCTACCTCAGAGGACAACCCCAACATTTCATCGTATGTCCAACCAAAGTAATCCTTAAACTCGGATAGAAGTTGAATTAGATCCTTAGATTCATCCTCACTCAACAAAGAACTTATGAAAGTGGGGCGAGGGTCATCCTCTGTTCCAAGGTTAATTTCTTTAAGTTCATCGACTGTTTATTTAATTTCTTCTTCGAATTTAGGGGGTGTATCCCAAACTTGAAGTTCGTCAGAATCATCTAAAGTCTCCAAACAAAGTCCATTGAATGAATTAATGACTTCAGTAGGGATATTTTTAAATTCAGGATGACTAGTTATCATTAAAAAGAATTCGTCATCGTCAAATGGTCTAACGGTACCAAAGCTGATACCACTGGTCCAATGTTTATTAAATTTTGAATTCCAAAGACTTTCGTGGTATCTAGCCTGACCCTTAGTCCATTGACTCGGAGCAAAACCTTTAGAGATAAGAGATTTAACACCAGCAGGAAAGTAGCCAAAAGGTAATTCCATTAATTCATTGAGATTTGCCTCCTCAAGGATTACATTGTCTTCATTCCTTACGGAGGAAGATCCAGGGAAAAACTTTTGGACTTTCCTCACTTCTCCATCTAAGTTAGGGGCATCCTTAGTTACTAACCCTGAGACCCTGTCAGCAGACAGTGGGGTTAAGGTTAAGGATTCAACCGTTCTATTAAGCTTTTTATATAGACTCAATTCAAGCTTGTCACTTTGAACTTTTAATTTTGTACCCTCCTGGTCGCTATCCAATTCTAAAGTGAGATCAAACTTTGGAGGAGGATTGATTTTTGTATAGTCAAAAGTAAATCTGGCACCCCTTTTTTCTTGAGTCTTCATCAGAACTTATTTTAAGTTCAATGTAGATCGGGGAATTTCTTTTCTCAACTGAAGGGCGGCCTCGACCATGTGCTCTTTGGGCCATCCTCCCACCTCATTGAGGTAAAATATTTGGAGGCCTAAAGATCACACGCTCGATGTCGTCTTCACTACTTGAATTTTATATCTTTTGATTCTTAACTTTTTCTTTTCTCAATCTTTGAATTGCTTTTGAACTTTGACTTTCTGTTTTTTCCTCCTTGATGTTGATCTCTACCTTAAAATAGGTAGTGGACCCTTTAGGTACGTAGTACGCTGCGTCCTCATAGATCCCAATCTCGTGAATAGAGAATGGTTGCAGATCACCCTTAATTTCAAACTCAATGCCATCTCGTTGGTACTTGATACATTGATGTAGGGTAGAAGGAACCATCTTATACTCATGGATCCAGGGCCTTCCTAAGAGCACGTTAAAGGACGTCACCGAATCGATTGTATAAAATTTCGCTTCAGTTTTCAATTCTCCTATCTCTAGAAGAAGGGTAACTGAATCTAAAGCCTTCTCGCCCTTTTCATTGAACCCTCGAAGCACTAACTTGTCAGTTGAGAGCTTGCTAGTATCAATTCTAAGGTATGTGAGAGTCTTTATATTCATCACATTGACCGATGCACCCAGATCAACGAGAACTCTTGATAACTTAAACTTGCCCACATTTACGGTGATGTAAAGTGGACGATTGTGGTCAGCAGTTCCAAGGAGTAAATCTTTGTTAGAGAAGGTAACCCTAGGGATTTCCTTAAAGTACAAAGCTTCTTCCTCAGAAGTTGAAGCTAATTGAGCTAAGCAAATCTCGGGGTCGAGAAGTGCTTTAATTAGAGTCTCCCTCATCTCTTTTGAAAGGATAAGGGCATCATAAATGCTCAACTTAGCAGGTAACTTCCTAAGGTGAGCTAAGACATTATAATCAACACTTGAAACATTAACATTAGGACCCAGTGGATTTGAAAGAATTGGAGTTGATTGTTGAGCAGGGTTTTGAATTGGATCATCGAAAATAACTTGTTTTCCTTTATCCTGAGGAGGTAGCCTAGGGGTAAGACCTTGCCACCACGTAGTTATACTTGCACGACTTCATCGGAAGAATAAACTATAGGGGAGTTTACACTCTCCTTAGGCGATTGATTGTCGTTATCTGAATGAGAGTCTGAATCTGAAAAGTCTATCACGACAGGACTCCCTTGAAAGTTAATTTCAAGGGTTTCACCATCTGATAAAACATCAGATTCTTTTCTCTCTTGAAGAGTCAAATCTGGTGAGCTGAGTGTTTGAATTTCTTGATTGATCTCAGCTTGTTCTTAATTGTTTTCAACAGAAGAGTCATTTTGAATTTCATTTTCAACATTAATCATCAAAATATTTGCAGAAGGATCAAATTTCTATTCAATTTATGACTCTTTGCCTTTGATGGGGTAAAGTAAAAGTCAGATAATTTCAGTGGAGATAATGGTTTTGAGCTACCGTCCACCACTTGTACAAATCTCTCATCAACAAATTTCCTCTCTATAGAAGATTCACTCTTTTCATTTTTATTTAATACAGTAGTTCCTACTACTACTAGAGAGGAAATCATCCCAACGTCCTCCTGCGAAGCCTCGAGGTCAACCTCTAAGATCAGGTCCTGGGGTCTCGTCGGTAACTGTTGAGAAAGATGAAAAGATTTATTAATTGACTTTTTAAATGCCCGGGATAATGTTATATCCCAACCATCTTCAATGGATAGAGAAGAGTTAGAATTCTTACCTGAAATGGATTTGACATACCCCTGATCCGGATCGACCAGGTACTCCTTTGGAATTATAATATGACCTTAACGAAAATTCTTTTCTAGCCAGTCCTTAAAGATAATGCAGTCTTTGATTGTGTGGCCTAACATGCGATGGTAGGGGCAAAAGGTTGGATCATCCTTCTTATTTGCCTCTTCCAGCTTCTTGGCATCCGGCAATCAAAAATCTGGCTTCTTCTGAAGACTCTTAAAGATCTTTCTCACTGACTCCCTTTTAAATGGATATGTATGAGCCAATCTCTCTTTAAAAGAAATTTGATGAGAATCTCCTGTAGGTTGAGAAGTTACTTGAAAAGGTGGAGATTTCTGAGTTTATTGCATTAGAGGATTACTGGACTGAATATTCACTGGTTTCTTCCCCTTATCGACAGCTGAAACCATTGATGTTCTCTTTTCAAAGGACTTCAATAGTTTACTAGTTTTCTTTTTCTCAGTAGAATCCTTCAGGAATGGCATTTTGGAAGCCTCTTCCTGTAGATTACTAGCCTTATTCAAAAGTTTTTCGAAGGTTTTAATAGTTAAACCCTTCAGAAGAAAAGCAATAGGCCCGTATATATTCTTTAAAAGAATCTCCACTGCATGTTGCTCTTGCAATTGGGGTTCACACTTCATCGAGAGGTTTCGCCACCTCAAGATGTACTCAACCAAAGACTCTTCCGGCTTTTGTTTTTCAATGACGAGATCACCAACGGTTACACACTACTGAGCTCCTGAGAATCTCTTTAAGAATAGACTCTCGAACTGTGAATGTTTTCACTGAATCATTAGGTAGATCTGCGTACCACTCAAAAGCAATACCGGATAGACTACTCATAAACTGATGAAAGAGTAGAGCATCTGACCCTCCTGCATTGCAACAGCTAGCTCGGAAGTGGGCCAGGTACTGTCTTACGATTTCTAACCCACTAAAAACTTTGAATGAAGGTGGCACAAAGCCTTTAGGATAAGAGACTAAATCATATTCTTCAGGGTAGGGTCTACCCTTTGGAATAGATGCAGTCCCTTGAGAATGGGCTAAGGCCTCCCTTACCTGGGTTTCGATCATCTAGAGGATATCTTTATCGACTGGAGAGGTTGGGGAAGCAACCTCTAGAGTTTTAGGACTTGATTTTGTCTTCCTGTTGTGCTCACCCATTGTATGTGTTGTAGGTTGCAACTGCTCGGATTGGGACTGTTGAGCTTTAATCATCTGATTCTGCATTTGTTCCATTCTGAGCATCATCTGTTCAATCTTGTTCTCCAGACTCTTGATGTATTCATCTTTCTCATTCAACTTAATTAATCCATTAGAGTCTGAATCTACAGCTGCAGAGGCTTCTTCCTTATCAGATCGGTGTCATGAAGGCTCAACATCTTTATTTGATGCTCTAGTTTCAACCATATAGATGTTCCCAACTTAGTCTTCCTCCATCAAATCATCAACTTCTGGATCAAAGGCTTTAATTGCCTTTTTTCATAAGTATATCTCTTATTTCCTGTACCACCTCATCGACTGGTCTACCCTCAATTGATTCAATGTCAATTGGTAGGTATCCCTTGTAGTTAATCATTTCTTCAAATTCCTCATCTCCTAGCTTGGTGAGGACTTCTTGAATCTTCTGGTCATTAGCAGTAGGTTCTACTACCAACTGATCTAATATTTCTTGATAATCCTCAAGCTCTATCCCCTCCCCTCCGACTATCTCGGAGTCGGTAGTCAGGAGGGTGACATCCTCAACAGGGTGAGGGATATCTAACTTAACAGGTGACGAAGGAGTTTGACTTATGGGAACTCCAACATCAATCTGAGGAGAATCCTCACATCCCTGAATGAGGAGTCGGGGGATTTTAACAGGTAATGGAACTGAAGTATCTCTGATCTGAATCCCAACAGTTCTGCTTATCTTCATCGGTACATATGGTTCATCCAAAGGTATAGGCCTCTTGCCCTTAACATCCACTAACTGTAAGTCTTTAATAATCTCTTTTGACTTGGCTACCACAGGGGCCAACTTGGAAAGTCTTGAAGGGGGAACTAGAGGTCTACCGCTAAGAGGGTGACTCCTACCAGATCCAGTTAAAACTATCCCCTCTATTTTTGCAGTTGGGAGACGAGGCACCCAGTGATATCTATCCACTAAGGCTGAAGCGACTGGTTGCTTGACAAACTTTTTATTTCTCCTTACTGGTTGAGGAGTCGGGTTTCTTACTTCAGATTTTTCTTCCTTTAGCACTTCTTTCTCAAGTTTATGTGAGATCACCCCCTTCAGGTGTCTCACATATTATTCTTTGGCATGACCTGTCTCAGCAGCACAGGTGTGGATGATGTTCCTTAACATTCTTGTTCTTAAAGTGTTCTTCTCTTTTGTAGTTCTCTTGACAGTGTAGTCAACCGGGCTAGGTGGAGAGCTAGTAATCTGCGTGACTCTCTCCTCCCCTGCAGCAGCTGCGAGGGGGTGAAAACGGCTCCCTTTAAGGAGTGGAGAAGAGGCAGGGATAGGCAGCTCCTCAACAGCCTCAGGTTCAACTAGACTTAGAGCCTTATGTTCAGCTATCTTTTTGGACTTGGTGATTTTCGTTCTCACCCTTCTCAGGTAGTTCTTCCCGGCACTCTTAGTGCCAAACAGTGCTCCAGAACTAGAGGATCCCTTCTCAACAGTAGACTTCACCTCAGTCTTCTTGTCCTCACTTTGGACTGAGGGTGCATAAGGTGAGAGAGTAGCTCCTGCTGCTAGCTCTAGCATTAGGGGAAGGTCACTTGTGGCCCCCACAGCTAACTCAACAACTGGGCTATTCTTGCCCTCAGCAGTAAGATTTATGATTGTCCCTCCATTTACAGATAGTTTTAGAGTCTTAAATCTCATTCCAAACTGAATTGCACTGCTATGGATTAATTCTTCAACTTGAAGGTCTTGGTCAACAGAGAACAGAAGTTTGCCAGCCATTGTAGAAGGTTTGATTGTCTGAAATTTGAAAGAGAAGATTTGGATCAAACTTTTGAATTTAAATTTTGACAATAAATTTTTTATATTTTATCATATAAATCGAATTATAAGAACTATAATTTGATTATAATGATAAAATATAGATATCAATTTTGACTTAAAGAAAATTTGAATTTTTGCTGTATATGTTTAACTACAAGAGAATGTTGTAGAAAACATATAACAATAACGATCTGGATTTGATTTGAATGGATTTGACTGGAGGTTTGAAGTTTTGGAACTTGAAAGATTTTACTTGATTATTTGAAACCAATAAGTTGAATTTGATATCAACTTTGATAGTTAACAAATTTTGAAGGAAATCAAGAAATTTTAACTCAACTCTCTCACCTTATTGAATAGGCTAGGGATAAGATGTCAGAGATTTGAATTGATGAAATTTTTTTGGATCTTTGAAACCTAGATTTAGAAATGATTGAATTTGTATTGTATATGTCATACTACAAGAGAATGTTGAAGTAGTGAACGTGACAACGAAAATTGAATTTGAATTGAAAGGGATTTCAGTGACTCAAAAAAAAATCCGGCAGCATTTCCCCTTATTTTTGAAACTCAAGGTGTTGAATTTACATTCAACATAATGGGTTACAAATGTTAGGGAAGATCCTTCAAAAAATGGACTCGACTCTTTTATCTTGTCGAAGATAAAATGTCAGAGTTCAAAGATTTGAGGGATATTGAGATTAGACATTGGATTTGAGTTGTCAATGTTAATCTACAAGAGGTATTGTAGAAGAACATATAACAAGTGACGATTAAAATTGAAGAAGTCAAATAGATGTTTTTAAAAACTCAAATTTCCGGCAACATTTCCCCTTATTTTTGAAACTCGAGGTGTCAAATTTGTATTCAACTCAACGGTTTACAAATTTTAGGGAAAAGCTAAACTAAACAACTTGACTCTTTTCATTTCAAAAGAGTGATTCCAAAATGAAATGTCAAAGATTGATTTAATCGAAAAAATTTGAAGAGGTATTGCATATATTAAACTACAACAATTGTTATAGAGAAGTATATAGCAATATGATTTAGACTTGAATGATTTTGAAGGGATATTTGAAAATTTTGAAAATCCGGCGGCATCTCCCCTTATTTTTGAAACTCGAAGTGTTGAACGTGTGTTCAACATAACGGTTTACAAAATTCCAAGAGGGAGATTCTAGAAGATAAACCCGACTCTTTCATTTTGATACGAGGTTTGAAATGAAATGTCGAAGATTGAAACAACTGGAGAGATTGAAAACACATTGGCTATATACAACTACAACCATTATTATTAAAGTATATACTTGCAATGACTATTAGAATTAGAAGAATTTTGAAATGAATATTGAAAAAGTTTGAAATTCCGGCAGCATCCCTCCTTATTTTTGAAACTTAAAGTGTTAAACGTGTATTCAACATAATGGTTTACAAAAAATTTTAAATGGGGAGACACTAAAAATCTAACCCGACTCTTTCATCCCGACGAGTAATTCGAGAGTGAAATGTCGAAGGTAAACTTTTCTAGAATGATCAAATCTTGAATTGAGTTTAAAGGTGACTTATACATCTACTCATATATATTATATTATAAAAGTTACAATCTAATATATAGTGATATAGGGTATATGTCATTTGATTTTTGAAAGAATTTATACTTTGATGAAGATCTTGAAAGTTTGATTTTTGGAGATGATGGAAACCTTCTATAAATTATGTAACTTAGCATGATATTGATTAATCTAAGCATGCAAGGTTCTAATATCTATAGAAAAGTTTGGACAAGGTTTGGCTTGACTCTTTTGCTCTGCCAATGAACTTGGAGGCAAAATGTCAAAGCCCGGCATTGAAAGAGGTTTCCTACACTCACCTCTCTTTTCACATGTCTTAATTGAGTTATCCACACTCACCCAAGAGAGAAATGGGTAGAGGGACCAACGGAAGAAAGGTAGTCAAAACTACCGATGCAATAAAATTTGTATCGCAATTAAAGATGGAGAGAGATAGTCCCCAGCGGGGTAGCCATTTTTTGTTTAATTGAAAAAGATATGTAGTTTTGAAAATATTAATTATCTTTGGGAATAATTTAAATTGATATTTAAATTTCAATTCTAAAATTGAACATCCATTAGTGATAATATACTACCTTGAAAGGTAGAGATAAAATCTCCTAATGGGTTCAAATTTAGAATTATAAATCTGATCCTAAATATCATAGCTAGATTCAGGAGGGAACCACATATGATCCCAAAGGATCAAAAAAAAGTTCAATCAAATATCTGGCTACGATAATCTAGATAAATTATCATTAATTTCATATTCAAAGTTATATCAATAAATGATATATCATCCCAAAGGAGAAAGATATCGTTCATTATTGATTACTTGAATATGATGATAACGATCGCCATTTTTTTTTGTTTGATTTCCCAAAGGTAATTATTTAAAGGTTTTAAAAAAATTAATTTTGAAAATCAGGTCTGGGTTTCTAAATCTCCTACGAGCGCAAGCCCTCGTTATTAATTACATCGTAGGAAACCAAAAAATTTCTTACAAATACTCTCGATTAAAATTACAGTACGAATTTCATTTGGAATTCAAAGCTTGATATCAAAGAAGGTTCAGGGATTGGACATTCAACAGGGATTGGTTCAAAAATGAACACTTATTTTTGGAGTCAAAGGAAGAAGGGTAGGAGGTGTTTTGAGATTCTGAATTACTTCAGAAACACCCCAACCTATCTTAAGTGTTGGGCTTGAGTTTGATTGAAAGAAATTTAGGTTTGAGTGGTTAATTTTATTAGAAAGTGGAAACTTAGATTCCCGGAAGTTGAGGTCTTAAGATTGAACATCTACCTCATAACCTAAGTCTAAAATGGGTACTGAAAATCAGTAACCCGGAACCTAGCTAATGTAGTGCAATCTGGACTTATCCCGGCCTGGATTGGTGAGCCAGCTAAACCACCTAAATGCTTCAAAACTATGAGTCTGGTCTTTATAAAAAAGTGATTGAGGATATTATTTAAGATTAGTTTTAAGGAATTGAGGTCGACATCTAGAGTAATTCCTAATTGACCCCTTAACATATGTTGGGTGAAATGATTAAGCTAAGAATGCAATTAAAGATTTAAACTCAAATTTAATTTGTATCTAATGCAATGCATGCTAGTTGACTTGATTAAATGCATGAAATCAGAATGAAGCAATTTTAAAATTAGGCTTAAAATAGGTTTTATCCTAGAGATTGCATAACATCCCCTTGGACAGAACTGCACCCTAATAGGTCAGGTGGTCTGCCAAAACCCACAGGCGGGGAGGTGCTTAACACGGAAAAGAAAAGTCAATATGAATGCATGAAAAACCCCTGGCGAGTCCGGGCTTACTTCTTAAAAGCGTTAGAGTTACTATCTGAGCCTAAAGTTTTTAAATTTTATTTAAGTAGAAATAGTTTTGATCGTACCCTCACGAGCCTCCGATCGGATTCCAGGCTAAATCAAATACGACATGCAATAATTACCAAAAAAACTATTAAAAGCATACAAGTCTTTAATCGCAATCAACATATCAAACAATCAATCAAATAATTAAATAAATTAAATAAATATTTAAAATGAAAGTCCATAGGCCTTTTAATATTACAATCCAGGGTCTGCAGGAAAAGTAAAGTGGCCGGGTACCACTGACTATAACTCAGATTCTACTCCTAAGGCTTAAGTGACTTTGAGATTTGGGTCTTCTCGTTCTTCACTTCTTCGTTCTTCTAGAACTCCTTGGATCGTCGGGTTCGGATATCCAAATGAAAAGAAACCTTCCCTTAAAAGGGGGTTATCTTTTCTCTTTGGATATTTGAAAATATCCGAATCTGAATCTTCAAATGAAGAAGGACTCTCCCTAAGGGATGTCACCCTTCTCTTTGAATTTTCGATTGGATTTATATCCCATCTCAAATCACTTGACACATTACAACTCAATTACATTTAAATTACATTTGAATAAAAAAATTAAAATCTAGACTCAACAACCTGCAAGGTTATCTTAATAATCAGCAGTTAATATTAACATTCCAAGTAGTTAATATTTAGAAATTAAAATACTCAAATCACAGCCACGCTTGGCCATGCTCTTTTAATTTTAAAGAGGGACTTAAGCAATTTTTTGAAGCACCTGTGCAATTTATTATTTATGATTTTGCCCCTTTATTTAATGCTCTGTATGAGCATGGCCACCTGCATAAGATTGAAATAGTACAAATCATCCCTAGCCTAGGGGTAGATCTAACGTACAATCAAATCAACACAAAGTGCAGTAAATAAATAAACAATCATATCAACATCAATTACTTAAATCTAGCAAACAGCATGCAATGAAAACCACGGAAAACCCGGCACACGCAAGTAGCAGAAAAGTAAACACCGGCCTTGCCTAAGACTAGAGTGGGTTGTCCTAGCAAACCATCTAAAGTGTGTGTAAAGGTTGTGTGGGTTTGATATGTCCTAAATTGGATTATTTGATTGAAGTTGCTTGAGGTTCTGGTTGGTTGAAAGGCTTAAGGGAGACTTTTAATTAAAGTTTAAACCTTAATGATTTAAAATTTATTTTTTTAAAATTTATTTTTAGTTATTTGTTGGATACCACCATTATTTCATACCGAGGTCATGAATTTTATTTCACCTTCCTTGGGGCTAATTTAATAGCCTCGTAGGACTGAATTACCTAGTGGTACCCGATATAATTAAGTGATTTAAGTTTGATTAAGATTAAAGTTAATTAAAACTTAATTAGAATTGATTGGCTGTTGATTCTAAAGTTAATTCAATATTTCCTGGAATTGTGAAAGATTTATTGAATTTTGGAATTTTCTGGATTATTTTAATGATTTAATTCAAGGGGTCAAAAGTTAACTTTTTGATTTAAAGTGTTTTCTGGAAAGTTAATATTTTATTAAAATACTAGACCTTAATACAATCAGTTAGATAGTAAGTACACTGAAATTGGATTTTTTTATATTTTCTTATGAAGGTTTGAAGTTTTGACTTGATTTTGAATTAGATTTGACCAAAACTTGACTTTTTCAAAATTGATTGATTTCTAGAAACTTAATATTTTTAATAAATATTAGACCTTATTATGAGTCATATGCCTTTGAGTTTGCTTAATTTGGAGTTCATTTGAATTAGTTATGAATTTTTGAAGGTTTGAAAATTTATTGAATTTTCAAAAATTGTTTAATTAATGCCCTTTTTATGATTTAAATCCAAATGACCTCCAAACTCCTTGAAATTAACTCCAAAGGTCAGGAATGACCTAAGGAGTGATCTTCAAGTGTTTGGAAAATTTTTAGAATTTTTAATTTTTTTTAATTAATTAAATATTAAATTTTAATTAAACATAAATTAAATTTAATTCTGAAGTCTAGTCAAGGGGCTTTTATTTTTCACTAATTAAGGGCTCAATTCTGGTCAGTTTAAGATATTATTTGTAATTTTTGGATTTAATCATAATTTATTACATTTTTTGAAGTTTTTAAGGCTTAATTAAGCTTTGATTTTGATTAAATTAATTAAGGGGCTTAATGACTTCAAAATTCCGTGGAAAAATTTCTTAAGGCTGAGAGTGTCAATAAGTTCAAGTGTTCAAAGTTTCAAGTTAATTGGAATTATATTCTAATTATTAGAATTAATCTAAGTTCTCTAAGTAAAGTCCTTAATTATTGTCCTTAATGATGACACTAAGTTTAATTGGGTTTGAATCAAAGTTTCTAACCCTTGGACCCAACACTAATATTATGCATATATATGAACACAAGCAATTCCTAGATCTATGAGAGCCTTAAACTAAGTGGTGTGTGTACCCTAAGCATGTAAGAATTAATACTTAATTAATTACCAATAACCATGAGATTAATAAATAATTAGAATATAATCATTCATTAATACCCCCACATGATTTCTATTCAAACATATCAAATCCATGTTTAAAATTCCAAAGTGGATCTCTCAATCCTAAAAGATTTAAATATATATATATATATATATATATTATTTTAAAATAATTTTAAATATATGTAAAATATACATAGAATCATACATAAATAAACATAAATTTTAAATTTAAAATACTTAAAAATATGATTTGAGTAAATTTAAAATCTAATTGAGAGATCTACTGATCTACAAAGTTTATTTGAAAATAATTTTTTAGTTTTCAAAATATTTAATATAGTATTTAATTAAATATTAATTAAATACTAAAATAATTAAATAATTAAAATAAATCAAGTTTTGATCTTTGAAATTAGTTTCAAATTAACGTGCTCATTTTTCTGAAAATTTTGATATAGTATACTCATTTTTCTGATTTAAAATAAATTTATTATGAATTTTTAAAGTTTAAATCATTTAAAAGGGGTTCTTAATTGATTTAAAATTAATTAATGATTAAAGTAATTTTAAAACAAGTTAATTTAAATCTTGGATATTTTCTGAAAATTTAAAATTATTTAAATATATATATATATGTATATATATATTAATTTTCAAAAGTACTTAAGTTATTTAATATTAATTAAATATTAATTAATAATCAAATATTTAATTGATTAAAATATAAAATATAGTTTAAATTAATTTAATTTCAAAATTAGAATAATTTAAGACAATTACTTAATTATTAAATATTAATTAATAATAAAGAAAAGGTTTTAAAATTGAATTAATGAATATTAATTAAATATTTAATTATTAAAATGTTATAAATCATTTAAGTAATATTAAATAATTTAATTAAATTTTATTTGAATTATCAAATATTTTTAAAATTAATATTAAATTTAAAATTAATTAAATATTAAATAATTATTTAAATATTTAATTAAAATATTAAATGATATTAAATATTTTAAATTATTTTCTAATTTTAAGATATTTTAAATAATATTTAAAATTTTCTAATTAAAGTTATTATTAGTTAAAATAATAAGTTATTTAATATTATTTAAAGTAATAAATCATTTAATATTATAATAAGAAATAAATAATTTTATAATATATATAAATATATATATATATTAATTTAAAACTTATTTCTATTTTTTTTATTTAAAATGATTTAAAATATTATTTAAATCATTTTAAGGGATTTGGCGGCGCCGGAAGCCACGGACGCCCTTTGATTGAGCGCTGCAAATCGCGGTGGCGGGCGCCCAATCATTGGCAATGATTGGCACCACCGCCAATCATTAGCCGTCGAAATGATGATGCGGGTCCCACGAGCTTCTCACTTAAACCAGTCAGCAATTCACTAGAGCTGTCCGATCGGGCGCATTTTGAAATCAATGGCCACAATCACGTCGGACATGGGATCACAGAGATTACGGATCCCGCGGTTTGGAACGGACGGCTCAGATTGAGCCAAACCAAAAGAAGTAACCGCGGGATCTGATCTATGGCTTATCCAGACCGCGAAACAGAAGGATCTTGACCGTTGATCATAGGATCAGCGGCCGAGATCCTTCGCAGCGAGCAGGACATGCAAATCGAGCCCTAATCAAGTTAAATGACTCATTCTCGCAATCCAGACCATGGAATCGAATGAAATTTTAAGCTAAACTTAAGAATACGTACAGAAATCATGTGGATGTGATTAAACAGTTTGAAAAGCGCTTTTGAAAAAGTTAAATTCACCTAAGTGTCCTAAGCTAGGGTTTGAGATTTCGAGAGATCTAACCATTCATTTTGGAAAACTTTTGAACCTCTGAATTTGTAGTCTATCCACGCTCAATTTTGCAGAAGAGACCACGAGCTTTTGACGTCTCGATGGGGAGATATACGCCTTGGATGGATTTAAGGCTTGAACTCGCCGGAGAGCCATTACCGGCGGGACTTTGACGGTGGGTTTTGATCAGGAATAGATGAAGGAGGAGTTTGGCGCTCAGGGAACCTGGTGTTTGATTGAAAAATATAGCTTTGAAAATGTTTAATTTTCTTTGAGAAAGTTAAATTTTTGGAATTTTGATTTTATAATCGAACACTTAATATGAATGATATATCACCTCGAAAGGTGAGCATATGGTTCCCTAACAGGTTCAAATTATAAATCTTTAAATTTTTCTGATTATCATAATCAAACTCAAGGAGAAACAACACACGATCTCGAAAGATCAAAATGATGTTTAATCAATTGTTTGATTATGTTAATTTGAATAGGATCATTAATTTCATAATCCTAACTATGATTGTAATTGACATATCTATCTGATGAAAGAAGATATCAATCATTATCAATAGTTCGAATATGAAAATAACGATCGCCATTTTTTATTTTGATTTCCCAAAGGTAAATAATTAAAGGTTTTGAAAACTTGATTTTGAAATCAGGTCTGGGTTTCTAAATCTCCTACGAGCGCAAGCCCTCGTAGTTAATTACATCGTAGGAAACCAGAAAATTTTCTACGAATACTCTCGATTAAAATAGCGATACGAATTTTATTTAAGATTTCAACGATCGATATCAAAGAAAGTTAAGGACTTGAATTTTCAAGTGAGATTGGTTCAAGATTGAACAGTTCTTTCTGGAGTCAAAGAAAGAAGAGTAGGAGGTGTTTTGAGATTCTGGATTACTTCAGAAACACCTCAAACTATCTTAAGTGTTGGGCTTGAATTAGATTGAAAGATATTTTAATGTTTAAGTGGTCAATTTTATTAGAAGGTGGGAATCAGATTTTCGGAAGATTGAGGTCTTAAGATTGAAAATTTGCCTCAGATCCTAAGTCTAAAATGGGTACTGAGAATCAGTGACCCAGAACCTAGCTAATGCAATGCAATCTGGACTTACCCCAGCCTGGATTGAGAAGCCAGCTAAACAACCTAAACGCTTTTAAAAACCATGAGCCAAAAGTCTTTTAAATGTAGAGTGGTTAGGGACATTGATTAAGATTGGTTTAAAGAATTGGGGTCGACATCTAGAGAAGATCCTAATTGACCCCTTAACACATGTTGGGTTAAATGTTTAAGCTAAAAATGTAATTAAGATTTAGACTCAATTTTAATTTGTATCTAATGCAATGCATGCTAGTTGACTCGATGAAATGCTTAAATCAGAATGAAGCAGTTTAAAAATCAGGCTTAAAAAATAGATTTTATCCTAGAGATTGCACAACATCCCCTTGGACAGAATTGCACCCTAATAGGTCAGGTGGTCTGCCAGAACCCACAGGCGGGGAGGTGCCTAACAAGGTACAGAAAAGTTCAATATGATGCATGAAAAACTCCCGGCGAGTTCGGGCTTACTTCTTAAGAGCGTTAGAGTTTCTATCTGAGCTTAAAAATTTTAAATTTTGTTTAAATAGAAAAAGTTTATTACCGTACCCTCACGAGCCTCCGATCGGGTTCCAGGCTAAAATAAAATCGACATGCATTAAGCGCCAAAAAAACTACTAAAAGCATGCAAGTCCTTAATCGCAATCAACATCAAGTAATCAAATCAATCAAATAATTAAATTAATTAAATAAATACTCAAACTGAAAGTTCATGTGGCAAGTGCCACTTAATTATACAACCCAGGGTCTACAGGAAAATAAAGTGGCCGAGTACCACTGACTACAATCCGGATTCTACTCCTAAGACTCAAATGACTTTGAGATTTGAGATTGTTCTCATTCTTCACTTCTTTGTCTTCTTAAAACTCCTTGGATCGTCGGGTCTAGATATCCAAATGAAAAGAAACTCCCCCTGAATAGGGGTGTTATCTTTTCTCTTTGGATATTTGAACTTCATCCTAATTTGGATCTCCAAATGGATAGGAACTCTCCCCTAAGGGATGTTCCTTCCTCTTTGGATTCCAAATTGGATGTTTAAACATCTCAATCTCAAAGTACTTTAAATAATTTTATAACTCAATTTAAATTCAAATTACATCAATTAAAATTAAAAATCTAGACTCAACAACATGCAGGGTTATCCTAATAATCAACAGTTCAAAAATGACATCCCAAGCAGTTAATATATTAAGAATTAAAAATACTCAAACCAGCCACACTTGGCCATGCTCTTTTAATTATAAAAGGGGGACTTAAGCATTCTGGAGCACCTGTGCAATTTAATATTTATGATTTTTTTGCCCCCTTTTATTAAAATGTTATAAATCATTTAAGTAATATTAAATAATTTAATTAAATTTTATTTGAATTATCAAATATTTTTAAAATTAATATTAAATTTAAAATTAATTAAATATTAATTAATTATTTAAATATTTAATTAAAATATTAAATGATATTAAATATTTTAAATTATTTTCTAATTTTAAGATATTTTAAATAATATTTAAAATTTTCTAATTAAAGTTATTATTAGTTAAAATAATAAGTTATTTAATATTATTTAAAGTAATAAATCATTTAATATTATAATAAGAAATAAATAATTTTATAATATATATAAATATATATATATATTAATTTAAAACTTATTTCTATTTTTTTTATTTAAAATGATTTAAAATATTATTTAAATCATTTTAAGGGATTTGGCGGCGCCGGAAGCCACGGACGCCCTTTGATTGAGCGCTGCAAATCGCGGTGGCGGCGCCCAATCATTGGCAATGATTAGCACCACCGCCAATCATTAGCCTTCGAAATGATGATGCGGGTCCCACGGGCTTCTCACTTAAACCAGTCAGCAATTCACTAGAGCTGTCCGATCGGGCGCGTTTTGAAATCAATGGCCACAATCACGTCGGACATGGGATCACAGAGATTACGGATCCCGCGGTTTGGAACGGACGGCTCAGATTGAGCCAAACCAAAAGAAGTAACCGCGGGATCTGATCTATGGCTTATCCAGACCGCGAAACAGAAGGATCTTGACCGTTGATCATAGGATCAGCGGCCGAGATCCTTCGCAGCGAGCAGGACATGCAAATCGAGCCCTAATCAAGTTAAATGACTCATTCTCGCAATCCAGACCATGGAATCGAATGAAATTTTAAGCTAAACTTAAGAATACGTACAGAAATCATGTGGATGTGATTAAACAGTTTGAAAAGCGCTTTTGAAAAAGTTAAATTCACCTAAGTGTCCTAAGCTAGGGTTTGAGATTTCGAGAGATCTAACCATTCATTTTGGAAAACTTTTGAACCTCTGAATTTGTAGTCTATCCACGCTCAATTTTGCAGAAGAGACCACGAGCTTTTGACGTCTCGATGGGGAGATATACGCCTTGGATGGATTTAAGGCTTGAACTCGCCGGAGAGCCATTACCGGCGGGACTTTGACGGTGGGTTTTGATCGGGAATAGATGAAGGAGGAGTTTGGCGCTCAGGGAACCTGGTGTTTGATTGAAAAATATAGCTTTGAAAATGTTTAATTTTCTTTAAGAAAGTTAAATTTCTGGAATTTTGATTTTATAATCGAACACTTAATATGAATGATATATCACCTCGAAAGGTGAGCATATGGTTCCCTAACATGTTCAAATTATAAATCTTTGAATTTTTCTGATTATCATAATCAAACTCAAGGAGAAACAACACACGATCTCGAAAGATCAAAATGATGTTTAATTAATTGTTTGATTATGTTAATTTGAATAGGATCATTAATTTCATAATCATAACTATGATTGTAATTGACATATCTATCTGAAGAAAGAAGATATCAATCATTATCAATAGTTCGAATATGAAAATAACGATCGCCATTTTTTGTTTTGATTTCCCAAAGGTAAATAATTAAAGGTTTTGAAAACTTGATTTTGAAATCAGGTCTGGGTTTCTAAATCTCCTACGAGCGCAAGCCCTCGTAGTTAATTACATCGTAGGAAACCAGAAAATTTTCTACGAATACTCTCGATTAAAATAGCGATATGAATTTTATTTAAGATTTCAACGATCGATATCAAAGAAAGTTAAGGACTTGAATTTTCAAGTGAGATTGGTTCAAGATTGAACAGTTCTTTCTGGAGTCAAAGAAAGAAGAGTAGGAGGTGTTTTGAGATTCTGGATTACTTCAGAAACACCTCAAACTATCTTAAGTGTTGGGCTTGAATTAGATTGAAAGATATTTTAATGTTTAAGTGGTTAATTTTATTAGAAGGTGGGAATCAGATTTTCGGAAGATTGAGGTCTTAAGATTGAAAATTTGCCTCAGATCCTAAGTCTAAAATGGGTACTGAGAATCAGTGACCCAGAACCTAGCTAATGCAATGCAATCTGGACTTACCCCGGCCTGAATTGAGAAGCCAGCTAAACAACCTAAACGCTTTTAAAAACCATGAGCCAAAAGTCTTTTAAATGTAGAGTGGTTAGGGACATTGATTAAGATTGGTTTAAAGAATTGGGGTCGACATCTAGAGCAGATCCTAATTGACCCCTTAACACATGTTTGGTTAAATGTTTAAGCTAAAAATGCAATTAAGATTTAGACTCAATTTTAATTTGTATCTAATGCATTGCATGCTAGTTGACTCGATGAAATGCTTAAATCAGAATGAAGCAGTTTAAAAATCAGGCTTAAAAAATAGATTTTATCCTAGAGATTGCACAACATCCCCTTGGACAGAACTGCACCCTAATAGGTCAGGTGGTCTGCCAGAACCCACAGGTGGGGAGGTGCCTAACAAGGTAGAGAAAAGTTCAATATGATGCATGAAAAACTCCCGGCGAGTTCGGGCTTACTTCTTAAGAGCGTTAGAGTTTCTATCTGAGCTTAAAAATTTTAAATTTTGTTTAAATAGAAAAAGTTTATTACCGTACCCTCACGAGCCTCCGATCGGGTTCCAGGCTAAAATAAAATCGACATGCATTAAGCGCCAAAAAAACTACTAAAAGCATGCAAGTCCTTAATCGCAATCAACATCAAGTAATCAAATCAATCAAATAATTAAATTAATTAAATAAATACTCAAACTGAAAGTTCATGTGGCAAGTGCCACTTAATTATACAACCCAGGGTCTACAGGAAAATAAAGTGGCCGAGTACCACTGACTACAATCCGGATTCTACTCCTAAGACTCAAATGACTTTGAGATTTGAGATTCTTCTCATTCTTCACTTCTTTGTCTTCTTAAAACTCCTTGGATTGTCGGGTCTGGATATCCAAATGAAAAGAAACTCCCCCTGAATAGGGGTGTTATCTTTTCTCTTTAGATATTTGAACTTCATCCTAATTTGGATCTCCAAATGGATAGGAACTCTCCCCTAAGGGATGTTCCTTCCTCTTTGGATTCCAAATTGGATGTTTAAACATCTCAATCTCAAAGTACTTTAAATAATTTTATAACTCAATTTAAATTCAAATTACATCAATTAAAATTAAAAATCTAGACTCAACAACATGCAGGGTTATCCTAATAATCAACAGTTCAAAAATGACATCCCAAGCAGTTAATATATTAAGAATTAAAAATACTCAAACCAGCCACACTTGGCCATGCTCTTTTAATTATAAAGGGGGACTTAAGCATTCTGGAGCACCTGTGCAATTTAATATTTATGATTTTTTTGCCCCCTTTTATTAAAATGTTATAAATCATTTAAGTAATATTAAATAATTTAATTAAATTTTATTTGAATTATCAAATATTTTTAAAATTAATATTAAATTTAAAATTAATTAAATATTAATTAATTATTTAAATATTTAATTAAAATATTAAATGATATTAAATATTTTAAATTATTTTCTAATTTTAAGATATTTTAAATAATATTTAAAATTTTCTAATTAAAGTTATTATTAGTTAAAATAATAAGTTATTTAATATTATTTAAAGTAATAAATCATTTAATATTATAATAAGAAATAAATAATTTTATAATATATATAAATATATATATATATTAATTTAAAACTTATTTTTATTTTTTTTATTTAAAATGATTTAAAAAATTATTTAAATCATTTTAAGGGATTTGGTGGCGCCGGAAGCCACGGACGCCCTTTGATTGAGCGCTGCAAATCGCGGTGGCGGCGCCCAATCATTGGCAATGATTAGCACCACCGCCAATCATTAGCCTTCGAAATGATGATGCGGGTCCCACGGGCTTCTCACTTAAACCAGTCAGCAATTCACTAGAGCTGTCCGATCGGGCGCGTTTTGAAATCAATGGCCACAATCACGTCGGACATGGGATCACAGAGATTACGGATCCCGCGGTTTGGAACGGACGGCTCAGATTGAGCCAAACCAAAAGAAGTAACCGCGGGATCTGATCTATGGCTTATCCAGACCGCGGAACAGAAGGATCTTGACCGTTGATCATAGGATCAGCGGCCGAGATCCTTCGCAGTGAGCAGGACATGCAAATCGAGCCCTAATCAAGTTAAATGACTCATTCTCACAATCCAGACCATGGAATCGAATGAAATTTTAAGCTAAACTTAAGAATACGTACAGAAATCATGTGGATGTGATTAAACAGTTTGAAAAGCGCTTTTGAAAAAGTTAAATTCACCTAAGTGTCCTAAGCTAGGGTTTGAGATTTCGAGAGATCTAACCATTCATTTTGGAAAACTTTTGAACCTCTGAATTTGTAGTCTATCCACGCTCAATTTTGCAGAAGAGACCACGAGCTTTTGACGTCTCGATGGGGGAGATATACGCCTTGGATGGATTTAAGGCTTGAACTCGCCGGAGAGCCATTACCGGCGGGACTTTGACGGTGGGTTTTGATCGGGAATAGATGAAGGAGGAGTTTGGCGCTCAGGGAACCTGGTGTTTGATTGAAAAATATAGCTTTGAAAATGTTTAATTTTCTTTAAGAAAGTTAAATTTCTGGAATTTTGATTTTATAATCGAACACTTAATATGAATGATATATCACCTCGAAAGGTGAGCATATGGTTCCCTAACATGTTCAAATTATAAATCTTTGAATTTTTCTGATTATCATAATCAAACTCAAGGAGAAACAACACACGATCTCGAAAGATCAAAATGATGTTTAATCAATTGTTTGATTATGTTAATTTGAATAGGATCATTAATTTCATAATCGTAACTATGATTGTAATTGACATATCTATCTGAAGAAAGAAGATATCAATCATTATCAATAGTTCGAATATGAAAATAATGATCGCCATTTTTTGTTTTGATTTCCCAAAGGTAAATAATTAAAGGTTTTGAAAACTTGATTTTGAAATCAGGTCTGGGTTTCTAAATCTCCTACGAGCGCAAGCCCTCGTAGTTAATTACATCGTAGGAAACCAGAAAATTTTCTACGAATACTCTCGATTAAAATAGCGATATGAATTTTATTTAAGATTTCAACGATCGATATCAAAGAAAGTTAAGGACTTGAATTTTCAAGTGAGATTGGTTCAAGATTGAACAGTTCTTTCTGGAGTCAAAGAAAGAAGAGTAGGAGGTGTTTTGAGATTCTGGATTACTTCAGAAACACCTCAAACTATCTTAAGTGTTGGGCTTGAATTAGATTGAAAGATATTTTAATGTTTAAGCGGTCAATTTTATTAGAAGGTGGGAATCAGATTTTCGGAAGATTGAGGTCTTAAGATTGAAAATTTGCCTCAGATCCTAAGTCTAAAATGGGTACTGAGAATCAGTGACCCAGAACCTAGCTAATGCAATGCAATCTGGACTTACCCCGGCCTGAATTGAGAAGCCAGCTAAACAACCTAAACGCTTTTAAAAACCATGAGCCAAAAGTCTTTTAAATGTAGAGTGGTTAGGGACATTGATTAAGATTGGTTTAAAGAATTGGGGTCGACATCTAGAGCAGATCCTAATTGACCCCTTAACACATGTTTGGTTAAATGTTTAAGCTAAAAATGCAATTAAGATTTAGACTCAATTTTAATTTGTATCTAATACATTGCATGCTAGTTGACTCGATGAAATGCTTAAATCAGAATGAAGCAGTTTAAAAATCAGGCTTAAAAAATAGATTTTATCCTAGAGATTGCACAACATCCCCTTGGACAGAACTGCACCCTAATAGGTCAGGTGGTCTGCCAGAACCCACAGGCGGGGAGGTGCCTAACAAGGTAGAGAAAAGTTCAATATGATGCATGAAAAACTCCCGGCGAGTTCGGGCTTACTTCTTAAGAGCGTTAGAGTTTCTATCTGAGCTTAAAAATTTTAAATTTTGTTTAAATAGAAAAAGTTTATTACCGTACCCTCACGAGCCTCCGATCGGGTTCCAGGCTAAAATAAAATCGACATGCATTAAGCGCCAAAAAAACTACTAAAAGCATGCAAGTCCTTAATCGCAATCAACATCAAGTAATCAAATCAATCAAATAATTAAATTAATTAAATAAATACTCAAACTGAAAGTTCATGTGGCAAGTGCCACTTAATTATACAACCCAGGGTCTACAGGAAAATAAAGTGGCCGAGTACCACTGACTACAATCCGGATTCTACTCCTAAGACTCAAATGACTTTGAGATTTGAGATTCTTCTCATTCTTCACTTCTTTGTCTTCTTAAAACTCCTTGGATCGTCGGGTCTAGATATCCAAATGAAAAGAAACTCCCCCTGAATAGGGGTGTTATCTTTTCTCTTTGGATATTTGAACTTCATCCTAATTTGGATCTCCAAATGGATAGGAACTCTCCCCTAAGGGATGTTCCTTCCTCTTTGGATTCCAAATTGGATGTTTAAACATCTCAATCTCAAAGTACTTTAAATAATTTTATAACTCAATTTAAATTCAAATTACATCAATTAAAATTAAAAATCTAGACTCAACAACATGCAGGGTTATCCTAATAATCAACAGTTCAAAAATGACATCCCAAGCAGTTAATATATTAAGAATTAAAAATACTCAAACCAGCTACACTTGGCCATGCTCTTTTAATTATAAAGGGGGACTTAAGCATTCTGGAGCACCTGTGCAATTTAATATTTATGATTTTTTTGCCCCCTTTTATTAAAATGTTATAAATCATTTAAGTAATATTAAATAATTTAATTAAATTTTATTTGAATTATCAAATATTTTTAAAATTAATATTAAATTTAAAATTAATTAAATATTAATTAATTATTTAAATATTTAATTAAAATATTAAATGATATTAAATATTTTAAATTATTTTCTAATTTTAAGATATTTTAAATAATATTTAAAATTTTCTAATTAAAGTTATTATTAGTTAAAATAATAAGTTATTTAATATTATTTAAAGTAATAAATCATTTAATATTATAATAAGAAATAAATAATTTTATAATATATATAAATATATATATATATTAATTTAAAACTTATTTTTATTTTTTTTATTTAAAATGATTTAAAATATTATTTAAATCATTTTAAGGGATTTGGCGGCGCCGGAAGCCACGGACGCCCTTTGATTGAGCGCTGCAAATCGCGGTGGCGGCTCCCAATCATTGGCAATGATTAGCACCACCGCCAATCATTAGCCTTCGAAATGATGATGCGGGTCCCACGGGCTTCTCACTTAAACCAGTCAGCAATTCACTAGAGCTGTCCGATCGGGCGCGTTTTGAAATCAATGGCCACAATCACGTCGGACATGGGATCACAGAGATTACGGATCCCGCGGTTTGGAACGGACGGCTCAGATTGAGCCAAACCAAAAGAAGTAACCGCGGGATCTGATCTATGGCTTATCCAGACCGCGGAACAGAAGGATCTTGACCGTTGATCATAGGATCAGCGGCCGAGATCCTTCGCAGCGAGCAGGACATGCAAATCGAGCCCTAATCAAGTTAAATGACTCATTCTCGCAATCCAGACCATGGAATCGAATGAAATTTTAAGCTAAACTTAAGAATACGTACAGAAATCATGTGGATGTGATTAAACAGTTTGAAAAGCGCTTTTGAAAAAGTTAAATTCACCTAAGTGTCCTAAGCTAGGGTTTGAGATTTCGAGAGATCTAACCATTCATTTTGGAAAACTTTTGAACCTCTGAATTTGTAGTCTATCCACGCTCAATTTTGCAGAAGAGACCACGAGCTTTTGACGTCTCGATGGGGAGATATACGCCTTGGATGGATTTAAGGCTTGAACTCGCCGGAGAGCCATTACCGGCGGGACTTTGACGGTGGGTTTTGATCGGGAATAGATGAAGGAGGAGTTTGGCGCTCAGGGAACCTGGTGTTTGATTGAAAAATATAGCTTTGAAAATGTTTAATTTTCTTTAAGAAAGTTAAATTTCTAGAATTTTGATTTTATAATCGAACACTTAATATGAATGATATATCACCTCGAAAGGTGAGCATATGGTTCCCTAACATGTTCAAATTATAAATCTTTGAATTTTTCTGATTATCATAATCAAACTCAAGGAGAAACAACACACGATCTCGAAAGATCAAAATGATGTTTAATCAATTGTTTGATTATGTTAATTTGAATAGGATCATTAATTTCATAATCGTAACTATGATTGTAATTGACATATCTATCTGAAGAAAGAAGATATCAATCATTATCAATAGTTCGAATATGAAAATAACGATCGCCATTTTTTGTTTTGATTTCCCAAAGGTAAATAATTAAAGGTTTTGAAAACTTGATTTTGAAATCAGGTCTGGGTTTCTAAATCTCCTACGAGCGCAAGCCCTCGTAGTTAATTACATCGTAGGAAACCAGAAAATTTTCTACGAATACTCTCGATTAAAATAGTGATATGAATTTTATTTAAGATTTCAACGATCGATATCAAAGAAAGTTAAGGACTTGAATTTTCAAGTGAGATTGGTTCAAGATTGAACAGTTCTTTCTGGAGTCAAAGAAAGAAGAGTAGGAGGTGTTTTGAGATTCTGGATTACTTCAGAAACACCTCAAACTATCTTAAGTGTTGGGCTTGAATTAGATTGAAAGATATTTTAATGTTTAAGTGGTTAATTTTATTAGAAGGTGGGAATCAGATTTTCGGAAGATTGAGGTCTTAAGATTGAAAATTTGCCTCAGATCCTAAGTCTAAAATGGGTACTGAGAATCAGTGACCCAGAACCTAGCTAATGCAATGCAATCTGGACTTACCCCGGCCTGGATTGAGAAGCCAGCTAAACAACCTAAACGCTTTTAAAAACCATGAGCCAAAAGTCTTTTAAATGTAGAGTGGTTAGGGACATTGATTAAGATTGGTTTAAAGAATTAGGGTCGACATCTAGAGAAGATCCTAATTGACCCCTTAACACATGTTGGGTTAAATGTTTAAGCTAAAAATGCAATTAAGATTTAGACTCAATTTTAATTTGTATCTAATGCAATGCATGCTAGTTGACTCGATGAAATGCTTAAATCAGAATGAAGCAGTTTAAAAATCAGGCTTAAAAAATAGATTTTATCCTAGAGATTGCACAACATCCCCTTGGACAGAACTGCGCCCTAATAGGTCAGGTGGTCTGCCAGAACCCACAGGCGGGGAGGTGCCTAACAAGGTAGAGAAAAGTTCAATATGATGCATGAAAAACTCCCGGCGAGTTCGGGCTTACTTTTTAAGAGAGTTAGAGTTTCTATCTGAGCTTAAAAATTTTAAATTTTGTTTAAATAGAAAAAGTTTATTACCGTACCCTCACGAGCCTCCGATCGGGTTCCAGGCTAAAATAAAATCGACATGCATTAAGCGCCAAAAAAACTACTAAAAGCATGCAAGTCCTTAATCGCAATCAACATCAAGTAATCAAATCAATCAAATAATTAAATTAATTAAATAAATACTCAAACTGAAAGTCCATGTGACAAGTGCCACTTAATTATACAACCCAGGGTCTACAGAAAAATAAAGTGGCCGAGTACCACTGACTACAATCCGGATTCTACTCCTAAGACTCAAATGACTTTGAGATTTGAGATTCTTCTCATTCTTCACTTCTTTGTCTTCTTAAAACTCCTTGGATCGTCGGGTCTAGATATCCAAATGAAAAGAAACTCTCCCTGAATAGGGGTGTTATCTTTTCTCTTTGGATATTTGAACTTCATCCTAATTTGGATCTCCAAATGGATAGGAACTCTCCCCTAAGGGATGTTCCTTCCTCTTTGGATTCCAAATTGGATGTTTAAACATCTCAATCTCAAAGTACTTTAAATAATTTTATAACTCAATTTAAATTCAAATTACATCAATTAAAATTAAAAATCTAGACTCAACAACATGCAGGGTTATCCTAATAATCAACAGTTCAAAAATGACATCCCAAGCAGTTAATATATTAAGAATTAAAAATACTCAAACCAGCCACACTTGGCCATGCTCTTTTAATTATAAAGGGGGACTTAAGCATTCTGGAGCACCTGTGCAATTTAATATTTATGATTTTTTTGCCCCCTTTTATTAAAATGTTATAAATCATTTAAGTAATATTAAATAATTTAATTAAATTTTATTTGAATTATCAAATATTTTTAAAATTAATATTAAATTTAAAATTAATTAAATATTAATTAATTATTTAAATATTTAATTAAAATATTAAATGATATTAAATATTTTAAATTATTTTCTAATTTTAAGATATTTTAAATAATATTTAAAATTTTCTAATTAAAGTTATTATTAGTTAAAATAATAAGTTATTTAATATTATTTAAAGTAATAAATCATTTAATATTATAATAAGAAATAAATAATTTTATAATATATATAAATATATATATATATTAATTTAAAACTTATTTTTATTTTTTTTATTTAAAATGATTTAAAATATTATTTAAATCATTTTAAGGGATTTGGCGGCGCCGGAAGCCACGGACGCCCTTTGATTGAGCGCTGCAAATCGCGGTGGCGGCGCCCAATCATTGGCAATGATTAGCACCACCGCCAATCATTAGCCTTCGAAATGATGATGCGGGTCCCACGGGCTTCTCACTTAAACCAGTCAGCAATTCACTAGAGCTGTCCGATCGGGCGCGTTTTGAAATCAATGGCCACAATCACGTCGGACATGGGATCACAGAGATTACGGATCCCGCGGTTTGGAACGGACGGCTCAGATTGAGCCAAACCAAAAGAAGTAACCGCGGGATCTGATCTATGGCTTATCCAGACCGCGGAACAGAAGGATCTTGACCGTTGATCATAGGATCAGCGGCCGAGATCCTTCGCAGCGAGCAGGACATGCAAATCGAGCCCTAATCAAGTTAAATGACTCATTCTCGCAATCCAGACCATGGAATCGAATGAAATTTTAAGCTAAACTTAAGAATACGTACAGAAATCATGTGGATGTGATTAAACAGTTTGAAAAGCGCTTTTGAAAAAGTTAAATTCACCTAAGTGACCTAAGCTAGGGTTTGAGATTTCGAGAGATCTAACCATTCATTTTGGAAAACTTTTGAACCTCTGAATTTGTAGTCTATCCACGCTCAATTTTGCAGAAGAGACCACGAGCTTTTGACGTCTCGATGGGGAGATATACGCCTTGGATGGATTTAAGGCTTGAACTCGCCGGAGAGCCATTACCGGCGGGACTTTGACGGTGGGTTTTGATCGGGAATAGATGAAGGAGGAGTTTGGCGCTCAGGGAACCTGGTGTTTGATTGAAAAATATAGCTTTGAAAATGTTTAATTTTCTTTAAGAAAGTTAAATTTCTGGAATTTTGATTTTATAATCGAACACTTAATATGAATGATATATCACCTCGAAAGGTGAGCATATGGTTCCCTAACATGTTCAAATTATAAATCTTTGAATTTTTCTGATTATCATAATCAAACTCAAGGAGAAACAACACACGATCTCGAAAGATCAAAATGATGTTTAATCAATTGTTTGATTATGTTAATTTGAATAGGATCATTAATTTCATAATCGTAACTATGATTGTAATTGACATATCTATCTGAAGAAAGAAGATATCAATCATTATCAATAGTTCGAATATGAAAATAACGATCGCCATTTTTTGTTTTGATTTCCCAAAGGTAAATAATTAAAGGTTTTGAAAACTTGATTTTGAAATCAGGTCTGGGTTTCTAAATCTCCTACGAGCGCAAGCCCTCGTAGTTAATTACATCGTAGGAAACCAGAAAATTTTCTACGAATACTCTCGATTAAAATAGCGATATGAATTTTATTTAAGATTTCAACGATCGATATCAAAGAAAGTTAAGGACTTGAATTTTCAAGTGAGATTGGTTCAAGATTGAACAGTTCTTTCTGGAGTCAAAGAAAGAAGAGTAGGAGGTGTTTTGAGATTCTGGATTACTTCAGAAACACCTCAAACTATCTTAAGTGTTGGGCTTGAATTAGATTGAAAGATATTTTAATGTTTAAGTGGTTAATTTTATTAGAAGGTGAGAATCAGATTTTCGGAAGATTGAGGTCTTAAGATTGAAAATTTGCCTCAGATCCTAAGTCTAAAATGGGTACTGAGAATCAGTGACCCAGAACCTAGCTAATGCAATGCAATCTGGACTTACCCCGGCCTGAATTGAGAAGCCAGCTAAACAACCTAAACGCTTTTAAAAACCATGAGCCAAAAGTCTTTTAAATGTAGAGTGGTTAGGGACATTGATTAAGATTGGTTTAAAGAATTGGGGTCGACATCTAGAGCAGATCCTAATTGACCCCTTAACACATGTTTGGTTAAATGTTTAAGCTAAAAATGCAATTAAGATTTAGACTCAATTTTAATTTGTATCTAATGCATTGCATGCTAGTTGACTCGATGAAATGCTTAAATCAGAATGAAGCAGTTTAAAAATCAGGCTTAAAAAATAGATTTTATCCTAGAGATTGCACAACATCCCCTTGGACAGAACTGCACCCTAATAGGTCAGGTGGTCTGCCAGAACCCACAGGCGGGGAGGTGCCTAACAAGGTAGAGAAAAGTTCAATATGATGCATGAAAAACTCCCGGCGAGTTCGGGCTTACTTCTTAAGAGCGTTAGAGTTTCTATCTGAGCTTAAAAATTTTAAATTTTGTTTAAATAGAAAAAGTTTATTACCGTACCCTCACGAGCCTCCGATCGGGTTCCAGGCTAAAATAATTAAATATTAAATTTCAATTAAAGTTAAATTAAACTTAATTTTGAAGTCCAGTCAAGGGACTTTTATTTTTTACTGATTAAGGGTTTAATTCTGGTCAGTTTGAGGTATTATTTGTATTTTTTGGATTTAATTTTGATTTATTATATTTTCTGGAAGTTTAAAAGGCTTAATTAAGGTTTAAACTTGATTAGGTTAATTAAGGGGCTTAATGGCTTCAAAATTCAGTGAGGAAATTTTTCTAGGGCTTAGAGTGTCACTAAGTTTGAATGTTCAAAGTTTCAACTCAATTGGAGATGTATCCTAATTATTGAAATTTTTCTAAGTTCTCTAAACCTAGGTCTTTAATTATTGTCCTTAATGTCACTAGGTTAATTGGATTCAAATCAAAGTCACTAACCCTTGACATACATATGAATAGCATGCACAAATAACCACAATCAATTCCTAAGTCTAGGAGAGCCCTGAGACTAAGTGGTGTGTGCATCCTAAGCATGCATAGATTAATGTTAATTAAAAAAAATCTTAATTAGACTAATGAATGATTAGATCATAATCATTCATTAGCACTCCCACATAATTTCTATTCAAATATATTGATCTATGTTTAAATTTTCATAGTAGATCTCTCAACCTAAAATATTTAAGTATCTATATATATATTTCAAAATAATTTTAAAATATACTTAATCTATACATGAAATTATATATAGATATAGGTTTTAAATTAAGAATACTTAAGATATGATTAGGGTGATTTTAATATCTAATTGAGAGGTCTACTGATCTACTAAGATCATTTCGAAAATAAGTTTTTAATTTTCAAAATAATTGACTTAATATTTAATTAGATATTAATTAGATATTAAAATACTTAAATAAGTAAAATAACTTAAAATTAATCACATTTTGATCTCTGAAGTTAATCTTAAATTAAAGTGCTTAATTTTTTGAAAATTTTGATATATTATACTTAATTTTCTGATTTAAAATGAATTTATTATGAATTTTTGAAGTTTAAATCAATTAAAAGGAATTTATAAATAATTTTAAATTAATTAAAGGCTAAAAATAATTTAAAAATCAGTTAATTTAAACTTAAGAATTTTCTATAATTTTAAAATTATTTAAATATATATATATATACATGTATATATTAATTTTCAAAAGTATTTAAATTATTAATCATAAATTAAATATTAATTAATAATTAAATAATTAGTTAATTGAAATATAAATTATAGTTTGAATTGATTAATTTCAAAATTAGAATAATTTTTTAAAAATAATTAATTAATTATTGGATATTAATTAATTAAATGAATGAATATTAATTAATTGTTTAATTATTAAAATATTATAAATCATTTAAATAATATTAAATCATTTAATTAGATTTTATTTGAATTTTCAAACATTTTTAAGATTAATATTAAGTTTAAAATTAATTAAGTATTATTAATTATTTAAATATTTAATTAGAATATTAAATGATATTTAAATATTTAAAATTATTTAAACTTTTAAAATATTTTAAATGATATTTAAACTTTTCTAATCAAAATTAGTATTAATCAAAATATTAATAAATTGTTTAATATTAATTAAAATATTAAAAATTATATATATATTAAAGTGTTAAATCTTTTTAATATTAATTAAAATTAATCAATTATTTAATATTAATTAAAATATTCAAAATTATATATTAATTAAAGTTTTAAAATTATTCAATATTAATTAAAGTTAATAATTTATTTAATATTAATTAAAATATTAAAGGTTACTAATTAAAATCTTAAAATTATTTAATATTAACTAAAAAAAGATATTATAAAGTATTTAATGAAAATATTAAATAATTTATATATTAATAAAAGTTTAATATCATTTAATATTAATTAAAATAATAAACTATTTAATATTAATTAAAATATTAAATAATTTAATATTAATTATTCATTTTAAAATCAGTTGATATTAAATAATATTATAAAGTATTTAATATTAATTAAAATATTAAATAAATCAATGATTAATTGAAGTTATAAATTATTTAAGACAATTAATATTTAATAATTAATATTTGATAATTAATATTTAATAATTAATATTTTAATATTTTAAATGTTAATTATTAATTTATAATAATTAATATTTAAAATTAATATAGTTTTAAAATATAATTATAAAATTAGATTAATAATAATTTTAAATTAAAAAAAAATAATTTCTAAAATATACTTATATATAATATATCTTATTATTTAAAATTAATATTCAAAATTTATTTTAAAAGAAATTGAAATAAAAAGAAAAAAAATGATTTTAAAACATTTTTTAAATAAAAACGACGGCGGACAGACACGTGGCAGGCGCTGATTGGCGGAACGGAATACGCGGCGGCGCCAATGATTGGAGGCGGCGGTCAAACACGCGTCGGTCGCCAATCATTTCACGCGTTTTCACTTATCCGAGTCAGCAAGACCCGCCTGCCGTCCGATTATCCGCTATAACGAATCAACGGTTGAGATCAACGCCCGCGGTTTGATCTCGCGGAAAAAGATCAGACGGCGGACTATTGATCCCACGGTTAGGGTGGACGGTCCAGATTTAGCTGGAGAAAAAAAAACATCAGATCAAAACTACGGTTGATCCGAGCCGTGAAATGACTAGATCACGACCGTTGATCGTAAAATCAACGGTCCCGATCTCTTTTAATTAATAGGTAACGTAAACCGAACCCTAGACTTGATTTTTTAGCTCGTTTACGCTATCGGATGAATCAAATTCAACGAAATTTTAAACTTATATCATATTCATGAACACAAATCATGTGGGTGGTTTGGTTCAACTTAAAATAAGCTTAAAAGAAAGCTAATTAACTCTAAGCTAAGTGACCTAGGGCTAGAGTTTTTAGGGATTTTTACCGTTGGATTTACAGAAAAATGGATTGGTTGCACTTGTAGGCTGTCCACGCTCACTTCACCAGTTGAAATCCCAGCTCGAAACGTCCTGGATCGTCTGCTACAAGCCTTGGACGTGATTAGCCTCGGTTCGCCAGATTCCGCCCGTCAGAGAGCTTTGACCGGCGGGATTTTGGTCGGGAAAGCTAAAGGGGTCTCTGGGGAGCTCAAGGAAGCAAGGGGGTCGGGCTGGAGGAGTTAGGAGAGTGAGAGAATCCTAGGGTTCGAATGAGGGCTCTAAATGATGTTTTGCCCTATTCAATCCATTCTAGATTGAATGGATGGCTGAGATTGATTGCTTAGACTCCCTGATGGTTGCCAAGTGTCCAGGAAGTTATTGGGGGCAGAGGGAATCAAGGACAAGAGGACATCCTACATGGAAAGTCACTTTGTCCTCACATGTGCATGTGGAGATGATCCAAACCGTTGGATCTAGATCTAAGGGCTGAGAAAAGCCTAAAGAATGTTCTAGAGTAGTTTAAACCTGCTGGAGGGGATTAGGGAGGAGTGGATTAGGTCTAAGATGGATTTTGACCATCTTAGACCACTCTAATACCTTGCTTTGACTGTTTGACCAGTCTAAGGCCACTTGGACTGCTGAGATGGCATTGAAGAATGCTTGAGGTGCTGGAATAATAGAGTGGAGGAGTTTAATGCTTGAGGGTTGAGATTTAAATGGGTTAGAAAGGTTTTAAAAGAGCTTTACTATATGTTGACTAGTCAAATGGCAATGTTGACTGTTGAGGTGGCAGCCAAGGAACCTCAAGAACTAGTTTGAGAAGATTGGAAGGGGTTTGATGATTAAGGCTTGGTTTTTTTTTTAGTATTTAGAAGGAGATTTGAAGGGGTTTGACCAAGGATTAGGTTTGACCAAGTCAAACCTAAGATGATTTGACCTCAAATAGGTTTGAATAGATTTGACTTAAGTTTTGAGATGGGTTTGATAGCTTAGGAGATTTGATTGGATCAAATGGGTTGGAATAACCCATTTAAAGTCTTAAGGGATTTTGAGTCAACCTAGGTTGACTTAGTCAACTAGGTTGACCCAGGATCTAGGTTTGGGTTGAACCAATTTAGAATGATATTTTAAGTATGGTAAAAGTGGTTTTAGGGGTCAAATAGGTCATTTGGATCAAAGTGACCTATTTGGGCCCTTAATGGGCCTAATGGGTCAACTGTGTTGACTTGGTCAACCAGGTTGACCCAGGGTCAAGGACTAGGTTCAGCCAGTTCAGAATGACATTCTGAGTCTATTGGTGGTGGTCTCAAGGTTTGGAGAAGTCATTTAGTCAAAATGACCTATTTGGGCCCTTAATGGGCCTTTTAGGTCAACCCTGGTTGACTTGGTCAACCAGGTGGGTCCAGGGCCTGGAAATAGGCTCAACAGATTTGAAATGACATTTGGAGACCAATGGAGGTGGTCCCAAGGTCATAGGAGGTCATTTGGTCAAAATGACCTATTTTGACCCATAAAGGCCTGTTTGGTCAAACTAGGTTGACTTGGTTAACCAGGTTGACCCAGGGGCTAGAAGTGGGTCCAACAGGTTTGGTTTGATATTTGAAACTTGCTGGAGGTGGTTGCATTTAATTTGGAGCTCATTTGACCAAAGTGACTATTCACACCCCATAGGGGTATTTTGGTCATTTTGACCCCTGGTCAACTGGGGGTCAAATTGAGTCCAATAAAATACAGTTTATTGCTTAATGGATCATAATCAATGGTCTGGAAGTGATTTGGAGCTTTGGAGAAAGCTCCAGGGTCAAAATCCACTGGGTGGCAGGTCCAGTGGCATAGACTGTAAATATTTGAAGGTTTTACAGCCTTTGGATTTCAATTCAGTTTCTGGGGTTAGAGACCTTAGAATGAGCTCAAATATGGAGGGTTTCCTATATAGATATGTCACATCAGTTTGGAACTGATATATCTTGAATCAGAGGTCATTTGATAGGGTTTTGAGGTGTTCAAAGATTTGCTAGAAAAGGCTTTCAGGACTTAGACCTTTGGCCTTGGATTTGAATCTAGAAGTCTGGTTTTGAATTGAATTTTGAGCTTGAATGATAGGATTTGAATTAAGTTTAGATTGAATTGAATCTTGGATTGATCTAGAAGAATCCTAGGGTTTAGAATAGGTCCTAGGGTCCAAATCAGCTTAAGGGAATCTTAGGGTCTAGAATAGATCCTAGGGACTGGAGTCTGGGAAGATCCTAGAATCTAGAAGTCCTAGGAAAATCCTAGGATCTGGGGTCTGGAAGAATCCTATAATCTAGAAGAATCCTAAGATCTAGGAATTCTAAGATTCAAGATCTAGAATGATCTTAGGATCTAGAGTAGATCTTAAAGTTTGATTTCTAGGAAGATCTTAGGGTCTGGAAGTCCTAGGGCCTGGGATCTAGAATAGTCTTAGGATCTAGAAGAATCCTAAGCTCTAGATAGATCTAGGAGAATCCTAAGGTCTAAGAGGATCATATGATCTAGAGTCAAGTAGAATCCTAGGGTCTAGGAAGAGTCTTAGGATCTAAAAGAATCCTAAGATCTAGGTTCTAGGGGGGTCCTAAGGTCTAGAATGATCCAAAGATCTAAAATCTAGGAAAGATCCTAAGATCTAGAATAGTCTGGAGATTTGATTGATCTGAGATCAGGACTGATTTGAATTTGGATTAAACTAAGATCATATTGATCCTAGAGTCAAGATTAAATCCTAAGGATTGGTAAGATCCTAAGGTCTGAATTGGTCATATTGACCTTATACAAAAATGAGGTCAATAAATGGACCCCCAATATGTGTAATATAATGTAGTTCTATTGCACATATTGGTGTTGACCGAATAGAATGGTCAAGTCTGGAGTTTTGATCCTAAGGGAAAGATAAATTTATCCCTAGGGAAGCGGGGTTTGAACAGATACTAGGGTAGTGCTAGGGACAACGTGCTCTACCACTGGTAGATCTGATCCTAAGGGAAGGAAGAAATACCTAGCCCTAAGGAAAAGAAGGTCTAAATGATCGTATAGGAATGAAGAATTCCTAACTACAGAGGATCGAGTCTAGATTTGATTCTAAGGGAAAGGGAGATCCTAACCTTAGAAATTTGAATTTGAAATGATACTAGGGTAGTGCTGAGGCAGCGTACTCTACCACTAGTAGATCTTATCCTAAAGGAAGGGATGTCCTAACCCTAAAGGAAAAGAAGGTCTGGATGATCATATAGAAAGGAAGAATTCCTAACTACAGAGGATCAAATCTGGATTTTATTCTAAAGGAAAGAAAATTCTAACCTTAGAAAAGTAGATTTGAAAGGATACTAGGGTAGTGCTGGAAACAACGTACTCTACCACTAGTAGATCTAATCCTAAAGGAAGGGAGGAAAACCTACCCCTAAAGGAAAAGAGGGTCTGGATAATCGTATAGGAAGGAAAAATTCCTAGCGATAGAGGATCAAGTTTAAATTTTGATACTAGGGCAGTGCCACGAAGGGCGTACTCTGCCACTAGTAGATCTAATCCTAAGGGAAGGAAGAAATGCCTAGCCCTAAAGAAAAGAAAGCTTGATTGAGATTGATTCCAGGACGGTGCCATAGAGGACTTACTCCATCACTAGGAAGTCTAATTCCAAGGGAAGGAAGAAGAACCTACCCTAAGGAAGAGAGAACTGGATGATCTCATAGGAAGATAGTATTGATTCCTATAGGAGATCAAACTTAAAGATTTGAATTTTGAAACTAGAATGGTGCCGCAGAGGGCGTTATCCATCACTAGTAGATCTAATCCTAAGGAAAGAAAGCACGATGACTCACATCTGTCCTTAAGGAAGAGAAGACTGGAGGACCCTGAGGGAAGGAAGCATTGCTTCTCGCAGAAGGTCGGATCTAGATTTTGAACCTAGGATGGTGCCACAGAGGGCGTGCTCCACCACTAGAAGATCTAATCCTAAGGAAAGAAAGCACGATGACTCATATCTAACCTTAAGGAAAAGAAAACTAGAAGAAGCTAGGATGGTGCCACGAAGGGCGTACTCCACCACTAGCGGATCTAATCCTAAGGGAAGAAAGCACGATGACTCATATCTAACCTTAAGGAAAAGAAAACTGGATGATCCTGTGAGAAGGAAGCATTGCTTCGTACATAATCGAATCTGGAGTGATTGTATGTAAAGGAAACTTGCTTTACACAGAGGATCAAGTCTAGATTGATCATATATAGAGGAAACTTGCTCAATATAGAGGATCAAGTCTGGAATGATCGTATATGAAGGAAACTTGCTTCATATAGAGGATCGGGTCTGGAATGATCATGTACAGAGGAAACTTGCTCTATATAGGGGATCAGATCTGAATTCTATAATTTGAGATTTGCATGATCTTGAATTGATTTGATTTTAAATTTAAAAGTGTTTGAATTTGAAACTTGAATTGACGAATTTGAATTTGAAAAGTTTTTTTTTTAAGTTTGTGACGTGTTTTGAATTTGACTTGAATTATTTTTTAATTTGAGGAATTTGAATTTGAAAATTGATTTGATTTTGATTCATCTTGAATTTAATTTCAGATTTTGAAAAACTTGGACAAAATTGAGCTGAATAGATTCAAATTTTGAAAATTTTATTGATTCGAAATTCGAGCTACATCAAGCATAGTATTTTTTCAGGAATCGCCCGTTTACAGGAAGCATTGGGTGATCTCCTTTACAATCCACTAGCTGATACGAGCCTCCTTCGTAGACTGTTTCCACTACGAAGGATCCTTCCCAGGTTGGTTCAAACTTTCCACCGAGCTTTCGGTGGGCTAAGATAGGCCTCCGAAGAACCAAGACCAAGTCACCTACTCGGAAGGTTCTAGGTCGCACTAACTTATCATGAGCTTGAACCATTCTGGCTTTATAAAGTTCTAGATTTTGCTGGGCTTGGAGACGACGTTCTTCAAGACCCTCAAGTTCTTCAAGTCGAAGTTGTGCATTGTATTCTGTTGTGATCTGATTCTGGACTGCAGTTCTGAGCGAAGGGATTTGAATTTCCAGAGGGAGTACGGCCTCGGACCCATACACTAGTGCAAACGGTGTGGATTGGGTCGGGGTTCGATATGTGGTCCTGTAGGCCCATAAAGCTTCCACCAACCTCTCATCCCACTGACATTTATTATCATCCAGGGTCTTTTTGATGATTTGTACCAGGGTTTTATTGAAGGCCTCAGCCAATCCATTGGCCCGTGGGTAATAGATCGTTGAGTATCTCCAATCAATACCGTGGCGACTTGCAAAGTTATTAATTTTTATAGACTTGAAAGCGGACCCATTATCGGATATGATTCTGCGAGGCACGCCGAATCGATATACGATATGGTCACGAAAGAATTTCATTACATGGTGTGATGTTACATTTCTTAGTGGCACTACTTCTGCCCACTTCGAAAAGTAATCAGTCGCTGCTAAGATGAAGCGATGACCCCTTGAAGAAGGAGGGTCAATTGGCCCGACGATATCCGTGCCCCAACTTTCGAAGGGCCACGAGGCTATCGTAGGATGCAACACATTAGGCGGCTGATGTAAAACCACACCATGAACTTGGCATTGATGACAACATTTTGCAATTTTCATGCAATCGTCAATCATCGTAGGCCAGTAGTAACCAAGTCTTTTGATTTTAATTTTCATCTTAGGACCCGATTGATGAGCACCGCACAGTCCAGCATGGACTTCGTTAACGATCTTCAGGGCTTCTCGTTTGTCTAAACAACGGAGCCACATCTGATCGAACGATCGTCGGTACAACGTATCGTTGACTAGTGCATATGATAGGGCACGTTTCTTAATTTGATTGGCAAGGGACCTGTCGTGGGGAAGCTTGCCTTCTTGCAGATACTTGATTATTGGTTGTCTCCAATCTTCTTCTTCATCGACTACTGAAGATGTAGAAAGGACCTGGGAAGATTGATTGTTGAGGTATTCCATGTCTATAGGGGACAGGACTTGACGACCCTAAACTTCTATAGGGATGAAGTCTTCTTCTGAGCAAGCAAATTCCTTTGCAAGCTTTGCTAGGGCATCCACCGAGGAATTGCTTCCACGAGGAACCCTATACATAGTTACAGTAGGAATTTTCTCGAGCAAATGCATTGTGTATTGGTGGTATTTCAGGAGTTTAGGATTCAAAACCTTATAGGTCCCTGCAACTTGGTTGATCACCAGTTGAGAGTCACCATAGATCTTAATCTCTTTAATCTCCATTAGGATTGCAAGTTCCAAACCAGTTATCAAAGCTTCGTACTCAGCTTCGTTGTTCGTATAAGGTTCTGATAAATGGTACGAAAAGTGCATCATTCCCTTATCCGGTGTTATGAAAACCAGACCGACTCCGCTTTTCCAGGAATAGTAGATTGCGGTGTTTTGCCTCGTTGAGAGGACGCTACACCATAAAAATACATTTCCCAGGTTTGAGTATTGGATTACTTGAAACTCATGATTTGCTCGTCAGGTAGATCATCGTTTAGAGGAGATTCCGCCGGTAACGGGTGTGCCGCAAGGAAGTCGGCGACGCCCTGCCCTTTCACAGCACGCAGGGGAATGAAAGTGATTTCAAATTGCAACAATATCATAGACCAGCGAGCCAGACATCCTGACAACGTGGGCTGGGTCATAAGATATTGTAGGGGGTTAACACTAGAAATCAGACTGACCTGATGAGAAAGCATATAATGCCTTAATTTTTCTGCTGCAAAGACTAAGGCAAGGCAATGTTTCTCAATTACAGGATAGCGAATTTCCGTTTGAAGTAATCTCTGACTCAGGTAGTAGAGGGCATTCTCTTTCCCATCGTCATTGACTTGAACTAGAAGAGCCCTGAGAGATTCGTCAAGGGCTGCAGTGTAAAGGAGTAAAGGTCTTCCCGGAATGGGGGCTGCCAAAACTGGCGGGTTTGTCAGGTATTGTTTGATATTTTCGAAAGCATTTTGATATTTCTCGTCCCAAATGAATTTGGCATCCTTTTTAGCTAGGACAGAGAATGGTTGACATCTTCCAGAAAGATTAGAAATGAATCTTCTTATATATGCCAGCCTGCCCTGGAGAGATCTCAGTTGAGTGAGACTCTTAGGAGGCGGCATATTTAAGATAGCTTCAATTTTAGCAGGATCAATTTCTATTCTACGGTGCCTGACTACGAAGCCTAAAAATTTCCCTGACGTGACGCCGAAAGCGCACTTCAAGGGATTCATTTTGAGGTCGTAGCGGCGCAACCGCTCGAAAATAGTTCTTAAATCATAAAGATGAGCCTCTTTTACTCTACTCTTGACAACTAAATCGTCGATGTAACATTCGACTTGATTATGTATTAAGTCATCAAAGATGTGAGTCATGGCCCGCTGGTAGGTTGCACCGGCATTTTTGAGGCCAAAGGGCATCACTTTATAACAAAAGATCCCTATAGGACTTCTGAATGCAGTGTTTCTCTTATCTTCTAGGGCCATCTTGATTTGATTATAACCAGACGAGCCATCCATAAAGGAGAAAATAACGTGCGAGGAGGCAATGTCCACCATGAGTTCTGGGATTGGCAAAGGAAATTCATCCTTAGGACATGCCTTGTTCAGGTCTCTATAGTCAACACAGACTCAGATTTGACTATTTTTCTTTCGAACTGGCACGACGCTGGCTACCCAAGAAGGATATTGTTCTTCTCGAATAAATCTGGCCTCTGCCAACTTCTTGACTTCAGAAATGACTTGTTGTTCGATCTCCAGACGCATGCGTCGTGGAGCTTGCTTGACAGGAATAGCATCATGCCGGATTCCAAGTTTATGGACTGCTACGTCAGCGGACAACCCCGACATTTCATCGTATGTCCAGGCGAAGCAATCTTTAAACTCGGATAGAAGTTGAATTAGATCCTTAGACTCATCCTCACTCAACAAAGAACTTATGAAAGTGGGGCGAGGGTCATCCCTTGTTCCAAGGTTGATTTCTTTAAGTTCATCGACTGTTGATTTAATTTCTTCTTCGAATTCAGGGGGTGCATCCCGAACCTGAAGTTCGTCAGAATCATCAAAAGTCTCCAAACAAAGTCCATCGAATGAATCAATGACTTCAGTAGGGACATTTGTAAATTCAGGACGACTAGTTATCATTAGACAAAATTCGTCATCGTCAAATGATCTAACGGTACTAAAGCTGATACCACTGGTCCAATGTTTATTAAATTTTGAATTCCAAAGACTTTCGTGGTATCTAGCCTGACCCTTAGTCCATTGACTCGGAGCAAAACCTTTAGAGATAAGAGATTTAACACCAGCATGAAAGTAGCCAAAAGGTAATTCCATTAATTCATTGAAATTTGCCTCTTCAAGGATTACATAATCTTCATTCCTTGGAAGAGCTAGGGAAGAACTTCTTGACTTTCCTTACTTCTCCATCTAAGTTCGGAGCATCCTTAATTACTAACCCTGAGACCCTGTCAGCAGAAAGTGGGGTTAAGGTTAATGATTCAACCGTTTTATTAAGCTTTTCATACAAACTCAATTCAGGCTTGTCACTTTGAATATTTAATTTTGTATCCTCCTGGTCGCTATCCGATTCTAAAGTGAGATCAAACTTCGGAGGAGGATTGATTTTTGTATAGTCAAAAGCAAATCTGGCACCCCTTTTTCTTGAATCTTCATCAGAACTTGTTTCAAGTTCGACATAGATCGGGGAATTTCTTTTTTCAATTAAAGGGCGACCTCGACCGCGTGCTCTTTGGGCCATCCTCCCACCTCTTTGAGGTATAATGTTTGGAGGCCTGAAGATCCACGCTCGACTTCGTCTTCACTACTTGAGTTTTGTCTCTTTTAATTTTTGACTTTTTCTTTTCTCAATTTTTGAATTGCTTTTGAACTTTGACTTTCTGCTTTTTCCTCCTTGATGTTGATCTCTACCTTAGAACAAGTAGTGAACCCTTTAGGTACGTAGTACGCCGCATCCTCGTAGATCCCGATCTCGTGAATAGAGAATGGTTGCCGATCATCCTTAATTTCGAACTCAATGCCATCTCGTTGGTACTTGATGCATTGATGTAGGGTAGAAGGAACCATCCTAGACTCATGGATCCAGGGCCTTCCTAGGAGCGCGTTAAAGGACGTTGCCGAATCAATTATATGAAATTTCGCTTCAGTTTTTAATTCTCCTATCTCTAAAAGAAGGGTAACTGAACCTAAAGCCTTCTCGCCCTTTTCATTGAACCCACGAAGCACTAACTTGTCAGTTGAGAGCTTGCTAGTATCAATTCTAAGGTATGTGAGAGTCTTTATGTTCATCACGTTGACCGATGCACCCGGGTCAACTAGAACTCTTAATAACTTAAACTTACCCACATTTACTGTGATGTAAAGTGGACGATTGTGGTCGGCAGTTCCAAGGAGTAAATCTTCGTCAGAGAAGGTAACCCCAGGGATTTCCTTAAAGTACAAAGCTTCTTCCTCAGAAGTTGAGGCTAATTGAGCTAAGAAAATCTCTGGGTCGAGAAGTGCTTTAATTAGAGTCTCCCTCATCTCTTTTGAAAGGACAAGGGCATCATAAATGCTCAATTTGGCAGGCAACTTCCTAAGGTGAGCTAAGACATTGTAATCAACACTTGGAACATTAACATTGGGACCCGGTGGATTTGAAAGAATTGGAGTTGATTGTTGAGCAGGGATTTGAATTGGATCATCGGAAACAACTTGCTTTCCCTTATCCTGAGGAGGTAGCCTAGGGGGTAGGACCTTGCCACCACGCAGTTGTACTTGCACGACTTCATCAGAAGAACAAACTACAGGGGAGTTTACGCTCTCCTTAGGCGATTGATTGTCGTTATCTGAGCGAGAGTCCGAATCTGAAAAATCTATCACGACAGGACTCCCTTAAAAGTTAATTTTAGGGGTTTCACTATCTGATAAGATATCAGATTTGTTTCTCTCTTGAAGAGTCAAATCTGGAGAGCCGAGTGTTTGAATTTCTTGATTGATCTCAGCTTGTTCTTGATTGTTTTCAACAGAAGAGTCATTTATATTTTCATTCTCAATATTAATCATCAAAACATGAGCAGAAGGATCAGACTTTTTATTTAATTTTCGACCCTTTGCCTTTGATGGGGCAAAGTAAAAGTCAGATAATTTCAGTGGTGACAGAGGTTTTGAGCCACCATCAACCACTTGTACAGATCTCTCATCAATAAATTTCCTCTCTACAGAAAGTTCACTCTTTTCATTTTTATTTAATACAGTAGTTCCTAAGACTACTGGAGAGGAAACTGTCCCAACGTCCTCCTGCGAAGCCTCGAGGTCAACCTCCCAGATCGGGTCCCGGGCTCTCGTCGGTAACTGTTGAGAAAGATGAAAGATTTATTAATCAACTTTTTAAATGCTCGGGATAGTGCTATATCCCAACCATCTTCAATGGATAGAGAAAAGTTAGAATTCATACCTGAGATGGATTTGACAGACCCCTGATCCGGATCGACCAGGTACTCCTTTGGAATTATAATATTACCTTGACGGAAGTTCTTTTCTAGCCAATCTTTGAAGACGATACAGTCTTCGATTGTATGGCCTAACATGCGATGGTAGGGGCAAAAAGTTGGATCATCCTTCTTATTTTCCTCTTCCGGCTTATTGGCCTCCGGCAATCGAAAATCTGACTTCTTCTGAAGACTTTTAAAGATCCTTCTCACCAACTCCCTTTTAAATGGATATGTATGAGCTAATCTCTCTTTAAAAGAAATCGGGTGAGAATCGCTTGTAGGTTGGGAAGTTACCTGAAAAGGTGGAGATTTCTGAGTTTGTTGTGTCGGAGAATTACTGGACTGAACATTCATTGGTTTCTTCCCCTTATCAACAGCTGAAACCATTGTTGTTCTCTTTTCAAAGGACTTCAATGGTTTACTAGCTTTCTTTTCCTCAGTAGAATCCTTCAGGAATGGCATTTTGGAAGCCTCTTCCTGTAGATTACAAGCCTTATTCAAAAGTTTTTCGAAGGTTTTGATAGTGAAACCCTTCAGGAGAAAAGCAATAGGCCCGTGGATGTTCTTTAAAAGAATCTCCACTGCATGTTGCTCTTGCAACTGGGGTTCACACTTCATCGAGAGATTTCGCCATCTCAAGATGTACTCAACCAAAGACTCTCCCGGTTTTTGTTTTTCGATGACGAGATCACCAACGGTTACATGCTGCTGAGCTCCTGAGAATCTCTTTAAGAATAGACTCTCGAGCTCTGTGAATATTTTCACTGAACCATTAGGTAAATTTGCATACCACTCAAAAGCAATACCGGATAGACTACTCACAAACTGGCGAAAGAGTAGAGCATCTGACCCTCCTGCGTTGCGACAGCTCGCTCGGAAGTGGGCCAGGTGCTGTCTTGGGTTTTCTAGCCCACTAAAAACTTTGAATGAAGGTGGCACAAAGCCTTTAGGATAAGAAACTAAATCATATTCTTCAGGGTAGGGTCTACCCTTTGGAATAGATACAGTCCCTTGAGAATGGGCTAAGGCCTCCCTTACCTGGGTTTCGATCATCTGGTGGATATCTTTGTCGGCTAGAGAGGTTGGGGAAGCAACCTCTGGAGTTTTAGGACTTGATTCTATTTTTCTGCTGTGCTCACCCACTGTGTGTGTTGTAGTTTGCAACTGCTCGGATTGAGATTATTGTGCTTTGATCATCTGATTCTGCATTTATTCCATTCTGAACATCATCTGTTCAATTTTATTTTCCAGACTCTTGATGTATTCATCTTTCTAATTTAATTTAATTGATCCATCAGAGTTTGAATCTACTACTGCAAAGGCTTCTTCCTTATCAGATCGGTGTCTTGAAGGCTCAGCTTCTTTATTTGATGCTCTGGTCTCAACCATACAAATGTTCCCAGCTGAATCTTCTTCCATCAGATCATCTGCTTCTGGATCAAAGGCTTCAATTACCTTGTTTTTAAGTATGTCCCTTATTTCCTGTACCACCTCATCGACCGGTCTACCCTCAATTGATTCGAGGTCGATTGGTAGGTACCCTTTATAATTAATCATTTCTTCAAATTTCTCATCTCCGAACTGGGTGAGGACCTCTTGAATTTTCAAGTCATCAGCAGTAGGTTCTGCCACTAACTGATCTAACATCTCTTGATCGTCCTCAAGTTCTGTCCCCTCCCCTCCGACTGTCCCGGGATCGGTAGTCGCGAGGGTGACATCCTCAACAGGGTGAGGGATATCTAACCTAACAGGTGACGAAGGAGTTTGACTTGTAGGAACTCCAACATCAATCTGAGGAGAATCCTCACATCCCTGAATAAGGAGTCGGGGGACTTTAACAGGTGTCTGAACTAGTGATTGGACTGGTGACTGAACTGAAGTATCTCTAATCTGAATCCCAACAGTTCTGCTTACCTTCATCGGTACAATGGTTCATCCAAAGGTATGAGCCTCTTGCCCTTAACATCAGCTAACTGTAGGTCTTTAAAGATCTCTTTTGATTTGGCTACCACAGGGGCCAACTTTGAGAGTCTTGAAGGGGGAACTGGAGGTCTACCACTGATAGGGTGACTCCTACCAGACCCAGTTAAAACTATCTCCTCAGTTTTCACAGTTGGGAGACGAGGCACCCAGTGATATCCATCCACTAAAACTGAAGCAACTGGTTGTTTAACAAACTTTTTATTTCTCCTCACTGGCTGAGGAGTCAGGTTTCTGGCTTCAAACTTTTCTTCCTTTAAAACTTCTTTCTCAAGCTTATGTGAGATCACCCCCTTCAGGTGTCTCACATATTGTTCTTTGGTCTGACCTGTCTTAGCAGCACAGGTGTGAATGATGTTCCACAACATCCTGGTTCTTAAAGTGTTCTTCTCCTTAGTGGTTCTCTTAACAGTATAGTCGACTGGGGTAGGTGGAGAGCTAGCAATCCGCGTGACTCTCTCCTCCCCTGCAGCAGCTGCGAGGGGGTAAAAATGACTCCCTTTCAGGAGTGGAGAAGAGGTAGGGATAGGCAGCTCCTCAACAGCCTCAGGCTCAACTAAACTCAGGGCTTTCTATTCAGCTATCTTCCTTGACTTGGTGATTTTCTTCCTTATCCTTCTCAGGTAGTTCTTCCTAGCACTCTTAGTGCCAAACAATGCTCCAGAACTAGAAGACCCTTTCTCAACAGTAGATTTCACCTCAGTCTTCTTGTCCTCACTTTGGACTGAGGGTACAGAAGGTGTAAGGGTAGCGCCTGCTGCCAGTTCCAACACTGGGGGAAGGTCACTCGTAGCTCCCACAGCTAGTTCCACTACTGGACCATTCTCGCCCTCAGCAGCGAGATTAATGATTGTTCCACCATTCACAGACAGTTTAAGAGTCTTGAAACCCATTCCAAACTGAATTGCACTGCTATGAATTAACTCTTCGACTTGAAGGTCTCGGTCAACAGAGAACAGAAGTTTTCCAGCCATTGCAGAAGATTTGACTGTCTGAAATTTGAAAGAGAAGATTTGAATCAAACTTTTGAATTTGAATTTTGACAAGAAATTTTCTATATTTTATCACATAAATCGAATTATAGGAATTATAATCCGATATATAGTGATAAAGCATAGATATCAATTTTGACTTGAAGAAAATTTGAATTTTTGTTGTATATGTTCAACTACAAGAGAATGTTATAGATAACGTATAACAATAACGGTCTGGATTTGATTTGAAAGAATCTGACGGGGGTTTGAAATTTTGAAAATTGAAAGATTTTCTTTGAATATTTGAAACCAATAAGTCGAATTTGATTTCAACTTAATAGTTAACAAAATATCAAAGAAAGTCAAGGAGTTTTGACTCGACTCTCTTATCCCACTGATTAGGCTAGGGATAAGATGTCAGAGGTGTGACTTGATGGAAAGACTAGATAATTAAATTTGAATCTGGAAATGATACATATTATACTACAAAAGAATGTTGTAGTAGTACACGTGACAGTGAAAATTGAATCTGAATTGAAAGGGAATTTAAGTGACTTAAAAATTCGGCAGCATCTCCCCTTATTTTTGAAACTCGAGGTGTTAAATTTGCATTCAACGCGACGGTTTACAAGCATTAGGGAAGATTTTACAAGAAGGAACTCGACTCTTTATATCTTATCTATGATAAAATGTCAGAGTTTAAAGATTTGAAAGATATTGAAAATAAATGTTGAATTTGAATTATCAATATTAATCTACAAGAAGTATTGTAGAAGAACATTTGACAAGTGACGATTAAAATTTAAAGGAATTGAATGGATGCTTTTGAAAACTTGAATTTCCGGCAGCACCTCCCCTTATTTTTGAAACTCGAGGTGTTGAATTTGCATTCAACTCGACGGTTTACAAATGTTAAGGAAGAGCTAGGGAAAATTACTTGACTCTTTACATTTCAAAAGAATGATTTAAAATGAAATGTCAAAGATTGATTTATCTGGAAAAATTTGAATAAATATTGCATATATTAAGCTACAACAATTATTATAGAGAAATATATGGCAATGTATTTTGAACTTAATTGATTTTGAAAGAATGTTTAAAAATTTTGAAAATCCGGCGGCATCTCCCCTTATTTTTGAAACTCGAAGTGTTGAACGTGTGTTCAACATAACGGTTTACAAGTTATAAAAGGGAGATTCAAAAAGATCAACTCGACTCTTTCATTCCAATGAATGGTTCAGAATGAAATGTCAGAGACTGAAATGACCGGAGAAACTGAAAGTATGTTAACTATATACAACTACAATCATTATTGTAGAAATATATAGTTGCAATGACTATTATGATTTGAAATAGGTATTGAAAAAGTTGAAATTTCGGCAGCATCTCCCCTTATTTTGAAAATCGAAGTGTTGAACGTGTGTTCAACATAACGATTTACAAAAATAGGGGGATGCTATAAGCTAACCCGACTCTTTTAGTGATTCGGGATTGAAATGTCGAAGGTTAGATAACCAGAAGATTTCAAACTTTGGATTAAAATTTGGAAGAGAAATCTATATCCTATCACACATATTGAATTATAGGAATTACAATCCTATATGTAATGATAAGATATAAGAATCAATTAAGATTTGAAGTAGATGAGATTTTGCTAGATAGTTGAAACTATGATTTTGAAGTTAGAGAATTCTTCTGTAAATTGTGAAACTTAGCATGTTATGATTTATTTGCAAGCAAGTTTGCAACACGTACAGAAAGACTTTGAAAAGCTTGGCTTGACTCTTTCGCTCTACCAATGAACTTGGAGGCAAAATGTCAAAGCCAGACTTGGAGGGAGGTTTCCTACACTCACCTCTCTTTTCACATGTCTTATTTGAGTTGACCACACTCACCCAAGGGAGAAATGGATAGAGGGACCAACAGAAAAAAGGTAGGCAAAACTACCGATGCAATAAAATTTATATCGCTATTAAAGATGGAGAGAGAGATGAATCCCCAGTGGAGTCGCCATTTTTTTGTTTGATTGAAAAATATAGCTTTGAAAATGTTTAATTTTCTTTGAGAAAGTTAAATTTCTAGAATTTTGATTTTATAATCGAACACTTAATATGAATGATATATCACCTCAAAAGGTGAGCATATCGTTCCCTAACAGGTTCAAATTATAAATCTTTGAATTTTTCTGATTATCATAATCAAACTCAAGGAGAAACAACACACGATCTCGAAAGATCAAAATGATGTTTAATCAATTGTTTGATTATGTTAATTTGAATAGGATCATTAATTTCATAATCGTAACTATGATTATAATTGACATATCTATCCGAAGAAATAAGATATCAATCATTATCAATAGTTCGAATATGAAAATAACGATCGCCATTTTTTGTTTTGATTTCCCAAAGGTAAATAATTAAAGGTTTTGAAAACTTGATTTTGAAATCAGGTCTGGGTTTCTAAATCTCCTACGAGCGTAAGCCCTCATAGTTAATTACATCGTAGGAAACCAGAAAATTTCCTACAAATACTCTCGATTAAAATAGCGATACGAATTTTATTTAAGATTTCAACGATCGATATCAAAGAAAGTTAAGGACTTGAATTTTCAAGTGGGATTAGTTCAAGATTGAACAGTTCTTTCTGGAGTCAAAGGAAGAAGAGTAGGAGGTGTTTTGAGATTCTGGATTACTTCAGAAACACCTCAAACTATCCTAAGTGTTGGGCTTGATTTAGATTGAAAGATATTTTAATGTTTAAGTGGTCAATTTTATTAGAAGGTGGGAATCAGATTCCCGGAAGATTGAGGTCTTAAGATTGAAAATCTGTCTCAGATCCTATGTCTAAAATGGGTACTGAGAATCAGTGACCCAGAACCTAGCTAATGCAATACAATCTGGACTTACCCCGGCCTGGATTGAGAAGCCAGCTAAACCACCTAAATGCTTTTAAAAACCATGAGCCAAAAGTCTTTTAAATGTAGAGTGGTTAGGGATATTGATTAAGATTAGTTTAAAGAATTGGGGTCGACATCTAGAGCAGATCTTAATTGACCCCATAACACATGTTGGGTTAAATATTTAAGCTAAAAATACAATTAAGATTTAGACTCAATTTTAATTTGTATCTAATCCAATGCATGCTATTTGGCTCGATGAAATGCTTACAGTTTAAAAATCAGGCTTAAAAAATAGATTTTATCCTAGAGATTGCACAACATCCCCTTGGCAGAACTGCACCCTAATAGGCCAGGTGGTCTGCCAGAACCCGCAGGCGGGGAGGTGCCTAACAAGGTAGAGAAAAGTTCAATATGATGCATGAAAAACTCCCGGCGAGTCTGGGCTTACTTCTTAAGAGCATTAGAGTTTCTATCTGAGCTTAAAAATTTTAAATTTTGTTTAAATAGAAAAAGTTTATGACCGTACCCTCACGAGCCTCCGATCGGGTTCCAGGCTAAAACAAAATCGACATGCAATAAGCGCCAAAAAAACTACTAAAAGCATGCAAGTCCTTAATCGTAATCAACATCAAGTAATCAAATCAATCAAATAATTAAATTAATTAAATAAATGCTCAAATTGAAAGTCCATGTGGCAAGTGCCACTTATTATACAACCCAGGGTCTACAGGAAAATAAAGTGGCCGGGTACCACTGACTACAATCCGGATTCTACTCTTAAGACTCAAGTGACTTTGAGATTTGAGATTCTTCTCATTCTTCACTTCTTTGTCTTCTTAAAACTCCTTGGATCGTCGGGTCTGGATATCCAAATGAAAAGAAACTCCCCCTGAATAGGGGTGTTATCTTTTCTCTTTGGATATTTGAACTTCGTCCTAATTTGGATCTCCAAATGGATAGGAACTCTCCCCTAAGGGATGTTCCTTCCTCTTTGGATTCCAAATTGGATGTTTAAATATCTCAATCTCAAAGTACTTTAAATAATTTTACAACTCAATTTACATTCAAATTACATCAATTAAAATTAAAAATCTAGACTCAACAACCTGCAGGGTTATCCTAATAATCAACAGTTCAAAAATGACATCCCAAGCAGTTAATATATTAAGAATTAAAAATACTCAAACCAGCCACACTTGGCCATGCTCTTTTAATTATAAAAGGGGGACTTAAGCATTCTGGAGCACCTGTGCAATTTAATATTTATGATTTTTTTGCCCCCTTTTATTTAATGTCGTGTATGAGCATGGCCACCTGCATAAAATTGAATTAGTACAAAACATCCCTAGCCTAGGGGTAGATCTATCGTACAATCAATCATATCTCAGAATGCAGTAAATAAATAAACAATCACAGCAATTTTATGTCTAGCAAACAACATGCAGTGAAAGCTCGAAAACCCGACACACAGCAGAAAAGTAAACACCGGCCGAGCCTAATACTAGAGTTGGTTGTCCTAGCAAACCATCTAAAGTGTGTGAGGTAGACAGTGTGGCTTTGATATGTCCTAAATAGGCACTTGATTGAAGTTGTTTAAAGTTCTGGTTGGTTGAAAGGCTTAAGGGGGATTTAATTTGAATTTAAGTATTAATGACTTGAAATTGATTTTAAATTTGATTTTAATTATTTGTTGGATACCACCTTTTTTGCACACCGAGGCCGTGAAGTTTATTTCACCTTCCTTGGGGCTAATTTAATAGCCTCGTAGGCCTGGGTTACCCAGTGGCACCCGATATAATTAAATGATTTAAGTTTAATTAATATTAAAGGTTAATTAAATTTTAATTAGAATTGATTGATTGCTGGTTTTAAGTTTGAATTAGTGTTTTCTGGAATTTTTGAGGATTTATTGAATTTTGGAATTTTCTGGATTATTTTATTAATTTAATTTAAGGATCAAAATTTGACTTTTTGATTTAAAGGGTTTTCTAGAAATTTAATATTTTATTAAAATACTAGATCTTAATACGATCAGTTAGACAGTAAGTACATTGAAATTGGATTTTTCTAGATTTTATTATGAAGGTTTGAAGTTTTGACTTGAATTTGAACTAAGTTTGACCACAAGTTGACTTTTTCAAAATTAATTGATTTCTGGAAACTTAACATTTTTGATAAATATTAGACTTTAATATGGGTCATATGCCTTTGAGTTTGCTCAATTTGGAGTTCATTTGAATTAGTTATGAATTTTTGAAGTTTTGACTATTTATTGAATTTTTAAAATTATTTAATTAATGCCATTTTTATGATTTGAATCCAAATGACCTCCAAACTCCTTGAAATCAACTCCAAATGTCAGGAATGACCTAAGGAGTGATCTCTAAGTGTTTGAGAAATTTTTGGAATTTTTAATTATTTTTAATTAATTAAATTAATTAAATATTAAATTTTAATTAAAGTTAAATTAAACTTAATTTTGAAGTCCAGTCAAGGGGCTTTTATTTTTCACTGATTAAGGGTTCAATTTTGGTCAGTTTGAGGTATTATTTGTATTTTTTGGATTTAATCTTGATTTATTATATTTTCTGGAAGTTTAAAAGGCTTAATTAAGGTTTAAACTTGATTAGGTTAATTAAGGGGCTTAATGGCTTCAAAATTCAGTGAGGAAATTTTTCTAGGGCTTAGAGTGTCACTAAGTTTGAATGTTCAAAGTTTCAACTCAATTGGAGATGTATCCTAATTATTAGAATTTTTCTAAGTTCTCTAAACCTAGGTCTTTAATTATTGTCCTTAATGTCACTAGGTTAATTGGATTCAAATCAAAGTCACTAACCCTTGACATACATATGAATAGCATGCACAAATAACCACAATTAATTCCTAAGTCTAGGAGAGCCCTAAGACTAAGTGGTGTGTGCATCCTAAGCATGCAAAGATTAATGTTAATTAAAAAAAAAATCTTAATTAGACTAATGAATGATTAGATCATAATCATTCATTAGCACTTCCACATAATTTCTATTCAAATATATTGATCTATGTTTAAATTTTCATAGTAGATCTCTCAACCTAAAATATTTAAGTATATATATATATATTTCAAAATAATTTTAAAATATACTTAATCTATACATGAAATTATATATAGACATAGGTTTTAAATTAAGAATACTTAAGATATGATTAAGATTATTTTAATATCTAATTGAGAGATCTACTGATCTACTAAGATCATTTTGAAAATAAATTGGGGTATTATTTGTTTATTGACTTAGTATTTAATTAGATATTAAAATACTTAAATAAGTAAAATAACTTAAAATTAATCAAATTTTGATCTCTGAAGTTAATCTTAAATTAAAGTGCTTAATTTTCTGAAAATTTTGATATATTATACTTAATTTTCTGATTTAAAATGAATTTATTATGAATTTTTTGAAGTTTAAATCAATTAAAAGGAATTTATAAATAATTTTAAATTAATTAAAGGCTAAAAATAATTTAAAAATCAGTTAATTTAAACTTAAGAATTTTCTGTAATTTTAAAATTATTTAAATATATATATATATATATACATGTATATATTAATTTTCAAAAGTATTTAAATTATTAATCATTAATTAAATATTAATTAATAATTAAATAATTAGTTAATTGAAATATAAAATATAGTTTGAATTGATTAATTTCAAAATTAGAATATTTTTTTAAAAATAATTAATTAATTATTGGATATTAATTAATTAAATGAATGAATATTAATTAACTGTTTAATTATTAAAATATTGTAAATCATTTAAATAATATTAAATCATTTAATTAGATTTTATTTGAATTTTCAAACATTTTTAAGATTAATATTAAGTTTAAAATTAATTAAGTATTATTAATTATTTAAATATTTAATTAGAATATTAAATGATATTTAAATATTTAAAATTATTTTAAACTTTTAAAATATTTTAAATGATATTTAAACTTTTCTAATCAAAATTAGTATTAATCAAAATATTAATAAATTGTTTAATATTAATTAAAATATTAAACATTATATATATATTAAAGTGTTAAATCTTTTTAATATTAATTAAAATTAATCAATTATTTAATATTAATTAAAATATTCAAAATTATATATTAATTAAAGTTTTAAAATTATTCAATATTAATTAAAGTTAATAATTTATTTAATATTAATTAAAATATTAAAGGTTATTAATTAAAATCTTAAAATTATTTAATATTAACTAAAAAATATATTATAAAGTATTTAATGAAAATATTAAATAATTTATATATTAATAAAAGTTTAATATCATTTAATATTAATTAAAATAATAAACTATTTAATATTAATTAAAATATTAAATAATTTAATATTAATTAATCATTTTAAAATCAGTTGATATTAAATAATATTATAAAGTATTTAATATTAATTAAAATATTAAATAAATCAATTATTAATTGAAGTTATAAATTATTTAAGACAATTAATATTTAATAATTAATATTTGATAATTAATATTTAATAATTAATATTTCAATATTTTAAATGTTAAGTATTAATTTATAATAATTAATATTTAAAATTAATATAGTTTTAAAATATAATTATAAAATTAGATTAATAATAATTTTAAATTAAAAAAATAATTTCTAAAATATATTTATATATAATATATCTTATTATTTAAAATTAATATTCAAAATTTATTTTAAAAGAAATTGAAATAAAAAGAAAAAAAAGATTTTAAAACATTTTTTAAATAAAAACGACGACGGACAGACACGTGGCAGGCGCTGATTGGCGGAACGGAATACGCGGCGGCGCCAACTGTTGGCGGCGGCGGACAGACATGCGTCGGTCGCCAATCATTTCACGCATTTTCACTTATCTGAGTCAGCAAGACCCGCCTGCCGTCCGATTATCCGCTATAACGAATCAACGGTTGAGATCAACGCCCGCGGTTTGATCTCGCGGAAAAAGATCAGACGGCAGACTATTGATCCCGCGGTTAGGGTGGACGGTCCAGATTTAGCTGGAGAAAAAAAACATCATATCAAAACTACGGTTGATCCGAGCCATGAAATGACTAGATCACGACCGTTGAGCGTAAAATCAACGGTCCCGATCTCCTTTAATTAACAGGTAACGTAAACCGAACCCTAGACTTGATTTTTTAGCTCGTTTACGCTATCGGATGAATCAAATTCAACAAAATTTTAAACTTATATCATATTCATGAACATAAATCGTGTGGGTGGTTTGGTTCAACTTAAAACGAGCTTAAAAGAAAGCTAATTAACTCTAAGCTAAGTGACCTAGGGCTAGAGTTTTTAGGGATTTTTACGGTTGGATTTACGGAAAAATGGATTGGTTGCACTTGTAGGCTGTCCACGCTCACTTCACCAGTTGAAATCCCAGCTCGAAACGTCCTGGATCGTCTGCTACAAGCCTTGGATGTGATTAGCCTCGGTTCACCGGATTACGCCCGTCGGAGAGCTTTGACCGGCGGGATTTTGGTCGGGAAAGCTAAAGGGGTCTCTGGGGAGCTCAAGGAAGTAAGGGGGTCGGACTGGAGGAGTTAGGAGAGTGAGAGAATCCTAGGGTTCGAATGAGGGCTCTAAATGATGTTTTGCCCTATTCAATCCATTCCAGATTGAATGGATGGTTGAGATTGATTGCTTAGACTCCCTGATGGTTGCCAAGTGTCCAGGAAGTTGTTGGGGGCAGAGGGAATCAAGGACAAGAGGACATCCTACATGGAAAGTCACTTTGTCCTCACATGTGCATGTGGAGATGATCCAAACCATTGGATCTAGATCTAAGGGCTGAGAAAAGCCTAAAGAATGTTCTATAGTAGTTTAAAGCTGCTGGAGGGGATTAGGGAGGCATGGATTAGGTCTAAGATGGATTTTGACCATCTTAGACCACTCTAATACCTTGCTTTGACTGTTTGACCAGTCTAAGGCCACTTGGACTGCTGAGATGGCATTGAAGAATGCTTGAGGTGCTGGAATAATAGAGTGGAGGAGTTTAATGCTTGAGGGTTGAGATTTAAATGGGTTAGAAAGGTTTTAAAAGAGCTTTGACTATATGTTGACTAGTCAAATGGCAATGTTGACTATTGAGGTGGCAGCCAAGGAACCTCAAGAACTAGTTGGAGAAGATTGGAAGGGGTTTGATGATTAAGGCTTGGTTTTTTTTTAGAATTTAGAAGGAGATTTGAAGGGGTTTGACCAAGGATTAGGTTTGACCAAGTCAAACCTAAGATGATTTGACCTCAAATAGGTTTGAATATATTTGACTTAAGTTTTGAGATGGGTTTGATAGCTTAGGGGATTTGATTGGATCAAATGGGTTGGAATAACCCATTTAAAGTCTTAAGGGATTTTGAGTCAACCTAGGTTGACCCAGGATCTAGGTTTGGGTTGAACCAATTTAGAATGATATTTTAAGTATGGTAAAAGTGGTTTCAGGGGTCAAATAGGTCATTTGGATCAAAGTGACCTATTTGGGCCCTTGATGGGCCTAATGGGTCAACTATGTTGACTTGGTCAACCAGGTTGACCCAGGGTCAAGGACTGGGTTCAGCAAGTTTAGAATGACATTCTGAGTCTATTGGTGGTGGTCTCAAGGTTTGGAGAAGTCATTTAGTCAAAATGACCTATTTGGGCCCTTAATGGGCCTTTTAGGTCAACCCTGGTTGACTTGGTCAACCAGGTGGGTCCAGGGCCTGGAAATAGGCTCAACAAATTTGAAATGACATTTGGAGACCAATGGAGGTGGTCCCAAGGACAAAGGAGGTCATTTGGTCAAAATGACCTATTTTGACCCATAAAGGCCTGTTTGGTCAAACTAGGTTGACTTGGTCAACCAGGTTGACCCAGGGGCTGGAAGTGGGTCCAACAGGTTTGGTTTGATATTTGAAACTTACTGGAGGTTGTTGCATTTAATTTGGAACTCATTTGACCAAAGTGACTATTCACACCCCATAGGTGTATTTTGGTCATTTTGACCCCTGGTCAACTGGGGGTCAAATTGAGTCCAATAAAATGTAGTTTATTGCTTAATGGATCATAATCAAGGGTCTGGAAGTGATTTGGAGCTTTGGAGAAAGCTCCAGGGTCAAAATCCACTGGGTGGCAGGTCCAGTGGCATAGATTATAAATATTTGAAGGTTTTACAGCCTTTGAATTTCAATTCAGTTTCTGGGGTTAGAGACCTTAGAATGCGATCAAATTTGGAGGGTTACCTATATAGATATGTCACATCAGTGTGGAACTGATATATCTTGAATCAGAGGTCATTTGATAGGGTTTTGAGGTGTTCAAAGATTTTCTAGAAAAGGCTTTCAGGACTTAGACCTTTGGCCTTAGATTTGAATCTAGAAGTCTGGTTTTGAATTGAATTTTGAGCTTGAATGATAGGATTTGAATTAAGTTTAGATTGAATTGAATCTTGGATTGATCTAGAAGAATCCTAGGGTTTAGAATAGGTCCTAGGGTCCAAATCAGCTTAAGGGAATCCTAGGGTCTAGAATAGATCCTAGGGACTGGAGTCTGGGAAGATCCTAGAATCTAGAAGTCCTAGGGAAATCCTAGGATCTGGGGTCTGGAAGAATCCTTTAATCTAGAAGAATCCTAAGATCTAGGAATCCTAAGATTTAAGATCTAGAAGGATCTTAGGATCTAGAGTAGATCTTAAAGTTTGATTTTTAGGAAGATCTTAGGGTCTGGAAGTCCTAGGGCCTGGGATCTAGAATAGTCTTAGGATCTAGAAGAATCCTAAGCTCTAGATAGATCTAGGAGAATCCTAAGGTCTAAGAAGATCATATGATCTAGAGTCAAGTAGAATCCTAGGGTCTAGGAAGAGTCTTAGGATCTAAAAGAATCCTAAGATCTAGGTTCTAGGGGGGTCCTAAGGTCTAGAATGATCCTAAGATCTAAAATCTAGGAAAGATCCTAAGATCTAGAATAGTCTGGAGATTTGATTGATCTGAGATCAGGATTGATTTGAATCTGGATTAAACTAAGATCATATTGATCCTATAGTCAAGATTAAATCCTAAGGATTGGTAAGACCCTAAGGTCTGAATTGGTTATACTGACCTTATACAAAAATGAGGTCAACACCTGGGGGCTGGGTTTTGAAGGAGCTTGAAGAGTGAGAGAATTTACGGGTTTGAATGAGTGCCCCCTTAGATGTTTTACCCTATTCAAGTGTCCTTGGAGAGTTTGAACGATTGAGATTAATTGGATGGGTTTCTAGTGTTAAAACACCTATCCAGGGGTTGTTGGAAAGCTGTAGCATATACTACCCAAGGACAGGCCACGTGTAAAGGGGTTTTGGTCCCCATTAGAGCATTGGAGCAATGGGGACCATCAGATCTGGATCCAAGGGCTGGGGTTTACTTAACTAAACTCCAGGTTGCCACTATAAGGCTTTAGGGTGGTTAGAAGCGGGAGCCAAAGGACATCCTAGGTGGAAAGTCACCTTGATCCCCACTTGATCATAAAAGAGAAATCCAAACCATTGAATCCTCATCTAATGGCTTAGAATGGCTCTAGGAATGTTCTAGAGAGGATTAAAGCTGCTAGAGTGCTTAAGGATAGAGTGGGTTAAGTTTAAGATGGATTTTGACTATCTTTGACCACTCCATGACCTTGCTTTGACTATTTGACCAGTCCAAAGCCACTTGGACTGCTGAGGTGGCATGGGAGTGGTCTTAAAGGTTGCTTAAATGGCATTAAATAGAATGGGTTGGCCCAAGCTAAGAGATTTGTCCATTTAAGGGTTTATTGACCATATGTTGACTGGTCAACTGACCACTTTGACTGTTGAAGTGACAGCCAAGGGACCTCAAGGGCTGGTTGGACTGAGTGCTAAAGGTTGGAGAAGGTTTAATGCCTATGGGTTAATGGTTTAAAAATATATGTGTGCTTGAAAAGGGGTTTGACCAAAGTTTGAAGTTTGACCAAGCCAAACCAAGATTTATTTGACTCAAGGCAAGTTTAGAAAGATTTGAGGCAGTAAATGGAGTGGGATTGAGGGGTTAAAAGTCTTAGTTTAAATAAATGGGCTGGAATAATCCATTTGAACCCTTAAGAGGTGTTTTGGTCAACTAAGTTGACCCAAGGGGTGGGTCCAGGCTCCACAAGTTTGAAATGCCATTCAGAAGCTGTTGGAGGTGTTTATTGGATTTGAGGGGGTCAAATGGGTCAAAACACACATTTGGATTCATAAAGGTCCATGGGGTCAACCTAGGTTGACCTGGTCAAGCAAGTTAACCCAGGAGCTGAGTTTGGACTCAAAAAGTTTAGAATGATGTTTTGAATCTATTGGAAGTGATTCCAAAGTATGGGGAGTTCAATTTGATCAAATGATATATTTGAACCCTTAATGTGTTTAATAGGTCAACTAGGTTCACTTAGTCAACCAAGTTGACCTAGGGTCAGGGGCTGGGTTCAACCGGTTCAGAATGATATTTTGAGTCTACTGGTGGTAGTCTCAAGGTCTGGAAAGGTTGTTTGGTCAAAATGACCTGTTTGGGCCCTTAATGGGCCTTTAGGTCAACATGGTGGGTCCAGGGTCTCGGAATGGGATCAACAGATTTCAAATGATATTTGTGAAAGTTCGAGATGCGCCAAGAGGGGGGGTGAATTGGTATTTTAAAAATTTAAACCTAAACAGGAGTTCTAATTTTTTTGTGTTTTTTAAAATAACAATTTAATAAGTAGAATGCGGAAGCTAGTAGTTCATTCAAAACAACGATATTGGTGACACAATTGCAAATTTCACAATACAAGATCACAATCAAACTTTTCACCAAATAATTAAAAACAATAAATAAAATGCGTGAAAAGTAAAGAGCGGTAAAAATGAAAAAAGTACACCAGAGATTTTATAGTGGTTCGGTCACTTGACCTATGTCCACTCCTCGGAGTCCTCCACTCTGGGATTTACACAACTAAAAGTTGACTCTCCTTTTGCTCCCACAACAAGGTGGAGAAGCCTTTACAAGACTCACTTTCACCTTCCCCGGTGTGGCGGAATACCAAAATGCTATGTCACCCTTCTGGTGACGGCAGTGGACCTTTTCCTTTTTCTCTCTCCTGGATGAAAGTTCGATAGGGATGTTAAGCCCTAGTGAACTAATCCCGAGGCTAACCAAGAGGGGGGTGAATTGGATATTTGAAACAAAACAAAAATCTTTTTATAACGTGCAGCGGAACCGAATTAAAACAACGATAAAAAGATCAATCACAGATATCACCCAAGCAGATAATCGCAACAAAATAAAGTGCGGAAAAATAATAAGAAAGAACACACCGGATTTATAGTGGTTCGGTCCAACCTGACCTACATCCACTCCTCGGAGGCACCCTCCAAGTATTGCACTAAACCAAAAGTGTCTCTCCTTCAGCCCCCACAGCTAGGCGGAGAAGCCCTTACAAAATCACTTCCACCTTCCCTGGTGCGGCGGAGTAGCCGGGTCCTTTGACACCAAAGAGCACTTCTTCTTCCCAAAACTTCCTTCGAGACAAGCCTTGAATCCGACGGTACTTAGGTGCAAGCCTGCCGGAGCAACCGTGTGAACCCCCTCACACTCCCTCGAGAAACCCCCTTCCCAGGCTCTTCTCCCTCTCAAACTCCACCCTTTCCTCTCTCCCTTTCAAGCTCTCTCTTCAAGTTTTCTCCAAAAGAACGAAGCCTCAATGGATGCCAAAGACACCTATCAAGTGCCTTAAGAAAGCTTAAATAAAGAGCTCCAAAAACCCTTCCAAATTAGTTCTGGCGGCAAATATCGTCCAGGATGATTGCCGGATCATCCAGGACGATGGGCTCCAAAAGACGGCTTCAGAAAACCCTAAAAACTCAATTCTTTCGCCAAAGATCATCCAGGATGATCTCAGGATTGTCCAGGACGATGTGTTCCAAAAGGCGGCTTCAGAAAACCCTAAAAACTCAATTCTGCAGCCAAAAATCATCTAGGATGATCGCAGGATCGTCCAGGATGATGTGTAGAATTTGACCTGATAGTCCCGTACGATCCTGGGATAGTCCAGGACGATCAGAAGAAATTTTGCACAAATCGTCCAGTACGATATATAGATCGTCCAGAACGATTAGAACAAATTTTGACTCTTAAATCCTTGCCTAAATTGTCATGGAAGCTAGGGTTTTGAGATCATATTGGATCGTCCAGGATGATATAAATATCGGCCAGGATGATTAGTTCAATGAACAGATTGTCCTGGACGATCAGAAATCGTCCAGTATGATTTGTTCAAAAGTTGAACTTCAGGTTTTGACAGGATCTCACTCCCCCTAAGTATGTGTACACATGGTCATAAATAAACATATACCATTACAGGACTTGACTCATGGAATTAAAAAGTACATCAATGAGAAATACAATAAAGCCTATTCTACTCATTCTTGAGTCTTGAATTTTTCTTGTATTGATGCATGCTGTTCCTGAAATATTAGTACACACACAATAAATATATATTCCAAATATTAGAAGATGTGAGCCATAATATTTGTTATCATCAAAATAGAAACTTGTGAGCCCGAGTCATAACAATCTCCCCCTTTTTGATGATGGCAAATATTACTGGTTGAATTTACAAAAAAGATATTTTCTCCTAATCTCCCCCTCACTAAGAAAAAGTCTTTTAAAAATAGGGAGAAATACTTTCTTTTTTTTATTATTTTTAAAATAACTACAACAATAATATGATGTAAAACAAACAACACAAAAACAAATATCACAAATACAACAGTACGTAAAAATCATCACAAATATAACAGTACGTTCTCCCCCTTTGAAATTATCAAAAAGAGGAGGAGCAAAAATTTGAAAAGTCACCTCTTAAGGTTCTCCAAAACTTAGTAAGACATAAATTGACTTCTTTGAACCCAGAAAGGTTAGAGAATCAAAAAATGTAAATTCAAACTCAGGTTTTTTTTAAAAAGGCGAAAAAACTTTTTAAGCCAATATCTGAATCAAGGAACAAATTAGATAAGGAAACAAAAATCTTTCAAAACTCCTTTCATGAAATACATCTAATAGAAGATTGATGTAAAGTAATGAATCAAAAAATCTTAATTTTTAAACTCAAGTAACGAATCTATCAAAAAGTAATAAGAGTTTTCTAAACTTTAGAGATTTACAAGAACGGAAGTAGCTTTTATGGGCTAATTTTGTGCCTCTTTTTCAATTTGTTTGGCGCTTTGCGCATCTTTTAATTTTTGATACACTTTGTGTATTCAATTTGGCAATTTTGCATCTTTTCAGTTTTGGGCTCATTTTGTGCCTCTTTTCAATTTGTTTGGCGCACTGCGCATCTTTTGATTGCCTCCTTTCTAAATCTTTAAAATCAACAAACCTTATTCTTATGATAAAGATGAACAACCTGAATAAGATAATCTTGAAGTTGGTTCAATAATTTACAAAAGATTCCTATGAAATAGAAAAAATGTTGGGAGATGAAAAAAGTTTTAATTTTAAAAACCAATTTATAATCTGAAACAGATTTTGACTCAAAAGTAAGATAGCCTTATTCAAAGAAATGAGATAGAGAGACAAAATCATGAGTTTCCTTCCTTTACTTGATTTTAGAGAAATCAACCACTACTAACAAAGTATTTAGAAAATACAGGAGGTAAATTTTCCATTTTTAGAAAATAAGATCTAAAAAAAATGATTTAAAACAAGAGGTGTTATGTGTGTGCTTGATCAGAGGAATAATAAAAAACATCAAAAAAAAATTTAAAAGGAAAAACAAAAATACTAAAACACAGAAAACACAATGAATAAAATAATAGTAACAGAAAAACAAAACAAAAAACATAAACACACAAAAAGAATATTAATTTACATCAGCTTGCTCCTGATCTGATGATTCAGAAGCTAGATCTGCCCAGGATATTTTTCATTTTGCATTATCAGCCCTTATTATAATTTGCTTAGCTTTACCCTTTTCCTTTTCAGGAAGGGTTCTTAAGTTCGGGCACTAATTTTTCATATGTCCAGGCTTCCTACATCCAAAATAAATAACATCAGAAGAAAACTTTACATTCTTACCATTTTTACCTTTGTTCCACTTTTGATGTTGATGTTTGTGCCTTAGTAGATTTTTCAATTTGTTTGTTGCTGATGCTAACTCTTTACTTTCATCACTTTCTAAGTTATTTTTTTCAATGTCTTCAGTTTTCAGCACTATCATTTTATCTGCATCCAAAAGCTTTTGACCCAAACCTTGCTCGTAGGCAATGAGTGAGCCAATCAAATTATCAATGGAATATTCATTCAAATTTTTTGATTCAGAAATTGCAATGACTTTGGCATCAAATTTAGCAAGTAGAGAACGTAGGATTTTATTAACTTTTTCAAAATTTGAAAGTTATTTTCCTAAAGCATATAATGATGCCACAATTTGAGAAAACCTAGTAAACATGTCCAAGATCGTTTCATAAGGATTCATGCTAAAAAGTTCATAATCATGCATTAACATATTTAGCCTAGATTGCTTGATTTCACAAGTACCTTCATATCTAGTGCATAATTTATCCCAGATTTCTTTGCCAGAAGTGCATGCAGATATTAACATACAATCATCAGAATTCAAAGCACAGAAAAAACAATTTAAATATTTAGCATTTAATTGAGCATTGATCTGATCTGTTTTACTCCATTCAGAAAAGGGAATATCAATTTTAATTTCATTTACAATACGTGACGGTGCAGAATAACCAATTTGAATCATATGCCACATGCGATAATCAATAGATTTCAAGAAAGTAGACATATGGATTTTCCAAAAATCAAAAGTAATATTTTCAAATAAAGGTGGCCGGGTGATTGAATATCCTTCCGCAATATTACGATTACAAAAATTAGCCATGGATCCAATTCAAAGTTTTTAAACTTAAATTTTGAATCCCGCTCTGATACCACTTGAAATTTTGATAGGGATGTTAAGCCCTAGTGAACTAGTCCCGAGGCTAACCAAGAGGGGGGTGATTGGATATTTGAAATAAAACAAAAATCTTTTTATAACGTGCAGCAGAACCGAATTAAAATAACGATAAAAAGATCAATCACAGATATCACCCAAGCAGATAATCGCAACAAAATAAAGTGCGGAAAAATAATAAGAAAGAACACACCGAATTTATAGTGGTTCGGTCCAACCTGACCTACGTCTACTCCTCGGAGGCACCCTCCAAGTATTGCACTAAACCAAAAGTGTCTCTCCTTCAACCCCCACAGCTAGGCGGAGAAGCCCTTACAAAATCACTTCCACCTTCCCCGGTGCGGTGGAGTAGCTGGGTCCTTTGACACCAAAGAGCACTTCTTCTTCACAAAACTTCCTTCAAGACAAGCCTTGAATCCGACGGTACTTAAGTGCAAGCCTGCCGGAGCAACCGTGTGAACCCCCTCACACTCCCTCGAGAAACCCCCTTCCCAGGCTCTTCTCCCTCTCAAACTCCACCCTTTCCTCTCTCCCTTTCAAGCTCTCTCTTCAAGTTTTCTCCAAAAGAACGAAGCCTCAATGGCTGCCAAAGACACCTATCAAGTGCCTTGAGAAAGCTTAAATAAAGAGATCCAAAAACCCTTCCAAATTAGTTCTGGCGGCAAATATCGTCCAGGATGATTGCCAGATCGTCCAGGACGATGTGCTCCAAAAGACGGCTTCAGAAAACCCTAAAAACTCAATTCTGGCGCCAAAGATCATCCAGGACGATCTCAGGATCGTCCAGGACGATGTGCTCCAAAAGGCGGCTTCAGAAAACCCTAAAAACTCAATTCTGCCGCCAAAAATTATCCAGGATGATCGCAGGATCGTCTAGGACGATGTGCAGAATTTGACCTGATAGTCCCGTACGATCCTGGGATAGTCCAGGACGATCAGAAGAAATTTTGCACAAATCGTCCAGTACGATATATAGATCGTCCAGAACGATTAGAACAAATTTTGACTCTTAAATCCTTGCCTAAATTGTCATGGAAGCTAGGGTTTTGAGATCATATTGGATCGTCCAGGATGATATAAATATCGGCCAGGATGATTAGTTCAATGAACAGATTGTCCTGGACGATCAGAAATCGTCCAGTATGATTTGTTCAAAAGTTGAACTTCAGGTTTTGACAGGATCTCACTCCCCCTAAGTATGTGTACACATGGTCATAAATAAACATATACCATTACAGGACTTGACTCATGGAATTAAAAAGTACATCAATGAGAAATACAATAAAGCCTATTCTACTCATTCTTGAGTCTTGAATTTTTCTTGTATTGATGCATGCTGTTCCTGAAATATTAGTACACACACAATAAATATATATTCCAAATATTAGAAGATGTGAGCCATAATATTTGTTATCATCAAAATAGAAACTTGTGAGCCCGAGTCATAACAATCTCCCCCTTTTTGATGATGGCAAATATTACTGGTTGAATTTACAAAAAAGATATTTTCTCCTAATCTCCCCCTCACTAAGAAAAAGTCTTTTAAAAATAGGGAGAAATACTTTCTTTTTTTTATTATTTTTAAAATAACTACAACAATAATATGATGTAAAACAAACAACACAAAAACAAATATCACAAATACAACAGTACGTAAAAATCATCACAAATATAACAGTACGTTCTCCCCCTTTGAAATTATCAAAAAGAGGAGGAGCAAAAATTTGAAAAGTCACCTCTTAAGGTTCTCCAAAACTTAGTAAGACATAAATTGACTTCTTTGAACCCAGAAAGGTTAGAGAATCAAAAAATGTAAATTCAAACTCAGGTTTTTTTTAAAAAGGCGAAAAAACTTTTTAAGCCAATATCTGAATCAAGGAACAAATTAGATAAGGAAACAAAAATCTTTCAAAACTCCTTTCATGAAATACATCTAATAGAAGATTGATGTAAAGTAATGAATCAAAAAATCTTAATTTTTAAACTCAAGTAACGAATCTATCAAAAAGTAATAAGAGTTTTCTAAACTTTAGAGATTTACAAGAACGGAAGTAGCTTTTATGGGCTAATTTTGTGCCTCTTTTTCAATTTGTTTGGCGCTTTGCGCATCTTTTAATTTTTGATACACTTTGTGTATTCAATTTGGCAATTTTGCATCTTTTCAGTTTTGGGCTCATTTTGTGCCTCTTTTCAATTTGTTTGGCGCACTGCGCATCTTTTGATTGCCTCCTTTCTAAATCTTTAAAATCAACAAACCTTATTCTTATGATAAAGATGAACAACCTGAATAAGATAATCTTGAAGTTGGTTCAATAATTTACAAAAGATTCCTATGAAATAGAAAAAATGTTGGGAGATGAAAAAAGTTTTAATTTTAAAAACCAATTTATAATCTGAAACAGATTTTGACTCAAAAGTAAGATAGCCTTATTCAAAGAAATGAGATAGAGAGACAAAATCATGAGTTTCCTTCCTTTACTTGATTTTAGAGAAATCAACCACTACTAACAAAGTATTTAGAAAATACAGGAGGTAAATTTTCCATTTTTAGAAAATAAGATCTAAAAAAAATGATTTAAAACAAGAGGTGTTATGTGTGTGCTTGATCAGAGGAATAATAAAAAACATCAAAAAAAAATTTAAAAGGAAAAACAAAAATACTAAAACACAGAAAACACAATGAATAAAATAATAGTAACAGAAAAACAAAACAAAAAACATAAACACACAAAAAGAATATTAATTTACATCAGCTTGCTCCTGATCTGATGATTCAGAAGCTAGATCTGCCCAGGATATTTTTCATTTTGCATTATCAGCCCTTATTATAATTTGCTTAGCTTTACCCTTTTCCTTTTCAGGAAGGGTTCTTAAGTTCGGGCACTAATTTTTCATATGTCCAGGCTTCCTACATCCAAAATAAATAACATCAGAAGAAAACTTTACATTCTTACCATTTTTACCTTTGTTCCACTTTTGATGTTGATGTTTGTGCCTTAGTAGATTTTTCAATTTGTTTGTTGCTGATGCTAACTCTTTACTTTCATCACTTTCTAAGTTATTTTTTTCAATGTCTTCAGTTTTCAGCACTATCATTTTATCTGCATCCAAAAGCTTTTGACCCAAACCTTGCTCGTAGGCAATGAGTGAGCCAATCAAATTATCAATGGAATATTCATTCAAATTTTTTGATTCAGAAATTGCAATGACTTTGGCATCAAATTTAGCAAGTAGAGAACGTAGGATTTTATTAACTTTTTCAAAATTTGAAAGTTATTTTCCTAAAGCATATAATGATGCCACAATTTGAGAAAACCTAGTAAACATGTCCAAGATCGTTTCATAAGGATTCATGCTAAAAAGTTCATAATCATGCATTAACATATTTAGCCTAGATTGCTTGATTTCACAAGTACCTTCATATCTAGTGCATAATTTATCCCAGATTTCTTTGCCAGAAGTGCATGCAGATATTAACATACAATCATCAGAATTCAAAGCACAGAAAAAACAATTTAAATATTTAGCATTTAATTGAGCATTGATCTGATCTGTTTTACTCCATTCAGAAAAGGGAATATCAATTTTAATTTCATTTACAATACGTGACGGTGCAGAATAACCAATTTGAATCATATGCCACATGCGATAATCAATAGATTTCAAGAAAGTAGACATATGGATTTTCCAAAAATCAAAAGTAATATTTTCAAATAAAGGTGGCCGGGTGATTGAATATCCTTCCGCAATATTACGATTACAAAAATTAGCCATGGATCCAATTCAAAGTTTTTAAACTTAAATTTTGAATCCCGCTCTGATACCACTTGAAATTTTGATAGGGATGTTAAGCCCTAGTGAACTAGTCCCGAGGCTAACCAAGAGGGGGGTGATTGGATATTTGAAATAAAACAAAAATCTTTTTATAACGTGCAGCAGAACCGAATTAAAATAACGATAAAAAGATCAATCACAGATATCACCCAAGCAGATAATCGCAACAAAATAAAGTGCGGAAAAATAATAAGAAAGAACACACCGAATTTATAGTGGTTCGGTCCAACCTGACCTACGTCTACTCCTCGGAGGCACCCTCCAAGTATTGCACTAAACCAAAAGTGTCTCTCCTTCAACCCCCACAGCTAGGCGGAGAAGCCCTTACAAAATCACTTCCACCTTCCCCGGTGCGGTGGAGTAGCTGGGTCCTTTGACACCAAAGAGCACTTCTTCTTCACAAAACTTCCTTCAAGACAAGCCTTGAATCCGACGGTACTTAAGTGCAAGCCTGCCGGAGCAACCGTGTGAACCCCCTCACACTCCCTCGAGAAACCCCCTTCCCAGGCTCTTCTCCCTCTCAAACTCCACCCTTTCCTCTCTCCCTTTCAAGCTCTCTCTTCAAGTTTTCTCCAAAAGAACGAAGCCTCAATGGCTGCCAAAGACACCTATCAAGTGCCTTGAGAAAGCTTAAATAAAGAGATCCAAAAACCCTTCCAAATTAGTTCTGGCGGCAAATATCGTCCAGGATGATTGCCAGATCGTCCAGGACGATGTGCTCCAAAAGACGGCTTCAGAAAACCCTAAAAACTCAATTCTGGCGCCAAAGATCATCCAGGACGATCTCAGGATCGTCCAGGACGATCTCAGGATCGTCCAGGACGATGTGCTCCAAAAGGCGGCTTCAGAAAACCCTAAAAACTCAATTCTGCCGCCAAAAATTATCCAGGATGATCGCAGGATCGTCTAGGACGATGTGCAGAATTTGACCTGATAGTCCCGTACGATCCTGGGATAGTCCAGGACGATCAGAACAAATTTTGCACAAATCGTCCAGTACGATATATAGATCGTCCAGGACGATTAGAACAAATTTTGACTCTTAAATCCTTGCCTAAATTGTCATGGCGGCTAGGGTTTTGAGATCATATTGGATCGTCCAGGATGATTAGTTCAATGAACAGATCGTCCTGGACGATCAGAAATCGTCCAGTACGATTTGTTCAAAAGTTGAACTTCAGGTTTTGACAGGATCTCACTCCCCCTAAGTATGTGTACACATGGTCATAAATAAATATATACCATTACAGGACTTGACTCAAGGAATTAAAAAGTACATCAATGAGAAATACAATAAAGCCTATTCTACTTATTCTTGAGTCTTGAATTTTTCTTGTATTGATGCATGCTGTTCCTGAAATGTTAGTACACACACAAATAAATATACATTTCAAATATTAGAAGATGTGAGCCATAATGTTTGTTATCATCAAAACAGAAACTTGTGAGCCCGAGTCGTAACACTGGAGACGGCAGAGTACCTTGACGATGTTGATCTTGAAGCCTCTCTTTCCTAGAGAACTTTCCTAAGACTCCCCAAAGCCACAAGAAGAGCAAATCATGTAGCTAGCTTGGAGCCACCGTGTGATCCCCTCACACTCCTTTTCCCTCACGCTCAAGCTCACCTTCACCTTCCTCTCACAAGCCCTGGATCTCTCCAAAGAAAAATTCTCCCTCAAGAGTCCCTTCCTCTCTCAATGCCTCTCACAGCAAGAAGACAGACCAACAACCCTCAATTGAAAAAATTAAAGTTATTATTTTTAAATGAGGCTTCAGAAAACCCTAAAAATTTTGACTTTTTCATCTCTATTCGTACAGTACGATATAGAATCGTACAGTACGATCAATTCAAATATAGCTTCGTCTAGTACGAGCATAGACGACAGTTCTCAAATTCTATAAATATTGTACGGTACTATATGTATATCGTACAGGACGATCATGTTATTTTCAACTATTCGTACAGGATGATCTGTGGGATGATCCCTGGGACGAGCAACTTCGTCTCTAACTATCATCCAGCACTGCACTATTCATACAGTATGATTAGTTCATTTCAGGCTATCGTCCAGTACGATATGAATATCGTTCAGGATGAATAGAACAAAAAATATTGGTTTCATCTGGTACGATCAAAGGGACGAATGAAATCATCTCTAACTATCGTACGGTACAATATAATATCATACAGTACGATCTAATTTAATTAAGAAACCAAAGTTTATTTCCTGATTATGGGAGATACTTTTGGTAAGTATTCAATTAATCGTACAGTACGATCTGGATCGTATAGTACGAAGAGTTCAAAAAATTAAAATCATAAACTTACCAAACTTATTCTGGTGGCTAGGGTTTTTCAATTGAACCTCATTGTACAGTACGATTACCATCGTACAGTACGATTATGTTACAAAACTAATCATCTGGAAATAGCCGTTAGCCTGAGTATTAATGATCCATCGTACAGTATGATTAAAAATCGTACAGTACGATAATTTTTTTAAAAAAATTTTAACATGAAAACAAATCTCCCCCTGTGTGTGTGCATGGTTGCTCCTTTTACATACATACTTTTATGGCAGACTCAAGAAAATAAAAATAAAGAAATTAAAAATTACAAGATTTTCAACATCCTATTCTACCCAATATGAGTCTCCAACAACCTTGAGCAGTGTGTACCTGACCTGAAATATTAGTGCTCATAAACAAGGATAAACATTTGTAATCTTAACGAAGTCCATATAAATTCAGTAAGTATTATTTGTCACTATCAAAATTAAGTGCTCGGGATCCTAGATTTCAACAGTTTGGAGGCCAATGGAAGTGGTTCTAAGGTCTGAAAAGGTCATTTGCCCAAAATGACCTATTTTAACCCTAAAGGGCCTATTTGGTCAACCTGGTTAACTTGGTCAACCAGATTGACCTAGGGGCTGGTTTTGGATCCAATAGGTTGGGTTTGACATTTGAAACTTGCTGGAAGTGATTGCATTTGATTTGGAGCTCATTTGGTTCAAATGCCCATTTATACCCCATAGGGGTATTTTGGTCATTTTGATCCCTGGTCAACTAGGGGTCAAATTGAGTCCAAGCAGTTTATTGCTCAATGGGTCATAATCAAGGGTCTGGAAGTGATTTGAGGGTTTGGAGAAGGCTCCAAGGTCAGAATCCACAGGGTGGCAGGTCCAGTGGCATAGATTGTAAATATTTGAAGGTTTTACAGCCTTTAGATTTCAATTCAGTTTATGGGGTTAGAGACCTCAAAATGAGCTCAAATTTGGAGAGTTGTCTCTAGAGACATATCACATCAGTGTGGAACTGATAGATCCTAAATCAAAGGTCATTTGATAGGGTTTTCAAATGTTCAAAAATTTACTAGAAAAGGCTTTCAGGACTTAGACCTTTGGCCTTTGAATTTGATCTGGATTTCTATTTTTGATCTGGATTTTAAGTTTGAATATCTGGGTTAGAATTACCCAAATCATTTATGATCATTTGAAGATCATAAATGATAGGATAGGGTTGAATCTTGATCAGAGATAGGATCAAGGTCTGAAGTAGAATTGAGATCAGGATAGGTTCAAGGTTTTGAGAGGTTTGAAGTCTGGATTTGATTGAAATTTGAATTGAATGAAGGTTTGGATTAATCCTAGATCTAGATTGATCTAAGGTCTAGGCTAATCCTAGAATCTGGGTAGATCTAAGAACCTGGAGTCTAAGAGAATCCTAGGGTCTAGGAAGGTCTTAAAGTCTAGGATCTAAAAGAATCCTAGTGTCTATGGAAGTCTTAAGCTATGGATCTAGGAGAATCCCAAGATCTAAAATAATCTAGAGGGTAGATTGATCTAGGACCTGAATTGATCCTAGGGTCTAGAATAGATCCTAAGGACTGAAGTCTAGGAAGATCCTGGAGTCTATAAGTCCTAGGGTTTAGGGTCTAGAACAAACCTAAGATCTAGAAATCCTAAGATCAAGAGGAAACTTAGGATCTAGAAATCCTGAGGTCTAGGATAGATATAGAGATAAAATAGATCTGGATTGGCTTAAGATTGAAATTGATCTGAATCTAGATTGAATCAAAGTCTGGATTCATCTAAGATCAAATTGATCCTAGGTTCAAGATTGATCCTAAGAACTGAAAAGATCCTAAGGTCTAGATTCTGGAAAGGTTCTAGAATCTAAGAAACCCTAAAGTCTGGGCTCTTCTAGAATTCCTAAGACCTAGGAAGGCCAAAAGGTTTTGGAATCTAAAAGAAACCTAGGATATGGGAAATTCCTAGGATTTAGGGACTATAAGGATCCCAAGGTCTAGACATCCTAAGATCTATGATCTAGAAGAATCCTAGATCCTAAATAGATCTCAGTGGATAGAGCCTAAAAGGATCCTAGGATTTAAATTAGCCTGGAATTTGATTGAGCTGAGTTTAAAATTAATATGGTATTAAGATTGATTTGAATCTGGATTGAGCTAAGATCATATTGATCCTAGGGTCAAGATTAATTTGAAGGAATCCTAAGGTCTAGAGCAGAATCTAGGGATTAAAGTCTAAGAAGATCCTAGAATCTAGATCAGCTTAAATGAGTCTTAGGGTCTAGAGTAGATCCTAAAGACTAAAATCTAAGAAGATCCTAGAGTCTAGATTGGTCTTAAATTGTGTTGATCTGGGGTCAGGATTGATCTGGGGTCTGGATGGGTCTTACTGACCTCATACAAAAATAAGGTCAACACCTAGGTAGAAGATTGGCTAGGATATTAAAAGAGTAGTCACATGCAAAGAAGAAGTGAGAGACATTTTCAGGGTGAATGTTGCAGAGATAGCAAATTGGATCATAATTTATAATCCTCTTTAATAACGCATCAATTATTTTATGGCCACAACATAAAGACAACCAGCCATATATAGAGAAGCATAAAAGCTTGAGATTTATGCCAGATAGAGGTATGCCATGACCATAGGGCTTCCTCTCTATAGAATTACATAGAAAATACTTTGACGAGCTGAAAGTAGAATTATCCCATATCAAAGAGTTAGCAGAGAGGTCCATGCAAATAAGAACAGAGGTGAGAAGGTCCAAATTTTTCCTATTATGAAAGTAATACAAATTCCAAGAGTTCTCTCTAATCAGCATATGAAGAGGGGCATTAAAGGGAAAAAGGTTAAAAAAAAGGATCAGTAGAGGGAAACTCAAATAGGAATTTTCACAGACACCAATGATCTTATAAAAGAGAGATGGGTGAGTGAGGAGTGATTTTAAAAGTGAATTTATGCTTAACTTTAACTATCATATCATAAATTACTTTCCATAACTTAGAAACAAATTTGTGAGAGTTTTTCCAGAGGGAGGTGTAATATTAAAAAGCCAGTTATACAGAAGAGATTGTGAGTTATAAATCCTGTAGATAAGAGTGCAGTTGAAAGAAAACTGTAGGGCATCAATAACTTTGCTAAACACCAGTAAGTCATCAGCATAATACAAATAAGAAATCTTGAAACCTTCTAGACTAATAGAATTAAAGCACTAACTAGGGTTGGGGAATCTAATAAGCAAGGTAGGGCATCCATATTAAAATAAAGCAGATACAGGCTTAAAGGACAGCCTCGGACTAGTACATAAGGGGAAGTGCCACTCTAATGCACCATCAATATAAATGGAGAATTTAATATCAGTAATACAAATTTTACCCAGTAAACAAATTGAGGGGGAATACCTGTAACATCCCAATCTCTTAACTATCGAGATATTGTCCGCTTTAACCTAAGGGCATCACAATTTTGTCATGTTGGTGCAACTCCCAAGGTAGTCACCCATCCCAAGATTTCTTTAGGATGAGCATGCTTAACTATAGAGTTTCTTAATAAAATTTTAACCATTACACCAAAAGGTGCCTTGATCCTCATCAAAATCTTTATCCCAGAATTATTCATAAGGCAGATAGGATTCTAGAGGTGGTCCCTATAAGTTCTAGTAGTTACTCCTGCCACGTAGCACTCTATCCCTTATAGGATTTAAGAGGTGGCTTCTATGGCATAGCTCTCTATCTTGTATGGAACTTAGTTCTCATCTTCTAGATGATGTATTTCTCTGATACCATTTATAACAGGCCAAACTCTTGACTATTGAGTTATTGCCCACTTTAGTCTAAGGGCTTCATAGTTTTGTCCTTTTATTATAACTTCACAGGAGGTCACCCATCCTAAGATTCCTTTTTTTGGGATGAGAACACTTAACTGTAGAGTTTTTAAATAAAATTTCAACCATTACACCAAAAAGGGACTCAATATTTAAGAGTTTAGCTTCTTTTACTTGAGGGGTTTTATAATACCCTTTTGGATCAATCTCATAAGTAGAAATTCTCTAGATACTATTTCAAAGGCTTTGCTAATATCAAACTTAACACACAGGTATTTGTTAAATTACACTTTGATTTCTATACAGACTAAGGAGTTTAGAGGCAAAAATGACATTATTCATAGAAATTCTTTACTTAATGAAGCTAAACTGAGAGGGGCTGATGATGCTAGGCATAATAGGTTTTAATCTTTCTGCCAGTATTTTAAAGATACTTTTATAGAGAGTATTAGAGAGAGTAATAAGTCTAAATTCAATAAGGGAGGTAACATGCGATGATTTAGGAATTAAAATTAGAGCAGCAGATTTCACATTACTAGGGATATAACCTTGGTAAAAAAAAAAGACTTCACTACCTTACAAAGGGGAGGGCCAACCACAAGCCACCTAGCTTTATAAAAGTGGAAGTTGAAATCATCTGGATTAGGGGCAGAAGAGGAAGAACCAGAGAATACAATATGTTCAATTTCTTCATCAAAAATAGGGGTGGTGAGGATGGAGGCAAGGTTGGGAGGTAAGACTTTTCCATTAAGGAAAATGGAAAAGTTAGTGAGAGGAGGGGGGATAGGGTTATAAAGTTCCTTAAAATGTTGGATAATAGCTGAGTAGCATTATCGAGAGTATTGGAAGACCCTGCTAGAGAAATATAAACAAAGATCTTATTATAATTCTTCCTTACACAAATTTTAGAGTAGAGAAACTTAAGGTCATATTCACCATGCATTAGCTAATTTGCTTTGGCTCTTTGAACCACCCAAGAGGACCAAGTAGTTTTGCATTTAGCAATTTTACAATTAATATCCTTTAGGTTATTATTTAATCAGTAATCCAAAGGGTCAGATTCCAAAAGTGAGATATAAAGACTTTACTACTTATGAAGATCATTGATAGAAGAAGAAAGAGAGGATACAGAGGCCCATTTCTCAAACTTGATACAACCTTTAAGTTTCTGGAGTTTCTTATAAAGATCCACCATAAGATTTCTAAGACTTGGGATAAAAAAATGGAAATTAAGTTGGCCCAAAATTTATCTAACTTTGTCCAGTAGTTCTTGAAGAGAAATCTATGCTTCAAGGAGGCTTGTCTTTGAGAGGAGTTAAAGTGCAAGATGTGAGGTAGTAGTCATAATAAGAGGGGTTCTGTACATAGTAATATGCTTTTGGAAAGACTTCTAGCCAAGCATCAATAATTAAAGCTCTGTCCAATTTATTATATATAAGATTATTAGATCTCTAATTAGTGTAAAAACTATCAAACTAGCATCAAAGATGAGGGAGTTAAAGTAACCAAGCCTACTTGGATACAGAAGATTCCCCCAAAGCCTTATCAGAAGAGTACCAATAATAGTTTAAATCACCAAGCACAAACTATGGTGTGGGAGGGGAGGGAGAGATAGATCTGATTTGATCCCAAAGGATTGTCCTCTCTTCCTAGTTATTAGAAGCATAAACAATAGAGAGCAACAAGGCTGATTATTGTCAAAATAGACCCACCCACTAATCATTTGGGAGGAAGAGAAGGAAGGTTAAACTTGATTCTAGAAGAACACCATTTAATCCAAATTCTGCCATATGAGGTAGAGGCAAAATTATGACAGCTATCCTCATTGTCAAAAATGGAATGAGATGTAAAAAATTAAGAATTCGAGAGTGCATCAATATGAATCCTGTTCTCCAAAATACAAATCATATTAAGATGAAATTTTTGTACAAAATACTTAAAGCAAGAGACCTTGTCAGGGTTATTAAACCCCCTAATGTTCCAAGAGGCTACTGTGGCAAGATTATTAATGTTTTGAGGATGAGTTAGGTGGCTTTTAGACATGTTTACTTATGGTGGTTTTTAATTGTTGGAGAGATGTGGAGGATGAAGGATTAGTTTTAGCGAATGTTGAGATAGTAAAATTTTGCTCCTTGAGCAAAACAATATGAATCCTGATCCACCAAGGGATCCTTAAGCACATCAAAATTTTTTGGCAAAATGTAGCCAGAAGTAGTGATATTAGAGGTCTAAGGGGAATTGAGGCAAAGGAAATTGCAATAGAAATCACTTCAGACGGGGAATTTAGGTTGGGTAGAGAGTGAATGGGTTGGGAGGAGCTCATTTGAGGAGAGGGGACAATAATGGAGGGGGGAATAATAACAAGAGGGGGTGTGAAGGAGCTCAGGGGAGGCGGTTGAGGCTGGTTAGAGCTATTGGGAAAGTTATGGGTGGATGATTTAGGCAAATGCTTAGAGTGATTAACTCAATTCTTACTCCAACCGCGGTGCAAAAGATCCCCAGTGGGTTGTGGGATAGTAACTTTGGAGGGGCAAAGAGAAGAGGGATTGACCATAGAGCTGCAAAGCACACAAGTAAGGGTTTCCATTTGTATTGAATTTTCAAATTCATACAAACACCCATAATAGAGATGGGAATGAAATCTAGGTAAGAAGACTTATTAGTAACGTGAGATCCTTACATAAATAAGCCTACGCTTTAGAGCAGTGAGATATTCCATGGCCAGTGGGTAACCAATTTTACTTATAATTTTTGATATCCCTATTGTATTTCAGTATACTAGCGGCAAGTCATGAATCTTAATCCAAATCGAGATAAAGGTAAAGTTTTTGTATTGCTGTCTCAAGTGAGGAGACCACTTCTGAAGGATGAAAGGTTTCCCTTGGAGAAACCAAACTCCACTAGACCAAGCCATCTGGTAATCTTCAGGAAAAACAAATTTAAGGAAGAAAAACCCATCGCTTAAAGAAAGAGGATTAATGGATCCTTTTAGCTTCCATGTCTTATGGATCACTCAAACTTAATACTGTATTAATGTCATATTAAATTAATTTGATTTAATATGGATTTAGAGCTCTAATTATGAGTCATTCTTGAAATTGATGCTTACATGGTAGAGTTATTAATTGATTAGAATTAGTACTTTATTATATTAATTATAATTATTAACATATAATTCTTGGAATATTAATTGCATAGATCTATATATGTTTAGATAATAAGATGATTATATGAGTTTAAGTTCTTGTTTTTCGTTTGTTGTATTAAATTTAACAAATGCAATATGCTTATTTTTCTTATGGAGAAAACATATAAATTGATCAGTTAATTTTATTATATAAATATTTCTCATTTGATATAATTATTCATTAATTTAAAATTAAATTAAATTATAATATGTCACCAAACTGACCTCTATTAAATCAATTATTTAATTTTAAAATTAATTGAATATTGCTAAAAATTTAAAAGTCTATGTGAAAATAATCGGCCCAAAGGAAGATTATTTTTTACTAGCTATAAAGATATAGTAATAAATATATGATAATTTTAGAACTATTCATGCATATAAAAAGTCAGTCCAAAGAAAGGCTTATTGTTGGCAAATTTTATTATCAATATTTATTAGCTATAATTTTAAGAGTGCTATTTACATATTATAATTTTTTTCTAAAATTAAATTATAATGTCATGTTAGGTATCTTATAAAGTGCCCATCTTACATCGTTGCTAATTGCGAGCTTATTTTTGTGCCTTTTTATTTAATATTTCTTAAATATCTACAAATTTAAATAATATTTCAGTTCTTAATAGCTCTTATTTTAACAAATAGAAAGAGCATATTACTATTGTTCTTAGGTGTATGAATCTAGACTGTATGGTTCGGACTGAATGCTCTCCTGCCCTTACTACAAAAAGCAATTTCAATAAAGGGAAAATTTTGAAAAATGGGACGTTAAAACTATATGAGTCTTATGATCATGAAGAACTCTAATCCAGATATCATCAGGGTTGCAATGTTTGAGAAGAAAAATGCTAAGAAATTTCTAAGCCAAATAGCGGGCTTTTTCATAGGTTTTGAAAAAGCCAAAATATGTACTATTTTTAGTAAACTTATTTCAATGTTGTATATAGGCAAAAGGAACATAAGGGAGTACATTATGGAAATGTCTAATCATGCTACAAGACTAAGAGCATTAAGGTTAGAATAGTCTGATGACATTTTTGTGCATCTAGTCTTAATCTCTCTTCCTACATAATTTAGTCCTATTAAGATAAGATATAACACTCAAAAGAAAAAAATGGTTTCTTAATGAGCTCATTGCTACTATTTTGTTGGATACTCTGAAAGGTCAAAAGACTTTAAGTTTTATGATTTCTCAAATAAATTCATTTTTGAGACAGGCAATGCTAAGTAAATTGAAGAAGTTGAATATAGTGTGGGAGTGATAAACTCAAAAATTTTAATTTTGAAGAGGAATTGATGGGCGCTGTGGAGTGAACTTTTGAATTTTATAAAAATCTTAGACTTCATCACTCCTAAACAATGCTTAGATTTTTCTTTGATATAAAAAAATAATAGAAACCTACATAATATATGCAATTATACATGTCGAATTAAGTAATAAAGTGATAGAGTAGAGTATCAAACCCATGAGAAAGTATATTTACTTGCAATAAACTACTACCATTTATTCTAATTGTAATAATTATCCTACAGAAATAAAATAATATTTATGCAGATTCTATCTCTGAATAAAATAGTTAAAATATTATATAGAATATTTGATAAAAGTTTTTTGGATTAATGAGTGTAAATTTCATATATTTTTTAATGAGACTCTTAATTATTAATGTAAGTCCAAGCATATGCATCCTTAAATCTCTGTCGAGCTTGTAGGGGTGAAAAGGATATTTGCTGACCGCCTATAATTACTATATCTCCTCAAGAACCTAGAATATTTTACATCCTATATCTAGGCATGCAAATATTATATCTCAATATTCCATGTTATTTTTACATTCCTCCATCAAGGCTATACATCATATTATATTTTAACTACACATATGGTCACTAAATATATTAAATTAAGAATGAGATAATATTGAAAATATTATTTAACATTTATAGAATAAGAGTCTTCATTAGTACTTAACATGTAATTTACATCATCAATCCAAAATAAGAGAATTGGCCATACATAAAATAAATAACAAGAAAACTCATTTCATTAAGCTCACAAAAAAATAAAAATATAAGAGCGTGATATCACCAAAAAGGATCAAAGTATCTTCTCTACACTCCTCCTTGAACTTATAAAGTTGCTTTAAGAAACACGAAGTAAATACTTCAAATGATTGCATCTTATATTTTTCTAGCCTCCCTTAAATTTTACTCTAAGATGGAACTAGAGAAGTACTCTAAAAAAAGTACTGAATTTCTATTTATAAGAGAACACAAAAAGGTATCTGGCTCTGCGACACTTGAAAGAGTGGCACTACGGTGCCATTGACGGTGCTAAAACATTTGCACCACCGTGGAACTTGTTGATGCGAATCAGTTACTTAGTTAACAGTCATGTCTTTTCACTGAGATAATATGGCCCATAAAAGTTACAAATGCAATGCTGCGGTGTTATTGACATTTGAGTACTGTGGCACCCGAATGACAAAAAATGGTGCCAAGGCTTAAGAAATTATGGCGTCGCGGTATTTAAAATAGAGAATTCAGCACTGCCAAGCTAACTTTTTGACACGGCGATGCTGGCAGTTAGTTTTTCCCAATCTATGAATTATGAAGTAGTGTACATTTGAATAATGATCTAGGGTTTTATTATTATTCTAATTTTATAAAAAATTTAATTATTTATTTTATTATGGTTAATTAAATAGTCAAAATAGAGAGATATTAATAGTAGATAATATAAAAATATAAGTATAAGGAGAATTTAATAAAATGAAAATAAAAACATAAATGAACATTATTAAAAAAATATATGCTTTTATATGAATGATAGAAAAATATGACATATGTGATATACATAAAACTAAAATACAGGGTACAAGATAACTAGTGCTTAAACCATCACTCTCACCATCACAATAAGATTACTAATGACACAAGTGGGTTGCCTCCCACAAGTGCTATGTTTATAGTCTTCAGCATGGCTAGCCTAGATTTATTAATTTAGTTAGGGGTACATTGCTATAATTCTTCAAATAATTTTCACGAGGATCTTTTTCTTTTTCTTTTGGGTTAACTTTAGTATTGCTAGGCAATAATCAAAGAGATCTACTACTCACTAAAATTGCAAGCTGATTTAATTAGGTTTCCAAAATTTTAATAGAAGTAGCTTGATTTTGTAATTGTGTCCCTAACTGCATCACTACATCTTCCAATGATGATATTCTACTTCCAAACTGATTGCTTTGATTAAATCTTAGAGTAAATGTATGTCTAGGATTAATAGTAGATTATTGAGGATTCTTTCTATTTACTCCTTGATTATCATGACTAGAATTTTATTGATTGTTACCAGAAACATTATTTAACCAATTAAAATTAGGGCGATTCCTCTAACTTGGATTATATGTATTGAAGTAAGGATTATTTTATCTTTTAATTAAATTAATATTTTAAATCCCTTGCACATTACTATTTTCAATTAAATTTTGATCCTCTAATTGCATAGATGATTCAGTTCTTAATTCAAAATTCACTCCTATTTTACTCAACTTCTTAGAAATTATAGCAACTTGTATAGCCAACATTAAGAAAGCATCAAATTCATAAATTCTTGCTACTCTCTTAATATTTATCCTATCAGTAGTCCATTCAAAACTATTTGTAGTCATTTTCTCTATTAATTCATATACTTTTTTAAATGGCTTAGACATTAATGATCCTCCAGCTATATCATCTATGATTGCTCTAAGAGATCCTGTTAATCCATTATATATGTTGCGACTTGAGCTCACGAGTTTATATTTTAGATGATAATAAATATTATGGCTCACATCTTTATGTCTCATAATATTTTTATTCTATATTTATTTATGTGTATACCAATAGTTCAGGAACACCATGTACCATCCAATAAAGAATCAGAGCTCAAGATTGGGTAGAATAGGTTATACTATAAAGAGTATATAATATTCATTGATGTAATTTTTGATTTCTTGAGTTGAGTCCTGTAAAGGTGTTTGCTAGCTTGGTGACCATGCACACACACACACTCAATAGAGTGAGATCTAGTCAAAACCAAAAGTTCAATTTTCGAACTAATCGTACTGGATGATTTCGATCGTCTGAGATGATTAGTTCATTGAACTAATTATACTAGATGATTTCCATCATCCAGGATGATCCTTTATGATCATGGAAATTAACTACCAGTGATAATTTAGGTAAGGTTTTAAGAATCAAATTTTAGTCTAATCACCTAGGATGATATCCATCATACTGGATGATCAATACAAGTCATGCCTAAATTGATCTTGTGATTAGGGAACTAATTATGGTTAAATTATTCAATCAAATTATCCTGGATGATCTGTATATCATACTAGATAATGTTTGTCGATAAATTTGATTTTCCTAAACTGTCCCAGATGAAATACCATCATTTGTCTTCTAATCATCCAAGACGATCCCCAATATCGTACTGGATGATCTGTACAAATTTGAACTGATCATCATGGACTATTCGAATATCATCCAGCACTATCAGTCAAATTCTGCTCATCATCCTGGATGATCCTTAGATCGTACTGGATGATATTTGGTGGCAAAATTGAGTTTTTAGGGTTTTCTGAAGCCCTTTATTTAAGCACATCATCCTAGACAATCCTGCGATCGTCCTGGATGATCTTTACCGCCATAATTGATTTTTTAGGGTTTTTGAAGCCCTCTATTTAAGCTTTCTCAAGGCACTTGATAAGTGTCTTTGGCACCCATTGAGGCTTCTTTTTTTTGGAGAAAACTTGAAGAGAGAGCCTTGAAAGGGAGAGAGGAAAGGGTGGAGTTTAAGAGAGGGAGAAGATCTTTGGAGGGGATTTCAAGGGAGTGTGGAGGGGGCTTCACACAGTTACTCCAACAAGCTTGCACCTTAGTACCATCGAATTCAAGGTTTGTTTTGAGGGAAGTTTTGGGAAGAAGAAGATCTCTTTAGTGTCAAAGGACCAGGTTCTTTGCCTTCACTAGGAGAGTGTAAAAGGATTCCAAATTCTCTGCCTCACTAGGAGGTTGAAAAGGATTTCAGGTTCTCTCCTACACGGGGGAGGTGGAAGAAATTTTATAAGGGCTTCTTTGCCTAGCTGTGGGGGATAAAGATGAGTCACTAAATATTTAGTGCAATACCTGGAACAGGAGGTTCTGGGGAGTGGACGTAGGTTAAGTTGTACCAAACCACTATAAATTCTAGTGTGTTTTTTCTGATTATTTTCTACACTTTATTTTTTCTACGATTAACTGCTTGGGTGAAATCTCTGAATTATATTTTTATTATTAATTTAATTCATTTTCGCTGCAAGATATAAAAAGATTTTTCTTTTGATTAAAGAAGTTTTTAAATATCCAATTCAACCCCCTCCCCCTCTTAGTTAGCCTCGGGACTAGTTCTTTAGGGTTTAACAACCCTCACGAACTTTCAATATAATGTTTGAATAACCAACTAATCAAGTAAAGCATTGTGAGGACTTTTCCTAATCATTTTTTTAAATCTCTCAACTCTCATAAATTAATTCCCCTTCAAACTATATAAAAGAAGTAATATTATTTCTAAGTTTGGTAATCTTTGAAGGCGAAAAATACTTAGCAAGAAACTTATGAGCAAACTCATTCTAATTGGTTATAGAGCCTAGGGGTAAAGAATTAAACCACATCTTAGTTTAATCTCTCAGAGAAAATGGGAATAATCTAAGTCTAATAACATTATCACTAACACCATTATACTTAAATATTATACAAATTTCTAAGAAACTGGCTAAATATATATTGGGATCTTTAATAGTTGTTCCCCTAAAATAAGAATTTAAAATCATTTGAATTATGACATATTTTAATTCAAAATAATTAGATTGGATTGTAAGTCTATTAATGCTCTCATGAATTCTGCCTACTATTAGCATAATTCGTAAGAGGTTTAGAATGATCTTGATCTAGTACATGTTCAACCATTTTCACAATCTTTTTGATTTTTTGAATTTTTGAGAGGATTCTTTCTATTTCAAAATCAAACAATAAGGGTTCCTTTCTATGTTTATAAAGCATGCAACCATGAATATGCAATCAGCAAATAAAAAAAATAAAATAAAAGATACAAGTATGTCTAATAATATATCTAATTCAATAATATAGTTAAAAATATAAAAAATAAAATAATTTCCTGACAACGGTGCTAAACACTTGATAGGGCTGTGGAGTGAACTTTTGAATTGTATAAAAATTTAGGACTCTATCACCCCTAAACAATACTTAGATTTTCTTTGATATAAAAATAATAAAATCCCACTTAATATATACAAGTATATATGCTAAATTAAGTAATAAAGTGATAGAGTAGAGTGTCGAACCCATAAGGAAGTATGTTTATTTATAATAAATAACTATCATTTACACTAATGATAATAATTTTTCTACTTAACTAAAATGATTTTTGTGCATATTCTATAACTGAATAAAATAATAAAAATATTGGATATAATATTTAATAAAAGTATTTCAAATTGATGAGTGTAAATTTCATATATTTCCTAATGAGACTCTTAATTATTGATGTGATTCAAAGTATATGCATCCCGAGATCTTTGTTGAGCTTATAGGGGTGAAAAAAATATCTGATGACCTCCTATAATTACAGTATCTCCTTAAGAACCTAGAACATTGTACATCCTATATACAGGCATACAAATATTTTATCTAAATATCTCTGGTTGTTCTTGCATTCCTTCATTGAGGCTATACATCACACTATATTTTAACTATACATATGGACACTATGTATATTAAATTAAGAATGAGATCATATTAAAAATATCATTTAATATTTATAGAATAAGTTCTTCATTAGTACTTAACATGTACTTTATATCATCAATCCAAAATAAGAGAATTAGTCAAACATAGAATAAATGATAAGCAAAATATAAGAAATTGATATCACCATAAAGGATTAAAGTACCTACTCTACCCTCTTTCTCTTAACTTACGGAGTTGATTCAAGAAACACTAGCTAAATACTCTAAATAATTGTATCTTTTACTTTCCTAGCCTTCCTTAGATTTTAATCCAATAGGGAATTAGAGAAGTATTCTAAAAAGAAGTATTGAATTTTATTCAAGTAACTGAACTCCCTTACAAACATAACAACATAACTATTTATAGGATAACACAAGATGACTCTGGAACTACAATGCTTAAAAGAGTGGCACCGCAGTGCCATTGAAAGAAAGTAATGCCTTAGAGCTAAAACTTTTACACCACCATAGTGCTTGTTAACATGGATTGGTTACTTAATGAACAGTCATGTCTCTTCACTGAGAGAATATAACCCTTGGAAGTTATAACTATAATGCCTCTACGTTGTTGACATTCGAGTGTTGTGGCACCCGGGTGGTAAATAATAGATTTTAAAATAGAGAATCCAATGCTTCCAAGCTAACTTTTTGATGCCATGGCATTAGTAATGCTACGATGCTGGCTGTGTTTCCATCACAGCACTTACAAATAGAGAACTCGACACCATAATGTCCAAATTATGGTGCCTTGGCTATATTAAAGGTGGTGCTATGGTGTTCTTTCATAGGACACCGTGGCGCTGTAGTCTCCATAGAATTTTTTTTCATTTTTGAATTTTTCCTACATAAAAATAATTAAAATGATACATTTTTATTGAAAATAAAATATATAAAATAGTGCATAATTTACAATTATCAAATTCTCCCCAACTTAAACTCTTGCTTGTCCTCAAGCAAATAAAGAAATTTGTAATTCTAACTAATCAAAATAATCAAAGTAAAAATTGATAATTTAAAATTACTAAAATATAGAATAATATGTCACAATCTATAAGTAGTGGAAATGAATAAAGTTATAATTCTAGTTTAAAGATACTTTTATTATTATTTAATTTGAATTTATATATTATGAATATAATTATTGACTTTAAATTTTTGAATTGAATAATATAACATAAAGATTAGATGTGTTTGTAGTTAAAATTAAAATTTTGTTAGTTCACCATCATTTATACTAGTTCTCCTATCTTATCCTATGTAAGTTTAAATTATAAGAATGTAGTTAGACTCTAAGCTTTTATCTGATACCAATTTTTAAATGTACTCTCTTTCTTTTTCTTCTTTTCTTTTCTTTTTTTAGAACCATTTTCACTTTTTTTTTCTTTTTTTGTAGAGTACATAATTAATGGTTTTGAATATCAGTTTTGCTTAAAATCTTCTTACAATCTTAATGAGTTTAGTGTAAAGATTTAATAAGATTACTAATTTCAAATTCGGGTTGCTATAATTTTAAATTTTAATCTATCCATATATTCTTTAACCTTAATTATTCATCTTCAATTCAAGATCAATATATAAATATATAACTTATAAATTCAAGTTAAGTTAATAATTTAAATGACCTAAGTTAATTAATTATTAGTTTTTCTAATTTATGAATTGTAAAGTAATGTTCCTTCGAACTATAATTTGGAGTTTTATTATTATCTTAATTTTATATAATTTTAATTATCATTTTTATTAAGGTTAATTAAATAATCAGAATGTAGAGATATTAATAAAAGATAATATAAAAATATAAGTGCAAAGGGGAATTTAATCGAATGTAAATAAAACACAATTGAACATTAATTAATAACACATGCTTTTATATGAATAATATAAAAATATAAAACATATGATATAGATAAAATTAAAATACATTGTACAACATAACTAGTGCTTAAAACACCATGCTCACCATCACAGCAAGATTACTAAAGATACAAGTGGGTTACCTCTCATAAACGTTAAGTTTATAGTCTTTAGTCAGACTAGCCTAGATTTATCAATTTGGCTGTGGTGCATTGCTACTATTCTTCAAATGATTTTTACTAGGATCTTTTTCTTTTTTCCTTTGGGTTAACTTCAGTATTGCTAGGTAATGATTCAAGAGGTCTACTATTGATTAAAATTATAAACTACCTTAATTGGGTTTCCAAATTTTTAATAGAAGTAGCTTAATTTTGTAATTGAGTCCCTAATTGTATTACTACATCTTCTAATAGTGATTTTCTACTTCTAAACTGATTACTTTGATTAAATCATTGAGTAAATACAGGTCTATAATTAACAGCAGGTAGTTGAGGATTGTTCCATTTTACTCCTTAATTATTTTGTCTATAATTCCATTAATTATTATGAGTAACATTATTTAACTAATTAAAATTAGGATGATTCCTCTAACCTGAATTATATGTATTGGAGTAGGGATTATTTTATCTTCCAATCAAATTATATTTTCAATCCCTTGCATATTACTATTTTTAATTAAATTTTGATCCTCCAATTATATAGATGATTCAGTTCTCAATCCATAATTCACTCCTATTGTGCTCAACTTCTTAGAAATTATTATAACTTGTGTAGTCAATAATGATAAAGTATCAGAGTCATTAATTTTTGCTACTCTATTATGATTTATTCTATTAGCAGGCCACTAAAAATTATTTGTAGTCATTTTCTCTATTAATAACAAGAAACTTATGAGCCAACTCATTAATAATCCTCCAACTGCAACTTCTATGATTGTTCTAAGAGATCATACTAATCCATCATAAAATATTTGATTAACCAACCAATAAGGTAAAACATTGTGATGACATATCCTAAGAATTTTCTTAAATCTCTCCTAACTATCATAAATTGATTATCTTGCAAACTGGATAAAGGAAGTGATATCATTTCTAAGTTTGATAGTCATTGAAGGTGGGAAATACTTAGCAAGAAACTTATGAGCCAACTCATCCTAAGTGGTTATAGAGCTTGGGGGTAAAGAATTTAACCATATCTTAGCTTTATCTTTTAGAGAAAATGAAAATAATTTAAGTCTAATAATATCATCATTGACACCATTATAATTAAATATTGCACAAATTTCTAAGAAACCTGCTAAGCATAAATTGGAATCTTTAATAGGAGTTCCCTCAAACTGAGAATTTTAAACCATTTGAATTATGATAGGTTTTAATTCAAAATTATTAGCTTGAATCGTTAGTCTATTAATGCTCTAATGAATTATGTCTACTAAAGGATTAGCATAATCCCTAAGAGATCTAGAATAATCTTGATCTAGTACAGGTTTAACCATTTCAAAATCTTTTTTATTTTTAAAATTTTTTAAAGGGCTCTTTCTATTTCAAAGTCAAATAATAAAGGTTCCTTTCTATATTGATAAAACATACAACCATGAATATGCAATTAACAAAAAAATAAATAAAAAAAGATATAATTAGGTCTAATTATATAATTAATTAATAATATAATTAAAATTATAAAAAAATACTTTCTCGGCAACGGTGCCAAAAACTTGATGGGGGTTGTAAAGTGAACTTTTGAATTGTATAAAAATCTAGGGCTCAATCACCCCTGAATAATACTTAAGTTTTCTTTAATATAAAAAATAATAAAATCCCACTTAATATACATAAGTATATGTACCAAATCAAGTAATAAAGTGATATAGTAGAGTGTCGAACCCACGATAAAGTATATTTACTTGCAATGAACTACTACCACTTACTCTAATTGTAATAATTATCCTACTAAAATAAAATGATTTTAATGCAGATTCTATTATTGAATAAAATAATAAAAATATTGTATATAATATTTAATAAAAATATTTTAGATTGATGAGAGTGAAAGTTCGATGTGCACCAAGAGCGGGGGTGAATTGGTATTTTAAAAAATATAAATCCTAACAAGAATTCTAATCTTTTTATGGAATTTGCTTTTTCACTTTTTTTATTTAAATTTTAAATTAGAAAACTAAACTGATCAAGTGCGGAAGCAAAAGACACATTCACAATTACGATGATGGTGAGATAATTTCAAATATCACAGTACACAGTTAAAATTAAAGTTTTCACTAAGCAGTTAGTATAGTAGATAAATGCATGAAAAATTAAAGTATGGAAAATACGAAAAAAGTACACCAAAAATTTTTATAGTGGTTCGGTCACTTGACCTACGTCCATACCGCAGAGTCCTCCACTCCGTGTATTGTACTACTAAAAGTTGACTCACAGCAAGGCGGAGAAGCCTTTACAAGACTCACTTTCACCTTCCCTGGTGTGGCAGAATACCAGATGCTATATCACCCTCCTCATGACGGCAGCGGACCTTCTCCTTTTCTCCCTCTTGGAGACGGCAAAGTACCTTGAGGACGTTGACCTTAAAGCCTCTCTTCATAGAGAACCTTCATAAGACTCACCAAAGCCATAGGAGTAGCAAGTTGCAGCTAGCTCAGAGCAACCGTATGATCCCCTCACACTCCTTCTCCCTCACGCTCAGGCTCACCTTCTCCTTCTTCTCACAAACCATGGATCTCTCCAAAAGCTCCCTCTCAAGAGTTCCTTCCTCTGTTAACCATGGCCTCAATAACCTCTAATTGAATAAGAAAACTCCTTTTTAAATTAGGCTTCAGAAAACCCTAAAAATTCTAATTTGATGATTATGTTTATACAGTATGATCCAATATCGTACAGTACGATCAGTTCAAAAGCAGTCATGTCCAGTACGAATGCAAACGAACAGTTCACAAATTTTACGAACATCGTACAGTATGATCTATAGATCATACTAGACAATCATTTTATTTTTAATTATTCGTACGGGACAATCTATGGGATGAACAAAATTGTCTCTGTTCATCATCCCACACTGTACCATTCGTACAGTACAATTAGTTCATTTTTAGATCATCATCCTGTATGATATAAATATCATCTAGGATGATCAGTATAAAAATCATGATTTTATCTGGTATGATATATGGGATGACCAAAATCATCTTTATTCATCGCACAGTATGATTGACATCGTATAGTACAATCAAGTGTAATTAAGAAACCATGATTTAATTGCCTGTATACGGGGGATAATTTTGGCAAGAATTTAAATGTTCGTACAGTACGATTGTAATCATACAATACGATTAGTTCAAAACATCAAATCTATAATCTTACCTAACCTATCCTGGCAGCTAGGGTTTTCAGGTTAAAATAAATCGTACAGTACAATCACGATGGTACAATATGATTAGTTTATAAAACTAATCATCCAGAATTAGCCATTAAGCCTGAGTTTAAATGATAGATCGTGCAGTATGATTGAATAATGTTGCAAAAAAATATTTAAATTAAGTTAAAAAAATTTAACTCTCCCTCTGTATGTGTGTTCTTGGTCACCCCTTCTACATACATACTTTTGTGGCAGACTCAATAAAATTAAAATTTAAAGAAAATAAAAGTATAAGTTCTTGCACATCCTAGTCTATCTAGTCTTGAGTCTCCAGCAGTCTTGAGCAGTGTGTATCTTACCTGAAATGTTAGTGCTCACAGATAAAAATAAACATTTATATTTTTAGGGATGAACATATTAATTCAGTCAATATTATTTTTCATCATCAAAATCAAGTGCTAGGGATCCCGGATTGCAATAATCTCCTTTTTTTTGATGATGTCAAATAATGTTATCTGATAGGCAAGATAAATATTATTTCTTTCTTAGCTCCGCCTTACTAGATGATGGATTTTAAAAGATGAGAGGATTAAAAAAAAATTAATTAATTTTTTTAAAATTAAACAGAAATAAAACATAACGAGATTAACAGAAAATATGATAAAAACAATAAAGCATAACATAGAACATGTAACATCATAATATCACAGAATTTCTGATGAGATTAAGATTAATGTTACATGTTCTATGTTATGCTTTGTTACTAGATAGAGGCTTCAGTGATAACAACATTGCATTTGCATACAAAGGAAGTCAATGTTGTGCATTCTAAGTCTATCTTAAGATTGGCTAAGAATTCGTAGAGGAGTTTAGAGTGAAACGAAAAAGCAAGGGTAAGAAGAAATTGGAGAGTCGTTGTTTGATTGAAAAAATATAGTTTTGAAAAAGTGTTTAATTTTCTTTGGGAAATATTTAATTTCTGAAATTTAAATTTTATAATTGAACACTTATTATGAATGATATATTACCTCGAAAGGTAAACATATCGTTCTCTAATAGGTTCAGATTACAAATCTTTGAATTTATCTGATTATCGTAGTCAAACTCAAGGAGAAACAACATATGATCTCAAAATATCAGAATGATGTTTAATCCATTGTTCAACTATAATAATTCAGATAAGATATCATTAATTTTATAATCAAAGTTACAATAATAGTATGATATATCTTTCCAAAGAAAGAGGATATCGTCTGTTATCGATTATTTGAAAATGATGATAATGATCGTTGACTTTTAAATTTCCCAAAGATAATTAATTAAAATTTTGAAAACTTGATTTTGAAAATCAGGTCTGGGTTTCTAAATCTCCTACGAGCGCAAGCCCTCGTAGTTAATTACATCATAGGAAATCAGAAAATTTTCTACGAATACTCTCGATTAAAATAGCGATACAAATTTTATTTAAGAATTCAATGTTTGATATCAGAGGAGGTAGGGACTGCAATTTTCAATCGGGAATGGTTCAATGTTGAACACTTATTTCTGGAGTCAAAGGAGAAAGGGTAGGAGATGTTTTGAGATCCTGAATCGCTTCAGAAACACCCCAACTTATCCTAAGTGTTGGGCTTGAATTGGATGGAAAAAAATATTTAGTTTGAATGATCAATTTTATCAGAAAGTTGGGGCTTATATTCCCGGTCACCAGATCGGGAGAATGCCTAGGAAGTGAGGGTAGAGACTAACCTACCAAGTGGGTATGACGTCCCCGGTCAAGATCCCATGGTTTTCCATCGTCCCGAGTTCGTTGGTATCCTTGGCCTACTTAGTCGAGTGCCGACCAGAGGATCCTTGTTAGCAACCATGGGTTACCTCATTCAAGGGGACCTCGTAGGCCAAGGGGCTGGGGACCTAATCCTAGGCTGACAAATAGGAGGTGCACAGGTCTGTGGGTAGTGAACTTATGTTTATGTTATCTAACCTAGGATGCCACTCTCATTTTGTGTGCATATTAATATATCTTAAAATAGAAAGGAACACCGGCCTAACCTAAAGCTAGAGTTCGTGTCCTACCAAGTCAATCTGGGTGTGTGTAGCAGGCTGTGTGGTTGGGGTATGTCCTATATCAGGTAATTGGTTAAAGTTGTTTAATGTTCTAGTTGGTTGAAAGGCTTAAGGGGAGATTTTGGTTAAAGTTTAAGTCTTAATGATTTGAAATTGATTTTAAGATTGATTATTAATTATTTGGTGGATACCACCTTTGTTGTTCACCGAGGCCGTGAAGTTTATTTCACCTTCCTTGGGGCTAATTCAATAGCCTCGTAGGTCTGGGTTACCCAGTGGTACCCGGTATGATTAAATGAATTAGACTTGATTTAAGATTTAAAATTTGATGAATCTTAATTAAGGTTGATTGATTGCTTGTTTTAAAGTTTGATTAACATTTTGTGGATTTTTAAATCAAGTATTTAATTTTCTTTAAGTTATTTGAATTATTTAATATTTTTAATTAAGGGTGTTTTAATGATTTGAGTCCAAATGAACTCTAAACTCCTTGAAATCACCTCCAAAGATCATGAATGATCTAAGGAGGGATTATCAAGTGTTTAAGAATTCATTGGAATTCTTAATCATTTTTAATTAATTAAATTAATTAAAAGTTTAATTTTATTCAAAATTCAATTAAGCTTAAATTTAATGTCAAATCAAGGAGATTTTAATTTTTTCTGTATTAAGGGTTCAATTTTGATTAATTTGAGATATTATGTATATTTTTATGATTTAACTTTGATTTAGTAAATTTCTTAAAGTTTTGAGGGTTTGATTAAGGCTTAATCTTAAGGGGTTTGATTAAGGGGTTTAAAGAATTCAAACTTTAGTGAGAATTTTCCCTAGAGTAGAGAAAGTCACTAAACTCAGGGGGTTTGAATTTCAAGTCAATTAGATTTAAAGAAGTTTTGAGGCTTAATTGAGGGTTTAACTTTAATTAAATCAATTAAGTGGTTTAATGATTAATCGATTGATTTAAATTTGATTAAGATCAAGTTTGATAGTGTACAATAATCCTAAGGTATGGTGTCACTAAGTTTTCTATGTTTGATGTTTGATCCCTAAAGGATATATGTGTGAATCCTAGAGTTTGCCTAAGTTCTCTAAGACTCGTCCTAAATTATTATCCTTAATGATGTCACTAGGTTTAATGGGTTTGAATCAGTGTCACTAACCCTTTGGACATGCATATGAATGTAAACAAGTTATGTCGATGGTACATATTCACTAAATGCAAGAGTCAAGAACTTAAGGTTGGAGGAATAACTCAACAGGAAAATCTAGGAGCCCTATGATCTTCTAAGTTTTAAGAAAACTTACCTGATCACCGGAGCTGATCAACGGTGATTCTGGCCGTAGTACACCGTTTGGAAGAAAGGGGGCGACTGAAGCTCCTTGGTTTTATCTTCCAATCAGCTCCATCAGTACCTCGCAAAAAGGCGAAGAGAGAATAAGGTGTCAGAATATCATGCATGTGAGTATAGAAACTAGTATGAATTAACATGTGAATGAATATGTGAAAATATGAATCAAATCAAATTATTGAGGCAATTTTAAAATGTATGTTATTTTACAAGAATCAATTTCAATGTATGTGACATCTTACAAAAATAATTTCAACACATATAATGATATGCAAGTGAAGAATTTATCCCATATGCTATCTTAGAAGAACAATAGCCATATGTGACTTATTTTAAACAATAAATATATACAGTTATATTCAATGTTGAGGAAATTTAGAATTTGCTTCACAACGTTCAAACTCAAGTCAAACCAAATAGCTTCAATATATGCCAAGTATCTGTAACCTTGATTTATCAACTTAAAAAAAAATAAACAACTGGACACAGCAATATATGTGTTGTTCCACATTGTCGTATATACATCATAGTTGGTATCTGACAATTTATCAAAATAAAATCAAAGGGTAAATGCCTTGAGCCCCTTCCTTCGAAATTAGAACTTGTTTTTTTTTTAAAGCTCATTTACTATATTCAAAGCTTCTGATTCACTGTCAATAAATTTGACACTCACACTAGAATAGAAAAACAGTTTCAAGGCAATTTGACATAAGAAAAGTGCATCTTCCACTAATAATATATTCATGCCACATAGAGGTTGCTTCACACTCTCATCCTTAAACACCACAAAATTATTTTTGAGTATATGCAAAATCTAACCAAATTCTTTTCTCCAACTCATTCAATTATTTTCATTTAATATTCATATTCAATGCAACTAAGAGATGGATAACTCAAAGCAATTCCATTCCCTTCTAAATAACTCAAAACACCTCTCAAAAATATGTAGCCACCTTGCATCGGAACTAGGAATATTTCAATAGTATCCTTTCGAGATGCTTGCAACATAAATCAGAATATATTCCATTCAATCTGGAAGTTGAGAAAGACTTGAAATAAATAAATGAATTTTTCTCCAATTGATTGTTGTGATGACTCAAATGTGATCCAATTTCATTGGGCTCGCACAAGAAAGAAAAAAAAAATTTGCAATCTTGAATCTTGAAAGACCCTCAATCCGTTAAAACCATAATTGTCAGCATTAGATGTTTATGGAAATATAAAATCCAAGACACCCTTGAATTCAAGGGTCAATAGGTCACCACTTAGCTCTTTCTCATTAGAAAACTCTACGCATCCTATACATTTCTACTGTAGAATAAGAAGGACAGTAAGAGGAAGTAAAGGGCTAACAATAGCATCCACAGCAAGTACTATGCTTGCTAAAAGAAAAAAAAATCACCTTGGAGGAAAGTTTACAGAGAAAGGAGGAAATCTATGATGAGGTGAGCACTTAGGAAATTCCAAAGGTAAAAAGGAGGTGTCATCATGGCCTATAAAGAGTCCTTCATATTCAAAAAAAAAAGTCAATGATAGAAATTCTGGTCTTAGAATGGTCAACACTCATCTTGATACAATCTCAAACGCATTTGTGGGTATGCTCACATCAATAATTAAAAAAAAGAAACATGGAATCATATAAAGGAAAAAAATATATCTCTCAAATTTTATGTAAATCAATAAACTTCTACCTCCAAAAGAATTTTCAAGAAATAAATTCATCTAAGGAGAAGTAACTTCTCTAATCTACTCAACATTCTATTCAATAAATGACAATATACAAACTCTTCGGTCTAATATTCACATTCATGTAAAGCATCGGTAATAAGAGAAGAAAGAAACCCAAGATTAATGAACTATCTCCTAAACACATGTATCTATAAGCCTTTAACTGAAGCATTTCAAGAAACGACCTCTCAACTAGAAGACACTATGCATAGATATTGAATTAGAACTTTATGATGCGGTTACGACGATTGAAGCTGCACATGAAATTTGGTCACATCATCGAATGAAATGAAAGAATGTAGTGTATGCTACTCGCTATCATGATTTATAACTTCAAGCAACCAAACGAGTCATAAGAATAATTTTATGCTCATTGCTTTTGTCAGTTCAGGGACAATAAAATGCCAAGCCCACAAACAAAAATATACCAAACATATAATTTGAGAAAAGTGATGGCAGGTTCACTCTTATATAAACAGAAATCACCAAGCCCAATCAAGGCTTATAACAGATGTGTCATTGATAACAAACAATTTATTTAACAGATGTTGTAAGGATTAAACACAAATCAACATTGCCGAGCATTCAATATAACCATCTCCTTGCTCTCTTTATTCACTGCTCAAGATTTAATTAAGGTTTGGAGAAAAGCAATGCATGAATCCTTTAATCTTTCAGCAAGCGAATAGAAGAAAATAACTCAAAAATTCCTTTGAATACAAGTTTTTTTTTTAATAAGAAGCTCAAGAATGATAGCTTGCAAATCACTTTTCAAGAATTTGTATCCCCTCAAAAGAACTATTGCCTTTCCCATTGAACAAGGGAATATAGCATTTGAAATGAATGACATAAGTGTATGCAACCCCAAATTATATTTAACTGAAGAAAAATCAATTCAGCAAAATGTTTCAAATAGCTTATTGAATTCCTAAAGTTATTCACATACATTCAATCTATAAGAATAGAAAAGTATTGCAGCTATCTGATTTTTTTGTCAACAAAAGGGTGCGGCTAATTGATTTGGGAAAAGAATTGAGTCTTACCATCACTGTTCTCATGCAGGGAAGGAAGAACGCATCAAATGATCTAATCAGACAAAGTGAAATAGATGCTGCCATTGACTTATCAAAATGAATCATATGTGCTTATATGCATTCCAACAAATTCTCGTAACAAGATCACCCCTCAAATAAGAAGCTTATTCCTCATTGCTTTTTCATACCCTTTCCAAATAGCAATAGTCTCCATTGATTCTCTTGCCACCAAGATTTTCAAAAGCCAAAGACATGATTGTAGTCATTTATAGAAATAAAGCAGAACAATATAGCCATGCAAAGGAGAATATAAGTGTAAAAATAGACACCATAGAAGGAGAAGAATGAAAGTACGAGATGCGCCAAGAGGGGGGGTGAATTGGTATTTTAAAAATTTAACCCTACACAAGAGTTTTAATTTTTTTTTGTATTTTCAAAACATAATTTAACGACTAATGTGCAGAAGCAAATACAACGTTCACAACGATGAAATTGATAGTTCAATTTTAGATTTTACACTACAATATTTAAATACTGATTTTTCACCAAGCAATTAAAACGCACAAATTTAAAGCATGAAAAGTAAAGTACGGTAAACAGGAAAAAACACACCAGAGATTTTTATAGTGGTTCGGTCACTTGACCTACGTCCACTCCCCGGAGTCCTCTACTCCGGGATTTGCACTAGTAAAAGTTGACTCTCCTTTTGCCCCCACAGCAAGGCGGAGAAGCCTTTACAATACTCACTTTCACCTCCCTCGGTGCGGCGGAATACCAAACGCTATGTCACCCTCCTGGTGACGGCAGCGAACCTTCTCCTTTTTCTCCCTCCTAGAGATGGCAAAGTACCTTGGCGATGTTGATCTTGAAGTGACTCTTCCCTCGAGAACTTTCTTGAAGCTTCCAAAGCCACAAGAGGAGCAAAGCATGCAGCTAGCTTGGAGCCACCGTGTGATCCCCTCACACTACTTCTCCCTCACGCTCAAGCTCACCTTCACCTTCCTCTCTCAAGCTCTAGATCTCTCCAAAAACTTCTCTCTACCGAATCCCCTTCTTTTTCCTCCAAGCCTCTCACAGCAAAAGGATTGATCCACAACTCCCTAAAGAAAATTTTAAGTTGTTTTTATATCAGGCTTCAGAAAACCCTAAAAATTTCAACTTTTGCGTTTCTGTTCGTACAGTATGATTTATAATCGTACAGTACGATCCGTTCAATTACAGCTCCGTCCAGTACGAGTACAGACGAACATGTATCGAATTTTATTCATATCGTACGGTACGATATGTATATCGTACAGTACGATACTGTTGATTCGTACTGTTCGTACGGGACGAACTGTGGGCCGAACCTCGGGACGAAAGAACTCGTCTCTGTCAGTCGTCCAGCACTCATTTAATCGTACAGTACAAATAGCATTTTTCATGATATCGTCCTGTACGATAAGAATATCGTCCAGGATGAATAGTACAAAAATTCTTGGGATCGTTTGGTACGATCGCTGGGATGAAGGAAATCATCTTTGACAATCGTCCAGCACTCCACCAGTCGTACCGTACGATCAGTTCATTTCTTGATATCGTCCTGTACGATACGAATATCGTCCAGGACGAACAGAACAAAAAACCTTAGTTTCGTCTGGTACGATCTCTGGGATGAATGAAATCGTCTCTGTAAGTCGTACAATACGATATATTATCGTACAGTACGATCGACATATAAAATAGAAACCAAAGTTTATTTCCTGATTAGGGAGATAATTTTGGCAAGTTTTAATTTATCGTACAGTACGAACCGTATCGTACAGTACGATCAGTTCAGAAAATCAAATTCAAAAACTTACCAAACTTATTCTGGCGGCTAGGGTTTCACAATTACATATTATCGTACAGTACGATAAGTTTGTAAACTTAATCATTCGAAAATTAGCCGTTAGCCTGAGTATTTTTAATTAATCGTACAGTACGATCCAAGATCGTACAGTATGATTTGCTTAAAAAAAATTAATCATTTTTTAAAAAAAATTCTCCCCCTGAGTGTGTGCATGGTTGCTCTTTTCACATGCATGCTTCTGTGGCAGACTCAAAAAAAAATAAAGAAATAAAAATTACAGACTCTTCAACATCCTATTCTACCCGATTTGAGTCTCCAGCAATCTTTAGCAGTGTGCATCTGACCTGAAATGTTAGTGCTCATATACAAAGATTAAACATTTGTAATCTAACGGAAGTCTATATGTACTCAGTAAGTATTAGTTGTCACCATCAAAATTAAGTGCTCGGGATCCTGGATTTCAACAATCTCCCCCTTTTTTATGGTGTCAAATAATATTTTCTGATGGACAGATGTTCTGACTTCTTTAGCTCCCCCTCAGAAGAGTAGCTTATTAATTTTTAAATAGGAGGAGAAGAAACAGTTTTTTTTTTATTATAACATAAATAAAATAACAAGATAAAAAAAAATAAATGTAGTGAGAACATAAACAACCAATAGCATTTAATAGTAAGCAAAAACATAATACATAACACACAGAAAAGTCTCCCCCTTTTGACAGCACCAAAAAGGGAAGAAAAAGAAAAAATAAGTACACTAATAACAAACAGAAAACAGAAACATCTATAGCAACCTAAAAATCTGGATCCTGATCCGGAGGTGGTGGTGGAGGATCGGGAAACAGCTGGTGGTAGTGATGAAGGGAGGCGAACTGGTGATCGATCGATGTGAAGCGCTCCCTAAACCATTTCATATCCGTGTCATGCTCCTGATGTTGCTGAGCAATGTGGGCATCCAATCGAGTCTCCAGACGATCAAGTCGGCGAATAATGTCGTCGTGAGGGTAGTCGGGAGGAGCAAGGCCAAGTGGTTGGATTGGGGGTGGCGGAGGTGCGTCAGCAGGAGCAGCAGCCTCCTCGTCATCAAACTCGGGATCGGCGGGAGCGGCCCCCCGATGGAACAAGATACGAAAGGAGGCATCCGAGTAGAAGATAGGAAGGTGATCAGGAGGGAGCGAATAATGAAGTTGGTATTTTGCATCTAGGATGTAGCCTATGACATGCCCTAAAGCAAGGTTTAGTTTACGACGGGCACCGGGATATCGGAAGGCAGACAAGGTATGAATGTAGTCAAACACCATTTGGGCTTCATTGAATTTTATGCCAGACATAATGAGATAGGTGACGACAGAAAGTAGGGGAGTAATATGGATGCGATCTCCAGCCTTAGGTATAATAGATGTGCGTAGGACATGCTGGATAACGCGGGCATTTTGATTTAAGGTTTGGACTAGGGGTAGGTGTTGATTGGAGGGGACACCTCTAAGGGTCATATTTACTGACGTCCAATCATAGTCGTGGGAGATCATGGATTGGGGACGAGGGCCGTCAGTGGACAGCCCGATGTGCTCAGCAATGTCGTTGACGGTGATAACGACATTCTGTTTACAGACATAAGATGTGAAGGTAGTGTTTTCAAGGTCGACTCGGATATTGGCAAAAAACTCAAACAAGAGTTTGGAGTGAAACGGAAAAGCAAGAGTCAGAAGGAATTGAAAGCTAGTGGAGGCGAACAGATTCATCACCACAAAATTTAGGGCGGCCTGATTGAGCATGCGGGATGGAGTGAACTTTGCCTCCTTGATTTTGATATACGCTTTCTCGTCCGCAGCGGAGAGAAAATGATCATCGAAGCGCCGAGAGGAGGAAGAGCTCCCGACGATCATACGATCGCGCTTACTGGACCCAGACATTTTGGAAGAAAGGATTGGATGAATGATGAAATTCAGAGGGATTGAAGGTGAGGAGAATTGGCAAAGAATCCCTCCCATTTTATAGAATTTGGGGGATATCGTACAGTACGATTGAGCATCGTACAGTACGATATGCGCAATAATGTCGTCTGGACGACCTTCCAGAAAAGTGAGTCAAATCGTACAGTACGATCAGTATCGTACTGTACGAACGTGAGTGTAAGGCGTTCGTCCCAACGAGTAGTCTGAACGACTTTTGACCAAAAGTGTTCGTACAGTACGAACAGGTGTTCGTACAGTATGATAGGCAATAATGTTCGTACCTGTCGATTTAAATTCGTCCTAATCCGTTTGACACGTGGATCGTATAGTACGATTGGTATGTCGTACAATACGATGACCAATAATTAGTATCGTACAGTACGAGTAGTGAATCGTACAGTACGATAGGTATAAGACATGAAGGATCTGGACCGTGAAGGGGAATGGACGGCTGAGATTGGAGTGATTTGAACCGTATCGTACAGTACGATAGTAGATCGTACAGTACGATTGGCAGAGAATACCAAAGTTTGTGAGCAACATGGGAAGAGGATCAGGAATCCAATTTTTTTGTTTTTTGTTTGTTTTTTGTTTTTTTTAATTTTAACAAAAACAAAACAACCACAAACCACTTTTTTTTTATTTATTTATTTTTTGTTATATTAGGCGTGAATGTCGATGACACCTAATTTGGTTCGTAAAGTGCTAAATGTGTCATAACCTAATGGTTTTGTGAAAATGTCGGCCAATTGATCTTCAGTAGCAATGTGGTGCAGTTCAATATCTCCTTTGGCTACATGATCTCTAATGAAATGATATCTAATGTCTATATGTTTGGTTCGTGAGTGTTGAATTGGATTTTTGGATATGCAAATTGCACTAGTGTTGTCACACATGATCGGAATGGTTCCTACAGGTAGTCCTAGATCTACAAGCTGTTGTTTTAACCACAACACTTGTGCAACACAGCTACCTACCGCTATATATTCCGCTTTGGCTGTGGATAGGGCTACTGAATTTTGTTTCCTACTGGACCATGAAACTAATGATTGTCCAATGAATTGACAAGTGCCAGAAGTGCTTTTTCTATCTACCCTACATCCTGCAAAGTCTGAATCTGAGTATCCTAAGATTTCAAAAGAAGTACTGTGTCTAGGATACCAAATTCCTAAGTTCGGGGTGCCTAGAAGATATCTAAGAATTCTTTTGACAGCAGTCATGTGAGATTCTTTCGGGTCAGCTTGAAAACGGGCACAGAGACACACACTAAACATTATGTCTGGTCTACTGGCAGTCAGATAGAGTAGCGATCCAATTATTCCCCTATACCTCTTTTGATCTACAGACTTCCCACTTGGATCTTTATCCAATTGAATATTAGATCTCATGGGTGTATTCATAGCCTTAGCATTGTCCATTTCATATTTTTTCAAAATATCGTTGACGTACTTAGACTGGATAAGAAACGTTCCACCTTCCGTTTGTTTTACACTAAATCCAAGGAAGTAACTAAGTTCGCCCATCATGCTCATTTCAAACTCGTCGCTCATTATTTTTGAAAATTCATTACATAGGTTTTTCTCCGTCGATCCGAACAATATGTCATCTACATAAATCTGAACAATGAGTACTTCAACTCCTACCTTCTTCAAAAATAAGGTGGTGTCCACACTACCCTTTACAAATCCTCTATCTAGTAGGAACGTACTAAGTCTTTCATACCAGGCTCTAGGTGCTTGTTTTAACCCGTACAGTGCCTTTTTCAGTTTGAACACGTGGTTTGGAAATTGTGAGTTTTCAAACCCCGGAGGTTGCTCCACATACACATCTTCCTTGATTACTCCATTCAGGAAGGCACTCTTTATATCCATTTGATACAGCTTAAAATCCCTAAAACAAGCAAAAGCTAACAGTACCCTGATGGCTTCTAGTCTAGCTACCGGAGCAAAGGTTTCTTTAAAATCTATTCCTTCAATTTGGTTATACCCCTTCGCTACTAACCTAGCCTTATTTCTTACTACTATTCCTGAGTCATTCATCTTATTTTTAAAGACCCACTTAGTTCCAACCACACTTTGCTCTTTAGGCATTTTGACTAACTCCCATACATCATTCCTAACAAATTGATTCAACTCTTCTTGCATTGTTAGGATCCAAAATTCATCTCCTAAGGCTTGATCTATACTCGTGGGTTCAATCATAGATATGAATGCAGAATGGCTAACCTCTTTCCTAAGTCCATGCCTAGTTTTTACCCCTTCTGATGGGTCTCCTAAGATCAGCTCTCTAGGATGACTAGAAGAAAATTTCCAATCTTTAGGCAGATGTTCCGGAGGATCCGCTCTAGTCTCTATGGTAATGGTTTCTACTCCCCGTATAACCTCAACTTCTTCTTCTTCATGATTAGGTTCATATGTCTTATTGGATTCATCAAATACCACATGAGTGGACTCTTCTACTACTAGGGTTCTCTTATTGAATATTCTATAGGCTTTACCTACATATGAGTAGCCTAGGAAAACCCCTTCATCAGATTTAGGATCGAACTTTCCTAAGGGTGACTTGCCATTGATTAGGATGAAGCATTTGCACCTGAAAACGTGTAAGTGGGAAAGATTGGGTGTCCTACCCTTAAGCAACTCATAGGGTGTCTTATTAAGTTTGGATCTAACATTTACCCTGTTTAATACATAGCATGCGGTATTTACTGCTTCTGCCCAAAAGTATCTAGGGAGAGTGTATTCAGCTAACATAGCCCTAGCAGCTTCAACTAAAGTTCTATTCTTTCTTTCTGCTATTCCATTTTGCTGAGGAGTTCTAGGGGCAGAGAAATTATGTTCTATTCCAACCTCTTTATAAAAAGATTCAAACTTATCATTCTCAAATTCCCCACCGTGATCACTATGAATTGTTGAAATTACACATCCTAATTTCCTTTGAATCCAAGTGGAGAAAACTCTAAATTCTTCAAATGACTCACTCTTATGAGCTAGGAATTTCACCCAAGTAAACCTAGAGTAGTCATCTACTATTATAAACCCATACAACTTCCCTCCTAGGCTGGCTGTACTAACAGGTCCGAACAGGTCCATGTGGAGAGTTTCTAGTGGCCTAGTGGTGCTGATATCCTTGATTGCATGAAATGAAGATTTAACTTGTTTTCCTAATTGGCAAGCATCACAAAGATGGTCCTTAGTAAAGTCTAACTTTGGTATGCCTCTAACTAAGTCTTTCTGAGTGATGTTCCTAAGTGTTTTCATACTAGCATGGCATAGTCTCCTATGCCATAGCCAAGAGTCATCTGCTATTATTTTCAGACACAAAGAGTTTGAGGTTTCAATGCAGTTCAAGTCTAACATGTAAACATTGTTTATACGTTTTCCTTCTAACACAAGTGAATCATTTAAGCTAATCATGCATTTGTTAGACAGAAATTTTATATCAAAGCCCTTGTCACATAGTTGACTTATACTTAAAAGATTATGCTTTAAACCATCCACTAAAAGTACATTCTCAATAATTAAATTTTTAGTATTTCCAATGATACCTGAGCCCACCACTTTTCTGGTGGTGTTGTCTCCCAAAGTTACCTTGCCTCCAGACCTGGCCTCCAGTGTCACGAACTGCTTCATGTCTCCAGTCATGTGTCTCGAGCAGCCACTGTCCAGGTACCACATGCTCTCACTAGGTCTTTTGTGAGAGCATCCCTACAATGTCAATCATGGATTAGCTTTGGGAACCCAAGTGAGTTTGGGTTCCACATCATGCTTATATGAATGAAATGTATGCATGTTATGCTGTGATGAATGCGATTTTGGTCTCCACACTAGATGTGTCCTATAGTAAATTGAGCACGTGCGAGCTATGTGACCTAGCATGCCACAAGAATAACATCTAACACCTGGAAATGGGTTCACTAATCTACGAGGGTGGTAGTGCCTATTTCTGGGTTTGGATGATGCATGCCGTGCTGGTTTTGAATGAGATGATTCACATGGTGGAGGCTGAAAGAATTCAGCAAACGTGGGAGGTTTTTTATTATTCTTGTATGCATGAAGTTTTTCATTTAAAAATTTGTTCTCTTGGTTAAGACTAGCATATTTGAATCTCAATGCATGCTCACTACTACTAAGTTCCCCTGATAGTTCTTCTACTTCCTTAAATGCACTATCTAATTCAACATATGATGATTTCAAGGTATCGTGTGCAGTGGTTAACTCAATATGCTTCTTGTTTAATGCATCGTATTCATCAAGCAAAGACATATGATCTTTATCTAAGTCAGAAAAATTCTTTACTACACTAGCATGCTCCTTTTGTAAAGTACTAAACTCAGTATTAAGACTAACATGCTTTTTCTTCAATTTTCTATACGAGTCATGGATTTTTTCAGAAATAACAAGCAGTTCATCGTAAGACAGTTGACATACCTCATCTTGATCTGATTGATCAAGATTATCATTAGTCATAAGACACAGATTCGTTACCTCCTCCTCTGCTTCTTCTTCCGATGATTCTGAGGCAGAGTTGGCCCAAAATGCTTTCTGAGTCTTAAATTTGCCCTTCTTGAACTTTGATCTTTCCTCACCCTTCTCCTTGGTTTGATGAGTTTTGATGTTGGGGCAATCAGCTCGGAGATGACCGGGTTTCCTGCACTCAAAGCAAATTGTTTCAGATGCAACCTTAGTATACTTTGAGTTCTTACCTTTGTTCCAATTGCTTTGATGATGGCGCTGCTTTCTTTTCAGAAAATTTTTGAACTGACGAGTCATCAAAGCTATGTCGTCATCTTCCTCCGCTGCTGAGCTGTCACTTTCAGAATTGTTTGCTTTTAAAGCCACTGCTCGCTCCTTTTTCTTTTCACCTGCATCACTTTGTCGTTGACTCACTCCTTGCTCGTAGGCAATGAGTGACCCAAGCAAATTATCAATAGAATAAATATTTAGGTCTTTTGACTCAGTTATTGCAGTGATTTTAGCATCGTATGAGCTAGGCAAACATCGCAGTATTTTGTTTACTTTTTCCGAGTTAGACAACTCTCTTCCTAAAGCATGCAGTGATGTTACAATCTGGGTGAATCGAGTGTACATGTCAGATATAGTTTCACTAGATTTCACGCGGAATAGTTCGTAATCATGTAACAGTATGTTCAACCTAGATTGTTTGACCTCACTAGTTCCTTCGTACGTGATACACAGTTTGTCCCAAATTTGTTTACCAGTAGTACAAGTTGATACTCGCATATAGTCTTCTGATTTCAATGCGCAAAAGAAATAATTTAGTCATTTAGTATTTAGTTGTGCAAATTCTCTATCCTCAATGCTCCATTCATTAAATGACAGTTCAGTTTTAACTCCATTCAACATACGAAATGGTGCAGAATAACCTTCTTGGACTAACATCCACATGCGATAGTCTAAAGACTATAAAAATGTAGACTTGCGTATTTTCCAAAAATCAAACGGTATGTTGTCAAATAAAGGTGGACGAGTTATGGAATAACCCTCCATAGTGTTACGGTTACCAAATTGAGCCATGGATCTTACGTTTCTAGGTTTTCTAAAACACTATTTTGAAACCCCGCTCTGATACCACTTGAAAGTACGAGATGCGCCAAGAGGGGGGGTGAATTGGTATTTTAAAAATTTAACCCTACACAAGAGTTTTAATTTTTTTTTGTATTTTCAAAAAATAATTTAACGACTAATGTGCGGAAGCAAATACAACGTTCACAACGATGAAATTGATAGTTCAATTTTAGATTTTACACTACAATATTTAAATACTAATTTTTCACCAAGCAATTAAAACGCATAAATTTAAAGCATGAAAAGTAAAGTACGGTAAACAGGAAAAAACACACCAGAGATTTTTATAGTGGTTCGGTCACTTGACCTACGTCCACTCCCCGGAGTCCTCTACTCCGGGATTTGCACTAGTAAAAGTTGACTCTCCTTTTACCCCCACAGCAAGGCGGAGAAGCCTTTACAATACTCACTTTCACCTCCCTCGGTGCGGCGGAATACCAAACGCTATGTCACCCTCCTGGTGACGGCAGCGAACCTTCTCCTTTTTCTCCCTCCTGGAGATGGCAGAGTACCTTGGCGATGTTGATCTTGAAGTGACTCTTCCCTCGAGAACTTTCTTGAAGCTTCCAAAGCCACAAGAGGAGCAAAGCATGCAGCTAGCTTGGAGCCACCGTGTGATCCCCTCACACTACTTCTCCCTCACGCTCAAGCTCACCTTCACCTTCCTCTCTCAAGCTCTAGATCTCTCCAAAAACTTCTCTCTACCGAATCCCCTTCTTTTTCCTCCAAGCCTCTCATAGCAAAAGGATTGATCAACAACTCCCTAAAGAAAATTTTAAGTTGTTTTTATATCAGGCTTCAGAAAACCCTAAAAGTTTTAACTTTTGCGTTTCTGTTTGTACAGTACGATTTATAATCGTACAGTACGATCCGTTCAATTACAGCTCCATCCAGTACGAGTACAGACGAACAGGTATCGAATTTTATTCATATCATACGGTACGATATGTATATCGTACAATACGATACTGTTGATTCGTACTGTTCGTACGGGACGAACTGTGGGACGAACCTCAGGACGAAAGAACTCGTCTCTGTCAGTCGTCCAGCACTCATTTAATCGTACAGTATGAATAGCGTTTTTCATGATATCGTCCTATACGATAAGAATATCGTCCAGGATGAATAGTACAAAAATTCTTGGGATCGTCTGGTACGATCGCTGGGATGAAGGAAATCGTCTTTGACAATCGTCCAGCACTCCACCAGTCGTACCGTACGATCAGTTCATTTCTTGATATCGTCCTGTACGATATGAATATCATCCAGGACAAACAGAACAAAAAACCTTAGTTTCGTCTGGTACGATCTCTGGGACGAATGAAATCGTCTCTGTAAGTCGTACAGTACGATATATTATCGTACAGTACGATCGGCATATAAAATAGAAACCAATGTTTATTTCCTGATTAGGGAGATAATTTTGGCAAGTTTTAATTAATCGTACAGTACGAACCGTATCGTACAGTACGATCAGTTCAGAAAATCAAATTCAAAAACTTACCAAACTTATTCTGGCGGCTAGGGTTTCACAATTACATATTATCGTACAGTACGATATTGATCGTACAGTACGATAAGTTTGTAAACTTAATCATTCAAAAATTAGCCGTTAGCCTAAGTATTTTTAATTAATCGTATAGTACGATCCAAGATCGTACAGTACGATTTGCTTAAAAAAAATTAATCATTTTTTAAAAAAAATTCTCCCCCTGAGTGTGTGCATGGTTGCTCCTTTCACATGCATGCTTCTGTGGCAGACTCAAAAAAAAAATAAAGAAATAAAAATTACAGACTCTTCAACATCCTATTCTACCCGATTTGAGTCTCCAGCAATCTTTAGCAGTGTGCATCTGACCTGAAATGTTAGTGCTCATATACAAAGATTAAACATTTGTAATCTAACGAAAGTCTATATGTACTCAGTAAGTATTAGTTGTCACCATCAAAATTAAGTGCTCGGGATCCTGGATTTCAACAAAGAAGATTACCGTCAAATTCTTCCTCTTCTCGCTTGGATGGATAGTGATCAAATATTCCTCTCTTAAGTGAATCGTGCAACCAGCAGCCCTCTACATCAACCGAAACCTGTTATAGTTTGCTTGGCCGGCTTTAGTAAGAACAAGGGGGAAATAGATCTTGTGAAAGAAAAGGGGTCGTGAGAAGGAGCTTGGAGGCATGTAAACTGCTTGGAGGCGTAGGATGAGAGCAGTCTGTTCCCCTTCAGCCAACCCTCTTTTCTTTCTTGATAGCCTTTTATTTCACCCAAGCCGAAAGCTGAGAGGAATACTAAATCCTTCCTCTCATTTTTCTTTGGATTGCATGACAAAGCAAAGGGGTTGTGGGATGCTCCAAGGTGGCGGCCATCCCTCCCAGCTCTCCAAGAACGGATGGCTAGATATCTCGTGAAAATCAGTATCTCCTGGCGGCTTCAAAAACATGAACCTAAGAGCATGCAGAGGAGAATCAGCTCCCCTAAAGGTGTATGGGAGGAATCCTGTTAAGTAAAAAAAAATATCATGGACTCATGGGGACTTGATCCGATGGCTGATAGCTGCCCTTCTTAGTTTTTCTTGATCTTGACATCAAAGGACAATATTAAAGCTATAATTAGGATGTTTAGAATGAAATAATTGAATCAAATGACTTGATATAATTAAATCTTAGACTCACATTAATTTGATTAAAGGTATTCAAATTAAATAATGTCATTTTGATTTATGTCGAGCCAATCAAAGACATCAAGTCTTAAATTGAATGCGAACCGATCGACTCAATTCTATATCACTTGATTGAATTTATTTAATAAAAATCAAACGAGTTTTGATTGACAATTGATTGAAAATTGAATGTTTGAAGTATTGAGATTGGACCAAACTGTGATCGAAGATTTGATTGAAGTGTAAATCGAAGACTAGATTGGAGTACGATCAAAATTTGATTGAAAATTGATTGAAGGTTGATTAACTTGAGATTGAGATTGAGATCGATTTGGAGGTTTAATGTGGTTTTGAATGTATTTGAAACTTGACTTAAAATTAAAATAGTTTAAAGGTTGATTTGGTCAACCATGGTTGACTTGGTCAACCAGGTGGGTCCAAGGCCTAGAAAAGGACTCAACAGATTTAAAATGATATTTGGAGACCAATGGAGGTGGTCCCAAGGTCTAAGGAGGTCATTTGGCCAAAATGACCTGTTTTGACCCAAAAAGGCCTATTTGGTCAAACTAGGTTGACTTGGTCAACCAGATTGACCCAGTGGCTAAAAGTGGGTCCAACAGGTTTGGTTTGATATTTGAAACTTGCTGGAAGTGATTGCATTTGATTTGGAGCTCATTTGACCAAAGTGACTATTCACACCCCATAGGGGTATTTTGGTCATTTTGACCCCTGGTCAACTGGGGGTCAAATTGAGTCCAACAAAATATAGTTTATTGCTCAATGGGTCATAATCAAGGGTCTGGAAGTGATTTGAAGCTTTGGAGAAAGCCCTAGGATCAAAATCCACTGGGTGGCAGGTCCAGTGGCATAGACTGTAAATATTTAAAGGTTTTACGGCCTTTGGATTTCAATTCAGTTTCTGGGGTTAGAGACCTCAGAATGAACTCAAATTTGGAGGGTTGCCTCTAGAGACATGTCATATTAGTGTGGAACTGACAGACCTTGAATCAGAGGTCATTTGACTAGGTTTTAAAATGTTCAAAGATTCATTGGAAAAGGCTTTCAGGACTTAGACCTTTGGCCTTGGAATTGAGTCTGAAAATCTGGTTATGAACTGGATTTTGAGTTTGAATGATAGGATTTGAATTACCCATATCATTCATGATCATTTAGAGATCATAAATGATAGGATATGATTAAAGCTTGATCAAAGGTAGAATCAGGGTTTGAACTAGAGTTTGAATAGATTTGATGACTGGATAGATCTAAGATCTAGGAGGATCCTAGGATCTAAATTGATCTAGTGAAATCCTAGGGTCCATAGTAGATCCTAGGGACTGAAGTCTAGGAAGATCCTAGAGTCTAGGAAATCCTAGGGTCTAGAGTAGTCCTAGGGACTGAAGTCTAGGAAGTTCCTAGAGTCTAGGAAACCTTAAGGTCTGGGATCTAGAAGGTTCTTAGGATCTAGAATAGATCCTAAAGTCTAAATACAAAGAAAATCCTAGGGTTTAGAGTAGATCCTAGGAACTGAAAGAATTTAAAGGAATCCTAGGGTCTAGAACAGATCCTATGGAATGAAATCTAGGAAAGATCCTAAGATCTAGAAAAGTCTAGAAATTAGATTAATCTGTTATCAGGATTGATTTGAATCTGGATTGATCTAGGATTAAATTGATCCTAGGGTTAAAATTAATTTGAAGAGATCCTAGGGTCTAGAACAGATCCTATGGATGGAAATCTAGGAAAATCCTAGAGTCTAGATTGGTCTTAAATTGTATTGATCTGGGGTCAGGATTGATCAAGGGTTTGGATGGGTCCTACTGACCTCATACAAAAATGAGGTCAACAGTCGTAGAGGCAAAGAGATTCACAACCTCAAAGTTTTGATTAAGCATGCGTGAAGGAGTGATCTTTGTCTCTTTGAATTTATTGTAAGCTTTTTCGTCAGCGGAAGAGAGAAAGTGGTCATCGAACCGCCGAGAGGAGGAGGAGCTCCCCTCGATCAGTCATCCTCATTTGTATCCACCAGCCATAGAACAGAAATCTTAAAGGGATCAAGGATTTGGAAGAGTTGTGAGTGAAATGAGCCAAGAAATCCCTCCAATTTATAAACTTTCTAGTCGATCGTACAGTATGATAGTGATTCGTACAGTACGATTAGGGGACTTAATGCATCTGGACGACTTATCAAAAAAAGTGGTCAAATCATACAGTACGATCAGGATTGTACTGGACTATCTAGAGAGAGAGGTAGTTCATCCCGAGGAGTCATCTAAATGACTTTTGACAAAAGTGATCGTATAGTACAAACAGGTGTTCATACAGTACGAACGACAATAATGATTATACCGGCCGAGTTTAAATTCATCCCAATCCAGTTTAACACGTGGATTGTACAGTACGAGTGGTGGTTCGTACAATACAATTTTCAATAATGTGAGTCGTATAGTACGATGGTGATTCGTACAGTACGATATATGCACCAGTAGGCATATCAGGACTGTTGATGGAATTAAAGGTTGTGATTTATGTATCAGAATGGATCATACAGTATGATGTTGAATCGTATAGTACGATAGGTAAAAATATACAGAGTTTTGGTGTCATAAAGATGAGTATGATAAGATCAAGAATTCACTATTTTTTTTATAATAAAAACAACACACAAAGAAGCACAAAACACTTGAATTTTTTTTTTATTTTTTTATTTTTTTTAATTAAGCATGGATGTCTATGACACCCAGTTTTATTCTCAAGATGCTAAAGGTGTCATAAGCTAATGGTTTTGTGAATATTTCAGCCAGTTGATCTCTGATAGCAATATGGTGTAGTTCAATATCGCCTTTGGCTACATGATCTCTTATGAAGTGATGCCTAATGTCTATATGTTTTATTCGTGAGTGCTAAATTGGATTTTTAGATATGCAAATTGCACTAGTGTTGTCGTACATTATTGGGATGGTTTCTACATATAGTCTAAGATCTAAAAGCTGTTGTTTTAACCATAAAACTTAAGCAACACAGCTTCCTACTGCTATATATTCCGCTTCAGCCATTGAAAGAGCTACCGAGTTTTGTTTTCTACTGGACCAAGAAATTAAGGATTATCCTATAAACTGACAGGTACCAGAGGTGCTTTTTCTATCTATTCTACATCCTATAAAATCAAAGTCTGAATATCCTAAGATTTCAAATGTAGCACTGTGTCTAGGATACCAAATTCCTAAGTTTGGGGTCCCTATTAGATATCTAAGGATTCTCTTTATAGTAGTCATGTGGGATTCTTTGGGTCAACTTGAAATCGAGTGCAGAGACATACACTAAACATTATATCCAATTTTCTGGCAATTAAATAAAGAAGTGATCCAATTATTCCCCTATACTTTTTCTGTTATACTGACTTTCCATTTGAATCTTTATCTAATTGAATGTCAGAACTCATGGGAGTATTCATGGCCTTAGCATTGTCCATTTCATACAATTTTTTAATATACTTAATGTACTTAGATTGGCTAATGAATGTTTCATCTTCCATTTGCTTTACACTAAAACCAAAGAAATAATTAAGTTCTCCCATCATACTCATTTTGAACTCATCACTCATTATTTTTGAAAATTCATCGCATTAAGTTTTTCTCTGAAGAGCCAAACAAGATGTCATCCATATAAATCTGAACAATGAGTATCTCATCTCCTACCTTTTTTAAGAAAAGGGTGGTGTCCACACTACCCTTAACAAAGCCTCTACCAAGTAAGAATGTACTAAGTATTTCATACCAGGCTCTAGGCGCTTGCTTTAACCCGTATAGTGCCTTTTTCAATTTAAACACATGATTTGAAAATTATGGGTTTTCAAAATTGGTGGGTTGCTCAACATAAATATCTTCTTTGATTACCCAATTTAGGAAAGCACTCTTAACATCCATTTGATATAATTTGAAACCCCTGAAGCAAGCAAAGGCTAAGAGTACCCATATGGCTTCTAGTATGGCTACTAGGGCAAAGGTTTCCTCAAAATCTATTCCCTCAATTTGGTTATACCCCTTTGCTATTAATCTGGCCTTATTTCTTACTACTATTCCAGAGTCATTCATCTTATTTTTAAAGACCCATTTAGTTCCAACCACACTTTGTTCCATAGGTCTCTTGACTAATTCCCACACATCATTTCTAACAAATTGGTTTAGCTCTTCTTACATTGCTAGGATCCAAAATTCATCTTCCAAGGCTTGATCTATGTTGGTGGGTTCAATCATCGAAATAAATGTAGAATGACTAACTTCCTTCCTAACTCTATGCCTAGTTTTCACACCTTCTAATGGGTCTCCTAGGATCAATTCTCTAGGATGATTAGAAGAATATTTCCAATCTCTAGGCAAACGCTCCTGAGGTTCTACTCTATTCTCTATGGCAATGGTTTCTACCCCCTGAGTGACCTCAACTTCATCTTCTTTAGGATTAGGTTCAGATGTCTTATCTGACTCATCAAAAATAATATGGTTAGATTCTTCTACTACAAGGGTTCTCTTATTAAAGATTCTATAGGCTTTACCTACGGATGAATAGCCTAAGAAGACGCCTTCATCAGATTTAGGATCAAACTTTCCTAAAGGTGACTTACCATTGATTAAGATGAAGCATTTGCAACTAAAAATATGTAAGTGAGAAAGATTAGGTGTCCTACCTTTAAGTAGTTCATAGGGTGTCTTATTCAGTTTGGGTCTAACATTTATCCTATTTAAAACATAACAAGCAGTATTCACTGCTTCTGTACAAAAGTATCTAAGGAGAGTGTATTCAGCTAACATTGCCCTAGCAGCTTCAACCAAGGTTCTATTTTTTCTCTCAGCTATTCCATTTTACTGAGGGGTCCTAAGGACAGAGAAGTTATGTTCTATTGCTATCTCTTAACAAAATGATTCAAATTTATCATTCTCAAATTCTCCACCATAATCACTATAGATAGTTGAAATTTCACATCCTAATTTTCTTTAAATCCAAGTGGAGAATGTTCTAAACACTTCAAAGGACTCATTCTTGTGTGCTAAAAATTTTACCCAAGTAAATCTAGAGTATTAATCTACTATTACAAATCCATAAGATTTCCCTCCCAGGCTAGCTATACTGACAGGTCCAAATAGGTCCATATGAAGAATTTCTAGTGGCCTAGTGGTGTTGATGTCCTTGATTGAATGAAAAGTTAATTTTACTTATTTTCCTAGTTGGCGGGCATCACACAGGTGGTCCTTAGTGAAGTCTAACTTAGGTATGCCTCTAACTAGGTCTTTCTGAGTGATATTTCTAAGTGTTTTCATGCTAGCATGGCATAGTCTCCTATGCCATAGCCAAGAGTCATCAGCTAAAATTTTCAAACATAGAGGATTTGAGTTTTCAATGCAATTCAGGTCCAACATATAAATATTGTTTATCCATTTTTCTTCTAACACAAGTTTAATATCTAAGCTAATCATGTATTTATTAGAAAAAAACTTTATATCAAAACTCTTGTCACATAGTTGACTAATACTTAAAAGATTATGCTTAAACCATCAACTAAAAAAATATTTTCAATTAAAAAATTTTTAAAATTTCTAATGATACCTGAGCCCACCACTTTCCTGGTGGTGTTGTCTCCTAACGTCACCTTGCCTCCTGACCTGGCCTTCAGTGTCATGAACTGCTTCACATCTTCAGTCTTATGTCTTGAGCAGCCACTGTCCAGGTACCACATGCTCTCACTAGGTCTTTTGTGAGAGCATCCCTATAATGTCAATCAAAGATTAGTTTTGGGAACCCAAGTGAGCTTGGGTTCCTCCTTATGCTTGAATGAATGCGATGAATGCATGTTATGCTATGATGAATGTAGCTTAAGTCTCCACAGTAGATATGTCCTATAGTAAATTGTGCAAGTGCGGGCTATGTGACCTAGCATGCCACAAGAATAACACCTAACACCGGGAAATGAGTTCATTAATCTACAGGGGTGATAGTGCCTCTTCCTAGGTTTGGATGGTACATACTTTAATGATTTTGAATGAGATTCTTCAAGTGATGGTGGTTTATAAAATTGAGCAAAAGTTAGAGGTGTTTCATTATTCTCAAATGCATGAATTTGTACACTTAGAAATTTATTTTCTTTCTTAAGACTTACAATTTTAAATTTCAATGCATGCTCACTACTATCTAGCTCACATGCAAGTTCTTTTAATTCCTTAGATGCATTTTCTAGTTCAATATGTGATGATTTAAAGGAATCATTTGCAGTAGTTAATTCAACATGCTTCTTGTTTAATGCATCAAATTCATCAAGCAGGGATATGTGATCTCTATCCAAGTCAGAATGTTCTTTAACTAAACTAGCATGCTCATTTTACAAAGTATTAAAATCAGTGGTAAGACTAGCATGCATTTTCTTCAATTTTCTATTCAAATTATGAATCTTTTCAGAAATAACTAACAGTTCATCATAAGAAAGTTGGCATACCTCATCTTGATCTGATTGATCAAGATTATTATTAGTTATAAGACATAGATTTGTTACCTCCTCCTCTACTTCTTCTTCTAATGATTCTGAAGAAGAGTCAGCCCAAAAAGCTTTTTGTGTCCTCAGTTTGCCTTTCTTGAATCTTAACTTTTCTTCTCCCTTCTCCTTGGTTTGATGAGTATTTACATTGGGGCAATCAGCTCAGAGATGATTGGGTTTCCTGCACTCAAAACAAACTGTGTCAGATGCAATTTTAGTATTCTTTGAGCTTTTACCTTTGTTCCAGTTATTTTGATGACACCGTTGCTTTCTCTTCAGAAAATTCATGAACTGACGAGTCATCAAGGCTATGTCGTCATCTTCCTCCGCTGCAAAACTAACACTTTCAGAATTATTCACTTTTAGAGCCACAGTTCGCTCCTTCTTCTTTCACCTGCATTACTTTGCCTTTGACTCACTCCTTGCTCGTAGGCAATGAGTGACCCAAGCAAATTATTAATTGAATAAATATTTAAATCTTTGGATTAAGTTATTGCAGTTATTTTTGCATCATAAGTGCTAGGAAAATATCGCAATATTTTATTCACTTTTTTAGAATTAGACAACTCTCTTCCTAAAGCAAGCAAGAATGTCACAATTTGGGTGAATCTAGTATACATTTTAGATATAATTTTTCTAGGTTTCATGCGAAAGAGTTCGTAATCATGTAGCATTATGTTTAGCCTAGATTGTTTGACCTCACTAGTTCCTTCGTATGTGATACACAATATATCCCAAATCTCCTTACCAGTACTATAAGTAGACACTCGCATATAATCTTTTGATTTAAATGCATTAAAAAAACAATTCAAGCATTTTGTATTTAATTATGCAAGTTCTCTATCCTCATTACTCTATTCATTAAATGATAAGTCAGTTTTAATTCCATTCAAAATACAAAACGGCACAGAGTAACCTTCTTGAACCAACATCCACATGCGATAGTCTATAGATTGTAAAAGTGTAGACATACAAATTTTTCAAAAATTAAATGGTATATTGTTAAATAAAGGTGGACAGGTTATTGAATAACCCTCCGCAGTGTTACGGTTACCAAACTGTGCCATAGATCGTATGTTTCTAGGTTTTCTAAAACACTATTTTGAAACCCTGCTCTGATACCACTTGAAAGTTCAATGTGCGCCAAGAGGAGGGGTGAATTGGTATTTTAAAAAATATAAGTCCTAACAAGAGTTCTAATCTTTTTATGGATTTTTCTTTTTCACTTTTTTTGTTTAAATTTTAAATTAGAAAACTAAACTGATCAAGTATGAAAGCAAAAGACACGTTCATAATTATGATGATAGTGAGACAATTTCAAATATCGTAGTACACAGTTAAAATTAAAGTTTTCACCAAGCAGTTAGCATAGTAGATAAATGCATGAAAAATTAAAGTACAAAAAATACGAAAAAAGCACACCGAAAATTTTTATAATGGTTCGATCACTTGACCTACATCCACTCCCCGGAGTCCTCCACTTCGAGTATTGCACTACTAAAAGTTGACTCTCCTTCTGCTCCCACAGCAAGGTGGAGAAGCCTTTACAAGACTCACTTTCACCTTCCCCGGTGTGGCGGAATACTAGATGCTATGTCACCCTCCTGGTGACGGCAGCAGACCTTCTCCTTTTTCTCCCTCCCGGAGATGGCAGAGTACCTTGAGGATGTTGACCTTGAAGCCTCTCTTCCTAGAGAAACTTCACAAGAATCACCAAGGCCATAGGAGGAGCAAGCGTGCAGCTAGCTTAGAGCAACCATGTGATCCTCTCACACACCTTCCCCCTCACGCTCAGGCTCACCTTCTCCTTCCTCTCACAAACCCTGGATCTCTCCAAAAGCTCCCTCTCAAGAGTTCCTTCCTCTGTCAACTACGGCCTCAACAACATTTAATTGAATAAGAAAAACTCCTTTTTAAACTAGGGTTCAGAAAACCCTAAAAATTCTAATTTGATGATTTTGTTCATACAATACGATCCAATATCGTACAATACGATCAGTTCAAAAGTAGTCTTATCCAGTACGAATGCAAATGAACATTTCACAAATTTTATGAACATCATACAGTACAATCCATAGATCATACTGGATGATCATTTTATTTTTAATTGTTCATACGGGACGATCAATGGGATGAATAAAATCATCTCTGTTCATTATCCCGCACTGTATCATTTATATAGTACGATTAGTTCATTTTCAGATCATTGTCATGTACGATATAAATATCGTCTAGGATGATCAGTACAAAAATCATGGTTTTATCTGGTATGATATATGGGACAACCAAAATCATCACTGTTCATCGTACAGTATGATCAAGTGTAATTAAAAAACCATGATTTAATTGCCTGTTTACGGGGGATGATTTTGGCAAGATTTCAAATGTTCGTATAGTAAGATTATAATCGTACAGTACGATTAGTTCAAAATATCAAATCTATAATCTTACCTGACATGTCCTGACGGTTAGGGTTTTCAGGTTGAAAAAAATCATACAGTACGATTACGATTAGTTTACAAAACTAATTATCCAGAATTAGCCGTTAAGCCTGAGTTTAAATGATAGATCGTATAGTATAATTAAAAATCGTACAGTACGATGTTACAAAAAATATTTAAATTAAGTTAAAAAAAATTTAACTCTCTCCCTATGTGTGTGTGCTTGGTCACCCCTTCTACATACATACTTTTATGGCAGACTCAACAAAATAAAAAATTAAAGAAAATAAAAGTACAAGTTCTTACATATCCTAGTCTACCCAGTCTTTAGTCTCCAGCTGTCTTGAGCGGTGTATATCTTACCTGAAATGTTAGTGCTCACAGAAAAAAATAAATATTTATATTTTTAGGGATGAACATATTAATTCAATCAATATTATTTGTCATCATCAAAATCAAGTGCTAGGGATCCTGGATTGCAATAAAGAGCAAACTTTGTATCTTAATAAGTCTCTTAATTATTGATGTGATTTAGAATATATTCATCCCTAGATCTCTAGCGAGCTTGTAGGGATGAAAAATATATAAGCTGACCTCCTATAGTTATAGTATCTCCTTAAGAACCTAAAATATTTTACATTATGTGTCTAGACATGCAAATAACCTTAAAAGTTTGTGACGGTTATTAGACCGTATAGAACTATCCCAAGGCCAACCAAGAGGGCAGTGAATTGGTAATTTTTTTTTTAGATTTTGAAAACCTTTTTAAGCAAAATTATTTTCAATGTTAAGGGTACTACTTTTAAAATAAGCAGTAGTTTGTAGTAAATAAAATTTTTAGAAAAATTGTTCAACCACAGTAATTCAACGTGCAGAAAAGTAAAAAATGTAGAAAAAGTAAAGTGAGCAGAAGACACCAAATTTTATAGTGGTTCGGTCTAACTAGACCTACGTCCACTCCCTGAAGACTCTTTGTTTAAATATTGCACTAAACAATAGTGACTCTCCTTTTGCCCCCACATCAAGACGGAGAAGCCCTTACAAACTCTCTTCCACCAACCTGGAGTGATAGAGAACTGATGCCTTTTGAACTCTCTAAGAGATGGCAGCATACCGTTACATCTTTTTTCACCCTCCTAGTGAAGGCAGAGTACCATCATCCTTTTTCACTCTCCTAGTGAAGACAGAGTACCGTCGTCCTTTTTCACCCTCCTAATGAAAGCAAAGAACTCGATCTCCTTTGCAGATCTTCTCATAAGAGTCTACAAAAAAGTAGGACAAAATTTTGAAGAAGACAAATAAGAGATTCTCACCTTTGGATAACCTTATGAATCCTCTCATAATTTTCTCTTACAAGATCTCTCACTCTCCACTCCCAAAACACTCTCCTTATAAACTTTCAAGAGAAATTCACAGCAAAAGGTGTCTAATATAGTTTCTAGGACATATTATATATTAATTCCCTAAAAAATTGTCCAAAAATTGAAATTTCAAAGTGAACGATCATGAGATCGTACAGTACGATCGTGGATCATCTATACAAATAGTTCAAAATTCATGGGACGATCTGGTACGAAACTTATTTTGTACACTGTTAATCTTCTATATGATTTTAAGATCGTTTGTATAAATAGTTCATATCATATGGATGATCTGAATGAACATTATTTTATACACTATTAATCATTTGTATGATTTTATGAATCGTCTATATGAACAGTTAAATTCATATGGATGAACTGGATGAACCTCATTTCATACTCTATCAGTCGTCTATATAATTTTTAAACCGTCTATACAAATAGTTAAATTCGTATGGATGATCTGGACGAACCTCATTTTGTACTATGTCAATTATCTATATTATTTTAAAATCATTTATATGAATAATTAAATTTATATGGATGAACTGGATGAACCTCATTTCGTACTTTGTTAGTCATCTGTACGAACTGATATCGTACAGTATGAATAGAGTAAAAAAATTTTAATTTCAATTTTAACTCTCTCCCCCTATGTGTGTGTGCATAGTTACCAAATTACAATCACACTCTCTCAGACTCAATAAAATAAAATTAATACTGACTTCATTACATGAAATCCTATTCTACTCTGTCTTGAAGTCGTTAAAAGTCTGGAGTATGATTTTCCTGAAATGTTAATACACATAAAAACAAACAAAAATCTATCCAATGTATGTTAGGAGAAACAATAATAATATCCGAACAATAATATTTTATTATCATCAAAAATCACATAACATATAATTCAAACTTGATTTCTAAGTTGCAACAAACATATCTCAATATTCCTGGTTATTCTTGTATTCCTCCATGGAGGTTATACATCGCACTCTATTTTAACTACTTATATGACCACTACGAGAATTAAAATTAAGAATGGGATAACATTTAAAATATTATTTAATATTTATAGAGTAAGAGTATTCATTATTACTTAATATGTACTTTACATCATCAATCTAAAATAAGAGAATTAGTCAGACACAGAATAAATAACAAGCAAATTCATTTTCATTAAACTCATAAAAGAATAAAAATATAAGAGTGATATTACCATAAAGGATCAAAGTACCTCCTCTATACTCCTTCTCCCTTAACTTACAAAGTTGCTTCAAGAAACACATGCTAAATACTGAAAATGATTGTATCTTATACTTCCCTAATCTCCCTTAGATTTTACATTAAGAAGGAACTAGAGAAGTACTCTAAAAAGAAGTATTGAATTTTACTCAAGTTATTGAACTCCCTTATAAATATAACATCATAATTATATATAGGACAACAAATAAAAGGCATATGGCATTGCGACGCTTGAAAGAGTAGCACTGTGGCGCCATAGAAGTGAACTAATGCCTTGATGCTGAAATTTTTGCATTGCCGCGAGTATCATTGATGTGGATTGGTTACTTAGTGAACAATCATGTCTCTTCACCAAGAGAAGGAGGCCCTTAAAAGTTACAACTACAATGTCACAGAGTTATTAAAATTTGAGCGTTGTGGTGCTTAAATGACAAAAAATGATGCCAAAGTGTGAGAAAATATGCCACCGTGGCATTTAAAAAATAGAGAATCTGACATTATCAAGTTGAATTTTTGATGTCGCAATGTTGGTTATGTTGGGATGCTGGCTATGTTACCATCATAGTGCTTGCAAACAGAGAACTCTACGCAACAATGTCCAATTTGTGGTGCCTCAGCTGTATTGAAGGTGACATTGTAATGTTGTTTCATCAGTTGCGACGGCGCTATAGTCTCTTTAGAATTTTTGTCATTTTTGGGGTTTTCTTGCACAAAAAATAACTAAAATAATACATTTTTACTAAAAATAAAACATATAAAATAGTACATAATTTACACTTATTATGAATATGTTACTATTCCTACTGTTACAATTAAAGATGATCAGGTATTTATGCTTGATGTTATTCAGATTATAGATTCAGATAATCAAAATACTCTTGCATTTCCTAATCATATAGAAGGATAACAACATCAACTTGAAGTGTCATTAAGAAGATCCACAAGGGAAAGGAGAACATTGATTTCATATGATTATATTGTATATGTCTAAGAACATGAGTTTGGTATGGGATTGTAAGATGACTCAATCTCATTCAGTTAGATCAAATAATGTCTTAATTCCCAAAAGTGGATAAAGGACATGAAAGATGAGATGAAATCAATGAAAGAAAATGATGTTTGAGATTTTTCTGAATTACCTAAAGGAGCAAAGATGATTAATTGTAAATGAATTTTTAAAGGTTTCACTCAAAAGGAAGACATTGATTATAAAGAGACTTTTTTCTCCAATTTCATTAAAAGACTCTTTTAGAATCATTATGACACTTGTAGCTTATTATGATTTATAACTACATCAAATGGATGCAAAGACTATGTTTCTCAATGGTGACATTAACGAAACAATATATAAGATGCAACAAAAAAAATTTTAAACGTTCAGATTTAACACATATGGTATGTAAATTAAAGAAATTTATTTATGGTTTAAAATAAGCATCCCTTCAATGGTATAAAAAGTTTGATCAGGTGATTACATCATTTAATTTTAAAGAAAATACTATTGATCAAACCATTTATCATATGATAAGTGTGAGTAAGTTTATTCTCTAAGTGTTATATGTCAATGATATTCTGCTAGCAAGTCGGGATATAAGCTTATTGTAGTGATATATGTCAATAATATTCTGCCACCTAAAGTATTTCATGAGCATGTGGCTTGTATGGCTGTAATTTATTTTGATGATATGCTAGTATAGTTGGAGTTTATTTGTATTGTTCAATTATTATACTTATTTTTTGATCAGACTAAAGTGCTGTTATTTTCAATATTGAAAACTTTGAAATAGTTAAGTTCAATTGCAGTTTAGCATAAAGTACTGAATCTTTAGTGATAACTCTTTTGAGTAATATTAAACCATTTGAAAATAGTCATGCTTTAAGATCACATGACATAAAATTTTCATGCTACACATCCATACTTGATCTATGTCATTAATTATATTAATATAATGACTCACTACAGAAAAATTGTCATTTACAGGTGAATTTTTCTGGCGACTTTCAGTGGATTATTTCTTGACGAATTTCCAACGGATCATGATGAAATTTTTTCGACTAAATTTTTGGTAGATTTTTTGGTAGCTTCTGGTGGATTTGATTCTAGCTAATTTTTTGGTGTCTTTTCTGGCGATTTTTAATAATTATATTTTAAATAAAAAAGAGTGATTGTTTTAACACATTTGCCCTTCTAGCAAACTAGTTGGGTCTTTTAATTTTTTCGGATTTAGTTCAAATCCCACGGCAGGCGGGCAGCAGGGCAGCGACCGCGGGCAGCATGGCCGGGCAGTGGGCAATGTCGGAGGGTAGCTGGGCAGGCGGGTAGCCGAGCAGGCTAGTGTGGACAGGTAGCGGGCAGTGCGGGAGGGTAGCTGGGCGGGCGGGTAGACGGGCAGCCAGCGGGCAGTGTAGGAGGGAAGTTGGACCGGTGGGCAGCCGGGTAGGCTAGCGCGGGTAGGTAGCGGGCAGCACGGGAGGCAGGCGGGCTGGTGGGCAGTGCGGGCAGGGGACCACTGGCACGCAGCCGGAAGCGCGGGAGGCAGCCAAGCTAACAAGCAGTGCGAGTAAGTAGCTGGGTTGAAAAAAATCGCCGGCAATGACTGATTTTCCTGTAGTGACTATTGATGAGTCTTATTATGAAGAATACAATAAAGGTCGCTTTGATTCTATATTGATATTATTGATAGACCAGATTATCTAGTGATGTTATTTCATAACGTAAATGTTGAGCTCTTATGATTCTTTAACAATGTATAATTATAAGTTTGCATATATGTGGACTAAGTGAGAGATTGTTGGAAAATTTCTATATGTGGGCCCATATATATTAAATATTATAAATTAGTTGCTATCTAAAATTGAGCCAATTAAATTCATGATCTATTTAAGAATTAAATTATTATTTGATTTATGTGTCATCTCATTTAATTTTATATAGAATAAAATATTGTGTGGAGACCAAGTATTTTATTTTATTTTAATGATAGGCTAAAATAAAATAAGTACATTTAAAGTATAAAAGTTGATGTGTTTGTGTGCGTCATAATTCAAATAAATTATTAAATATTTAATGAAAATAAATAAATCTAAGATAAAATTTTATTCTATTTCTCAAGATTCAGATTGCATTTTCTAAATAAAAATAAATTTTTTTGAATGTTAGTTTCATAACTATATAATATTTAAATCTTATAAATATAATTGCATTGAAAAGAGAAAATAATAATCGCAAACGGACCTTTTCGATGAGGGCATCCACCCGACTATGTTTTTTTTTTTTAAATTATGGCAGGATGCAAGTCATTTAATTTGTGCTGAGATTAGGGCGCAAACGAGTCGAGTCAAGTCGAGCTTGAGTCAGGGGGTGTTCGAGCTAAGCTCGACTGCCAAAAACCGAGCTTGAGCTCGAGCTCGAACTTGAGTCGAGCTCAAAGTCGAGCTCAAGTTCAACTCGGCAAGGGAAAATGAGCTCGTTGAGCTGCAGTTTGAGCCTATTAACGAGCCCCGCGTTTGTGTCGTCGTTCGCGTTCGTCAGCGGGTCAGTGTAAGCGTCGTCCACCTGCGTCAGTGCCCCCTGCATCGTTCGCGTCTGCGGTAGCGTCTGCTTCCGTTAACGCCTCCTGCATCCTCCGCCTGTGTTGTTCGCCTACGTCATTTGCGCTCGCATCTGCGTCGTCCGTGGTCCGCCAGCATCGTCTGCGTTCGTCTGCGGCTGCGTCTACCTCGCCGACAAATCTCAGACCAAAACACTCCTCTTCCCCGTCCAGCCTTCCCAAACAAGACGAAGTTGCCGATTCCAACAGCGGCACTTCACCACGAATCTCACCCAAAGCTAGTCCCAATCTCACACGTTGGTCTCGAGCTTGAGCCTTATGCTCTAGAAACAAATTTTAACATATGTCCCACGGTTTCAATTTTCCTTGTTTTCATTTTTTGGCCGGCAGAAGACCTGCTGTTTCAATTTTCCTACCACAGTTACGCGAGCTGCTCAACGAGCTCGCGAGGCGAGCAACAGAGTGTTCGAACTCGAGCTCGTTTAGCAGTCGAGCTAGAAATTGTGTTCGAACTCGATTCGCGAGCTCGAACAGCTCGACTTGTCGAGCCTGTTAATGAGTCGAGCCCGAGCCGGCTTGACTCGGTTGCACCCCTAGCTGAGATTGATGATATATATTATTTCATAATTAGTATTAATCTTAACATAAATAAAATAATTTAAATTTTTATTCTTATGTGTTTTGTATAAGTATTTTTTGGCTTTTTCTTTACAATCCCAATAGTAACAAGACCAGGCTTCATGGTGGGATTGGGTTAGAGCTGTCAAAATAAATTGATGAGTCTAGTTTGAGTCTGATTTGAAATTAATATGATCCGAATTCAATCAATTCAAATCCGATCGATTTATCCTTTTTTATTAAAAAAATTTAACTTATTAAGTATAATGTTTAAAATATTTGATCAAAAATAATAAGATTATACTCAATTAAAAAAATTAGGTAAAAAATATTAAACGTGTTACTTTTAGGTCAAAAATGAGTTTGCGGATAAACCCGAATTCGACCCGTTTAATAAAAGACAGGAAAGCCAACTTGAACCCGATCCGTTTTTTAAATAGGTCAATTGGAACCCAAATTTTTTTAATCGGGTTTATGTCTGATTGACGAGTCGAATCATTTATTTACACTCCTAAATTGGGTGGGAATAGTGGGTTAATATAACATATATGATTTAAAATAATGTTTAATAAATCATAAATTAGTAATTTAAATTTATGATATTAGATAAATAATTTTGATCAACAAGGCTATGATAGTTTTCGAAATAATAAATTAAAAAATAATGAAATTACGTGGATCAAACGGCAATAAGCGGCCAATCAGGCCATCGGCCAGGGCCCACCAGTGTGTGGAATCCGATCCAAACTCTATACCGCACCGACCCATTACCAACTTCAATCGGATCCATCTCGGCGACGAGCCTCTGTTGACGGAGAGAAACCGATATTTGCCGTCCATTTACTTACACCCTAAGTGGCAGCGGCGGCGGCTTCGCCGGCGAAGATGCGCAGGAGGAGATGTGGAGGGAGGTCAGGGACAGAGAAGCGGGCAAAATACTCCCGAGCTTATTCACCAGCAGAGTCCGTTCGCGCCGCGTCGCCGCTTTACAACTTTCGAACCGCAAGGAAATCGTCAGCCCTCATCGTGGTGCCGTCAACTCTATCCAGGTAAAGATTGTCTCTAACACTCTCTGATCGCAATTAAAGTTTTGGAGCCTTGGGGAATATTAGCATGTATTGCTGGCCAATGATTTTATTTTTTATTTGATATTTTTATGTGTCGCTTCTTGTTGTTGCATAGTTGGGCTGTAATTTAAGCAATGTTTCAACCATGTGGTTTTTTGCATACTAGATGAAATCTTAAGATTTAGGTTGTCCATGGTGAAGTTGATGTTACAAGATAAAAGTAGTTAGTGATACTAAGAATGTTGCAAAGTATATACTTGAAGAATTAAGAGTAAAGTGCAAGAAAAGATAAAAAATAAAAAATTTTGTTATAAAAAATAATTTAGATGTAAAAGTTCAAAAAAATTAAGAAATATATAGAGAGACTCGTAGGAATTTTAAGAAAAATATGTAATAGAAAGAATATAACTTTTAGTGTTTTACATAATAAATTAGATACTTAAGAGAACGATAGATAGATGTATAAGTTAACCAAACAAAGAGATAGAATAAATAAAAATTTTGTTCAAGTGAAGTGCATTAATGATGAATTACAAAAAATATTTTTCTTGGGAGAGAATATTCAATATATGTTGATGAGATATTTCGATAAACTTTTCAATAAAGATTGTTAGAATATGATTGACTTTAGTGACCTTAGTACTCTAAATACAAATAAAGATTTTTATTTTTTTTATTATCGTATTAGTAAAATTGATGTTGGAGAGATTTTAAATTATTGAAGTGTGAAAAAATAGTAGAACTTGATATATTTAATAAAAGTGCAAAAATGCTTAGGAGATCAAAGAAATTTTTTGGTTTACTAAATTTTTTAATATTATTTTAAAAACTAAAAAAGATACCACATGAGTGGAGAAGCGTGTTAGTTCTTATTTTTAAAAATAAAGGCGATGTACAAGAGTGTGCAAATTATAGAGGAATTAAGTTAATGTATTTTACATTAAAATTATGGGAGAGAATAATTGAGCATTGTTTACAATGTATGCTAATATTTCTCAAAATCAATTTGGATTCATGTTGGGTAGGTCTACTATGGAAGCTATACATTTGTTGAGAGATTTGATGGAGGATAATAGAGAGAGTAAATAGGACCTACATAGGATATTTATTTATTTAGAGAAAGCATATGATAAAGTTTCAAGAAAATTTCTCTGGAGATAACATCTCTAAATGACTAGCAACACGATGTAACTCTTCCAAGTGATGATGACTCTAGGTGTAGTAGCTTTGAAAAAAGTAAGAGCATGACAATAATTAATGACAATTATATAAGCACCATCTATGAACAACAACATGAATGCAGATATCTCCTAATGATATTACATTGTTGATAGGGCTGCAAATGAACTGAGCATTCAACAAGTTACTCCTAGCTCGACCCAATTACAACTCGTTCATGATCGTTTGTTTAAGTAATCAAAAAAGTTTGAATAATTTTTAAAATACTCGACTGTTAAATAAATAAGTTTGAACAATTATATGTTCAACTCGTTCATGTTCATGAAAGATAGCAATTAAAGCTTGTGAACAAGCTCGATATAAGGCTCGTCAAGAAACTCAATTAATTTTTTTATTTTTTAAATTTTCACATAATTTTAATTTTTATTATAATAAATGATTTTTATTTTATAAAAATTAATTTCATTTTTATGTTATACTCTTTCAATATAATGAATTTATTCATGAATAAGAGGTATTTGCTCATGTTTGTTGGATTATTTGTTTAAGTGTTTATGAAGAAGCTTGTTTATAAGAAGAATTATTTTCTAAGCTCATTTGTTCGTGAATGGGCTTGTTTGGTAGCACAAAAATACTCACTAAATATTTTCATGAATGGACTCATTTGGTTGGTCAAAAATATTCGCTAGATATGTTCATGAACTTGCTCTAGGTAATTATTTGTTAGTAGGCTTGATAAGTCTCATTTGTTTAAATCTTGATAAGCACAAAACGAACCGAACATAAACCAAACACAAATCAAACATGAACATCTATCATTATAAATGAACCAAGTTTGAATATAAACAAAAAAGCTCAAATCTTGCTCAAATTAAGCTTGAACTTCCTGTCAAACTCAAATATGAACGAACCCCTCCTTGGCTAGGTTCGGTTCATTTGTAGCCCTAGTTGTTGACAACACCTCTAAGTGCCAATGAGGGACAATAAGTCCTCAATGCCACCTCTAAGCAATACTTCATTAGCAACACATCTAGGTAGAAACAACAAGCTTGATGACAAGAGAGGAGTTCTTTGTTATGTAGTGGAGAAATGATCCCACCCAAAAGATGAAACTTAAAATTTCTCATGGAACTATTATCATCATTTCTTCTATCAAGCTTTCGTTCTTATGCAAACAAAAGCACCAGGAAAAGACCATACAAGTATTATGAAGGTCTCTGGCTTATATGGTGGTGATGAATTAAGTCTCATTTCTTTATTAAACTTTTATGGACCTTGTTCATAAGCTCTTGATTGGAAAATTGTCATTATATAATGCAAGAGTATTTTGATATCATAGTAAATCTTGGAAACTTGTCATTATAACAGTGGACTCTTTAGATTTCATCTTAAATTACTCAAAATCAGACACGAATATATTGATGTATGATTCACGGACCTCATTAGTGCATTTTATATCACTCTAAGCTTGTCCCAAATCTCCTTCTCAGTTTTAAGAATAAAGACTCATATAATCATCTAGGTTAAGAGAAATAAAAAAAGCACGTGATAGGCTTGACATTATGTTTTACAATGTATTCCTCGCTTGAAATCCATTCCTTATATGTCTTATCAATTGTAACACCATTTATAATTTGGTTGATGCTTTGTAATATGTGGTTATGATAAATGCATGAACATGCGGGTTTTCTAAAATTCAAATGAAACATCACCAAACAATAGTGTTTTAGTGATTGATTTACCTTTAAATAATGAAGCACTAAAGAAGTTCTTGTTATAGCGGATTATTTTTAGGATGCTAAGTTTGATAAAAAGCCTTTGCTTTATCACTAGTTGATGGATATAACACATGAATGGATGAATTATGTGTTTGAAATTTTTTTCAAATTCAAACAAGAACCAACTCACAAGTGCATGTGTGTGAGTGTGAACAATCACAATCATGAGTAAATCAAGTAAATGTGCAAGGAAAGCATGTAAAAAGTAAAGAACACACCCAGGTTTTTATGTGGTTTGGCATTGATTGCCTACATCCACATCTAAGCTCCCTTGCTTAGAATTCTACTAATTATCCCTTCTTTGCATCACAAGATGGTTGGAAAACTATCACATGCTTCTTTTATTTTAAGGGTGAATAAAGGCCTCTTAATACAAACACTTTCAAGGAAAGGCACTTATCCAAGTCTTTAGCCCAAGACTTGTTACAAGCACAATCACAAACAGATGCAAGAAAGTAAACAAACTATTAATAAAACTCCCTAGAAGAGCTAGTGTAGTTGTAGGAGCATTAGAGGATTGAAATGAATGCTTTTTAAAATATTTTGAGCTCACGAATTGTATGGCTTAGAGTACTTTATGGCGTATAGAAATGTAGCATGGAAAACTTTTTAATTATTTCAACTATTAAAAATGACCTATATTTTTAAGATCAATGAGAGAAATAATCATGAAAAGTTTCTACCGAAATCCCTAAAGTCCCTTAAAGTAAACAACTAGCCGTTGGAGGAAATTAGTTGATACCATGCAAGTTTTAGGTAGAACTGATAGGACTTGATGATCAAAACAACACACAACAATATAAAAAAATAGCAAATTACTCCAAATAGATCCAGAAATAACACAAAGAGAGCTGCTTTTACTAATTTCCAAGCAAAGCAAGACAAGATACAAGTTGATTCACTGTTCGAGAGGTGAATCGTCTCTCCCACAATTCTAAGCAGCTACTAGGAACTCAAACACCTCACAAAAACTGCTGCAGAAATTCAAAACATAACATAAATACCCTAACTCTCCATAATCTCCCCCCTTAAATAGCTCAAATCTCCTTATAAATGCCTCTTACATTTTTCCTAAAGACTTCTCCCCTTTCCCAAAGAGTTTCCTCCCAAAGCCTCTTCTCCTATAGGTGATAAAAGGGGTCTTGGGTCCTACTTGGGCAGTTGGACTACTGCTGCCAGCTGCATCAATACCCCCTTCCAAAAAGTCACCTTATTCTCAAGGTGGAAAAAGGAAAATTGCTTCTTAATATTATTGTAGGGCTCCCATGTCGCCTAATATTCTGGTAAATCCTTCCACTTGCTCAGCACCTACTTGATCCCCTTGTCTTCTTGGCGCACCCCTTTCACCTCCAGTGGTTCTAATATGTCCTTCATATCTTTTGATAGTGTGGCCGATAGTGCGGACGAGGGTGTGTGATTTCCAATGGCTCGTCTCAGTTGCAATACATGAAATACGGGATGGATAACTAAGGTCGGTGGCAATCGTAGGCGATATGCTACTGAGCCAATGAACTCCACTACATCGTAGGGCCCAAAGTAGCGACGGGAGAGCTTCACATTCCTTCGTCGAGCCAAAGTCCTTTGTTTGTAAGGTCGGATCTTCAAATAAACCATGTCTCCAACCTTAAACTTCACATCTCTTTTGTGTCCATCCGCCTGCTTCTTCATGATTTATTGTGCTCTCATAGATGTTCCCTCAATTCTGCCAGAATTCAATCTCTTTCTCCTAAATACTGCTCTACTGTTGACACTGGTGTGTTGCCATGCCCATAATGTATCAAATAAGGTGGATCCCTCCCATATAGAATTTTGAATGGCGTTGTTTGGGCTACTGTATGATATGAAGTGTTATGCCAATATTTTGCCCAGGCTAACCATTTGGCCCACATCTTTGGTGTATCTGATACAAAGCAACAAAGATAAGTCTCCACATTGCGATTCATCATCTCTGTCTGACCATTCGTCTAGGGGTGGTAAGCTATACTCCTCTTTAGGATAGTCCCCTACATCTTAAATAACTCTCTCCAGAAGTAGCTCAGAAAGACCTTGTCTTGATCAGACACAATGGCCTCGGGCATGCCATGCAAACAAACCACCTCTTTAATGAATGCAGCTGCCACCAGCCCTACAGTGTAAGGGTGGCATAAGGGAATGAAATGAGCATATTTGCTCAATCTGTCCACCACCACTAGAATCACAGTAAACCCGTCTGATCTAGGTAGTCCCTCAATAAAGTCCATAGTAATCTCTCCCCACACCTTCTCGGATAATGCTAAAGGCTGTAGAAAATCACCTGGAGGCATAGCTAGGTATTTGTGTCTCTGACACATATCACAACGGGCCACCAACTCTTCTACATCCTTCCGCATGCCCACTTAGTATAGCTCTGCTGCTAGTCTATGGTATGTCTTCTAAACTCCTGAATGTCCCCCAACAGCTGTGCCATGAAACTCTTGCAACAAATGAGAGATGTGTAGCGATTTCCTCGAAAGCACTATGGGCTCCTAAAATTCGCTTACCTACCTCGTTGTGTGTGTCGCATCGGATTTCCTCCTATCACGCTAAGAAATGCGTGTATAGGTGGTTGACCGATTCGTCACATACATTAAGGGTAGGGATTTTTTTGGTTTGAGGGACACTTGCATATCTCGTCACAGGTGTCGCACCGGATTTCTTCCTATCACGCTAAAAAAAGCGTGTATAGGTGGTTGACCGGCTCGTCACGCACATCGAAAACATGCACGCTTAATTTATGGTTAATTATAAATTATCTATAATTAATTATATTTAGTATAATTAATCATAGTTAATTCATAATTAATTATAAATTAATTAAGCTTAACTTATAATTAATCATAAATTAATTATAATTAATTATATTAATATATAATCAATTACATTTAATTTAAAACCAACTATAAATCAATTGGATTTAATTTATAATTAAAAAAAACTAAATTATAATTAATTATATTATGATTTATAATTAATTATATTTAATTTGAAATTATTTATAAATTAATTATTTAAATTTATAATTAATAATAAACAAGTTATAATTAATTATATTTAATTAATCATAATTAGTTTAAAATTAATTATAAATTATTTATCTTAATTTATAATTAATAATAGATTAATTATAATTAATCATAATTATAATTAATTTAAAAGTAATTATAAATTAAGTCTAATTTATAGTTAATTATAGAATGACTATAATTAATTATAATTAAAATCAGGCTTAATGAGGATTTGTGTAGGATTTATGCAAATTAGAATATGATTTATGCTAAATCCTTCCAGACGGGATTTGATCACCCCATAGATCTCACTGCAGAATGAATCCTCCATTTCCTTCTCTTTTTTTTTTTTGCCCTAAGGGCTTGTTTTGCAACATGATTTATGTGGGATTTGGCCGAATAAGCTCATGAAGGGGAGAAAGTTACCTTTACAGCGTGCCCGATAAAAATGTCGTAACTTTCGATCCCACGGGAAGGGAAAGGCGTCGAAGGGGCAAAGTCGAATAACCACGAAGGGAGTCGGAGAAGCGTACGAAAGGGAGAAAGTTACCTTCGCAAACGAGCGAGCTCCCTTCGTTGCTTCCGATCGACTGTCGTAACTTCTGGTCCAACTGGAAGCGAAAGTCGTAGAAGAAGCGAAGTCGGGAGACCACGAAGGATGTCGAAGAAGCGAAGTCGACCAACCTCGAGGAGGCCGAAGAAGTACGCGATAGGGAGAAAGGTACCGTCGCAGCGAGCGAGCTCTTTGTTGCTTCCGATCAAATGTCGGAACTTCCGTTCCAACTGGCAGGGAAAGTCGTCGAAGGTGCAAGGTCGAACAACGATGAAGGAGTCGAAGGAGCTTGCGATGGGGAGAGTTCGGAAGCTTTCGCGAGTGGGAAGGAGCAGAGGTTTGCGGTCGTGTGGAGTCGGAAGAAGTAGCATCCCGAAGGCTCAGTTTCGTTTGTGTTTTAAAGACGAAGGTAGAGGCGCGATCGAGGCAAGCGTGGGAGGACTGCAATGGCGCCGAATCGCAGGGTATGGCACTGTAGAAGCGATGGTTTGTGCAGGATTTGGTCAGGATTTCGGTATGGGTCCGATACAGGTAATCCTTTTAATTATTTTTTTATTTTGTTTCTTTTGGCTTGTCCGGTAGAGGTCAACAAATGCCCCCCCAACAAATGTGGTTCGCGTCTAGAACAAATCACGTTTGTTGTATGCTGATTGACCTTGTGGATCTCCAGATACTTGCTCTAGATGGCACACAGAGGTTTTATTTTGCGGATCTGCAAAAGTTTATTTAGATGTCACACTAAGATCTTCACTCTGTAGATCTCAAAGAGTCTATCTCTTCGCCTTCGTAGATTTTTAAATGCACTTGTAATCTTCAGTATAAGTGATATATTTGCTCTTGGTCAAGTAGAGATCCACGGGATAGTGATAGAGTACTTTGTACTTAAGTCCCTAGAGCATCACTCTGTAGATCAATGTTAGTAGATAATATCGTCTCTACCTGTGCTCTTCTTTTGTCACCACTATCATCTCGATTTATAGCATTTCTGAAACTGCTCAATATCTTTTTCTATCACAGTCATGTGTGGATGTAACATCTCCATCATATACTGTTGATATCATTCGAGATTCATCTAAATTTTATAGATTCATCTGAATTTTATAGATTCATCAGTTGTGAGGCTCTTCTATATTCTTTTCTCCTTTGACTGCATTTTGGCAAGAAATTTAAAATATTTATTTGGGGATCTCGGCACACGATGTGATGTCGTTCCAAATAATTATTTAGAATGCCCCCAATGTTTAGGGACATTTGTAGATGTCATTCAGGATACTTCTTTTCGTATCTTTGGCTTGAGTCCTGAGATTTTGATTTCTTTTGCTCTGTGCTTTGTGCTGCGGACATCGATGGAGAATTACCTGATTTGTCTTTACTGATTTGTAATGTGATTTTTGTACCTTCTGCCCTATGCTTCTTGCTTTGGCGGGCTTGATGAAGGAGTAGATATCGGTGACTTAAAACCTAAAGTTTATATTAAGTCGGTGGCGAGAAATCATCGGTCCAGAGCTTTGTGCATAACGGACATGTTGATGACGGAATCCACTTAGTTCAGTTTTAAGCCTTACATGAACTTTGGGATAATTTCTTCAGTCCTTTGCTTTATGCTTTGGTGGACTTGTTGAAGAAAAATTCCTTCGATCCTCGCTTAACGCCTTGTGGATTTGTTGAAGGATTTGTAGGTCTTGGATTTGGTTGATAGTACAAAATGTAGGTAGTATCTTGATCCTTAACCACTTGAGGAGACTTCAATCCGAGTCACTTGATTTCATTAGATTGGGCGAGCTAGAATTTGGCAGCTCTTTGTCTTTTAGTTGTTGAGATGGGGGTTCCTCTACTACAACCTTTCTTATGGCGTGCTGAGTAGATGGAGCTGCCAGCGATCCGGTCATATTTGGGCTTGTTGGATCCGACCTCTTACACCTATTCAGGCTTCAGACTTGAGCTATGAGAAATGTGCTTCCCAATGATGAATCTACTGAAGTTGGTAGATTTAGAGTTCTCTTTTGTGGTTGAAGATCTAGAGTCTTAGAGCATTCGGTAGTTGTTCACGACTCCTCCATCCCATTGGAACTTTGATTCTCCGTTCGATTAGGAGAATTTGGTGGGCTATGATCACTTGAACTTGTCGAGTCAAATAAGCTTTTGTACTTCTTACAGTCCTTACTAACGGGTTGACGAAGTGGGAGTTCCGCTACTACGGCCTTTTTTATGGCGTGTTGAGTAGACGGAGCTGCCAGCGATCCGGTCATATTTGGGCATGTTGGATCTGGCCTCTTATACCCATTCGAACCTTAAGCTTCAGGCTATTGAAAGGCTTTAAGCTGTTCTGGCTCGATTTGTTAAAGTGCGAAGTCACAAAAGTCTCTTTTTTGACTTTTGAATCTTTATATGTTGGAGAAGGTGGTGTCTCGGACTTTTGGAATATCACCTGCATATACTTTGAGAAAGAAATCGTTGTATTCTTCAGCATGAAAGAAAATATTTGCATTGATAATTTTAAATATTTATTCGGGGATTTCGGCACGCAGCGCAATGTCAACCCGAATAAATATTTAAAATGCCCCTTCTTGCAAGGAGATTTCAGAGTAGAATAAATTTGGGATTTTGCAATTTTAAATATTTATATGGGGATCTCGGCCGTAGCATGATGTCGACCCAAATAATATATTTGAAAAATACCTAATGTCTTATAGGAACATTTTTGGATAGGCTTTGTATTTCAAGATTTTAAATATTTATTCGGAGATTTCGGCCCGCGGCGCGATGTCGACCCGAATAAATATTTAAAATGCCCCTAGTCTTATGGGTGATCTTGAAATGCATTCTTGCAACACATGAGAATTTCAAAATGTAAACGCATATGTTAATAAACATGCACAAAATGCATAGTACATTGAACATAACATTTCTTCGAGCAATTTTATGCATGGTACTTTAGGTGTAGACCGTTGATCGGCGGCATGGGCCTCTGACCGTGCAGGTCGATAAGCTGGTAGGCTCCTCCTTGATACACCTTCTCGATGATAAAGGGGCCTTCCCAATTGGATACAAACTTGCCACCGATTTTTCGGTGTGGGATGATTGGTTTTCTCAGCACCAGGATCAATTCCCCTTCTTGAAATGCCCGAGGACGCACCATCCGATCAAATGATTTTGTCATCCTCGCTCAGTATATCTCCAAGTTCTGTTGAGCTTGCAATCTTATCTCATCGTGCGCGTCGAGTTCCTCCAATCTCAGTCGAGCATTTTGCTCTTAAGTAAGATCATTTAGGATTGCTACCCGAAGCGATGGTAATTTGATCTCCAAAGGCAGTATTACTTCAGCTCTGAACACTAGTAAGGAGTGACTTTGGTTGGCATTTTGTAAGTAGTACGATACGTTCATAATGCTTCTACCATCTTTGTATGCCATTTTCTTTTGTTCTTGGTAAGGATTTTCTTCAATAATTTCACCAGTGTCTTATTGAAGGCATTCGCCAAGCTATTTGCCCTTGGGTTGTATATTGACGAGTATCGCCAATCGATCTTGTGTCGTTCAACAAATTTATAATTTTTTGTACTTTTGAAAGTCGTACCGTTGTCTGAGATTATGCGGCGCGGTACACCGAATCTGTAGACAACATATGTGGGTAAAGAAGTTATTTACGTGCTCGGATGTAACTTTTTTGAATTGAGCTGCCTCTGCCCATTTCGAAAAGTAGTCCGTCACTGCCAGAATAAAGCGATGTCCCGCTGAAGATGACAGCTCTATCGGCCCGATTATGTCAGTGCCCCAGTATTCAAATTGCCAGGACGCTACTGTTGGGTGCAGTGGATTTGGTGGTTAATGTATAACATCACCGTGGATCTGACACTCGTAGCACCTCTTAGCATGGTCAATACATTCCCTCACCATTGTAGGCCAGTAATAACCCATTCTATTGAACTTAGCAGCCATCTTAGGACCTAACTGATGTACTCTACAAAATCCTTCATGAACTTCTGCTACCACTTTATCAGCTTCCTTGGTCCCCAGGCACCTCAGCCACATTTGATCAAAGGCTCGTCGATATAGCGTATCATTGACAAATGCATATCGTAACGCTCTTTTCCTGATTTGTGTAGCCAGAAATTTATTTGTCGGGAGTTTACTTTCCTTGAAGTAGTCGACGAATGGTTGCTTCCAATCATCTTCGACTTCAATATCTAAGCAATGTAACCACGACTCCGAGCATCTACTGGTTCTTCGTCTCTTGACTATATGGAGTTCTTCTGGTTGATTTTCAATAGCAATCTATTGGGGAGGTTGAGGATCAACCGTGGTTGTATCCTGCTGGCTTGAATCTAGTAGTCCCTCTGCCTGCGGGAATTGCAAGATTGCTGGCTTTAAGACCCGACGATTTTCAACCGCAATAAATATAGGTAATCTCTTGTCTTCATTTGCCAGCTCCTTGGCCAATTTGGCCAGACAATCTGCTTTTGCATTTTGTCCTCAAGGGATTTGAGCTATCCTAACATTTGGCACTTGTTTTAGGAGCTCGAGAGTCCGTCGGTGGTAGTGGGCTAATTCAAGTTTGCAAATCTTGTAAATACCCAGAACTTGATTTATCACAAGTTGAGAATCATCAAAAATTTGGAGATTTGTGATTTGGACACCAATCGCAATCTCCAGTCCCGCTATTAGAGCTTCGTATTCGGTTTCATTATTGGTCCAGGTTTAATTAAACTGAACGAGAATCTCATGATACCTCCCTCGGGTTCTATAAAGACGAGACCGATGCCAGCTTGGGCCTTTGCAAGATTTGGAGGTCTGGGAGATTTGATCGATGATGCCCCATCAAAATACATCTCCCAAAATTATAGTTTCTCCTCTTCCTCGACCTGCATGATTTGTTCATCGGGCAAATCATCATTGAGCAGAGAGTCTGCTGGAATTGGATGTGCGGTGAGGAAATTTGCCAAAGCTTGCCCCTTTACCGCATTTTGTGGCATGTACACGATATCAAATTATAGTAATATCACTGCCCATCTAGCGAAGTTTTTGGACTACGAAAATCAACGTCAGTCAATACTTCTCAATTGGGAAATACCGTACTTCTGCTTGGATCAATCTTTGATTGATATAGTAGAGTGCATTTTCTTTTCCTTCTTCATTGTGTTGGGCAAATAATACTCTGAGAGACTCTTCTAGTGCTGCCGTATACAGAATAAGAGGCTTCCTCGGAATTGGTGTCGCAAGAATGGACGGGTTTAGTAGATATCTCTTAATGCTGTCAAATGCTTCCTAGCATTCTGCATCCTACTTGAAGCGGACATCTTTTTTCATTAACTTTGAAAATGGTTGACACCTACCCGATATATTCGATATAAATCATCGAATGAAAGCCAGTTGTCCTTGCAATGAGCGAAGCTGTCGAAGGTTTCTTGGCGGCTTCATTTCAATGATCGCCTTAATTTTGTTGGGGTTGATTTCAATACCTCGGTGACGAACAACTTACCCCAAGAATTTGCCGGAGGAGACCCCGAAAGCACATTTGAGAGGATTCATCTTCAGATCAAACTTTCTGATCCTCTCAAATACGATCCTTAGATCATTTAAATGATCTTGCCTGTCCATGCTCTTGACAACGAGGTCATCTACATAGCATTCAACCTTTTGATGAATCAACTCATCAAATATATACATCATTGCCCGTTAATATGTGACACCAGCGTTCTTCAGGCCGAAGGGCATGACCGTGTGATAGAAAATGCCGATGGGCGTTCTGAATGATGTATGCTTTTCATGTTCGGACGCCATCTTGATCTGATTGTAGCCTGACGATTCATCCATAACTGAGAACATGTCATAGTTTGATGTGTTGTCAACCAGAAGTTCTGATACAGGAAGTGGAAAATCGTCTTTTGGACATGCCTTGTTGAGATCCCGAAAGTTAATACAGATACGGATCTGACCGTTCTTCTTCTTCACAGGGCCGATATTGGCGATCCAATCGACATATTTCTCTTCTCGTATGAAGCCCGCTTCTATGAGTTTCTTGGTTTCAGTAATCACTGTTCCTCAATCTCTAGTCTCATTCTCCTTGGAGCTTGTTTGACCGGTGTTGCATCTGGTTTGATGGCTAATCTGTGAACTGCTACATTAGGGGATAAGCTAGGCATTTCAGCGTATGTCCAGGCAAAGCAATCCCTGAATTCACAGAGTTCTTTCATTTCTTCTGCCTGCTCTTCAGGAAGGAGAGAGCTAATGAATGTCGGGTGAGGGTCCTCCTCAGTCTCCAAGTCAATTTCTTTTAGTTCATCTACAGTGGCTGCCTGTCCACCATCTTCTAGTTCTTCTGGTGCAGGCTTGGCTTCTATGGGCTGATCATCATGATTCTCAACTTTATGTCTTTTCGTCGTTGTTGTCGGATTCGATCTCCCCGCATGTAATTGCTCAGCAAGTCTCCTTCCGGATGTATTTTCGCTTGATGAATCCGATACCTTTATATGCATCCATATCCTTCCGTCATAATGGACGCAGTTTCCTTCCGTATTAAAGGCATAAGCATGTACGAAGTTGTTGTTTAGAGGTAGGAATATTGATTTGCCTCCGTAATATTCTTTGGATACCTTTTGTATTAAACCTAGGCAGCCTCATAGGTAGTAATTCTTCAGAATCGATGACCACGATTCACTTCTTCGAGCTTTCCCACGGAATAGAATATGTTCCCTAGCTCAATCCCCTTTTCAACCGGAGGCAGATAACGAGTTGTGAGTTCTTCAACCTTATGTACCTCTCACAGGGTGATTTCCTTAAAGTATTGTAGGAGAATGCGTGTGACTACGAGTACGCTATCTGAGATTGACAGGCTATCTATTCTTCTGGAGAATACATCTTGCACCATGTTCATGTAGATAGAGTTGTAGTCATAATCATCGTTTGAATATTCGACCTCCCTACTCCATTCGGCCGTGGACTGGCATACCCTCTAGGATTTTGTAGGGGTGACATCCTCTTCATCTGTGTCACTTCCAAGGTGAGGTACGTGCTTCCTTTCTTTAGGAGTGGCATCTATTTTGGGAAGAGTCGGCAACGCCTTCTTTCTCCCCACCTGCTTCTTCTCACCTTCTTGTTTAGGTCGCTTTGTAATATCTTAATTTGATGCTTGAGCCTCAAGAGAGCTCGATGGCTTCAGCTTCTTTGGCATGAAGTATCTGGCATCTTCAGACATCGTTATTTCGTAGACTGCAAAGGGTTAGATGTCACCAGAGATCCTGAAATCTTCCCCATCCGTAATATACTTCATGCACTGATTCAGCATTGATGGGACAATACTATACTCGTGCAACCACGGGTGACCTAGAAGCGCCTTGAATGAAGTGTCCGCATCAATCACATTAAATTTGGCATCTGTATGCAGTTCTCCAAATGTGAGAGAGAGCATAAATGATCCCAGAGTTCTCTGCCCCTTCTCATTGAAGCCGTGCACCATAAGCTTATCTGGCCCAAGGTGTTCCACGTTGAGGCATAGCGACCTCAATGCCTTTAAACTTATAAGGTTGATGGAGGACCCAGGGTCGATCAGAATTCGACTGATTATCATTTGGTCACTCTCTGCAGTAACATATAGAGGTCAATTGTGATATGCGGTCCCGAGCATCATGTCATCCTCAGTGAAGGTGATGAACGGTTCGTTACGAGTTTGCAGGACCTCAGTCATCTTGCGCTCAGCAAAATACGTCTCGTATCTTTCGAGTCTTTGAGAGCCTGAATCAAAGTCTCCCGAAGGTCTTTATACATCACTAGAGCATTGTATATGCTGAGCTGGGAAGGGATCTTTCTCAGATATGATAAGATATTATAATCTATCCCTTTGATTGAAGTATCTTTATTCTTGGGATCCTTGGGGATGATATCTTCATTGACAACTATCTCTTTCCCCTTATCCTTATCGGAGATCCCTTTCTTCAGTAGAGGTGGCAGTATCTTGCCACTTCTTAGCTACACTTGAGCGATCTCTTCTGGCTCAGACTCATTTGACAGTGCATTTTCTTCAGAGTTGGCCATCGTCGCATCTAGAGACTCATTCGTTAATTTGGAGTTACTGCCTAGGTTTATGTGTCCCATTTGCGACGCTATGTCGGGGTTCGATTCATTTTCCTTTGGAAAATTTAGATCCTCCTCTGAACTGTAATCTATTGGTGACACCATCATACAGAATTCAGAGGATATCTCCTCAGTACATTCTTCTTTTATCAGTGTATTTGGCATCACCGAGATGACCCGATATACTTCTACTAAAAGTGGGTCTTCATTATCTTCCTCAGCTTCCTCTATTTTAAGCTCTGACATGAAATCAACGAGCTTAATATGTCGCCTTGCAGTTTGGTAATAGTCGTCCAAACTGTCGATAGCTCTTTGAGTTGCTGTCTTTCTTTCTCTGGGCTTCTTCAGCTTAGTCTTCTTCTTGGAGCATTTCATTCTTCCAGATTTTGAAGGGCCGGCTAGGTTGAAGAATTGCTTAGAAGTAAAAGCTCGCACCGTGGGTAGCGCCTTGGGATCTATCACCGGCTCAGTGGGAGACTTCCATTTCACACCCGGGACTCCTTCCAGTTGCTTCAACATTTTCACAGTCTTTTGAAGACCGCAGTCTCCCACTGCTCTTCTTATTTTAGCTTATTTTCCTTTATTCTCTCTTCAACCGAAAGTATAGAAGAGGACATAACCATCCGAGTTGATTCTTTTCTAGGATGAGCCAACACATTGTCCGACAACGTGAGCTCTCCTCTTTAATATTTCCTTTCCAATCAATCCTTGAAGATGTAGCAATCCTCAATAGGATGGCTGACTACCCGAAGATACGGACAGTAATTTGGGTCATCAGTATATTTTGACTCCTCGGGCCTCGTGCACTCCGGCAGTTCTAAGCCTGCTTTCAACGCTTGTCGAAACAGCTTGGCGACACTTTCCCTTTTGAACGAATATTTTTTATTCATTTTATCTTTGAGGGAGGGGAACGTTCGATCACCAGTTCCCGTCGTTTGCCTCAAGGGTTCTCCACCACCCTAATAAGTTTGTGGCTTATCATTACCCCCGAGTATCAACTTCGGCTGGGGGTTAGGGTTATAGGCCTGTTTTGACTTTTCTTCATACTCTTCTAGCACCTGAGGCTTTAGTCTTCTTGGGCTTGTCAAAGTGACTTTCTGATCTTGATAAGTTCAGGCTGTTCAGCTTCTCAAACTTCGCCACTCTGTCCAGCAAATCGTAAAATGTGGTGATTGTGGCCATGTATAGGAAGGGTTGCATTTTGTCATCAATGTTTCCCATTAGCAACTGTACGACATGTTCTTCTTCGAGTTGTTGCTCACATTTCATGCTCAAATTTTGCCAGCGAGTGATATACTTCGTCACTGACTCATCCCTTCTTCTCTTATCCAGAGCGAGGTCAACAATTGTTATCTTCTCGGTTGCATTGGCGAATCTCTTCACGAACATAGCTTCCAACTTTGCGAATATTTTTACAGAGTCGTTTGACAATTTAGTATACCATTTGAAAGCAGCTGCTGTTAAACTGCTAACGAACTGTCAGAAGAGTAGAGCATCATTTCCCCCTGTATTCCCGCATGTGGCTTTGAATTGTATCAAGTGTTGTTGGGGGTTTTTGTTGCCATCAAAAGTGTTGAATTTTGATACAGAGTATCCTTTCGGATATGGCACTTGGTCATATTCAGCAGGATATGGTCGACCTTTGCCCACTAATTTCTCTGCCTGATCAACGGCTATGATAACCTTGATCTTTTCCGCAATCAATCCTTCGAGCTGTGCTGCCGTCACGGGCTTGGAGGTGCTGGCAATATTCTATGGAGTGGGTTGACAGGCTATATTATTAACTTCATTGCCACCTTCAGGAGTTCCCCGTACTCCTGACACTTGCGTCATTCGAAAGTTTGGAGGGTTGATAGGAGGATTAGGCATGACATTGATAGTAGCAGTCTCATTGCCTCCATCTGAGCCATTATCTCAGTCATCTTCTCATTTAGCTGAGAGATTTCTCTATCTTTGGCTCTCATTTGTCGCCTCATCTATCTTCTTATATCGGCGAGTGTGGCGTTTTCATCATCAGGGGGATTCCCCTCAACTTCTTCCGCCTCATCTTCTCCTTGGAATAGCCACCCCTACTAGTGGTGGACCCAACTTCATTGTGACGACGGTGTTCTCGCCTAGGTGGCGGTTGCCAACGGCCATCACCATCTTCACCTTCATCGTAGTAGGCCATATCATCGGCATTGGTGTGTCTCACCATGTAGACCACTTCTATGTTCATGGTGTCGTTCATTTCTTCCATATATTATTCTCCTTCTATATCTTCTATATTTTCTTCTTCTTCTTCTTTGCGAGGCCTTGGCCTCCAGATTTCTTTTCCTTGCCGCCGGGACCTTTCGGCGGCGGATCCCTGAACCCGAGGTTCAAGTGTCACGCCTCGATGCTCACCGTGCGGGACATTTTCTTTCTTTTCTCTCTGCTGCAAGAGACAAACGTTCTCTTGGCTGAGTTCTCCTGGTCTCGACCATCAGCGGCCGCTGGTACTTTCTTTTCTTTAGTCCTCTCTCTTTCACAGTCTTCAAGATCCTGTAGACTCGGGCCGAGAGAGTTTCAAGCTCCTTTTGAGGAGCTGGGACTTCAGGCTGCTGATACCAAAATGATTTCTTCAGCTTCCCAGTAGAGCTGTTTCTTTTAACCCATCTCAAGTCAGTGAACTTGTTCCGGGTGGGAACATTAGCTTCATGCTCTGGAGCAGGCAGATTCGATGGGTGCACATGCACCAGTTGCTGCTGAACTCGGAGCTCAGCATTCATCTTCCTTCTTTGCCTTCTTGTTAGCTTTCCTCCATATGAGGAAGCTTCAGTAGTGTTCTTCACGGGTGCGGGTAACCCGACTGGCAGAGATGTGGTGTTTGCAGTCACCATAGAAATCTTTCCTCTGGTTATAACCCTCTTGTTAGTCGGGGCTCCAGGTTGAGAGAGCCGTTCAAATACAGAAGTCCTCCTATGAGGATTCTCATCAGCAGTGGGTCGTGGCACTAGCAAAAGTGCACGATGTGTGGCAACTTCAGTAGAGCGCGGCCTCCTAGCAGGCCATTTAGATTCAATGCTGTTCATATGAAAAGCAGCAGCCCTTGCAACGACTACAGGGAAGTCGAGACTACCAAATTGAATGGTAGCTCCAGCCTTCCCAGTCTCGATGATAGCATTTGCTAGTTGGATCCTAACACCTTGTCCCAGTTGGACTGTCATTGGTGTGTTGTGTAGATCCATCTGTACAAATGAAAGGCAAGGGTTAGTATTCAGAATCTGATACATCACCCCACACTTTCAAAATGCAGAGACTTGCACAAAATAAAAAAAACCAAAACAAAGTAGATAACATTAGCAAACAAATTAAATAAATATAGAAATCCTGCTAAATGCGTTATCTCGATAAATTTATTGAACGATCATTTTTAGAATACTCAAAATTTTGATTCATTAAATGATTACTTTGAAAAATTCAAAATTCTAACTCTTATTGATTAGCTGCTACTATAGCAGGATACGACCCCGGTTGATCCTCAACCTCCCCAGCAGAGTCGCCAGAAATCTGTGGGCTCCGAAAATTCGCTTACCTACCTCGTTGTGTGTGTCGCATCGGATTTCCTCCTACCACGCTAAGAAAAGCGTGTATAGGTGGTTGACCGATTCGTCACATATATCGAGGGCAGGGTTTTTTTGGTTTGAGGGACGCTTGCATATCTCATCGCAGGTGTCGCACCAGATTTCCTCCTACCATGCTAAGAAAAGCGTGTATAGGTGGTTGACCGGCTCATCACGCACATTGAAAACATGCACGCTTAATTTATGGTTAATTATAAATTATCTATAATTAATTATATTTACTATAATTAATCATAAATTAATTAAGCTTAACTTATAATTAATCATAAATTAATTATAATTAATTATATTAATATATAATTAATTACATTTAATTTAAAACCAACTATAAATTAATTGGATTTAATTTATAATTAAAAAAACTAAATTATAATTAATTATATTATGATTTATAATTAATTATATTTAATTTGAAATTATTTATAAATTAATTATTTAAATTTATAATTAATAATAAACAAGTTATAATTAATTATATTTAATTAATCATAATTAGTTTAAAATTAATTATAAATTATTTATCTTAATTTATAATTAATAATAGATTAATTATAATTAATCATAATTATAATTAATTTAAAAGTAATTATAAATTAAGTCTAATTTATAGTTAATTATAGATTGACTATAATTAATTATAATTTAAATCGGGCTTAATGAGGATTTGTGTAGGATTTATGCAAATTAGAATAAGATTTATGCTAAATCCTTCCAGACGGGATTTGATCACCCGATAGATCTCACGGCAGAATGAATCCTCTATTTCCTTCTCTTTTTTTTTCCTTAAGGGCTTGTTTGACAACATGATTTATGTGGGATTTGGCCGAACAAGCTCACGAAGGGGAGAAAGTTACCTTCACAGCGTGCAGGCTCCCGTTGCCGCCCCCGATAAAAATGTCGTAACTTTCGATCCCACGGGAAAGGAAAGGCGTCGAAGGGGCAAAGTCGAATAACCACGAAGGGAGTCGGAGAAGCGTACGAAAGGGAGAAAGTTACCTTCGCAAACGAGCGAGCTCCCTTCGTTGCTTCCGATCGACTGTCGTAGCTTCCGGTCCAACTAGAAGCGAAAGTTGTAGAAGGAGCGAAGTCGGTAGACCACGAAGGATGTCGAAGAAGCGAAGTCGACCAACCTCGAGGAGGCCGAAGAAGCACGCGATAGGGAGAAAGGTACCATCGCAGCGAGCGAGCTCTTTGTTGCTTCCGATCAAATGTCGGAACTTCCGTTCCAATAGGCAGGGAAGGTCCTCAAAGGTGGGAGGTCGAACAACGACGAAGGAGTCGAAGGAGCTTGCGATGGGGAGAGTTCGAAAGCTTTCGCGAGTGGGAAGGAGGAGAGGTTTGCGGTCATGTGGAGTCAGAAGAAGTAACAGCCCGAAGGCTCTGTTTCATTTGCGTTTTAAAGACGAAGGTAGAGGCGCGATCGAGGCAAGCGTGGGACGACTGCAACGGCGCCAAATCGTAGGGTATGGCACTATAGAAGCGGTGGTTTGTGCAGGATTTGGTCAGGATTTCGGCATGGGTCCGATACAGGTAATCCTTGTAATCATTTTTTTATTTTGTTTCTTTTGGCTTGTCCGGTAGAGGTCAACAAGCACGAACCGTCCCTAGTATAGCAGCTTCTGGCCCATCAAAGAATAACCAGGATGGCTATCCTTGTCCTGCAGCAAGTCCCCTCTGATCTTATTCAGCTCCTCATCCTGCTCGCTCTCATGCTTCAAGGCCTCCCAATCCACCACCATGGGAATAGTTAGAGCCATAACATGAGGGTCTTCACTACGCCTGGAGAGAGCATCTACTGCTTTATTTTCTAGCCTAGGCTTGTACTGGATCTCGAAGTCATAACCCAACAACTTGGAAAGCCACCGCTGATGTTCCTTTGTCACCGTCCTCTTCTCTAACAAGAACTTCAAACTTCTCTGGTTGGTCCTAACTATGAAGTGTCGTCCCAACAGATAAGGTCGCCACTTCTATATTGCCAACACTATTGCCATCAGCTCCCTTTCCTACATTGATTTCAGCCTGGTGGTCAAAACCTGGATGAAATAAGCTATGAGTTTCTGACTCTACATAAGAAATGCACCTAACCCATAACCTGATGCATCAGTCTCCACTACAAACGGCTGACTGAAATTTGGTAGTGCTAACATAGGGACACTCATCATAGCTTTCTTCAGTTGCTCAAATGCTTGGGTGGCTGCCAGCCCCCATTTGAAGCTATCCTTCTTCACTTGCTTTGTCAACGACCATGCTATAAAACTGTATCCCCTCACAAACTTCCTGTAGCACCCTGTGAGTCCCAAGAACCCTCTCAACTCCTTCAGGGTTTTGGGTAAGGGCCACTCCAACATAGCATCTATCTTGGGAAGATCTGTAGCTACTCCTGATTTGGACACCACATGTCCCAAATACTCCACCCTCTGCTGTGCAAGGGAACACTTCTTCAAATTGGCATACAGTTAATGCTCCTTCAATGTCACTAACACTACCCTCAAGTGTTCCACATGCTCTGCCTCAAACCGACTATACACCAAAATATCATCGAAGAAAATCAATACAAACTTGCAGAGGTAGGGCTGAAATACTTTGTTCATAAGCGACTGAAAGGTAGTTGGGGCGTTGGTAAGCCCAAAAGGCATCACTAAGAACTCGTAGTGGCATTCATGAGTCCTAAAAGCAGTCTTTTGGATGTCAATGGGTCGCATTCTAATCTGATGATATCCTGATTTTAGATCAATCTTGGAGAACATCATCGCTCCATATAACTCATCCAACAACTTATCAATGATCGGTATAGGAAACTTATCCAACACTGTTTTCTTATTCAGAGCCCTATAATATACACAAAATCTCTAACTACCATCCGTCTTCTTCACCAACAACATAGGACTGGAGAAGAGACAAACACTCGGACGAATGATCTTGGCCTCCAACATCTCCTTGAAGCATTTTAGCATATTTAAGGTGGATGAAGCATTTTAGCATATTTAAGAAGATGATGGAGATTATAGCAATATCTTGTTCGGATGAGATGGAAGCATATAACATGAAATATTTGATGTGGACTGATTTCGTAGCTGGCGTAGAATATTGTCTTAAATGTATTTGTAATTTCTATCAGTAGAAGTGTATTTCCTCTCTCTCTCTCTCTCTCTCTCTCTCTCTCACTTAATATTATATCAGTAGAAGTGCATTTTATCTTAAGAAGAAGAGTTGAACTCTTCTCCTTTGATATTATCAAGACCGTTAATGAAGCCCTATGAGACCTCTAGCCAGTTATATACAAGTAGTATCAGATGAAAGGACACCTATTGCTTAAATATGAAGTGATAGATAAGATAATAAAATTAACACCTATGGCTTAAAGGAAATACAACATGGTGGTTGAACAAGTTACTATTATTAGGCGCAATTGAAACAATAAAAAAGATAGATAATAAAGAAAGAGGGAAGAAGTTGAAGAGGGTTGTCAATCAAGCTAATGTTTTTACTCTATAAAAGGCACTTAAAGGGAAAGCTGTAGAAGACAATTGAAAACAACCATTGTAGATTTTCTATTAGGATGAAGACCCCAATCAAGTGTCAAAAAACCAGATAGTTAATCATCTTGTTTAGCTATTCGAGGTGAAAATACTTTCACTGGACGTAAATGGCTCTGTACATACCACCTCCAAATTCTCATTGCCACTTTAGTTTATCCTCCACTCAAAACAAGCGATTTAGAGAAGGAAGCACCAATATATTGAGAACATTCAACACTTCATTGGAGACTGCATTTATGTGTGACATGAGAAGAAGAATAATGCCATAATATAGAAACCTTAGAAGAAGCCCTCACATGGGGAGATGGGTTCGAAGAAAAATATGATTCAAATACTTTAAAATACGTCACTTAAGATGGCATCATTGAAGCATGGCAAGAAATGAAATTGTGGAAGGATGAGCTAATTGTTGTTTGAAAGAAGCATGCAACTTGTACTAGTTATTGATTATTTCCTGTAATACTTAAGCTTATGTTAAGAACTAGATGATAATTACATAACACATACATTTCTTTCTCTTTTCAAGGTCTCCTCATTACAAAACTATATTATAAGAACATGGCATTCATCGAGGCTACATTTTCTGCTTCATTAGAAGGCATTGGTACTCAGCCTTACGAGGACTCCACACTAAGAATTGTACCTTAAGAGAGTTTCTAAAATGTACATTTCTTCAACAAACCCTACTAAAGTTGAAGATTGGATTCACTGGGTAGAATCAATATTCAATGTTCTAGGTTGCTCCAATAAGATTATATGAAGACTGAACTGAACTAGCGGTTTATGTGTCAGGAGAGAAGCAAATCATTCGTGGAAGGCCCAACGATGGTCTGAATTTATTACATGACGTGGATTTTAAATATTTGTTGGATTTCCAAAGTGAAGAAGTTATTGTAATGTTAACTATGGTGTGTTTATATATATATATATATATATATATATATATATATATATATATATATATATAGAGAGAGAGAGAGAGAGAGAGAGAGAGAGAGAAGGCTAGAGAGATTCTCTCTGCCTATTGTATAGTGGGAGAGGGAGGAGAGAGAAATGGTTAGAGATAGAGAGAGAAAGTGGAGAGTGGAAAAAAGAGAGTGAGGGGGGAATTTGAGAGAGGAGGGTCATGAAAGGGATATAAGAGAGAGAAAGAAGAAGCCACTCCCTACTTAGAGGAAGGGAGATGAGAGAGCATCCTAGAGAGAGAGGGAGGGAATAAGAGAGAAGGGAGGTGCTTGGAGCGGTAGGCGGCAACGCGGGAGGTGGCAATTGCAGATACAGGTGGGCTAGGTCTATTTGTGGCGATATGGGACTGGTTGGCAGTGTCTTTAGGTGGCCAACAAGAGGTAGATTGGGGAGCAGGGTCGTGTGCTATTTGTTGTGCGTGTGTGATAGGCGTTGGGTGTCAGTGAGTATGGGAGAAGAGCAAGAGAGGAGAAGGTGGGGGAGAGGTTCATGAATGTCAGGGGTCGCACGGGCTAAAGGGGTGTGATGGGGCCGGTTGTGAGTTCGTTGGGCTAGGTGTTCGAACAAGAAAGAGGAGATGGGTTCAACCTAGGGCTTGACAGGTTTGGAATAGGTGCAAGCGGCTTGGAGCTTTTACGTGCGGTTTTGTGTGTGTGTGAGAGTTGAGGGCCTGAGAGAGCACGGGAGTTTGTCGACTTGCATGCAGGCAGTGGTGAGGGTGGCTGCTAGAGGTGCTGTCATGTTTGGAGGTTTCGATGGGATGCTATGTGTGGATGGGAGTCACATGCATGAAGGGAATAGGGAGATTTGGGTCTTCTTGAGTAGGGATGCACAAGATTGAAATGAGAGGGAGCCTGTGGAATGTTTATTTGATCCGGGTAAATAAAAATTTTGCTTTTTTTTAATTATTTCATTGTGCAGCTGTGTAGTAGAATTGTGCAGAGATGGTGAGGCATTGGCAAAGATTTAGATAGGATATGATTATAATAATTCTTTTGCTTACAGTCATATTAATGGTTGTGGTTGGCATGTGTTATGGAAAGGGATTATTCTTTATCATCTAAATCATAGAAATGAACTAATCTCATCTCTTACGAATTGTAATATTCTTGATTATGACCAGAACATTCCAGATCGGCTTCTTACTTCCAATAAGATTTACTCTATTAGTTTTTTTTTTCTATACATTCGTAATGAATTGAGGTGTTCGTACTTTCAATTTCTCTTTGATTTGAAGTTCTATTGCTCCTCTCAAAATTACAGTTGTCTGATATGAGGAAAATTCTAGCAAGATCTAGTTACTTAACATACGGATTGTTAACACTACTATTTATGATGTGTAATAATAAATTAGAAGATGATTTTCATATCTTCTTTGGATGTAGCGCTATCTCTGATATATGGAGGAGATTTTATAATATTTTCGTCATATCTACCCCAATGAATAAGGGAAACTCAATTTTTCTCTACCAGAAGAAATGTTTATATTAAGAATGATTGCAGGGAGCATTGAGATATCTTCTTGCTATATGTTTTTAAACATGCAGAAAGAGGAGAAGATCCAATGATTTAACATTGCCAATCTTGGTTATTTTTGGATTAATAATACTAAAGGAAAGTTCATTAAAATCAATAAAATTCTGGATGAGAATCAATTTCCTATTAGTCCTCTTTAAGTTTTTTTTCTTTTTTAAAGTTCTACTTAAATGTATCTTTTTAGATCGCCTCTCTTCCAGTGCTTCTCTTGATCCCTTGTAATTATTTTTGTTCTCCTTTTTTTTTTTTTAATGAGAAGATTCGCCTAGTTATTAAAAAAAACTTTTAGGTAAGTGTAATATGCTATAAATAGTTAATGTGCACTTTATATTTTGATTTCTCTATTCTATTAGAAACTACTAAATATGCATGCATACAAGGCTTTATAGATGTAATAAATGATTATTCCTTGGGTAGCTGGTTTGATATTATGGATTCCCTTTTTCCCAATTAAACTCCATCCTTAATCCCAAAACACCCAACAAAACTCCACCACTTTGTTTTTATCTCTTGGGTTCCAGCTTTCTTGATTGTGGTGGGTGGTGGTCTATGTTGATGGACACAACGTAAAATCTTTTCAATGTGGTGGATACCCCTCTGCCCATAGCCCACATCCTAATTACCTCTTTCCTTTTGAACATTCCTTAATTCCTTAGCACCTTTTGTCGATAATTGGCATTTCATCATATCACATTATTGTAGGTAATATTTTTTCCCTACTAGAGATTAGCAAGAGACTGAAATCTCCTTTTAGATACATACCAAATGGACCTTCTTGGCACAGGCTTCCCAAGCTACAAGAATTGTCCACCCTTCCCTTGACTTGATGATGGAGATTGTTTGATATACCATGAAGTGACATAATGAATCTGATAAAACATTTTATCAAATAAACTCACCAATCATAGGTAGCTCTTAGGCATGCTTGCATCACTTGGTTTCCGTTCATGTAATAATATTTTGCTAATGAATGCTAAACATTATGTGACCCTTGTCGGTTATGTTATATGTCCACATTATTTGACTACATGGTTAGGTTGATTTGACAGAGGGCCGATATTTACTATCGGGTTCATCAGATGCATCCGTTGCCATTTATGATATTCAGCAAGCTTCAGATTATGATAAATATGGCTTGATTGCAAAACACAGGAGTCTAGTTGCCATTGACAAGCATCATGAACAGGGACATAAATTTGCTATATCATCTGCTATTTGGTATCCAATAGACACTGGATTGTTTGTCACTGGTTCTTATGATCATGATATCAAAGTGTGGGATACTAATACTTCCCAAGTAAGTTTTCATTTCGCTTACTGCATGTAAGCCTACTTCAATGAAAACCAGTCACCCAGTTTTCTTATATATTAATTTTATTAGGCTATTATGGAATATAAAATGCCTGGAAAGGTTTATGGCACTGCTATGTCCGCCATTGCAACAACCCACATGCTCATTGCTGCTGGAAGTGCAGATGTTCAAGTTCGTTTATGTGATATTGCTTCTGGAGCATTTACTCATACATTGTCAGGGCATCACGGTGGGTATCTTTTTCAGTCTTACTTTTGCATGGATGCATTCTTCTATGTTATAATATCATCTTACATGAAATGACCAGTCAACCACCCAAGTGACAATATTATTCTTTTGATATCTTAAACATATAAACAGCTATAATGGAGGGCTGAAACTTTTGTTTTCATGTTAATTTTGCCTCTTATAGCATTAATACCATCTCTCGTACATATGGAATTCTCAGGTTGCTTTTGTCTAGCGGCCATCTTATTTTGATAACATCATGGACCAGGGATTTCTGGCAGGCTAATATTTTCCTTACAGAAAATTTTGGGGAATTTTATGATTATAAAAATGCTTAAGACATGTAAAACTATATCAAGTAATTTCTTAATAAATTTCTAGTTAGAAGTACAATTCTTGGTGGTCCTTTTCTTGTGTAAGTAGGAACTTGAAGATTTTTGAGAGAAATTATCTCCCTGTACGTAGGCTTAATTTGATGACTTACATTCCTCTTATTTTTGTTTTCTTATCTAAATTCTTGTAATTGATTTAGCATGTGAGATTAATATTTCATTAGATCTGAGTTGGATTTATACAATAATATGATTTTCAATTAATTGGATATTTTTTTATGCTTTTGGATTTTTATGCATTAATTTTAGTAAACGATTATTAAATTATGAAATTTGTATGTTTTCTTGTTTGTTCAATTTCATCTTAGTAATGAAGTAGTTTAAGTTAAGAGTTTGTGATTTGTGAATTAGAATGTGTTCTTGTGATATGCATCTTATTTTAGATTTGTATTCCTATTTTCTTCTCTCTTCTTCGTCAAAGTCTTGTCCTTCTTCTTTGAATAATCAACAATATCTAGACAATCTCCTTTCATGTGTCTAGAGTTTTTGGAATGATATCAAATGAAGTCTTAACATGCAGAAAACTTCTTCGTATGAAATCTATGAATATTAGACTTTGTGTACCTTTAATTTTTTTTCTTAGCCAGTTTTCCAAACCTTCTTGGAATCATGGCCAACTCATCATTGTCACCATCTAAGCCTTAGTGCTAGACTCTTCAGAATTATCCCAAGTCCTGGATAAGAAAAGTGGAGGGTTGCATTAGGTAGTCGATAGTCAGCGTAAAACTTTTCGAATAATAATTACATGAATCCTTTAAGAAATTATGTTAATGCTAGGGTGTCTCCTAGAAGCGACGCGCTGTATGGCCTGAATACAGCGACAAGTGTGCAAGGGCTGCTGCACCGGCGCCCGGGTGCAGTGCTAAATAGGCAAGGGTTCCCACATTAAGGACGGATGTGGGCAAAGAAGCTAGTCCATGAAACTAAAATTAGGATAGGAACTTGGAATATAGGTTCCATTACAGGAAAATTAATCCATGAAACTAAAATTAGGATAGGAACTTGGAATATAGGTTCCCTTACAGGAAAATTAATGGAATTAATAAATATTATGATTCATAGGAAGATAAATATTCTATGCATTTGGGAAAGTAAATGGGTTGGAGAGAAGGCTAAGGAGATTGATAGTTTAGGATTTAAACTTTGGTATTCTGGTAGGAGTCGTACTAGAAATGGTATAGGTGTAATTTTAGATAAGAGTTTGAAGGATAATGTTATAAAAATTAATAGAATTGGAGATAGAATTGTTGCTTTAAAGATTGTTGTTGATGCTAAGATTGTTAACATTATAAGTGCTTATGCTCCTCAAGTGGGTTTGGATATGAGTTCAAAATTAAAATTTTGGAATGACTTAGAAGAATTAATATAAAAGATACCTTTTAAAGAAAAAGTTTTTATTGGAGGAGATTTAAATGGACATGTTGATAGAGAGGTAGATGATTTTAAAAGCATTCATGGTGGCCATGAATTTGGAAAGACAAATGAAGGTGGTAAGTTCATATTAAATTTTTGTTTAGCTTATAATTTTTTAATTGCTAACATCTTATTTAAGAAAAGGAATGAGCATCTCATTACTTATAAAAATGGATATAGTACAACTCAGATTGATTATTTTCTTATAAGAAAATTAGATCGTTTAGATTGTAAATATTGTAAAGTTATTCCGAGTGAAAATTTATGTACCCAACATCGTTTATTAGTTTTGGACTTTAACATAAAGGGGCAGAAAATAAAAAATAAAGTAAAACGATATTCTAGGATTAGATGGGGACATTTAAAAAATATTAACAAAAATATTTTTGAGAGTAAGAGTTTAGATCTTAAGATTTTGTCTGTGCATGAGGATGCTAATATTATGTGGGAAAAAGTGGCTAATGATATTAAGAATATTGCAAAAGATGTGCTTGGAGTTTCAAAGGAAAAAGCTCCTAATAGTAAATATAGTTGGTGGTGGAATCCAAATGTTCAAGAAAATATTAAAAATAAGAAGATTTATTATAAAAATTGATTTAATTGTAAAAATTCTGATAATTGAGAAATATATAAAGAGGCACGTAAGGAATCTAAGAAAGCAATATGCGATGCAAAGAGCTTAGCTTTTAGTGATTTATATAATAGATTAGATATTAAGGAGGGAGAAAGATATATGTATAAGTTAGCCAAACAAAGAGATAGGAGTAGTAAGGATTTAGTTCAAGTGAAGTGTAATAAGGATGAAGATTAAAAAGTACTTTTCTTAGAAGATGATATTCAACAAAGGTGGATGAGATATTTTGCTAAACTTTTTAATGAAAAATGTGAAAATACAATTGACTGTAGTGACCTTAGCACCCTAAATGAAAATAAAGATTTTTGTTTTTATCGGCATATTAGTAAAACCGAAGGTAGAAAGGCTTTAAAGAAAATGAAGGGTGGAAAAGCTGTTGGACCTGATGATATTCCAATAGAGGTGTGGAAATGCTTGGGAGATGAAGGAATTTCTTGGCTTAGTAAACTTTTTAATACTGTTTTGAAAACTAAAAAGATGCCAGATGAGTGGAGAATGAGTGTGTTAATCTCTATTTTTAAGAATAAAGGTGATGCACAAGATTGTGCGAATTATAGAGGAATTAAGTTAATGTGTCATACTTTAAAACTATGGGAGCGAGTTATGGAGCGTAGGTTGCGGCATGATACTAATGTTTCTCAAAATCAATTTGTATTCATGCCGGGTAGGTCTACTATGGAAGCTATACATTTATTAAGAGGTTTGATGGAGAAATATAGAGAGAATAAGGAGGATCTACATATAATATTTATTGATTTAGAAAAAGCATATGATAAAGTTCCAAGAGAAGTGCTTTGGACAGTTCTTGAAAAGAAAGGAGTTAATAATACTTATATTCAAATCATTAAAAATATGTATGCAGGAGCTATTACTTGTGTTCAAACACAAGGTGGTTTGACCAAGTATTTCCCTATTTCGGTTGGATTACATCAAGGATCAGCCTTAAGCCTATATCTTTTTGCTTTAGTCATGGATGTTCTCACTAGACATTTGCAAGAGGATGTACCTTGGTGTATGCTTTTTGCTGATGATATTCTTCTTGTTGATAAGACTAGAAAGGGAGTTGAAGGTAAACTTGAATTGTGGAGGTCAACCTTAGAGTCTAAAGATTTTCACTTGAGTAGATCTAAAACGGAATATATGGAGTGTAATTTTAGTAGTAATAGACCTAGTGAGGGGATTGTGACTTTGGGCTATCAAGTCATTAATAAGAGTACACGTTTTAAATATCTTGGATCTATTATTCAGAGTGATGGTGAAATAGATGGGGATATTATCAACAGAATTCAAGTTGGATGGTTGAAGTAGAGGAATGCATCGGGCTTGTTGTGTGATAGAAAAGTACCCCTCAAACTTAAGAAAAAATTCTATAAGATGGTGGTGAGACCTACAATGCTTTATGGTGCCGAATGTTGGCCATTAAAAGAGAAGCATATACTAAGTTAAGTGTTGCAGAGATGAGGATGCTTAGGTGGATGAGTGGCTTTACCCTTAGAGATAGGATACGAAATGAGCATATACGTGTGTTAACCTCTAGGTATTATCCAACAGAAAAAAAAACAAAATCAAAATCCTGCAATCTATCAGTTGCCCCCATCCCGCAAATCCCGCTGAATACCGCGCTGAAAAAGTCGCTTCCCGCAAATCCTTCGCAGAAGCCTTGATCGATGTCTCTCATCGTCAATAAAAGGAAGAGGAAATGAAGACTTTCGGATTCCTCCCGCAAGCTTGCTTCCTCCGATTCCAGGCCCTGTCCGACTCTCCCGCATATATCTCCTCCTCTGTCGCAAACTCCATTTGCAAACCCAAACCTCTCCATCCCGACATCCTCCTCAAGCAGCCGAACCCAACAGGAGCTTCAACCTAGCAGCTTCCCTCTCCGCCTCTATCGGACCCGTCAAAGCCGTCGATCCCTCTACCTAACCGACCGAACCTAAGGTCTGCCCTAATCGAGCACTACCTGCGGCTGAATCCAGGGAGAGAGAGAGAGAGAGAGAGAGAGAGACCTACCTCTGACGACGACATTCCCTTCCTTTAGGATCGGAACCTACGACATTTTGATCGGAACTAACGACGGGAGTTCGCTTGCTGGAAGGTAACTTTCCCCCTTTATACGCGCTTCTTCGGCTGAGTCCCGTAAATCGGAGGAAACAGAGGATTTAACTCTGCTGTGAGATTAACAGCACCTAAATCCTGCATTAATCCTGTCCTAATCCTACTTTTCTAATTAATTAAAATTAATTTTTTAAATTATATTTGATTATTATTAACAATCATTAAATATAATTAATTAAAAATTAATTATAATTAATTATTTTAATTATGTTTAATTATTATTATTAATTATTAATTATACTTAACTAAAATTAATTATGATTAATTAGTTTAATTATCTTTAATTATTATTAATTATCTTTAATTATTATTAATAATCATTAATTATAATTAAATAAAATTAATTATGATTAATTATCTTTAATTATAGTTAATTATTATTAGCTATAATTAATTAAAATTAATTATAATTAATTACATTAATTATATTTAATTATTATTTTTAATTATTAAGTATAATTAATTAAAACTAATTATAATTAATTATCTTTAATTATAGTTAATTATTATTATTATTATTTAATTATAATAAATTAATTTAATTTTATTTAACTATTATTAATAATCGTTAATTATAATTAATTAAAATTAATAAAAAAAATTATAAAGAGATCTTCTCCCTTGCCTCAATCCACGTGCCAATGTCACCTCGCCGAAATGCCAAGTTATAACCCCCTAAACTCTAAAAACTCGTCTTTAGCGCTTGCAACCCGACGAAAAACCACCCATGCACGCTTTTCTCTAGCGTGGTGGGAGGAAATTCGCTGCGATGCTAGCGACGAGGTGGACAATCTTCTAAGGACCTGTTTTCAGTGTTTGTGGCGCGCCGAGGGACCCCCTATGCACGCTTTTCTCTAGCGTGGTGGAAGGGAACTTGGTGCGGTGCTTACAACGAGGCAGGCGAGCCTCGTACGTGCTTTTCTTAGCATGGCGGGGTAAAATATAAGTATCCGTACGCGGCTCTGTACATGCGGGGAAAACAAACTGTTTTATTTTAAAACAGGTACTGAAGACCCATGCACGTCTTTCTCTGATGTTGTGGGATTAAAGATTTTACGGCCACGGTGTCCAAGGACACCTACCGTGCATGCTTGCTTTTCTCTAGCGTGGCGGGAGGCCCAGTTTTTCGTATTTTCCCCTAAATGGGGGAGACGCCGGGAGGCTGCCGAAATTTCGGGTGAACAGAAGACCACACTTGAACCTGATTTGGACTTAAACAAACATTGCTTATGGACTTAAATGAGCTCAAATATAAACAAATGTGAACATGAACCAGGATTTGAACAATCTAAACATAAATGAGAACAAGTAATTTGGTCAAAGAGGACTTGAATTCGAATGACAGAACAAAGAACTTGAATTTGAACTTGTGGACTTTTGAACAGCAGGGGACTATACTTGGACTTGAATTGGGACCAACGACAAAGTAAACTTGAACTTGAATCAAGATGATGACAAGTCTAAATCTCACTTGAAATGAAATTATGAGTTCTAAAAAATAACAAAGAATTTCGAATTAAATGCAAGAGAGCACCTATGAAACTTGAGGTGAATAAGAGACTTGCAAATACTACTTGTTTACAAGTAGTGATAAATTGTGGATAATACAATCAGGCTTCTTGCTATGATGCTCTTAATAGATAACATGACTTCCTTGCCATGATTAGCATTAATCAAAGATGATATATAAGATAAGTGCAAATGAATAAATATAACTTGTTTGAAGATAAAGAACCTGCAAGTTCAACTTGTTTATAATTGATAAGAAGTCTGTAAAGGATGTGACTTAACTACAAAGCCATAATGCGGACTTTTGGACCACACCAATCGACTCATAGCATTGGATCTAATTCATCCTTAAGCAACATCAGTGAGAATTGCAAGATATGCGGCAGTATACCTATGATCAATGAAGTGGAGTCTCCTACAAATGTCCAAAACCTTCATGTTGAATGAGAGTAAGATATCGAATGGACAGTAATCATTGGGAGCATTCTGAAGCTATCTTCAAGGATGAAAGAATTGTGATGCATATAACAAGTCATATGTTAACACTAATGGCATGTTAGATATAGTGGCATTCCAATTAACATGCCTACAATCAAAAGTATGAAGTTTTTAGTAAATGTTGAGAAAATTTCATGACGATCAAGGTGCAAATACCGATGAACACTGAAGATCAATACACTAGTAAATGTAGCAATTCATCAATCATAATGAAGGAACCTAGGGTGGATATAACTCACCCGGTGACTCATGTTAACATGAAACCGACGTAGAAGTAGTCCCTCTGTCATCAATGCAGATTAATGTGCAAATGAGCACATAACAGTCTACTTTTAAATGAGAAGAATGGATATGCTGCAGGACCCTTGATCTATAGCCAACATGAAATCTACAGTGTTCATACCAATTGACCAATGAGCTTGTATATTGAAGATCAAAAGCCCTAATGAAGGGAATTATTAGTTCATGCAACGTCTGATATGCAACAGATACAAGCATCTGCAAACTCTTGTAGCAAGAGCATTCTAGCATCCTCATAGCAAACATCAAGATACAAACAATCATACTGCTTACAAGCAAAGATAACATATCTATAACATCATACACAGTACCTACAATGTTGTTGTAGCAAGGATACTGTAGCATTCATACAGTCAACGACCATCCTGAAGAAGACAAATACACAGATCTCTTGTAAGCAAAAAGTGATTGATCAATAACCATCTGGGCAATAAATGCAAATGTCTACAGTAGTAGAAGACCGGTTGTACATACAATATACCATCCATAAAAGGGATACAAGGAGCATTCGCGCAAGTGAATGCAATAGTTCTCTACGAGCATTGAAAGAATGCATACAATGGCCAATCCCCATACAATGTTAATCAAATACGCCAATCTCTTGCAATTAAAGGCGAACGACATATAACAACTGCAGGCCCCTACGAGCTACAGAAGGAAGCCTAGTAGTGTACGATAGTCCACTTGTTTAAAGCAGTTAACAACCGTGCCAAGACGCCACCAAATCCGCAACGTCCTTACAAGCGTACATAAGGCGTATACGAACATCCAAGTAGAATGCTGCATTCAAATGGCGGTCACCCGTACAACCAAGCAGCAACAAATATTATAAAATGCCCCCGCACATCCACCTTAATTTGTATATACATAGGTACACAAAAGGGACAAGAGCAATCAAACACCCGCATGGGTCCCGACGAGCATGTTATTGGTTCACACGTGACGTCTAGGGATGATACGTGGGTTAATAAGTGAATTTAGATTCGAGTCCGATCCTTCTATGCGAGTTGATAGGAGTCGACATGACTCGAACCATTAAATAAATATGCGGTCGTGAGGTCGATCGAGATATTTATTTTATACATTCATATTAGGCCTTCAAGGTCTATAATCAAGAGAATTCACTTACAAACGTATAAAGCCTACAAAACTCGATCCTTTGTCGACAGCTCGACTGAATCGACAAGGTTCAATCCACAAATGGAAATAACTCCATACACCCCGATGATGGTCGTGTTGAATGCAGATCTCAACCGGAGGGGTTAATTCCATATTTCCAAAGTTTCACTTAAATGCCTATCAAAACTCAAACTCCCACAAAATCCAAAACTCCACTCCAAAAACTCCCAATTCCAAAATATTTAAAATTGAAATAAATCCATCAAACTCTTAAAGCATAAAAATCCGTCTGCCCTTCCGCAATAGTTTGCCGAGGTGGATAAATTAAAATTTACTTCAGCTCATATAGAGTTAATGCCTAGTCGAAAATATCACTAGGATCCATTCTCAAATAATCTCCTGCCATTAAGGATGTGGTACGTGTCCTCTAACCGGGAGGTTCGCCGCCAAATGGCACTGCAGGATAAACGGTTATGACCCGGGGCCCTCTAAACCGAGTGGTTTTTCTGCCAAATAATACCACTAGATAGCGATTATGGCCAGAGCTAATATGTTCCTTAGTGGCATCAAATCCTTGAGATATGAATCAATATGATATGATCAATAGGGCACAAAGCCTCTCTGTTAGCTAAGGTGGATTCAAATTTGACCCCTTAGGCAAATACCCACCCCAAATCTACAAGGTACCCTTGGACGAAGCAACCCATGGCTGCCGATAAGGATCCTTCTGTCAGGTTCGGTCGACTACCTCCTCTGACTAAATAGACTAGGGACCACGATGGCCCGGGACGACAGAACCATAGGATCTTAATCAGGCCCATCATCCATTCCCCCACCATCCGCTTTAAGTGCAAGATGGTAAAATTTCTAATTTTAAATATCAAATCCTCAAACCTCCAATTCTTAAACCCATGCTGCTACTATATGCCAGATAACACGTATTCTGTACGTATTTGATCGACGACTAGCCTTAATCGAAAGTTCTCTCTCATTATCGAGAGGGGTAATTAACTATAGGGGCTTGCGCCTATAGGAAACTAGAACTCAGATCTTAAAGTCCTCGCAAAATGAGGGCAAAATCTCTGGGTAGTGTCTTATCTACAAATCCATTTGCCTTCCAAAATTTACCCCGGAACTTAATCCATTAAAACTCCCCCGAAAGAAAAAGCAATGCGGGTGGAGGCCGGGCCGAATTTTCGGAGCCCACAGATTTCTGGCGACTCTGCTGGGGAATAGTTTCTCTTTCTATCTTTGGTTAGTTATCTTAGTTCCATAGTAGCAGCTAATTCAACCTGCATTTAAAATTATGAATCTTTCAAAATGAGTATTTAAAGAATTAAAATTTTGAACATTCTAAAAATGATCGCTCAAACAAATTTATTAAGATAACGTATTTAGCAGTATTTTAAATTTGTATTATTTGAATTTGCTTGTTAATGTTATCTACTTTTATTTTCTGTTCTATATAAGTCTCTACATTTTGAAAGTGTGGGGTGATGTATCAGACGATGATTACTAACCCTTACCTTTCATTTATGCAGATGGATCTATAGAACACATCAGTTACTGTCCAACTAGGACGCGGAGCCAGCATCCAACTGGCAAATACTGTGATCAATACTGGAAGGTCTGGAGCTACCATTCAGTTTGGTAGCCTGGATTTCCCCGCAGTCATTGCAAGGACTGCCGCTGTTCCTGTGAACAACATTGAATCTAAAGGGCCTGCCAGGAGGCCGCGCTCTACTGAAGTTAGCACACGTCGTGCGCATCTGCCAGCGCCACGACCTGCTGTTGAAAATCCTCGTAGGAGAATTTCTGTGTTTGAACGGCTGTCGCAGCCGGAAGCCCCGGCCACCAAGAGGGTTGTAGCCGGAGAAAGGATATCTGTGGTGACTGCAAACACCACATGTCTGCTGACCGGGTCATCTGCACCCGAGAACAACATTGCTGAGCTTCCTCATCTGGAGGAAAACTGACGAGAAGGCAGAGGAGAAAACTGAATGCTGAGCTCCGAGCCCAACAACATCAATTGCCTGTCCATCCATCCAATCTATCAGCTCAAGAACCAGAAGCTACTATTTTGACCCGGAATGCATTCGCAAATTTGAAGTGGGTCAAGAGAAATAGCTTTACTGAAGAGCTAAAGAAATCATTTTGGGACCAACAGCCTGATGTCCCAAATCCTCAAAAGAAGGAGCCTGAAATTCTCTTGGCTCGGGTCTATAGGGTCCTGAATACTGTAAAAGAGAGAGGACTGAAGAAGAGAAAATACCAGCGGCCACTGATGGTCGAAACCAGAAGGACTCCGCTAAGAGAACGCTTACCTGCTATGGTGGAGAGAAGAGAAAGAAAGTATACCCCGCGCGGTGAGCATCGAGGCATGACACCTGAACCTCGGGTTCAGGGATTCGCCGCCAAAAGGCCCCGCGAAAAGGAAAAGAAATCTGGAGGCCAAGGCCTCACAGAGAAAAAGAAGATAGGAGAAAAAGAGAAATAAATCTGGGCGTGACATCCGGTACTTCTTCCCGGAGATCCGCCCCAATGCATAAGCAACGCTAGAAATGGGTTCCAAAGAAAACCCATGATGACGCCCATCCCGACGGTCAACACCTTGGAGAATCCTTCAGGGGATCTCGTCACTCACCAACCCCTCCCAAGGAAGAATCCAACTTCGATCATAGCCCACGGATCGAAGAAATCTTCTTATCGAACCAGGAACCGAAGATCCAGTGGCGCCGCCGCTCGAAGATCCGAGTACTAGAAAAGGAAAGGGAAGAAGATATGGAAGAGGAAGAATATATAGAAGGAGAACAAAATTTGAAGAAAACTTAGAAGAAGAAAATAACACCATAAATATGGAAGTGGTCTACTTGGTGAGGCATGCCAATGCCAACGAAGAGGCCTGCTACGACAACGGTGAAGACAACGACCGTTGGCAACCGCCGCCTAGACAAGTGTACCGACGTCACCATGAGGCTGGATCCACCACTGGCAGAGGCAGCCGCTTCTGAAGAAGAATGTGAAGAAGAGGCTAAGAGGAATCCCTTTGCTGACGAGAACATCATGCTCGCAGAAATGCAGAGGCAAATGAAACGTCAAATGAGGGCTAAGGACAGGGAAATCTCTCAATTACATGAGAAAATGACAGAGATGATGACCCAAATGACGGCAATGATGCAGATGATGCAGAGAACTGCTGTCGCCTGTCCCATGCCTGATCCTCCAGTCGATCCTCCAAACTTTCAAATGCCTTAAGTCTCGGGAGTACGGGGCACTCCTGAGGGTGGCCATGAGGCTCATAATACCATTCGTCAGCCCACTCCGCAGAACATTGCAAGTACCTCCGAGCCTGTGACTGCTGCACAGCTCGAGGGAATAATTACAGAGAAGATCAAGGCTATTATAGCGTTGACCAAGCAGAGAAATTAGTGGGCAAGGGTCATCCCTATCCGGCAGAGTACGACCAAGTGCCATACCCGAAAGGGTATTCGGTCCCAAAGTTTAACACTTTCAACGGCAATAATAATCCCAGGCGGCACTTAGCGCAGTTTAAAGCCACTTGTGGGAACACGGGAGACAATGATGCTCTACTCTTCTGACAGTTCGTCAGCAGTTTGATAGCAACTGCTTTCGAATGGTACGCTAAACTATCAAATGGCTCTGTGATGACATTCGCAGAATTAAAAAATATGTTCGTGAAGAGGTTCGCCAGTGCGACCGAGAATTGCTCTGGATAAGAGGAAAAGGGAAGAATCAGTGACCAAATATATCACTTGCTGGCGCAACTTAAGTATGAAATGTGAGTAGCAGCTCGAAGAAGAGCATGCCGTACAGTTGTTAATGGGAAATATTGACGACAAAATGCAACTATTCCTATGCATGACTACCATCACCACATTTCAGGATTTACTGGACAGAGTGGCAAAGTTTGAAAAGCTGAACTTATCAAGGGCAGAAAGTCACTCTGATAAGCCCAAGAAGGCTAAAGCCTGGGGTGCCATAAGAGGTGAGGCCGACTCTACGTTTGTTTCTAGAGCCAACGAAGAAAAACAAGTGGTTTATAACATAGACAAGGGAAAGCAATCGATACAGTATAAAGAAAAGCCGAAACAAGTCTACAACCCTAACCCTCAACTGAAGCTGGACCCTCAACCGAAGCTGGTACTCGGAGGGAATGATAGGCCACGAACTTATTAGGGTGGTGGAGAACGGCTGCGGCAAACAACGGGAACTGGTGATCTAACGTTTCCCTCCCTCAAAGATAAAATGAATAAAGAATATTCATTCAAAAAGGAAAGTGTTGCCAAGCTGTTTCGACAAGCATTGAAAGCGGGCTTAGAACTACCAGAGTGCAAGAGGCCCGAGTCAAAACATACTGGCGACCCAAATTATTGTCCATACCATCGAGTAGTCAGCCATCCTATTGAAGATTGCTACATCTTCAAGGATTGGTTGGAAAAAAAATATCGGAAGGGAGAACTCACATTATCAGACAATGTGTTATCCCATCCCAGAAAATAATCGACTCGGGTGGTCACGACGTCTTCCGTACCCCCGATTGAAGAAAGAAGAAAGGAAAAGAAGTTGATTCAAGAAGAGCAGTGGAAGACTGCGATCTCCAAAAAGGCTGTGAAAATGCTGAAGCAGCTCGAAGGAGTTCCGGGTGTGAAATGGAAGTCTCCTACTGAGCCGGTGATAGATCCCAAGGCGTTGCCCACGGTGCGAGCTTCTACTTCTAAGTAATTCTTCAACCAAGTTGGCTCTTCAAAATCTGGGATGGTGAAAAAGTCCAAAAGGAAGACTAAGCTGAAGAAGCCTAAAGAAAGAAAGACAACAACTCAAAGAGCTATCGATAGTTTGGACGAGTATTACCAAACTACAAGGCGACCTATTAAGCTTACTGATTTCATGTCAGAGCTTAAAATAGAAGAAGCTGAAGAAGATGATGAGGACTCCCTTCCAGTAGAAGTTTGTCGGGTCGTCTCAGTGGCTCCAAATACCCCGATAGAAGAAGAATGCACTGGGAATACAGCCTCTGAATCCTGTATGATGGTGTCGCCAATGGATTATAGTTCAGAGGAGGATCTGTATTTTCCAAAGGAAAATGAATCGGACCCCGACATAGCGTCGCAAATGGGACACGTAAACCTGGACAGTAACTCTGAATCAATGAATGAATCTCTAGACGCAACAACGGCTGACTCTGAGGAAAATGCGTCATCAAATGAATCTGAACCAAAGGAGATCGCCCAGGTGCAGTTGAGGAGTGGCAAGATATTGCCGTCTCTGCAAAAGAAGGAGGTCTCCAGTAAAGATAAGGGGAAGGAGATAGTTGTCAATAAAGACATTATCCCCAAGGACCCCAAGAAGAAAGATACTCCAGTCAAATTGATAGATTATATTATCTTATCCCATCTGAGAAAGATCCCTGCCCAGCTCAGCATATACGATGCTCTAGTGATGTCTAAAGACCCCCGGGAGACTTTAATTCAGGCTCTCAAGGACCCTGAAAGATACGAGGCATATTTTGCTGAGCGTAATTTGACAAAAGTCTTACAAACTCGTAATGAACCGTTCATCACCTTCATTGAGGATGACATGATGCTTGGAACAGCAGACCACAACCGACCTCTGTATGTTACCGCAAAGAGTGACGGTTTGATAATCAGTCAGATTCTGATCGATCCCGGATCCTCCATCAATCTTATAAGCCTGAAGGCATTGAGATCGTTGTGCCTCGACATAGAACACCTCGGGCTAGATAAGCTGATGGTACATGGTTTTAACGAGAAGGGACAGAAAACACTAGGATCATTTATGCTCTCCCTCACATTTGGAGAACTGCATACAGAAGCCAAATTTCATGTGATTGATGCGGATACCTCATTCAAGGCATTCCTGGGTCGCCCCTGGTTGCATGAGTATGGCATTGTTCCGTCAATACTATACCAATGTATGAAATACCTTAGGGACGGAGAAGAGTTCAGGATCTCTGGTGATATCCAACTCTTTGCGGTGCACGAAGCTACGATCTACGAAGATGCCAGGTACTTCATTCCGAAGAAATTGAAGCCGTTGAGCTCTCTTGAGGCCAAAGCATCAAATTCAAAGGCTGTAAAGCAGCCTGAACATGAAGGTCAGAAAAAGAAACTGGGGAGAAAGAAGGCAGCGCCGACTCTTCCCAAAGCTACGACCATCCCTAAAGATAGGAGACATATACCTCACCTAGGGAGTGATACAGATGAAGATGATGTCACCCCTACAAAATCCCAGAGGGTATGCCACTCAATGGCTGAATAGAGTATGGAGGTTGAATATTCAAATAACGATTATGACTACGACTCTATCTACATGAACACGGTGCAAGATGTATTCTCCAAAAGAATAGATAGCCTGTCAATCTCAAATAGTGTGCTCGTAGTCACGCGTGTTTCCCTACTGTATTTCAAAGAAATAAGTCCGCAAGAGGTGCATAGGGTTGAAGAACTTGTAACCTATTTCTTCCTCCTTTTAAAAAGGGGACTGAGCCAGGGAATATACTCTATTCCGTGGGAAAGCTCGAGGAAGAGAATCATGACTGGTGTCGTATGCTCGTCGATTCTGAAGAATTACTACCTACGAGACTACCTAGGTTTAATACCAAAGGTATTCAAAGAATGTTACGAAAGCAGATCAATATTCCTACCTCCAAACGATAGCTTCGTACGTGCCTAAGCCTCTAGTATGGAAGGAATCCACGTCCATTACGACGGAATGATATAAATGCATATAAAGGTATCGGATTCATCAGGTGAAAATACCTCCGGAAGGAGACTTGTCGAGCAATTACTTGCGGGAAAATTAAATCCGATGACAGCGACAACGATGATGAAAAAATCTACGAAGTTGAATATGTGATGATCAACCCGTAGAGGCCAAGCCTGCACCAGAAGAATTGGAAGATGGCGGACAGGCAGCTACTATGGATGAACTAAAAGAAGTTAACTTGGGAACCGAGGAGGACCATCGCCCAACCTTCATTAGTTCCCTTCTGCCAGAAGAGCAAGTGGAGGAAATAAAGGAACTCCTCTGTGAATTCAAGGATTGCTTTGCTTGGATATACACTGAAATGTCCGGCTTATCTCTTGAGGTAGCGGTTCACAGATTAGCCATCAAGCTGGATGCGGTGCCTATCAAACAAGCTCCAAGAAGAATGAGATTGGAGATTGAAGAACAGGTGATTGCTGAAACGAAGAAACTCATAGAAGAGGGCTTTATCCGAGAAGAGAAATATGCCGACTGGATCGCTAATATTGTTCCCGTAAAGAAGAAGAATGGACAGATTCGTGTCTGTATTGATTTCAGAGACCTCAATAAGGCGTGTTCAAAAGATGACTTTTCACTTCCAGTGTCAGAACTTTTAATTGACAACACGTCTAACTACGACATGTTCTCCTTTATGGATTGATCATCAGGCTACAATCAGATCAAGATGGCGCCCGAAGATGAAAAACATACATCATTCAGAACGTCCATCGACATTTTCTGCTACACGGTCATGCCCTTTGGCTTGAAGAACGCTGGTGCCACCTACGAGCGGGCAATGACACGTATATTTGATGAGTTGATACATTAGAAGGTCGAGTGTTATGTAGACAACCTGGTCATTAAGAGCATTGACCGCAGAGATCACTTAAATGACCTGACGATTGTATTTAAAAGAATCAGAAAGTTTGATCTGAAGATGAATCCTCTCAAATGTACTTTCAGGGTCTCCTCCGGCAAATTCTTGGGGTATGTTGTTTGTCACCGAGGTATTGAAATCGACCCCAATAAGATCAAGGCAATCATCGAGATGTCGCCTCCCAGAAACCTTCGTCAACATCGTTCTTTATATGGACAACTGGCTTTCATTCGGCGATTTATATCGAATCTGTTAGGTAGGTGTCAGCCATTTTCAAAGCTAATGAAGAAAGATGTCTGCTTCAAATGGGATGCAGAATGCTAGGAAGCGTTTGACAATATCAAAAGATATCTGTTAAATCCGTCCATTCTCACAGCGCCAATTCCGGGGTAGCCTCTTATACTGTATACGGCAGCACTAGAAGAGTCCCTTGGAGCATTATTGGCTCAACACAATGAAGAAGGAAAAGAGAATGCACTCTACTACATCAATCGGAGATTGATCGGAGCAGAAATACGTTATTCTCCTATCGAGAAGCATTGTCTGGCATTGATTTTTGCAGTACAAAAACTTCGCCACTACATGCTCTCTCATAAAATCACATTGATATCAAAGATCGATCCGCTGAAGTTTTTGATGACAAGACCAGCGTTGACGGGTCGTTTAGCAAGGTGGGCATTGATATTACTACAATTTGATATCCTGTACATGCCACAAAAGGAGGTAAAGGGACAAGCTTTGGCAGATTTTCTCGCCGCACATTCAATTCCAGCAGACTCTCCGCTCAATGATGATTTGCCAAATGAATAAATCATGCAGATTGAGGAAGAGGAGAAACTACAATTTTGGGAGATGTATTTTGATGGGGCATCATCTATCAAATCTCCCAGACCTCCAAATCTCGCAAAGGCCTAAGCTAGCATCGGTCTTGTCTTTATAGAACTCGAGAGAGGTATAATGAGATTCTTGTTCAGTTTAACTGAACCTCAGATCAATAATGAAGCCGAATACGAAGCTCTAATAGCAGGACTGGAGACTGCAATTGGTGTCCAAATCACAAATCTCCAAATTTTCAGCGATTCTCAACTTGTAATAAATCAAATCCTGGGTATTTACAAGGTTTGCAAACTTGAGTTGGCCCACTACCACCGACGAACTCTCAAGCTCTTAAAACAAGTACCAAATGTTAGGATAGCTCGAATCCCTCGAGGACAAAATGCAAAAGCAGACTGTCTGGCCAAATTGGCCAAGGAACTGGCAAATGAAGACAAGAAGATACCCATATTTGCTGCGGTTGAAAATCACCGAGTCTTAGAGCCGATAATCTTGCAATTCCCGTAGGCAGAGGGAAAACCAAATTCAAGCCAACAGGATGCAACCCCGGTTGATCCTCAATCTCCCCAACAGATCACTATTGAAAATCAACCAAGAGAATGCCATGTAGTCAAGAGACGAAGAACCAGTAGATGCTCGGAGTCGTGGTTACATTGCTTAGATGTTGAAGTCGAAGACGATTGGAGGCAACCATTCATCGACTACTTCAAAGAAAGTAAACTCCCGATAGATAAATCTCTAGCTACACAAATCAGGAAAAGAGCGTTACGATATGTATTTGTCAATGATAAGCTATACCGACGAGCCTTTAACCAAATGTGGCTGAGGTGCCTAGGGGCCAAGGAAGCTGATAGTGTGGTGACAGAAGTCCACGAAGGACTCTGCGGAGCACATCAGTCAGGTCTCAAGATGGCTGCTAAAATCAAAAGAATGGTTTATTACTGGCCTACAATGATGAGAGATTGTATTGACCACGCTAGGAGGTGCCACGAGTGTCAGATCCACGGTGATATTATACATCAACCGCCAAATTCACTGCACCCAACGATAGCGTCCTGGCCATTTGAATGTTGGGGCACAGACATAATCGGGCCAATAGATCCACCGTCATCAGCCGTACATCGCTTTATTCTGACAGCTATAGATTACTTCTCTACGTGGGCAGAAGCAGCTCCAATCAGAGAAATCACGTCCGAGCATGTGATAAACTTCTTCACCCACAATGTCGTCTACAGATTCGGTGTACCGCACCGCGTGACCTCAGACAATGGCACAACATTCAAAAGTTCAAAAATTTATAAGTTTGTCGACCGATATAAGATCGATTGGCGATATTCATCAATATATAATCCGAGGGCAAATGGCCTAGCGGAGGCCTTCAACAAGATGCTGGTGAAATTGTTGAAGAAGATCCTCACCAAGAACAAAATAGAATGGCATACGAAGATAGCAGAAGCATTGTGGGCGTATCGTACGACCTACAAAACACCAACCAAGGCCACTCCTTACTCATTGGTATTCGGGGTTGAAGCAGTATTGCACTAGAAGTTGAATTACCATCTCTTCAGGTCGCTATCCAGAATGATCAAACTCAAGAGCAGAATGCTCGCCTAAGAATGGAAGAGCTCGATACACTCGATGAAGTTAGATTGCAAGCCCAACAAAGCCTGAAAATCTACCGAGGAAAAATGGCGAAATCATTTGATCGGATGGTGCGTCCTCGAGCATTTCAAGAAGGGGAATTAGTCCTGGTGCTGAGAAGGCCAATCATCCCTCACCGAAAAATCGGTGGTAAATTCATATCCATTTAGGATGGCCCCTTTGTTATTGAGAAGGTGTACCAAGGAGGGGCCTATCAACGTATTGACCTGCATGGTCAGAGGCCCATGCCGCCGATCAACGTTCGACACTTGAAAAAGTATCATGCATAAAATTGCTCAAAGAAATGTTATGTTTAATGTACTATATATTTCGTATATATTTATTAACATATTCATTTTATATTTTGAAATTCTCTTGTGTAGCAAGAATGCATTTCAAAATCCCCACAAAATTGGGGGCATTTTAAATATTTATTCAGGTCGACATAGCGCAGCATGCCGAGAACCCCGAATAAATATTTAAAATCTTGAAGTTCTAACTTTGCCCCAAATAAAAACTCTCCTTGCGCGATAGAGAGTATATGAGCATTTATTTATGTTGACATCATGCTAGGTGCCGAGATCCCTAAATAAATACTAAGAATCCCAAAATTCCAAATTTACTGTCATGTAACTTCCCTGCCAGACATGGGGCATTTTAAATATTTATTCGGGTCGACATCGTGTTACATGCCGAGATCCCCGAATAAATATTTAAAATCATCAATACAAATATTCATTCATGCTGAAAGTATATGCAGGTGATATTCTAAAAGTTTGGGACATCGCTTTCTCCAACGAACCAAGATTTTAAAGGTCAGAAAGAGACTTTTACGACTATACACTCTAACAAATTGAGCCAGAACAACCTGAAGTCTTTCAACAGCCTGAAGCTTAAGGTTCGGGAGGGTGTAAGAGGCCGGATCCAACAAGCCCAAATATGACCGGATCGCTGGCAGCTCCGTCTACTCAACACGCTATAAGAAAGGCCGTAGTAGCGAAACCCCCACTTCGTCAACCCGTCAATAGGGACTGTAGGAAGTACGAAGGCTAATTCAACTCGATAAGTTCTAGTGATCGTAGTCTACCAAATTCTCTAATTGATCAGAGAATCAAAGTTCCAGTGAGAAGAAGGGATCTCGAGCAACTACCGAATATGCATAGGCTCCAAAACTTCAACCATAAATGAGAACTCCAAATCTACTAACTTTAGTAAAATCGACATTGGGAAGCGCATCTTTCACAGCTCAAGTCTGAAGCCTGAATGGGTGTAAGAGGTCGGATCCAACAAGCCCAAATATGGCCGGATTGCTGGCAGCTCCATCTACTCAACATGCCATAAGAAAGGCCACAGTAGAAGAACCCTCATTTCAACAACCAGATAACGAAGAGCTGTCAAATCCTAGCTCGCCCAATCTGATGAACTTAAGTGACTCGGATTAAAGTCTCCTCAAGTGGTTGAGGATCAAGATACTATCCACACTTGATATTATCAATCGAATCCAAAACCTACAAGATCCTTCCATAAAGCATCAAGCGAGGATCGAATGAACTTTTCTTTAACAAGTCCATCAAAGCTCAAAGCAAAGGACCGAAGAAAATACCCTATAGTTCACATGAGGCCTAAGGCTGAACTAAGAGAATTCCGTCAGCAACAAGTCCTCTATGCACAAAGCTCTGGACTGATGACTTTTCGCCAATGACCTAATACGAACCTAGAAGGTTTAGGTCACCGGCATCTACTCCTTCATTAAGCCCACCAAAGCAAGAAGCATAGGGCCAAAGGTACAAAAATCACCTGACAAGTCAATAAAGACAAATCAGATAATTCTCCATCAATGTCCGCAGCACAAAGCATAGGGCAAGAGAAATCAAAATCTTATAACTCAGTCTAAAGCTATGGAAGAAAGCATCCTAAATGACATCTACAAATGTCCCTAAACACTGGGGGTATTTTAAATATTTATTTGGGTCGACATCGCGTCGCGTGACGAGATCCCCAAATAAATATTTAAATTTTTTTTCCAAAATATAGCTAAAGGAGGGAAGAATGGAAGATTCTCCATAAATTGAAAGTGTCATCAGCAAAAAGTATAATTTGAGCAAGATACAATCAGTAAAAATAACAAAAATATTACATCTACATATGATGACGGCAAAGAAGAATGTTGAGCATATACAGAAAGTCCATGAACTAAAGTGATAGTGGTGTTAAAAGAGAATGAATGATGGTGATTCTATCCACCATCGTCAATCTACTAAGTGATGCTCTAGAGACCTAAGTACAAAGCACTCTATCACTACCTCATGGATATCTACTTGACCAAGAGCAAATATATCAACTATAATGAAGATTACAAGTGCATCAAAAGATCTATAAAAACACAGAGATAGACTCTTGAACATCTACGGAATGAAAGTCTTATTGTGACATCCAAGCAAACTCTTGGAGATCCACTAAATGGAAGCCACAGTGTGACATCTAGAACAAATATTTGGAGATCCACAGAGTCAATTAGCCTGCAACAAACGTGATCCGCTCTAGACGCAGACCATATTTGTTAGGGGGCATTTGTTAACTTCTAGGTATTATCCAACAGAATAAAAAAAAAATCAAAATCAAAATCCTGCAATCTATCAGTTGCCCCCATCCCGCAAATCCTGATGAATACGGCGCCAAAAAAGTCGCTTCCTGCAAATCCTTCGCAGAAGCCTCGATCGATGTCTCTCGTCGTCAATAAAAGGAAGAGAAAATGAAGACTTTCGGACTCCTCCCGCAAGCTTGCTTCCTCCGATTCCAGGCCCTGTCCGACTCTCCCGCATATATCGCCTCCTTTGTCGCAAACCCAAACCTCTCTACCCCGACATCCTCCTCAAGCAGCCGAACCCAACAGGAGCTTCAACTTAGCAACCTCCCTCTCCGCCTCTACCCGACTCATCAAAGTCGTCGATCCCTCTACCTAACCGACCGAACCCAAGGTCTGCCCTAACCGAGCACTACCTGCGGCTGAATCCAGGGGGAGAGAGAGAGAGAGAGAGAGAGAGAGGGAGAGACCTACCTCCTCCGATGACATTTCCTTCCTTTAGGATTGAAACCTACGACATTTTGATCGGAACTAATGACGGGAGTTCGCTTGCTGGAAGGTAACTTTCCCCCTTTACACGCGCTTCTTCGGCTGAGTCCCCTAAATCGGAGGAAACAGAGGATTTAACTCTACTATGAGATTTAACAGCACCTAAATCCTGCATTAATCCTGTCCTAATCCTACTTTTCTAATTAATTAAAATTAATTTATTTAAATTATATTTGATTATTATTAACAATCATTAAATATAATTAATTAAAAATTAACTATAATTAATTATTTTAATTATGTTTAATTATTATTAATAATTATTAATTATACTTAACTAAAATCTTCCAGGATAAATTCCCCTGCTTGTGCCTAAATTAATTATGATTAATTATTTTAATTATCATTAATTATTATTAATAATCATTAATAATAACTAAATAAAATTAATTATGATTCATTATCTTTAATTATAGTTAATTATTATTAGCTATAATTAATTAAAATTAATTATGATTAATTACTTTAATTATATTTAATTATTATTTTTAATCATTAAATAAAATTAATTATAATTAATTATCTTTAATTATAGTTAATTATTATTATTATTAATAATTATAATTAATTAAATTAATTGTAATTAATTACTTTAATTATATTTAACTATTTTTAATAATCATTAATTATAATTAATAAAAAAAAATACAAAGAGATCTTCTCCCTTGCCTCAATCCACGTGCCAACGTTACCTCGCCGAAATGCCAATGTATAACCCCCTAAACTCTGAAAACTCGTCTTCGACGCTTGCGACGCGACGAACAACCACCCATGCACGCTTTTCTCTAGCGTGGTGGAAGGAAATTCGCTGCGATGTTAGCGACGAGGCGAACAATCTTCTAAAGACCTATTTTCGGTGTTTGCGGCACGCTGAGGGACCTCCTATGCACATTTTTCTCTAGCGTGGTGGGAGGGAACTCGGTGCGGCGCTTACAACCAGGCAGGCGAGCCTCGTACGTGCTTTTTTTAGCACGGCGGGGCAAAAATATAAGTACCCGTACGCGGCTCTGTACCTGCGGGGAAAGCAAACTGTATTCTTTTAAAACAGGTACTGAAGACCCATGCACGCCTTTCTCTGGCGTGGTGGGATTGAAGATTTTACGGCCGTGGTGTCCAAAGACACCTACCGTGCACGCTTTTCTCTATCGTAGGGGAGGCCCAGTTTTCCGTAGTTTCCCCTAAACGGGGGAGATGTCGGGAGGCTGTCGAAATTTTGGGTGAACAGAAAACCACACTTGAACCTGATTTGGACTTAAACAAACATGGCTTATGGACTTTAATGAGCTCAAATATAAACAAATGTGAACATGAACCAGGATTTGAATAATCTAAACATAAATGAGAACAAGTAATTTGGTCAAAGACGACTTGAATTCGAATGACAGAACAAAGAACTTGAATTTGAACTTGTGGACTTTTGAACAGCAGGGGACTATACTTGGACTTGAATTGGGACCAACGACAAAGTAAACTTGAACTTGAACAAGATGATGACAACTTTAAATCTCACTTGAAATGAAATTATGAGTTCTAAAAAATAACAAAGAATTCCGAATTAAATGCAAGATAGCACCTATGAAACTTGAGGTGAATAACAGACTTGCAAATACTACTTGTTTACAAGTAGTGATAAATTGTGGATAACACAATCAGGCTTCTTGCTATGATGCTCTTAATAGATAACATGACTTCCTTGTCATGATCAGCATTAATCAAAGATGACATATAAGATAAGTGCAAATGAATAAATAGAACTTGTTTGAAGATAAAGAACATGCAAGTTCAACTTGTTTATAATTAATAAGAAGTCTGTGAAGGATGTGACTTAACTACAAAGCCATAATGCAGACTTTTGGACCACACCAATCGACTCATAACATTGGATCTAATTCATCTTTAAGCAACATCAGTGAGAATTGCAAGATATGCGGCAGTATACCTATGATCAATGAAGTGGAGTCTCCTACAAATGTCCAAAACCTTCATGTTGAAGGAGAGTAAGATATCGAATGGACAGTAATCATTGGGAGCATTCTGAAGCTATCTTCAAGGATGAAAGAATTGTGATGCGTATAACAAGTCATATGTTAACACTAATGGTATGTTAGATATAGTGGCATTCCAGTTAACATGCCTACAATCAAAAGTATGAAGCTTTCAGTAAATGTTGAGAAAATTTCATGACGATCAAGGTGCAAATACCGACGAACACTGAAGATCAATACACCAGTAAATGTAGCAATTCATCAATCATCATGAAGGAACGAGGGGTGGATATAACTCACCCGGTGACTCATGTTAACATGAAACCGATGTAGAAGTAGTCCCTTTGCCATCAATGCAGATTAATGTGCAAATAAGCACATAACAATCTACTTTTAAATGAGAAGAATAGATATGCTGCAGGACGCTTGATCTATAGCCAACATGAAATCTACGGTGTTCATACCAATCGACCAATGAGCTTGTATATTGAAGATCAAAAGGCCTAATGAAGGGAATTATTAGTTGATGCAACGACTGATATGCAACAGATACAAGCATCTGCAAACTCTTGTAGCAAGACCATTCTAGCATCCTCATAGCAAACATCAAGATACAAATAATCATACTGCCTACAAGCAAAGATAACATATCTATAGCATCATGCACAGTACCTACAATGCAGTTGTAGCAAGGATACTGTAGCATTCCTATAGTCAATGACCATCCTAGAGAAGACAAATACATAGATCTCTTGTAAGCAAAAGATGATTGATCAATAATCATCTGGGCAATAAATGCAAATGTCTACAGTAGTAGAAGACCGGTTGTACATACAACATACCATCCATAAGTGGGATACAAGGAGCATTCACGCAAGTGAATGCAATAGTTCTCTACGAGCATTGAAAGAATGCATACAATGGCCAATCCCCATACAATGTTAATCAAATACGCCAATCTCTTGCAATTAAAGGCGAACGACATGTAACAACTGCAGGCCCCTACGAGCTACAGAAGGAAGCCTAGTAGTGTACGATAGTCCACTTGTTTAAAGCAATTAACAACCGTGCCAAGATGCCACCGGATCCGCAACATCCTTACAAGCGGACATAAGGCGTGTACGAACATCCAATTAGAATGCTGCATTCAAATGGCGGTCACCCGTACAACCAAGCAGCAACAAATATTATAATATGCCCCCGCACATTCACCTTAATTTGTATACACATAGGTATACAAAAGGGGCAAGAGTAATCAAACACCCGCATGGGCCTCGGCGAGCATGTTATTGGTACACACGTGACGTGACGTCTAGGGATGATGCGCGGGTTAATAAGTGAATTTAGATTCGAGCCCGATCCTTCTATGCGGGTAGATAGGAGTCGACACGACTCGAACTATTAAATAAATATGCGGTTGGAAGGTTAATCGAGATATTTATTTTATACATTCATATTAGGCTTTCAAGGCCTATAATCAAGAGAATTCACTTACAAAGTCATAAAATCTACAAAACCCAATCCTCTATCGACAGCTCGACTGAGTCGACAAGGTTCAATCCACAAATGGAAATAACTCCATACACCCCGATGATGGCCGTGTTGAATGCAGATCTCAACCGGAGGGATTAATTCCATATTTCCAAAGTTTCACTTAAATGCCAATCAAAACTCAAACTCCCACAAAATCCAAAACTCTACTCCAAAAACTCCCAATTCCAAAATATTTAAAATTGAAATAAATCCATCAAACGCTTAAAGCATAAAAATTCGTCCGCCCTTCCGTAATAGTTTGCCGAGGTGGATAAATTAAAATTTACTTCAGCTCACATAGAGCTAATGCCTAGTCGAAAATATCACTAGGATCCATTCTCAAATAATCTTCTGCCATTAAGGATGTGGTACGTGTCCTCTAACCGGGAGGTTCGCCGCCAAATGACACTACAGGATAAACGGTTATGACCCGGGGCCCTCTGAACTGAGTGGTTTTGTCGCTAAATAATATCACAAGATAGCGGTTATGGCCAGAGCCAATACGTTCCTTAGTGGCATCAAATCCTTGAGATATGAATTAATAGGATATGATCAATAGGGCACAAAGCCTCTCTGTTAGCTAAGGTGGATTCAAATTTGACCCCTTAGACAAATACCCACCCCCGATTTACAAGGTACCCTTGAACGAAACAACCCATGACTGCCGACAAGGATCCTTCTGTCAGGTTGGGTCGACTACCTCCTTTGACTAATAGACCAGGAACCACGATGACCCGAGACGACGGAACCATGGGATCTTGATTGGGCCTATCATCCATTCCCCCACCATCTGCTTTAAGTGCAAGATGGTGAAATTTCCAATTTTAAATATCAAATCTTCAAACCTCTAATTCCTAAACCCATGCTGCTACTATATGCCAGATAACACGTATTCTCTACGTATCTGATGTACGACTAGCCTTGATCGAAAGTTCTCTCTCATTATCGGGAGGGGTAATTAACTATAGGGGCTTGCGCCTATAGGAAACCAGAACTCAGATCATAAAGTCCTCGCAAAATGAGGGCGAAATCTCTGGGTAGTGTCTTATCTACAAATCCATCTGCCTTTTAAAATTTACCCCTGAACTTAATCCGTTAAAACTCCCCCAAAAGAAAAAGCAATACCGATGGAGGCCGGAGCCGAATTTTCGGAGCCCACAACATGAAAATGTTGGAGTAGCTCTAGTGGAAGATAAGATTAGAGAGCGTCGCCTTAGATGGTTTGGTTACATAAAACGGCAGCCTCCCGATGACCCGATTAGGAAAGTAGAGGTATTAGATTTGACTTATGTTAAGAAAGATAGAGGTAGACCTAAAAAGACTTGGTTAGAAAATATTAGAAATGATCTTTCTTTATTAGATTTAAATGAGAATTTGACTTTTAACAGAACACAATGGAGAAAAAGGATTCATATAGCCGACCCCACATAGTGGGATAAAGTCTTGATGTTGTTATTGTTGTTGTTGTTTATCTTTCTTAGTTGAGCTATCAATTTTGTCCCCTAAAGCTAGTATCTATTCATTAGCTATCAAAGAGCCTAAAAATTGATCAAGTGGATATGTTGATAAATCGTTTGCTTCACTAATGGCAGCCACCTTAACATCTCATTCTTTTGGAAGTCATCTAAGAATTCTTTAAATCAAATCTTAGCTCTTATGAGTTCTTCCTAAAGCATGCAATGCGGTAATATTTTTACAAATCTAACATACATTAGGGGTGTCAATATATTACACAACCGAAAAATCCCACCCGGGTCTAAGCTAAAAATTCTGCATTTCGGTCGACCTATTTAATAAACGGGTCGGGTTTAGATTCTTTTTTTTTGGCTAGTTTAATAAATAGGCCGGGTTCGAGTCGACTCGTCAACCTGAAATATGACTATAAATTTCAAGTCATGTATATTTCAGCATTCAAAATAACGCATGCATGTATATTTCAACATTCGAAAGAGCCACTTTAAAATCATTTTTTAATATAAACGGTTTGGTGGGTCAGGTCAGGTTAAATGGGCTGCCAACGGGTCGGATTTGGGTCCTGAATTTTGACTCATTTATTAAGTGTAGCAAGTCAGATGGGTTCAAAGCAAGTCGATTTCAAGTCAAACCTGAACCCGACCCAAATATCCATTTTGATACCCCTAACATATATATTGGAAATAGCTTCAATTGGTAACATTCAGAATATTTTTTATTCATGAACCAACCACTGATAAGTGCATCCTTTATATCACTAGTTCGTTCATAAGTAATGTAAGCCTGTCCCAAATCACTTTCATTGTAGCACTATGAAGAGTGTTACAAGCCCTTGCATCAAGTTCATTTAGTTCACGTTCTGATGCAGCCCATTCCTCAAAATATTTTTTCCTTTTTTATTACATTAAATTCAACAGTAGATGTGTGAAATTGATGTGTAAGTATATGCCACATGCATGAATCTTGACCTCTCCAGAATATGCTAACACGGTTCTTCCAATAATCAAATGGTAAATTACTAGGCAATATGGTCTACGTGTATATTGATTTTTGGATAATAAACTCATAGGAAAATTTTAAGCCATAGTGCTTGTATGAATCTACTCTAAATTGTTAAACCAAATAAGAGAGCCGAGGCTCTAATATCAAATTTGAGATGACTATGTCACCTCAAGGAGGGGGAGGTGAATTGAGCTTTTTGAAAAGTTAGTTTATTTTAAAAACTGTATGAAATTTAAGACAATTATGCTACAAGAAACTTGCATGCATAGTGATACTATCAAAGTAAATGATAAGATTAAATAAAAGTTAGATTAATCACAATAAGCACTGTAGTAAGAAACTATATAAATAAGAAAGTGCAGATAAAGAAAAATGAGAAGGCAAACGTAGTATATTTATATGATTTGGCTACCAGCCCTGCCTATGTCCACACCTAACTAATCAGGCTAGGATTCCACTTCTCAAGTATTAGAGAAGTCTAATACAACCTACGTACTCTCCTATACAGTAGAGTGCAACCCAAATCTATGGTATAATGAAGGAGTCATGCCAAGCCAATGCCTTCGGCAAGAGAAAAAGATTACAACAACAACAATAACAACATTAAGCCTTTATCCCACTACATGGGGTCGGCTACATGAATACGTTTTTTTTCCATTGTGTCCTGTTAAGAGTCAAACCCTCATTTAAATCTAATAAAGAAAGGTCATTTCTAATATTCTCTAACCAAGTCTTTTTAAGTTCACCTCTATCTTTCTTAACTTAAGCCAAATCTAATACATCTACTCTCCTTTCTGGTTCATTGGAAGGCTGTTGTTTTATGTGACCAAACCATCCTAGGCAACTCTCTCTAATCTTATCTTCCACTGGAGCTACTCCAGCCTTTTCACGTATATGCTCGTTTCGTACCGTCTCTAAAAGATTAATCCAGATAATTTTAAGTCACAAGCTTTTGCTAAAAATGAAAACACAAACTTGAAATAAGTGGTGATCTTACACCATGTTTGTGCTCAGCTTACAATGATAACGAAGCTCACAACTAGGTTAGTTAATTTTAGATTTTGTAAAGATTAACAAAAGATGAAAGTGACATTTGGCAATTTTATTTTAGTCATACAGATTTCACAAATTAGATTTCAGTAATTTGATAAAGAGATTCCAGCTAAACGAATTGCAGCAAAATGGAAAATTGATTTGAGCAAAACACTAAACTAATTTCCCAGAACAGATCTTAGCAATCTACAAAATAGGTTTCATAAACTGATCTTAACAAAACTTCAAAGTAGATTTTAAGCAATTGTAAGAACAGATTTTGGAGATCAGTTTTTATATTTACGAGAGGGTTTTTTCCTGGCTATTTTAGCCGGTTTTCCTTTATGATAATTTGTGGTGATATCACCAGAACCATGGGGACAATAATATTTGTTCTCATGCTGTTAAAGAAATCAAGTTACACAACTAGTTTAGATGTTTATTTTGATGGAACTTATTGTCAAGAATCATTTTGATGTTTGTTTGAATTGAATTAACTCAATAATGATGCCAAGAACTTAGAGAAATTTCTATGACATGCCTTAGAAGTGACTTTGGACCTCCTTAATGTCATAGACACTCCCAGAGTTGATTTCAAAGTTATCAAAATAAATATTTGTAGATATATTTTCATTTTGCAGTATCATCCTAATTCCAAAACATCATTTGCTGCATTGCATTCTGGTTGTTTCATATAATATGTTTCAACGATGCCACATTAATTTGCTGAAAAGAGAGAGCTGCTGGGCCCTCTTACGGTTGCTAAGCTGGGTCTTACTCTAAGTTGTTTGATAATATGTATACTTTTTCTATTGCAGATGGAGTAATGACTCTAGAATGGTCGTCCTCTAGTGAATGGGTTTTGATGACTGGAGGGTGCGATGGTGCCATACGCTTCTGGGACATAAGAAGAGCAGGATGTTTTCTTGTTTTAGATCAATTACGGTCTCAACTTGGGAGGAGGCCAGCTTTTTCTGAGCATTCATTGAAGAATGTATGCTAGATCTTTTAACATAAATGCTTTTTATACCAAAGATCCTTTACTTCTGATGTTCTGAAACATAATTCACATTTATTTATTTTAAGAGGGACTTACATTATTTATATATTTGACATCTAAAATTTTATATTTACTTTTAGAATTATTTAGTGTTTCAATTACATGAAATATATACATGAAAATGCATACTTCATTTGACAAAAGTTAATGGTAATAATATTCTTCATGTGATTTAAAGATTTGAACATTATATAAGACAATATATAGATTTAACTATTAGATATATAAATACTTGCAAATTGTATGGTATGCATGTAAATCCTACCTATTTTAATGTATTCTTTTAATTTGCATGGTAGATGGATTGTACATTAAGTATGAAATCCGTCTTTACATTTTTTAGCGGAGAATAGATGCACCTGTCTTCTGCACTTTCTTTTCCTCTTTTTGAAAGTTGAAACTTATCTCTACTTTAGTTCAAATTCTTCTTCAAACCCATGACTGAAATTATACATGATCTTTTGTTGGCTGTTTGAATATTAAGACCCTTTCATTGTACTATTCTAAATACAACTGGTCAACCTATTCCATTTCTGACACCTGAGTGTTTAAGCTTTTTCATTTTTTTTTTCTTTTTCATTTTTTTTTTATTTTTATTTTTTTATTTTTAAACTTTTTGATATAACTGTTTGATATCTCTATCAGTGCAACATGTTTTTGGAGCACCTTCTGTCAACATTTTGTCATTTTACATTTTTGCTAACTACTGTAAGGAACAGAGACATTCACGTGAAATCACGTTTATGATCTCTAACCAGTGCTAGTGTAATTGTCATCTCAAATCTGCATTGTCAGGCATGCCCTAAGAAGGCATGAGCTTATAAAGTATATAACGGATGCTTCTTCAATTATCTTACTTTTTAATTTGTGGTACACTTAATTTTTCTTTGTACCTGACATGTGAAGGAAAATGCTAAATTGTACATGCACCTCTTTCGTGGATTCACATCCATGGGAGACACATTTAGGGCGCGTGGGCTCAAAAAATCTGCACCTCTGCCCTTGCGGAGAGATTTTTGGTGTTTTCGGGTTAGAGTTTTAGAAGTTAGATTAAATTGGAAGATCAAACATTACTTGAAGATTTCACACTCATTTTACGAGGACTTTATAATTTGATTTCAGGTTTCCTATTAGTGTAAACCTCTATGGTTATACCTCTCCTGATAATGAGTGAAAACTTTTAATTAATGCTAATCATTAGAAGCTAAATGTTAGTATGTAATAGCAACAAATTTATTTATTTATTTATTATTTGATTGAGAACTTTATCACAATTAGCTTAAAGTGGATGGTGGAGGAATGATGATGAAGCTGGTCAAAATCCCATGGTTCGATCATCCCAAGTTGTCTTGGTCTTTGGTCTACTTAGTTTAAGGTATTTGACCAAACCTGATTGAAAAATTTTGTCGGTAGTTATGGATTATTTTGTCCAAGGGAATCCTGTAGAGTTGGGTAGATGTTTGTTTAAGAAAATAAATTCAAGTCGACCTTAACTAATAGAGGGTTTTGTGTCCTATCAAGTGCACCCTATGATTCATCATGCAAGAATTTTGGCCATTGGAGAACTGTGGGTTTTGGTCGTGATTGACATTTAATGGTGTCATTTTGTGATAAAATCACCCCAGTCAGAGGGCCCCATTCATAATCGTTTATCCATGATATCATTTTGTGGTAAAACTATTAATTAGAAGACATTTGTCACGTCCTTACTAACAAAAGATTATTTGAGAATGAATTGTAGTGATATGTTTAACAAAATATTGATTTTTTTATGAGCTAAAATTATTCTCAAATTTATCGTCAACAATAAACAATTGTAGATGACAGATAGATTTTGCTTTAAATTTAGGGAGGTAGATTTCACTTGAATAATTTTAGATCTTAATAATCCTAGATTTTTAAATTTTTTGTTGGAATTGAAGCCCTTAAGTGGTTAACTTTATAATTTAGGAGAATTTAAAAAATCATATAGTTCTCTCCAATTGATATTTCAGTCAATATGGTCATTATTAGGGTGTTTTAATATTTCATTTTGTTATTTGAATTTTGTTATCTTTGTCCACTTGTTAATAAAAGATCGAGTTCATGTGTTGACTTTGCAAGCTATTATATGACTGATGAACTTGAGAGTTTTCATTTTTATAATGATTTTTTTTTCATAAAATGCATTGAAGGCCTAAGGGAACTCACAATCAAATATTTTTGCAGATTTCATAGTCGAAAGCATGTTTGTAGGAATAAGGTTTATAGTGCATTGTTTGAAATTTACATTTTTAAGATTAATAAAGTTTAAAGCCATATCTTATTTTTATTCTGCACAATATTCTTGGACCTGTAATTTAGGAGTTTGATGCGTTCGGTCGAAGCACATGAAGGTGTTTTGACTTTTCTTTTAAGTAGAATGCACGCCTTTTTATGTTTGCATGATGCACTCATGCACTTTTGTTGGTGTTGTTGTTATTGTTGTTGTATTGAAAAGGTGAAACAAGTCTTATGTGGGGGATATGCCCGCACAGGTAAAGGTGAAAGACCTGACGAGGTAAGCCTACACTCTCAAAATTCTAAAAGTTGAAAATTCAGACACAACCTTGAATGAGAGAGCAATTTCAATTTTAAAAGTTAAGAATTCGGACCTATCCTTAAATTTGAAAACTGGAAGGGTCAAAAGCCTATAGTCATCATGTCTTGTATCAATGTGTTGAATAGTAAATAGAACAAAAAGTGATGTTATGCATTTTTTATGTTAATTGCCAATATGTTCATTATTATTTTTTATACATTGCTTGTGTATTTCATTGAGCCCTAACTCATTAGCAGTGGTTGTACAGCAGGGAAGGGAAAGGAACCAATAGGGCACTAGACAAAAAGAGTGACTGAACTTTTTTTGTACATATACTTTTGAGTGTATAAAGATATCTGAGTAGGAGCTGTACAGACACTTTTTGGTATGTAAGTAAATTTTTAAAAGTTTAGTAAAGCTCTGTATTTCATTTGAAGTATTTTACATATGTTCCCTGTTATGAAGTATAAAACTTGATATGTTAAGATATTCTGAATAAGCTATTTCTTACTCCCTAATTTTGATATAGGTAGTTCATAATAAGTGTTAGTAAGAAGGAGGTCTATTTAGATTCTTCTTCTTTGTTACAGTCTAGATTGACTAGGGAGGTCAAAATGAGGTGTGATAGAAAATGGTGCCATTTTTTGTAGCGCAAAGAAGGGGGAAGCATTGGTGAGGTGGTCGGGTGGTTTGTTGTCTAAGCTGAGAGGAGCTGGTTGCTGATGAGTGGTTGCTAGGGCGACAGGTTGAGAAGATTAGGAGATGGGAGAGGGAGTTGGGGTTCAGATTGTGCGTGGAACAGAGAGGCAAAGGAGATGTCAAGGGATTAAAGGGATTCATCAGCAGGTTGCGGGTCGGTCACCAACAGCGTGGAGTTGGGTTTGTTAGTGGCTGAGGCTTGGGGGAAAAAATCGAAGGTTTGGGAGTGGGAGATCAGTGCAAGGAGAAGAGAAGAGTGTGTGTATCAGAGAAGGCAGAGGAGTTTGGGCTCATTTGAGGGAGAAGAGGGGTGTGTGTGTGTGTGTGTGTATATATATATATATATATATGTTCTTTTTAAAATATTATTTTATTATTATTTTTTACGGATTCTTTTTTTAACTTATTTTTTTAAATGAGGGATGGGACCTTACATGAAGGTGGTGTGATAAGGGTGGCAATTATTTTGATAAGGGTAATTTCAATGTTTTGGATGTGTCGGCATAGTCCGTTTTGCAAACGGGCGAAGTTCAAACGACTTTTGTGTAACGTCATGTCTGTAGTTCGATGTTTTTGTCTGGCTTGCTCAAGGTGTGCATGATAGATTTTATTAGGTAAATTTAACGTTCCCGATGTGTCGAACCAGACTATTTCAAAAAGTGCGACATTTGAGTGATTTCGATTGCGGTTGAAGCTCTACGAATTCATTTTGCGTGAAATCGCATTCAGTATGCGTAGCAATTTTTCCTCATATACTTATAAGGAGAAACATTCTCATAATACTTATTCGAATCAGCTGTGTACGCATACCAAGGTCAACAGGGCGGTTTATATATATTTTTTATTTTTACTTTTTAAAAATCAGTTTCTTAACCATAATTTCTATTATGCTTTTTGAAAAAAGCTTTTCTAATGCAATAATTTGGGGAAAAAAACATTGAAAAAGTTGGCATCCAAATGGATATTTTTGGTTGTTGCTTTTTCAGTCACAAAAGTAGTAAAAACTATCCCAAACGAAGTTTTGGAGACCAACTTGTTCATTTCTATGCGAACAATGGCTTTATTTTGCTTGGCACAGCAACAAACCATCATAACCAAATAAAGAAAATTTGCTAACCCAAGCTATGGTGTAAAACAATGCTCTAATGTTTGCGGCTGTCCCTTGCAAAGTACAGCAATTTTCCTTTTGACTTGTCAATCTTGCTTTTATGGTTTCTCTGATGAAGACTTTCTAAGCATCCATAAAATCATTAAGAACCCTTGTTTTGGGTGGCATTTCATTGTTACAATCACTGAATTTTTTCTGTTAAGTCATAGGATTTTTTAGTACTCTAGAATGATTTGGATTTTTAATATGCTGTTGTATCAAAAGATATTAAAAAAAGTTCGGAAATGCATTTTTCAACCAGGATATTTTCCCTTCAGGATGTTTCCTTCAAAAGTTCTGGTTTGCAGTCTTGCCCTTTTGACGCTGATTATATATCTTGGCAGTTTGGCTGGCACTAGGATACATGTTTTACTTGGTTTCTGAAGGGTGAGATCTCTGGTTCTTCCATTCTACGTAATACATGGTCTAATGATTGATGAATAGTTATTTTTGTTCTGTTATTGCAGAAAATTTTGTAGGGATATTTATTTTAACAACATCAAATCTTTCTTATTTATGAAATTGATAGGAAATACTTGAGTTCGCAAGTAATCCTATCGGATCTACTTGAGTTCGCAAGCAACCCTAACAAAAAAATTGGTAAAACAGCGGGAAAACACACAAGAAAGTAATGAAATAACGCAAGAAAACAATAGTTTTTATTAATCAACTGATAGCAAAGCGAATCTAAAGCAAAGATACAATTGATCCTCAATTTGAGAGGAGGATCGTTCTCTCCCAATCTCTAGATACTAGATCTAGAGCCCACAACTCCTAAGAGACTCCAAGAGATCACCAAACTTGAGCATGCCCCTCCCTAAACCCCTCATGCCCTTTAAATAGCCCTCTCCACCTCCTTAAAATTTTCCTAATATAAGACATTATTTATTTAATACAAAAGATATCGATCGTTTTAATTAATTAAATCCACCTCCTTAAAAACTTCCTAATATAAGACATTAATTAAATCAAATAAGCATGACCCTCTTTCCTGAAATAATAATTAAATTAGATCAAATAGGAGGTGGGCCCCATGGCCTTAGGCGGCTAAGGCCTTGGGAAGCGGTTTGAACCGCCTTCGGTAAACATGGGCCAGCCCCACCTGGGCTGGCTGGGTCGGTTCAGGAGGAACCGACCTATCAGAAATCAACACCCGGTTCATTTTTTAGAATTACTAAATCTATTCATTTGAACATATTATGATCAAATTGTTGGGAATTTGACGGAAAAATATGTTTGGGATTTTGTTTTAAATTTTGATATTTTGATGGGAATTTGAAAAAGCGAAGTAGGGGGTGTGACTTTTGTAAATAATTAAAATTTGAGTGTTATACATAAAATTGCCCCAATTTCGTAGCATGTTTGCTAGGATCACCTGTGTTGTTGAGCATATAATCTTTTCACCTCTTAAACAGGCAAATGCAGAAAGGATGACTCCTGGCAAAAATTCTGCCAAAGCTCCACCATCTCATAAAAGAGTGCCTTCTGGTAGCGTTATGAAGAACTTGAATAACTCTAACAAACGTCAAAATCTCTCCAGAGGGTCTGCAACACAGAGACTACACCCGGGAATGTCGTCAAGTCTTAATCGGGCAACAGCCCATTATGGTGCTGTGACTGGATTGAAATCAACAAAGGATGGCATGTATCTGATAAGCTCAGGTCAGTTTGTGCCTTATTTGATGTTTTCGTGGTATCTCATTCCTTTTGCCTGTTATCTCATTACTGCGTTGCATCTGCTTGAATCACCTCTAATTGAGGATATTTGAAGGCATTGTTTAATTCATAGATAGATTTGATAAGAAGTAAATTATTACGACCCCCTTATGTTGTCGTGACGATCAGGATGAATTCCATTTATCAGCTCCATTTCACAATGATAGACCGGACTTTCAACTGCCAAAAGTCTTTTCTGTACATTTGGCTAATCACCATCAGTAGCCCTATATTTTCTTTAGTAGCCACTGTGAGTGCTCTCACAATGAAGATGTCTTTGGGCATTCAAAGGTTTAATTAAAATTGCTTTGGCTGGATTAAAGTGAGAGACTATTTATAAAATGTAAATTTTTGAAGCTTTGCATAATATGTGATGGAAAATATTAGAACCAGTTATCCTTTTTTCTCCAACTATGATGAGCATCTAGCACAGATTAGCATAATCTTTGGTTTAGTTTTTTGCAAATGACCCGGAAACTTGCTTGTTTTCCCTTTGCAAAGATTCTTTTCAGAATACAAGTAGGATGCTTTCCCACTTTTGTGCGTCCAAAAAGCCAATTTCCTGGGGAAACTACCCCAAATGTTCCTTAAGATACTACATTCATAAGTTAGATTATGTGCGTTTGCATGTTGAATTATCTGAATGTCTGCTAGGAGAAAATCTTGCTTAATCTTTATTACTTATTCAAAACCTATTACTTTTGTTGTCAAAGAACATTGACAAGAAAGCATTAATTGATATGTCTATCCTTCATGTATAGAGCAAGTACTATTGGATTGGTTGGTGTGATGAAAAATTTAGTCATAATCAAGTTGATGAGTTAGAAATGAGAATGTTAAGATGGGTATATGATAAAATTAGAAAATATAAAATGAGAAATGATTGTATTAGAGAAGTGATGAGAGCAGTATCTATTGAAAATAAGATTGTGAAAGAAAGATAAGCGGATTGATGGGTATAGAAGATGCACCGCTAAAACATGTAGAAGGATTAGAAGCCAAAGAGGTTCACCAAAGGTAGCAGAACTGAAAGTTTTGCATGATGATTTGTGCAAAATAAAGTTTTCACCTCACAGTGTGGATGGCTGGATAATGAGAATTCAATATGACTTGAAGAATTAGCGAAAAGCTAATATGATGATGATTGATATGATCAAAACTCATCACAGCCTATTCCAACTTTTTTGGTGTTACTTTGAACATCTGGTGTAATTAAGTTTGATCAAGACAAAGGCAAAGGTTATTTGATTACTAGTATGAATGAAAGTTGCTACATCAAGCCTTTATGCTTGCCGCTCCAATTGATGTAAAAAGGGAGGTTAAGCTTGGATCAGATGCGTTGCATTATCCAACTTTTAAATTAATAAGTGGAATTCATTCAGTTAATGTTATGCTAATTATCATGTGAGAGGTATAAATGCTTGGAAGTTTTGCAAAATAGCTAGTTAAAAAAAAAAAGAACTTAAATAATGAAAACCATTATGCACAGTTAGATGTTGAATCCTTCATAAAGAATTTCGTGTGTACAAGCTACTATTATCCATATGCATGGGAAGGTTGCCACACTATACCAAATGCGGTGTCTAGAGAGTGGTGGATGCCATCTTACGTAAGTTCATAATTGAGGTGATCTAACTATTGTTCGAGGACTGTCGTCCATCCTCGTCATAGATGCAATTACCCAAGTTTTATATGTATGTCTTGCCTGTATTTCACTCTAAAATATCTTGTCTTTTTAATTTTTCAGATTTTTATCTTCACCAGACAAACTAATTGCCAAAATATTTTGATAAATGATTTGTATCTGAATATTATTCATTTTTTTATATGCATGTGATAACCATCTTGGACTCCTGCTTATGCACACTTTAGCGGTTAAATATTTCTGTACTAAATATCAGGTTCTGATTCACGACTGCGGTTATGGGATGTCGAATCTGGCTGCAATACATTAGTGAACTTTGAAGCTATGAGACTCCAGACAAGCAAGCCATTACAATTGGCCATATCACATGACTCATCTCTTGTGTTTGTTCCATGCATGAGTTCTGTCAAGGTTCCTTATACTGCCCAAAAATTTATTTTTGATATTTCTGAAAAATCATTACCGGAACTGTCTGATTTGTTGTATTAGTTTTTTTGTTTGATCTTGTAGGCATATCATGTTTGGTCGGGTGTTACATTTCAGACATTACGTGGCCATTATGAATCAGTAAACTGCTGCTATTTTAATTATCATGATCAGGTATTCAGAGTCTGTCTGCATTTGCTTAGGATATGGTAACAGATTCGTTACAATACTATTCTTATGATTGTTTTGACCGTTATGTAGGAAATTTACACTGGAAGCAATGACAGGAAAGTTCTCGTTTGGTCTCCGTTCAGTCCAGCTGTCACTGAAATGGTATGGAGCCATATCGACCCTCCCATCTCTGTCATCATTGCATGTGATAATCGAAAGAATCAGATCTAGGATGTTTTCAAAATAAATGTACTTTAAAAATACAATAGTTATTTAGTTGGATGCAAATCAAATGCATTGATATATTTTTTATATTATAATACATTTTAAGTTCTCGTTTGGACATGACACTGGTGTGCAACAACGGACGGTGGGCAGCAAACATAGGAATTGAGAGTAGGTACACAAGATTTAGTAATCACCTAATTTGAGTGATTTCTAAATGCAACGAAGTTAGAGATTTTAGTGAAATGTATATATATCAAATCAAACATAAAATGTTTTGAAATGCAGGGAAATAGAACACTTCACACTTTAAATGAATGATGCCAACCAAACAGCTTGTATAATGACCGAATTTCTAGAGTTCCAAAGAAGTCACTTGGGAGCTTATCTGGAGATTTATTTCCTTTTTAACACAGCATGGTTATACTAAATTCGGTAGCTTCTGTTAACAGAACCGGCTGTAATGTTCTGTGATAGGTGTCATTTTTTATGCATGTTGATAGTAATTCTTCAGATTTTAGAATAAGTTTCAATCAAATTTGAACAAGAACTGTTTTTGGAGGTTGATGAAGTAATGTGGAGCGATAATGTTAAACTAACAGGCCTCTAGAACACTTAACAAATTTTTATTTATTTATTTTTTGTCTTTTTGGGCAACTTAAGCTTCAAGCATCAATCCTTAAGGATGCTTTTTTGGCCGACCATCTGCATTTTTTATTTTTTGTTTGATATATCTATATAATATATAAAAGTTCAGGCCATCCTCTTTCAACTAAAATGATAGTAAACTAATTCTGAAGTATGAAAGTTGATTTCTGTTATTATGCAGGAAGGCGACTGTAAAGAGGCAGATAAAGATAACTGGAGTGATTGAAGAGACCATTGTTTTTCTTCTTCTAAATGTATATAGTTCCAACATTTCCTTTCAGCCCTAAATTGAAAATTCATTCTGTAAGCATCTTATCATCCTTGAAGTACTATGTTGTTTTGTTAGGTAAGATAATGAAAATGTTGTGCTCTCTAATATTATGTATGACGCTGGTTCAAATATTTTGTACCGTTAGCTCAAATTTAAAGAAAGGAATGCTCCGAAAGAATGTTAATAAAATGCTTCAGGTCTCTTAATTGAAGGACAAGCCTATAAAGGCAATATGCTCAAGTTGGAGAAAATTTGGATCAGAATATTCTCATTAAAATTTAATTTAAATTATTTTTTATTATAAAATTTATTTTGAGATAAATATAATATATGATTAATCAGTTAATATTTATATTATATTTATTTTTAATAAATTTTAAAAAAAATTAATTCTATCAACTTTGAATTAATGTTTTGACCCAAATTTTTTCAGCTGGACCTTTCAAATTAATTATAGGTATTATATCAGAGAAAGAACACAAGAATGAGTCTCTTATTATTTCTTAATAAAAAACAAAGCATGATATGGGTTGCAAAAAATATTAAATTATTTAAATATAATAGAAATTATATAATAATGATGTAATTATATATAAATATTTTATAAAAAATTAAATAGAATTGTATTATGAATTATAAAATATACGCAATAAATAAATTCAATAATTTAAAAAGTAAACACTCGTAATATTTGGGTAGTCGTAAGGAAAAATTAGAATGCTAAACCCTAATATTCTATTTTCTTCCATCAAGACTTGAAGCTATAAAAATGAAACGAATATAAGAAAAGATTAATCTCAAATATTAAATATATAGTATAAGTAACATAAGTCGAAGTGAAATATTATTTGATAATCAAAATGCATAAATAGACATATCATTATGATTAACCTACAAGTGCTCATACATCATAAAATAATCATAGATCATGATTTAACACAAAATTTTCCTCAGACATAGACATAAATTTAAACATAAAATAACCACAAATAATCAACGATATCTAAAATTCATTCTCTAAATTTCCATCATTAAAAATATCCTCAAAAGCTGACTCTCCAAATGCTTCTAAATCACTACATTCAACTATTTCATTTCATCTACAATATTATTTGAATCATCTTCATCTACAAATCAAATGCTTCTAGATGATATTGTGAGGGCTTAAGAAATATACAATTGAGTAGATGTCGTGTCGAAGTTGATTAGTCCATCTTAATATGATAATCGATATCGAACTTCTCATTCCTTTAAAAAAAGTGTTTAAATGAATAATCAAAAATCATCTTTATTTTTTTTTCTTGTAAAATAAAATTAATATGACTAAAAACTAATCAATTATCATAAAGTAGATTATAGTACGATAAAAAATGCATGAATATCACACCGAAACATAGACCGTTAGAGGCACCAATTCTTTATCATACTTAAAATTAGTAAAATCTTTAAAATAATTACTACAATGTAAGAGGCACTTGATATATCATCAAAAAATTATCTTGATCGGGCACGAATCTTGAGACAGTTCAATCAGAAACTTCTGAAATCAATTTTGGGACCATCCAAATAGGATTTCAGCAAACTTATAGTTAAACTAAACATCTCAAAAAGACAAACCCAACAACACCAAATTCAATCCAATATGAGCCCAAATAGGTTCAAATTAAGGCTTGAAACACATTTGGAAGCTTCAAAGCATAAATTGGATGACCAAATGATTTTCAAATGTGACATGCTTATAGTTGAATCGAGCGGCATGATGAGACAAATCCAATGAGCCCAAGATCGTCAAATTCTGGCATCATTAAGACACTCAAATGTTTGATAAATGATCTATGATCAAGGGAATCAATATTGGTCATCCATCAAAAACACTCCCAACATGCCCTTGATCTTCTCCCTATTTACTAGCCATGCCACTCCAAAAAAACTATAATTAGACCTCCCATTCACAAAGGTGGGAAGGAAAAAAGAAGAAGAAGAAAGATAAATCTGAGATCTCTCTTGCCACCAAGCTCCACCTCAACCATCGACCATCGCCGGACTTTTTCCAGGTCACCAAACTTCTGCCCGGCCACCGGCCAACATCAAAATTCTGCCCGACCATTGACTGATGTTGGACTTTCTCCCAGCCGCTGATAGTCGCCAGACCTCTGCCCGACCGCCGTTCGTTACTAGTTTTCCACCTGACTCTTAATATATTTGTAATTTCACTATCTCCAACTTAAGGGAGATGTCAAGTTTTGTAATCTATTCAAATGCTAGTTGAATCATTTTGACTGGGCTAGGCCCCACTCCAACACACACCAATCCAAGAATCAGTCATAAATCAAGGACACCAGGTATCTGCCTCTCTTTACCCTAATGGGTGAAACCCTATTGGGGAAGGAACATTAGGACCAGCCCTTAAAGATCACATCCAAAAAATGGAGGAATCTCAAAATGAGATCCTTCAACTTCTACGAGAGACCTGATAACCAACACTAGTACAACAAGAGGAGATTATTCTCCCTCAAGATCTACCATTAGCCGAGGATGTTCGACCTAAACTTCTTCATACAGAGATTCCTCTTCCTCAGTCAAGGGGTCGCCCCAGGTCACAAAAAGACATCTACCTTATTGACATAACTAGATCTACCCATCCTTCTTGCCCGAGTCGGCCAGCCGGCATTCCTCCGGACATCCCCAAAGACTTAGCCTAACCTCATGTTGTTGAACTGCAATTCAATGCTCTATGTCATGAACTACAATGATTGGCCTAAGAAGAGATTCTATGAGAGGTGGAAGGCATCCTCTTTATTAGTGGGATTTTCAGGAGTTGTCACCTCTAACTCAAGACATCCTTGAACACCACAATCCGGCAGGCTTCAAATTACCGAGCATTGATTCTTACGACGGGACGTCCAACCCCTACGAGTATATTGATCACTGCAGAACCATTATGTATATCAAATGAGCCTTAGATGTGTTTTTCTACCAAGTTTTTTCTTCTACCCTCAAAGGGTAAGCTCAAACATAATTCTATTCACTTCCAGATGGAACCATTCCCACATTTGTCAAGTTGGCCAAAGTGTCCTTCAAATAATTTGTTTCCAATCGAAGAATTGTTAAGGATTCTTCCAACCTCTTAGGGATTTGCCATAATGAAAATGAGTCCCTCAAAGAATACTTTAAAAAAAATTTCCACTAAGGCTCGATAAATTCTAAGGGAGGATCTCAAATTGCTAAGAGGAGTTTTCCTTGGCGGACTTCATCCTAGCCCTTTTTACTCAGCTCTCATGTGAGATACAGTTCGTTCATATGCTGACCTAATTCATCATGTGGAGGCACAAATCTCTACAGATGAGACCATCAAAGCTCATAGAAAGCAATTAGTGCAAACCAATGGAAAACACAAAAGTACACTAGGAACAGATAATTCATCCTCATAGTGAAAAAAGTAAGGAAATTATAACTTGTCCCTTCGACCCTCGTAGCTGCGATGTGAGCATCAACATGAAAAGGAGTATACGCCACTTAGCGTATCCCAGATAAATGTATTGATGCCCATTCGAGATCAGGAGAATATGAACTTGTTGAATCCTTTAAAGCCAAACACCAAAAATAAGGAGCAATATTCTCACTTCCACCATAGCCGTGGACACACTATTAAAGCATACAGATAGCTCAAGGATGAAATTGAGATACTGATCTAACAGAGATATCTCTGCAATTCATTCAGAACTGAACTGTTCAAAATGAGGTTGATCTCGCTGGGGGATTGAATCAACAACAATAAAGGCAACTTCAGAACAACCGTCAAATGATTGGTGAGATTAAAAACATCGTTGGGGGCCATCATTACCCAGTCAATTCTTAATTAAAAAAAGCAAAGAGCCAACACCAAAGAAGTCTCGCACTGACCGTTCTATTGCTTTTGATGACTCTAATTGAGAGGGAGTAAAGACCTCTCATCAAGATCCTCTCATGATTAATACGGGAATTGGCGAGCCCTGTTACAACGTCAAGAGGATATTGGTTGACAATGGAAGCTAGATGGATGTCCTATTTTACTCCACTTTTCTTAATATGGGCTTAGCCAGAGAGAAACTCCAACCCTCCATAGGTCCACTATATGGGTTTGATAATCGACCTATACGGGTGAATGGAACGATTAACCTCCCAGTCATACTTGAAGAATTTCCTCGGTAGGTTACTCACTTAATCCAGTTCATTATAGTAAAGTCAGAACTGACTTATAACACTATCTTTCGGATGCCACTCCAGTTGATCTTTAGGATTTTTCCTCCATCCCTCAAGAATGCTAGAGCCACATATCAGCACCTCTTGAATAAGATTTTCAAATATCATATTGGGTGCACTATATATCGATGATATGTTAGTGAAAAGCCTTGAAAATCTCAACTTATCTCTGACTTGGAATAATACTTCCACCTGTTACGATGCTTCAATATAGGACTCAACCCTGCCAAGTATACTTTTAGAGTCTCTTCAAAAAAGTTCTTAGGATTCATGGGGGGATTGAGGCTAATCATGAGAAAATCAAGAAACTACTCGAGGAATATTAAGAAAGTTCAAAGACTGAATAGAAGGATGTCAGCATTGTCGCATTTTTTGGCCCACTCAGGGGATAAATATTTGCCCTTCTTAAAGATACACAGAGGTGTTCTTAGCTCAGAATTCCAATGGACTAATGAATGTCAAGAAGCTTTCAAACAACTATGAAAGTATTTGGCATTGCCGCCACTACTTTCAAAATCAATACCGGGAGAAAAGTTTTACATGTATCTGGTTGTTTATACCTATGCTATCAGCTCGGTCTTTATTTAAGAAGAGAATGTTGTACAATGTCCTATCTATTATGTTAATAAAATTTTATCAAAAGTAGAGGAATGTTATCCACTAGCGAATAAAATAGCATTGGCATTAGTCTACTCAGCCAGAAAGCTACGCCCATACTTTCAGGCCCATATAATGGGGTCTATACAAATCTACCTTTAAAAAATATCCTATAAAAACTATAAGCATCTAGCTGATTAATCAAGTGGTTGGTGGAACTAAAAGAATTTGACATCCATTACTTACCTAGGCCTAATATCAAGTCTCAAGTACTTACAAATTTTATGGTCGAGTGCACAATCCCCTTCTATGATGAACTACTGGCTACTTCTTCTTCCCCATTTTGGACATTATATGTTGATGAAATTTCTGAGAGTTATAACACTGGTGCTAGAATTTTGTTGATCTTCCCACTTCAAACTACCCTTGAATACGGGCTTTGACTGAAATTCCCTGCAATAAATAATGATGTCGAGTATGAGGCCCTTATTATCGGGTTGAGGCTAGACATAGATTGTGAAGTACAAAACTTGGTGATTCACAATCGGTGGCCTCCCAGGTGGAGGGAGAGTTTGATGCCCAAAACCCTTAATTAGCCCAATATTATAAGATAGTAAAGAGGCTTTTGGCCTATATAGGAAATCAACATATCATCCATATCCTTTAGGAGCAGAATGCAAGAGCAGATGCCCTCTCTAAGCATGCCACATCGATAATTATGGACCTCTTCAAGATAAAGTATATCGAGGAGATACACTACCCGAGCATCCAAGGTTGATACAAGAGATTGATGAGCCAAGAGAGGTCTCTTGGATCTATCACATCTTTGCCTTCTTACAAGATGGAGTGCTACCTGAAGATTAAATTTTTGCAACACAACTACAAAGGCAAGAAATAAACTTCACTGTTATTGGCGGAGAGTTGTACAAACGATACTTCACTGGACCAAACCTCAAGTGCCTTCAACCTTCAGAAGCTAATTATGCGCTTTGGGAAGTTCATTCGGGAATATGTAGAGAACAAATGGGAGGAAGAGTGTTAGCCTTCAAACTCATGAGACAGGGATTTTACTAGCCCATAATGAGCAAAATGCTCTAGAATTTACAGAGAAGTGCAACAACTACCAACTGCATTTAATCTCAGCTATTTTCCCGCCATAGAACTTTTATTATTACAAGTCCCATGGCCTTTTGCCCAATGGGGAATTGATATAATGGGACCTTTCCCCATAGGTACTGAACAACAAAAATTCATTATCCTAGTTGTGGATTACTTCACTTAATGAGTGGAGGTTGAACCTCTGGTGAAAAACACAGAAGCCAATACCAAATAATTTGTATAAAAGAATATAATATGTCATTTTGGCATTCCTATAAAGATCATTACTAATAATAGAACTCAATTCACTGAAAAGATCTTTACAGTATTTTATAAATATTTCCATATTCAACTGGTGCATACAGCCGTAGCCCATCCTCAAGCAAATGGACAGATGGAGGTTACAAATTGAACTATACTGAAAGGACTGAAGATATGCCTGGGGAAGGCTGAGGGGCAATGGGCTAATGAACTCTCAAATGTCCTTTGGGCCAATCGTATCACTACTAGAACTACAATAGAGGAAACCCCATAAAACTTTTATTTTGGTATAGAAGTAGTCATTCAAGTCTATATTGGAGTCCCAAGCCTTAGATTTTAGACTTTTGATTTTAATAATAATGAGGAGAAGCTCAGAAATAATTTAGATCTCGTCCTATAAGCAAGAGAAATGGCCTCACTCAAAGTTTCTACTTACCACCAAAGGATAGCCTGTCACTACAATCAAAGGGTAAAACTTCGATGAATTTCAATTGGAGACTTAGTTTTACGTAGCCATGAAGCAGTTGGAAAGGCCCCCCACTGCAACAAACTTTTCCCCCTCTAGGAAGGTCCTTATTTAGTGGTAGCTATGGTCAAACCCAAAACTTTCAAGTTTAAAGATGCCGACAAAAAGATGTTATCTTGAACTTGGTATATTAGAAATCTCTATAAGTATTATCAATAGGTGATGATTGCACTACTTATTTTAGGTTCTATATGTCTTCTACGTTAAATGTATCCCCTATGTCATATGAAGTTGAGTGTTATGTAACATCTATATTTCTAAGTTATATCAAGGAACTGTAGTATTATTTAATAAAGTGAAACTTTGTTTGCTCATTTATTTATATTATCTTCTTCTCCAAGTAAGATCATAATGACAATTTCACACACACACTATGAACTCTAATCTTAAAATTCTTGATTCGAGAAATACACAATATTTATTATATCTTGTTGACCCCTACTCTCTATCCCGATCAGCGGTGCCATGGCGGAATAAAAAGAAAGTTCATGAGTTTCCTATTTGAATGTCATCGTAAAATTTTCGAGATTGGCGAATGTGTTTTCAAAAGAGATCCCAACTTGAAATAACTAGAGGAGGCTGTGCAAAAACTTGATAAAGTTTCGGCTGATGTTACTACTTTCCTTCATCTTCTAGTCAACGTGAAGCAAGAACAGAAAGAGCATGAATCTGATTTCTACAAAACATGTGAAACGGGGTCTCTGCCTAAAAATGGTCTAATTGGGCAAGGATGAGTTTGTTATGCGGTAGTTGAGGATGCTATCAAACGAAGAACATCAAACTCTTGTTAATGGAACTAATTTGTACAAAAATATTCTATCTATAGAGGGCCAAGGTGGTATGGGAAGGGCAACTCTTTTGCAACACATCTATGAAGATTAAATGACAAAGGAATTTGATCTTAAGGTGCTCAAGATTGTTGTGGGGTCCAAGAAATTCTTACTTATCCTGGATGACATTCGGGAAGAGGAGAACCACGATATCAACAAACGGGAGGACGTGTTCGCTCCTGTAGCTTGTGGAAAATTTGGCAATTGGATTTTGGTAACAGCTCGAATAGACTGGTTGACCTCCACAACTCAAACCATGCATAAAAGGACAAAAATGATGAATCAAGTAGTGCGCGGGTTGGTCTGACACCTTACTTGAAGGGTCAAATGATCTCCGAATGGCAGACGGACTGCGCAGTTGCAATCAGAACATCAAATTCTGCTAGGTCGAGGCCCCTCGCAGTTGAATCGGATGAGATCGGTCAAAAGGGATGGCTGACACCCGAAATTAAAATGCGAGGTTGATCAAATGAAGTCTGATCGTAAAACAGACTTCGCCATTGCGTTCAGAACATCGCAAATACTCAAAAACTACATTTTTTGTGTTCAATTTGGATAACTTGAATTGGTGGCATGAATCCCGAGACAACACGCTTATCGAGAAAAAGAGGCCTCGACATTGCCCAAATGAAGTCCGATTGCAAAACGGACCTCTTCATTGCATTCAGAACATTACAAATCCTCAAGAACTATATTTTGGGTTATCCAAATTGGTGGCACAAATTTCGAGACAAAACATGAATGTTGCTCGGTGCTGCCCAAATGATGTCGGATCGACAAACAGATTTTGCCAGTGCGTCCAGATCGCCGTCAATACCCTAAATGCACCACCAATTTGTTTAGTTAAGGTGGTGAACGCAAATTGAGGTAATCCTCATGTAAAAATACACAAATTTGTGCCCAAACAAAGTCCGATCATGAAATGGATTTCTCCATTGCGATCGGAATATCACAAATACTTAAAAACTACATTTTCTGTGTTCAAATTGGATCATCCGGGTTGGTGGCACGGATTTTGAGAAAATTTAACCTCAGCGCTACCCAAATGAAGTCTGATCACGAAATATACTGCATCGTCGCGACCGGAATGTCGGCAATACTCTAAATTCACTATTAATTTGCCTAATTTTGATATTCGACGAAATTGACACGTAAAACGGAGCAATCGGCACACAAAATGAGAAGATTGCACGCAAATTGAGGCAATTTTAGATTGATTGTGATATTGCTGTCCCTTTTAATTAATGCACAAATGACCAAGAACCAATATAGTTCTTAATAAAAAAAAATCTTCAGCAAAAGCAGGAACTAGTCAGAGAAAATGGAAAGTCAAACATTAAATGCATTACCTTGTTTATCCCTGTTGTTTCTCTGTTGCAGTTGGCCTCAAACGCACAAAGTTGCCCTTAAAATGAAACTGACAGAGCATTTTCTTTGTATTACCACTTCCGAACTTTCCCTGCTTCCATTAAAAAATCCCATCAATCCATCTCCTCTGGGACAGCTCACGAACCCCAAGCAAAAAAGATTTTTTTTTGTTTCCTTCTTCTGCCCCCTCACTTTTTTTTTTGATAGCAGCTCTCAACTTCTGGTTCCCCCCACTCAAAGCCAGATCCCAAAACTCCCCACTCCTGTTTCACTCTTCCACTCAACAGCCGCTGAAGACCTGCCCAACTACACCGATTTTCTTCACGCCAAAACGCCCTCAACCAGCTACACACGAAGCTCTCTGCTTCAATCCACTTCCCTCAGCCAATCAGACCTCAAGGAGACCTCTTTAAAGCAAAAGCAAAGGTGAAAAGAATCTTTGCCTTTTGATTCTTCCATGTGAAAAGCTGCTGAATACCAGCAGTTTTCTCCCAACAACCCACGTTTTTCACCTGCTTTGCATCCTTACAGTCAAGGACAGCGATACCACTAACCAGCAGCCCTTTTCCTTCATTTCATTGGGTAAGTGTAATTTAGTGGCAGTTTTTCTCAAAGATTCCCCTTACAGCTCATGCATGTAAAAAATCATGTCTGATAAAGCTTTTGTTTTTCTCCCCTAGCAACTTTATTCCCTGACATATTCAGCTGAAATCATCTCAATAACTTTTATTCTTTTTTTTCTCAAATGGTTGTTTGACACCTCTCACATGAAGCACTATCATTTATATTTTCTCTGTTTTATTGATTAGCTTTAATCATTTTAGGCGTCAGTTTTGTCCCCTTACTCTCAGCCTTATATTAGAGAACAAAATCTGAGAAAACCATTACTTTAATCCACCTCCAAAAGCTCACATTAGCTCTCCCAAAATAGCCCATTACATCTCTTCCGCATACAACAGCAGGCAAGCAGAATTCCTATAGCCCATCAAAAAAAGAGAAGGGAGGAAAGCCCATTCCATTTCACTAGATCAGCCCACTTCAGATTACAAAAAAAAAAAACAGAAAACTTTTCTAATACATTTAGGTGAATCATTCCTGCAGCCCATTAGACAGCCCAATATTATCACTCAACCTCCTTAATTAACGGCCAAACAACCATTTCAGAACAACTATAGCAGCCCTTCTTAAACAAAACGAAAAGGAAAGAGATTCCATCTGCAACTCCCTCTGTTCCTTATCCACGTGAACTCTGCCATTTCAAAAGAATTACATGTGCTGGATTCCACTACAGACAATGAAATGAGTCTTTGAAAACCACATGCAACATATCATTATGCTTCCAGACGTTTTCACAGATCAAGACTTTTTAACAACCCATTTCAAACTACTCATTACAGTCCTCTTATTCTAAACCCTTCCCACTCCACCATTTCAAAGGCCCACTACTTCAAGGAAATATATATGTTTAAAAGCCCACCTTTTCCTCCTCCAAGTTCACAAATCGGCCTACTACACTCTCATACTTCAAAACAGCAAAAAGAAGTTCATTCAAAGCCCAATTCAAGAGCCTTTTCTCACTACCAACAGTTCTTCTACCTCATACACTTCAAAGTCCACATTCCTCCAACATCACTAACTCCCAAGGCCCAATAGCAAGTCAACACATTGCAAAAGCCCACGTGCAAAGGCCCATCTAAACCTACATCTATTTTCAAAAGAGCCACTGAACTTTTTTTTTACTACAGATAACATGTCCATCAAATGGTGAAATCAGGCCAAATCTCACACATTTCTCTGTACTTTTCAACCCAAAAAAAAAGTCCACCAAAAGTCCACATAGCATTTCCATTAAATCCATTTGCCAAAAATCCAAACAGCAAGCCTTACCTCTTTTATTTCATTCTATTTATTTCCATTTTTTGCTATTAGTATCAATTTCATTTAGAAATATAATCGATGCTGTCATTTAGTTAGTACCATTGGCATTATTATTTGTACTATTATTGCAAAAAAAAAGAAGAGAGAATGGCTTCAAAAAAAAGGAGAGGGAAAAGAAAGGTTTCAAAAAAAAGGGGAGAAAAGAAGAGTAAAAAAAAGGAGAAGATTTTTGTATTCATGTGTATTTATCATCATCATCGCCGACCCTAAAGGTATAAATTTCCAAACTCAGATTCTCGTTCTCGTCGTTTGCAGCGGACCGGCAAACCCCATATACGCGCTCTCGTAGCACGGTGGGAGGAAACCCAGTGCGGTGCCTACGACGAGGTGGGTAATCACCAAAATCCCATTCTCGTCGTTTGCAGCAGACCGGAGAACCACCTATACGTGCTCTTGTAGCACGGTAGGAGGGAGCCCGGTGAGACACCTACGACGAGGTGGGTAATCACTTAAAATCCCATTTTTGGCGTTTGCGGTGGACCGGAGAACCACCTATACACGCTCTCGTAGCACGGTAGGAGGGAGCCCGGTGCGGCGCATACGGCGAGGTGGGTATGCCCTATACACGCTCTTGTAGCGTGGTGGGGAAAGCCACTTGTGTTGTTCATACGGGTACTTTTGAAAACCCCATACACGCTCTCGTAGCGTGGTGGGATGAAAAGATATATGGCCACGGTGTCATACGACACCAACCATACACGCTCTTGTAGCGTGGTGGGGTGGCCCAGTTTCCCAAAATTTCCCCTAAACGGGGGAGACGCCGGGAGGCTACCGAATTTTTCGGTGAAGCAAAAGACCTAACTTGGACAAAACTTGGACAATTTGAACTCGAACTTGGACTCTAATTTGAGCAAACAAAAGGATTTTAACTCAATTTAAACAATAAATGGACTTGCAAATCAAATGAGGTGAACAAAGATTTGAACATCTGAATAAAGTGCAAAAGGACTTCATTTTGGACAACAGGGAACATGAGCTTGAACTTGAACCTCCTCATGTGAACTTAAGTGAATTTGAACTTGAGCCAAATGACATTAAACTGGACATACATATTGGACAGCAGCGAACTTGACATTGAACACTCAAACTCGAATGAGTGAACTACAAGAAGAACAAGGACTTGATTTGAACTTGCAATTTGGACCGCAGGGAATCAAACTTTAATTAACTAATACACAATCATGCAGATGCTAACTAAAGGCTTATATTATTCTAATAAACATCACTAATCAAACAAAAGACTTGTGGATTTCAACATGTTTTATTTATAATTGACTTAAAATGATTTCAACAATTGTAATAGCCTACTCATGAATGAAGCAAGAAACAAATATGACAAATCCCTTTACAAGTGTAAAAAGAAGAATTTTCATGCATATGATGTCCTACTTACAAGTAAGTGCGGGCATCCATGTGTGGCAATGGATGATTCATCAAGTGTATAATAGTTTGCAAGCAAATCAAAATAGCAAACTCGTGGTGAACATGGCTTATGCACAAATAGGAAGGTGACTTGTAGTGCAAACAAATGCACAGGGACTTGTGATAGAAGCAGAATCCCGCATACAAACTACCCACGAATGATGATGTAAGGCATTCAAATGAACGATGATGCAAGGCATTCAAATGATATCAACAAATTGAACAACAAAGGATTCATGAGAATTAAGTCTTAGGTGCATACAAATGACAAATAGATGCACATGATGCATCATATGATGAATGTTACAATGTCCCTTCCAATGGTGAATATCGATCAACAAGTGAAGACTATAGTTCTCTACAAATGCTGAAGGTCAACATACAAGAAAATGCACCAATATCATCTACAATTAATAAGACTTCTTGCAAACATATAGAAAACAATAACGAAGGATGTGCAATGATTGCAAATATGCCCTACAATCAATATTAAAATGCAAGCGACTATATTCACCTCGACAAACAGTGAATGAGAGGAAATTTGATCACAAATGAATATACCAAGCTTCCAAATAATCCACGAATTGCATGCAAATGACGAAAGTCAATGTGTAAGGAAAATATGCGAGCAAGGCAAGTAGATGCATCTATCCCCTTCAAGCAAAAGAATTTAACAGGCCACCGGATCTGCAACCTTCGTACAAGCAAACAAAAGGCGTCTACAAGCTTCAACTCTATGCCACCGGATCTGCAACCTTCGTACAAGCAGACAGAAGGCGTCTACAAGCTTCAACTCGACGCCACCAGATCCGCAACATTCATGCAAGCGGACAGAAGGCGTTCATAAATATTCCAAATGTATCCCCGCACGTGCACTATAACATGTATACACTTAGGTACACATAAGGGGATGTATTATAAACTCGCATGGGCCCCGACGAGCGTGTTATTGATACACATGTGACGTCTAGGGATGCTGCGCGGGTCAATAAATTTGAACCCGATCTTCCTAAGACAAGTAAATAGGAGTCGACAAGGTTCATCAAATAATCATAAAATGCCCCCAAACACCCGCATGGGCCCCAGTAAGCGTGTCACTGGTACACACGTGATGTCTAGGGATGTTGCGCGGGTCAATAAGTGAATTCAAGTTCGAGCCCGATCATTCTATTCAGGTAGATAGGAGTTGACATGGCTCAAACTATTAAACGAATATACAGTCGCGGGGTCAACTGAGATATTTGTTTCATACGTTCATATTAGGCCTTCAATGCCTATAATCAAGAGAATTCACTTACAAAGGCATAAAGCCTACGAAACCCGATCCTCTATCAATTACTAGACAGAGTCGACAAGGTTCAAAATACAAAAATATGAAAGACCCAAACACCCCGATGATGGCCGTGTTGGATGCAGATCTCAACCAGAGGGGTTTCCAAACACTCAAAATATCTCCTACATTCTCAAACATTTTTCAAACACCCACAAAAATCCAAAAATCATCAAAATTCCAAAATATTTAAAATTGAAATCAAACCATCAAACACTCAAAGCATAAAATCCATCCACCCTCCACAACAGTTTATCGAGGTGGACAAATTAAATTTACTTCAGCTCATAAAGAGCTAATGCCTGGTCAAAAATCTCACTAGGATCCATTCTCAAACAATCTCCTTCCAGCAAGGACATGGTACGAGTCCTCTAACCGACAATTTCGCCTCTAAATGGCACTGCAAGATAAACGGTTATGACTCGGGGCCCTCTAAACCAGGTGGTTGCCGCCAAATGGCACAATTATATTATGGTTATGGCCAGAGCCCGTATGCTCCCCAATGGCATCAAATCCTTGAGATATGAATCAATAGGATATGATCGATAGGGCACAAAGCCCTCTGTTAGCTAAGGTGGATTCAAATTTGTCCCCTTAGACAAATACTCCCCCCATGTCTACAAGGTACCCTTGAACGAAGCAACCCATGGCTGCCGACAAGGATCCTTCTGTCAGGTTGGGTCGACTACCTCCTCTCACTAAGTAGACCAGGGACCACGATGGCCTGGGATGACGGAATCATGGGATCTTGATCGGTACTATCATCCATTCCCCCACCATCCGCTTTAAGTGCAAGATGGTGAAATTTCTAATCTTAAATATCAAATTCTAAAATTTTCAAATTTCCAACCCATTGCTGCTACTATATACCAGACTCTTGTATCTTTACGTATCTGATTGACGACTAGCCTTAATCGAAAGTTCTCTCTCGTTACCGGGAGGGGTAATTAACTATAGGGGCTTGCGCCTATAGGAAACCAGAACTCAGATCTTAAAGTCCTCACAAAATGAGGGCGAAACCTCTAGGAAGTGTCTTATCTACAAACCCATCTGCCTTCCAAAATTTACCCCGGAACTTAGCTCGTTAAAACTCCCCCGAAAAGAAAAAAAAAAAGTCGGGCGGAGGCCGGGGCCGAGTTTTCGGAGCCCACATATCTCAATCACTGGATGATCAATCCGAGGGAGATTTGATCTGACTTCTTCCATATATGTTAATTTCATCAAGCAATGCTTTGACTAACAATCTCAGATAAGTCAAACATCCTATGATGATGTCTATCAAATACACTTTGGCTGTGTGAGTTCACTAAAACATTTTTTATTATCCAACTTGAAATAAAATAAAAACTATCAACAATCCTTTGCTAAAAGATCATATACACTATATATGTGTACAAACATCTGATATATATAACAATTACTAAGAAAGATAAAGTGATACAACTAGTGGTAAAGAAATACTACATAATCTTAACAACCTCGTCATCATAGGAAAAGAATTTTCTCAACTCTCTTTCAGTATCATCATCGTCTAAATCTAAAGGGGAATCATTAGAAGCCTAGCTAGGTGTCAATACTTCAACCTCAACTCTAGTTTTGCATTGTACCAAGCAAACTCCCTTCATATAGCTTTGGATAAAGTCTTCTTTAATACACTACTACTTTAAAACCTTCACTTCTACAATATATATATATATATATATATATATATATATATATATATATATATATATATATATATATATATATATATATATGATTGCGAGCCTCCTTAATATGACCCTAAATTATTCTCTTGAATGCTATAGACTTCTTGAAATCTTCTATAGTTTTTGGAGATCCTGATCTAGACTTGGCCTTTGATAGAGTGGCTTCTTTCTCGGCTATGAGACTCTAAAATCTTCTATTTTCATCTTCAAGGGTCGCCATCTTCTCTCCAAAAATTTGTAGATCCTTTAGATTCTAGTTGATCATCATTTGCACATCCACCAAATCATTATGGAGTCGATCCATCTACTAATTTTACAACAAAGCAAAAGTCACCATGGTAGCCAACTCAACTCTGTATTTCGGCAACTATTCCTTCACGGCCTTCATCTCCTTGGTCTTATGGTCATATTTTTTCTTGTACTCTTCTTGAAGATATTTGATCTTCATAAATTAATTATTCCATTCATTCAAGGATTGAGTAAGCTCGACCTCCAGATCCATACACCATAGTAACTTAAATAATAATGTGATATTTTTAAGAGATATGTCCTTGTAAATGTACAAAAAAGAAAGTACAAAAAATAAATGGCTACTCACTAAGTCATCAGCTCGATGATGTCCGACACATTGATGATTTAACAAATCCTCTAGAATATGTAACTTGGCAGGGGAGGAGTTTGGAGGAACTTTAATGGTTCTTGCTAAAGTCCCCTCCAATTTCTTCTTCTTAAACAAAGCTTGAGGACCATTATTATTCACTAATTGCTTAAAAGTAACCTTTAAAGTTGGGGTAGATGGCTCCTGAGCTTTCATTGACTTCTTCAACATTATTACATTAGACCTCCCCTCTTGAACAGACAATTTAATTTTAAACAAAAATTCTTCCTCTACATATTTACTCAAGTAGCGTACCTCATAGAGAATATGTTCAATATCAGGAACATTGAGCATCTTCAATATGTCTTCTGCTCCAGCATATAGAGCAATGGGTAAATCCTTTCATTTTTCCCCATTTCTTCAAAAGATCCCAGTTATTTTTTATAAAGAAAAATGCACTGGCCCAGTTCTTCAACGGATCTCGGGTGTGAATATCCAATCATTTGAATCTAAATGTGATGCATCCCTAAACGTCGCAAGTAAATCAACCCATTCGAGCTAGGCATTCTAGCGTTAGAACTGTCCCATAATATCTAAAGAAAGCAATCAATCCCACTATGACTGACATGGCTCTGTATGAGAATTGGGATAAACATACTCCATAGATTGCTCAAATATTGATCAACTCCATAGGAGATAGAAATTACAGCCCCGCTCATAAATTGATCTCATAAATAGTTAGGTATCCTAGAAGAGAAAGGCTTACCCGATCAAATCTTTTAGTAGACATCACCATAAAATCATTAGGAAAATAGAACTTCTTGTGAAAAATAACCACAGAATTATTGGTAATGGTGGACACCACATCATCAACCTTGGCCACCTTACAGAATCTCTTCTGACCATCATTCTATGCAGCAGGATGTGGATCTTCTTTAATCATTGGATCTCTCAATGAGGGCTGATCACCCATCAGGAATTCTGTATAGAGAGGGACCCTGCAATTATCTAACAGATTCTACATATCTAAAGCAGGGGAAAGCCTCTTGTATAAGAAGTGGTCTGAGGGGGAACAAGGTGGCAGGAAGAGTAGGTCTCTTCTACATAAAGAGGGGCCCTAGAGCTTGATAGGGAATAAAACCTATGCAAGGCCAAGGGAGGGCCTCTACTTTAAGAAGGCTGTAAAAGGAGGGGAAGGGAAGAAGGTGTTAATTTTTTAATACCCCTAGGGGGGTATTAATAATTATAAAGCTGGGGGGGATGATATTTCGGTGCCACTCCCATGCCTATCGTGGGCCACGTTAGCGGGTCGAGCACAGTCCAGCAGGCCAGTGGGCCTAGTGAGGGCCAGGTGCAGGCCAGGCTGACCGCGGTCGGGCTCGCTGGCGGCGGTGACGGACGGCCTACCAATAGGTCGGCTGGTTGGCCGCTAAATCACATCCCAACCCAATTATTGGCCTAGACAAATTGATACAGACATTTGTGGGTATCTGGAACTATTTTTTGACTTTCTAGACTCAATTTTTATATTTTCATAGCCCAACAGGGCCTCCATAGTCAATTTAGGTCTTTAAGGTTTTGGAGGAGCATAATTTTTCAATATTTTTACTCTAATCAATATGCCAACTTCAAAACATACTTGATTTATGATTAAGGATATTTTATTTGGTTACAGCTCCAAGAGGAGGTTCACGTCGACATCTAGAGAGTGGTCGTACCACATAATTATCCAAAAAATATAATTTTGTATTGGAATAGTTTTAAATGCTACGACACATATTTTCAAATACTACAAGCTTTGACAACAAAAAATAGGGGGGCAATTGATATATCATCAAAAAATTATCTTGATCGGGCACGAATCTCAAGGCAAAGTTGAATAAAAAAACTTTCATAATCAATTCCAGGACCATCAGAACTCCGATTTCAACAAAATTATAGTTGAACTAAACATCTCAAAAGACAAACCCAACGAGACCAAATCTGATCCAATTTGAGCCCTAGTGGATCCAAATTGAGGGCGCGAAGTATATTTGGAAGCTTCAAAGCATAAATTGGATGACCAAATGATTTCCAAATGTGGCATGCTTATAGTCAAATCGAGCGGCTCGATAAGATGAATCTAACGACCCCAAGATCGCCAAATTTAGACTTTTATAAGATACACAAATGCTTGATAAATGGCCTATGATCATGTTGACCACATTTTTGTATGAGGTCACACTACAGGAAAACAATGAAATACCGGCGGAAATATTTACGCCGGAATCAACGACGGCATTTCCGGCGGATTGAACCGCCGGTAAGTTTACGGTGTATTTTCCGGCAGAAATACTGTCGGTAAGTTTCCGGCGGCTAAACCGCCGGAAGTTCGACGATTTTTTCAATATACCGACGCATATTCCGCCGGTAATATCCGGCGGGTATTCCGGCGGATTTACCGCCGGTTAATTAAAACTCGACGAAGTATTACCGGCGGATTATCCGCCGGTAATACTTCCGGCGTATTTTCCGTCGGAAAATACGACGGTAATCTCAATATATCGACCCCCTGCCCTCGACTTCAGCTCATTCTGTTTAGGTCTCCGCTACTGACGACGCGCGTCAGCCCTCGATCTCCGTCGACGACGTCCCTCCCTCCCTCGATCGAGCTCGTTCGACGACGAGCTTGCCCTCGAATTCCGTCGACGACCTCCCTCCCTCGCTCGCTACCTCGCTAGGTGGCTCGCTCGGTCGCTCGCGCGAGATCCTCCGTCGACGACGCACGGCCGTGGCTTTGTAGGTAACTTTCTCCCTTTCACACGCTCCGTTTCCTCCTGCCAGTTCGCCCTAATTTGACAAAATTTTATGCTTGGACGCAGTTCCACTTCCCTCCGTTGACGTTGGTCGCGCACGCCGGGAGCTTGATCGGTTGCTATTTAGGTAACTTTCTCCTTTTCGCATTTCTTTTTTTTTTTGTTAGCTAGGTTTAGTCATGGATGTTCTCACTAGACATTTGCAAGATGATGTACATTGGTGTATGCTTTTTGTTGATGATATTCTTCTTGTTGATAAGACTAGAGAGAGGTTAAAGGTAAACTTGATTTATGTAGGCCAACCTTAGAGTCTAAAACCTTTCATTTTAGTAAATGTGATGCACAAGATTGTGCGAATTATAGAGGAACTAAGTTAATGTGTCATACTCTAAAACTGTGAGAGTGAGTTATGGAGCGTAGGTTGTGGTGTGATGCTAATGTTTCTCAAATTTAATTTGGATTCATGCCAGATAGGTCTACCTTAGAGTCTAAAGGTTTTCGCATGAGTAGATCTAAAATAGAATATATGGAGTACAATTTTAGTCGTAATAGAGCTAGTGAGTGGATTGTCACATTGGATGATCAAGTCATTAATAAGAATACACATCCAAATCCCTTTACACATGGGATGTACCCCCTTGTCCTTTATTCCCCTGCTCTCTAACTGTTTGAGAGACATGTGGCATTCATCTAGGAGCTTCCCCAGTGAATCTCAACCGTCCATGATGGACAAGGATATTTGAATAGGGTAAAGACTCCAATTCAAGCCTCATTCTCCACTTGAGCTTCTCTCACTTAATTTCCCATCTCTAGAGCTCTCCTAGTCTCTAAGTCCCCTCTTAGAGCTTCTCCAGATATTACCCTAACTTCCCCAGGTTTTTCCACACCAAACCTAGCTTTCAAACCATGTTTTAGTGAAAAGAGAGAGTCTAGAGAGAGAATCAAGAAATTCAAGAATAACTTCAAAACAACCAGAACTAGGTTTTGACGTCTTCTACAAAGTTGAAGAGGATCTTAGCAGCTTTCCAACGAGCGCAAGATCATCAACATCCGACCAAAGGTTAGAAAGTTATTCGTATTTTAATTTCTATGATTAAACTAGGATTTCTCCCAAATCCCAATGCATGGAGCCTTGAAACTCCATGGATTAAAATATTAGGGTATCTAGATCCTATGTTTAAAATTTCATGAAATTTGAATGGTTGGATCGAAAGTTATGAGCATATGAAATCCAAGTTCATTTTGAACTAAGATTTTGGAGTGATCTGGACCGTTCGATCGCATGTGTATTGCGATCGGATGGTGCAGATCAAGTCATACCGCACACTGTAGCCGGTGGGTTTCGAACCTGTGCCGTTTGGCCATACAGCCCGCAGACGTGGCGAAATCTTATTTGTCCATCTGTTCTGGCACGGATCGGACGGCTCGATATCCTTGCTGACGTGGCAAGTGGCTCAATCAAATTGTGCCAAGTGTCACGTACGAGGAAGGCCGCTGCCGTCATTCCAATGATTGGCCGGCAGTTAAATTAATTAAAAAATGAATTTAAAATTCATTTTAAATGCTCAAACTTCAAAAATACATAGAAAATTCAGTTTTAATCCAAATTGGGTGTTCTTTAGCTTGTTGGAAAGCTCTTGACGTCTACTTTATTTTAAAAATAATTTCAAACAATTTTGACCATTATGTTTAGATAAAAATAGAGATGATGATTTTCCCTTTTTCTCACATTTCTCAAAATCCAATGGTCAAATTGACCTCAAATTTGGATGGCTTATATTAGGGGGAATCCTTAACCTACCCTAATTTTCTTGGGTTATCTTTTGACCAGAATTTCTATGAATTGAATTTTCAAATGTATGGGTTCATTTTGGACCCACAAATTTAAAAATTCATAATTCCTTATATGCTTAGCATTAGGACACATGATTTCTTTGATATGTTTATATGTATGTAAGGGTTAAATACACTTGATTTCAAACCCATTGGAACACTAGTGTCACTTAGGAAAAATAATTAAGAAGTAAACCCGGACCACCGGGAGTTTTTCATGCATACATATTGAACCTTCTCTACCTTGTTAGGAACCTTCCCACCTGCAGGTTTTGGTAGACCACCTGGCCTATGAGGATATAATTTTCTCCAAGGGGGTGTTGTGCAATCTCTAGGATAAAACCTATTTTTAAGCCTTATTTTAAAATTGTTTCATTCTAATTTCAAGCATTTAATCGAGTCAGCTAGCATGCATTACATTAGATATAAATTAAAAAAAAATCAAGTCTAAATCTTTAATTGCATTTTAGCTTAAGTATTTCGCCCAACATAAGTCAAGGGGTTAATTAGGAATCTGCTTTAGATGTTGACCCCAACTCCTTAAACCAATCTTAAATAACGTCCCTACCATTCTATATTTAAAAGACCGGAAACAGGATTTTGAAGCATTTAGGTGGCTTAGCTGGCTCCCCAATCCAGGCTGGGGTAAGTCCAGGATTGCATTATATTAGTTAGGATCTGGGTCACTGATTTTCAGTACCCATTTTAGACTTAGGATCTGAGGCAATTTTTTTGATCTTAAGACCTCAACCTCTAGAAATCTAATTCCCACTTTCTAATAAAATTAATCCCTTAAACATTAAATCTATTTCCATCAAACTCAAGCCCAACACTTTGGATAGGCTGAGGTGTTTCTGAAGTAATTCAGAATCCTAAGCACCTCCTACCCTTCTTCCTTTGACTCCAGAAAGAACTGTTCAACCTTGAACCAGTCTCATTTAAAATTACAGTCCCTACCTCCTTTGATATCAATCTTTGAAATTCTTAAATAAAATTTGTATCGCTATTTTAATCGAGAGTATTCGTAGGAAATTTTTGGTTTCCTACGATGTAATTAACTACGAGGGCTTGCGCTCGTAGAAGATTTAGAAACCAAGACCAGATTTCAGAATCAAAATTTTCAAAACTTCAATTAACTTTTTTTTGGGAAATTCAAAAGTCAACGATCATTATCATTATTTTCAAATGATCGATAACAGATGATATCCACTTTCCTTGGGAACATATATCGTATTTTTATCATAATTTTGATCATAAAATTAATGATCTCTTTACCAGATTATTGTTGTTGAACATTGGATTAAACATCACTTTGATCCTTCGAGATCATATGTTTTTTCTCCTTGAGTTTGATGATGATAATCAGGGTAAATTCAAAGATTTGTAATCCGAACCTATTAGGGAACGATATGTTCACCTTTCGAGGTGATATATCATTTATAATAAGCGTTCGATTTCAAATATTAAAAATTTCAAAAATTTTAAGTTTCCCAAAGAAAATTAACTTTTTCAAAACTAAATTATTTATATATTTTTCAATCAAACAGATCAAGGGAATCAATATCGGTCATCTATCAAAAATACTCCCAACATGCCCTTGATCTTCTCCCTATTTACTAGCCATGTCGCTAAAAAAACTATAAATAGACCCCCCATTTTTTACATAGAGGTGAAGGACAAAAAAGATGAAGAAGGAAGAGAAATCCAACATCTCTCTTGCCACTAAGCTCATCCTCGACCACCGACCATCGTCGGACTTCCGCCCAGCCACCGTCCATCTCCAAACCTCCGGCGGTCGCTAGTTTTCCTCCCGACTCTCAATATTTTTGTAATTACACTGTCTCCAACTTAAGGGACAGGTCAAGCTTTGTAATATATTCAAATACTAATAAAATCATTTTGGCTGAGCCAAGCCCCATAGTTTTTCCCTTTTCTAGGATTTTTACTTAAAAATCCCAGTGTTTATCTTTTCTTTATATGTTCAGAATATTCGTGCAACGCTAAGGAGAAAAACTCCCTCACTCTACTGTCGCATATATTCTAGCCTGCAACAACACTAATGTGAGGAGTAAACCTGAAATTAATAAGCTTTATCACATTTGAAATTTTCAATATAAATAACAGTATACTATGATACTTCTTTTATATGATGAAATTCCCCTACAACTTTCCAGTCTAAAACTTCTGATCCAATGTTATCTTCCTGCAATTTCTCAGTTAAACCCAATGTCTAATATCTAGAAATATGATTGTTAACTACTTAACATAAACCCATTATGACAAATACAACCTCAACCTCTAACAAAATTCATTTTCACAATCTCAAATTAAAAGTTAAGATTATTTAATTCTCAAGAAAATCTCTTGATAAACTATTACATTGCTAAAAACTGAGAATACAAATATAAGAACATTTGTAGTCATTAGCATATCGAAGATTGAGAGGAATAAATCAATGGTAGGTTTTTGTCTTCTAAAAAATTACATCCTACCAAGCAAAGGAGGAGATCTGCAGTGGTTCAAAGATGATGGCATGGCTTTTGATGTTCAATGAAGAGAGAGAAGGGATGAATGTCAATTGACTGTCAATTAGGAATGACAAGGGAGATATATATATATATAGACATAAATGAATCTTTAGAGTAGATACATCATCAAAATGTGCTTGATTAGGCACAAATCTCAATACTCGATTGAATTAGAAGCTTTTAAAATTAAATATAAGACAATGTAGACTTTGATTTTAACAAATTCATAGTAAAAATAATCGGCTCGACAAGATGAACCAATAACTCCAAAGATTTTTAGAGTTATTGTTATGCCTAGTTTAGTCGTAAAAATTTTGTGGCTTGATTTGGAGAGAAATATGATATGTTAAAAAAAACTTATTCAATTAAATTAATTTTTTTGGATTCATTTTATATATGATTTATAAACTATATCCACCATATTATAGAGCACCTAAACACTTTATTTCAAGTATATTTTTATGGCTCAGGGACATCAAGAAGAATGCGAGGTTATCAACCTGCGTACGAAGGATGGGTAGAGCTCGGTGTGTCAGTAAGTTCATTTTCTTGACGTGTCGGAGGATGCATCCTTAGCGGAGGGAGAGGAATCTTGACATGAAGATGTTCTGGTGGAACCTCTCCGACTCGTGGTGGATCTCGAGGGAAAAGAATCTCCTCTTGGGGTGCTAACGCCGATTGTCAAGCCTCTCACAGGAGTTGAAGGATCTCATTCTGAGATTCCTCCATTTTTTTGATGCGATCTTTCAAGGATGGTCCTGATGTCCCTTCTCTGTTAGGGATTCGCCCACCGGGGTGAAAAGAGGCATATGCCCGTCATCCCTAGTTCATGGAATGATTCCTAGATTAGTGTAAGTTGGATCATGAGGCTCGCAAAATGTGATTGTTATGCCTGTTGGCCATCAAAATGGTGCTTAGGATAGTGGGATTATGTTTCCCACATATGACGCCAAACTATTGCGGGCTAGAGTATACGAGGTGATAGAGTTATAATCCTACGTCTTAGCATAGCATGGATATTCAGCTCACACACAGAGAACACAAGATTTTTTATGTGAAAAACCCTGGAAAGGGGAAGAACTACGGAGCCTAGTGAAAGTTCGATAGGGATGTTAAGCCCTTATGAACTAGTCCCGAGGCTAACCAAGAGGGGGGGTGAATTGGTAGTTTTAAAAAATTTCTAAGCAAACTGTGATTTAGAAAATTTTTTTGAATGTTTTAAAAAATGTTTACAGTTATACGATGATTTACATATGTTCAATGATAACAGAATAATAATCACAATCACACAATCATCAACAGAAAAATAAGTGTGAAAAATAATCAGAAAGAACACACTAGATTTTATAATGGTTCGGTAAACTTGACCTACGTCCACTCCCTGGAGCCTCCCCTCCGGGTAATGCACTAATCACTAAGTGACTCTCCTTCTGCTCCCACAACAAGGTAGAGAAGCCTGTACAAAAACTCTTTTCCACCAACCTGGTGAGGCAGAGAACCTGAACTCCTTTCGCTTCCTCCTGAAGCAGGCAGAGAACCTAGACTCCTTTTGCTTCCTCCTGAAGCAGGCAGAGAACCTGGAATCCTTTCGCTTCCTCTTGAAGCATGCAGAGAACCTGGATCTTCTTACGAACGATCCTCCCATAGAGACACCGACAAGATAAGAGACGACGAATGGAGAAGACGACTCAGATCCTTGCTTGGAGCAACCTTTGTGAATCCCTCACAAACTCTCCCTCACAAGATCCTTTCTCTCTCCCAAGCTCTCTCTCTCTTTCTCAAGATTTTCTCTAAAAAGGAAAGTGGCAAAAGATTTTTCTTGTTGGAAGAAAAAGATCTTAAACAGGAGGGCTCAAAAATTGTCCTATATCTCAATAGGTCGTCAAAGATCGTCCAGGATGATCGATCGATCATCCTGTACGATCAGTTCAAAAAATACATGTATCAGCCAAGATGATCTGGTTCCTCTGGACGATTAGTAGACAAAATTTATTCAGATCGTCCCGTACGATTCTGCGATCATCCGTGACGATTAGTGTAAATCAGAAATTTTATCTAGAAGATAGCTCTGGTCGTCCAGGGGAACTTGTGCTGGATGATCTTAAAATGATTTGATCGTCCGGGACGATATGGGTATCGTCCCGTACGATTAGTTTAAAATTGCCCAAAATCATTTGGTACATAGTTCTGAACGTACATGTCATAACATGCTGGACGATTTCAAAATGACCTAATCATCCGGGATGATATGGATATCGTCCCGTACGATTAGTTCAAAATTGCCCAAAATCATTCGGTATATAGTTCTGGACGTACTGGTGAAAGGCACTAGATGGTCAGGATTTTTAACATATCGTCCCGTGCGATCTTGCGATTGTCCAGGACGATATGATTGAATCAATCAAATCTTAATTACTTTTCTTAATCACCTTACTAATTTAGGCATGATTATAATGGATCATCCAGGATGATACACGTATCGTCTGGGACGATCAGATCAAATATCCAAAAATAAGAACTTGCCTAAATCATTCTGGCGGCTGAGAGATTTTGATTTGAGCATATCATCATGTACGATAGGAGTATCATCCAGGATGATCACCTTAATCGAACCGACTTAACTTGATGGCCCAAGTTAGGATTTCTATTTTTAATGGATCATTCAGGACGATATATCTATCGTCCAGGACGATATGATCAAAACTTAACAGAAACTCTAAACTCACAAAAATCTCCCCCTGAGTGTGTGTGTGCAAGTTTACTTAGCTAGGGGATCAATTACATTGAATTTGACTCAAGAAAGAGAAAAAATTACATTAGACCTGAACCACATCCAGACCGACTCAATCTTGAGCTGACTTGGATTGTACTTGATCTTGTGGACCTGAAATGGTTAGCCAAGCAAAACAGAACACAGACATATTTGTTATCATCAAAACTATACTCCTTGAATTCAAATTTGCAACACCTAGCCCTGTTGAAAATGGTTCCACTAGAATTTGAGTGAGTACAGTGGGCTGACTCATCCTTGAGGCCAATCAGATTATAAATGTTAACTATATGGCTATAGTCTAGTGTCAAATGGGGATGAAAGTTTGGCGTCAGTTGGAAGTTCGGGCCTCCATTGGTGGTCAGGTGGAAGTCCCGATGTCAGTCATTGATCTGGTGGAACTCCGACGCCAAGGGGTGGTCCGGCAGAACTTCGGGTATCAGTTGGCGGTTTGGCAAAACTCTGGCGTCAAGTGGTGGGCCGGTGGAACTCTAGCATCAAGTGGTGGTCCGGCGGAACTCTAGGCGTCAGGTGGTGGTCCAACGGAACTCCGACGTCAAGTGGTGGTCCGGTAGAACTCTGGGCCTCTGGTGGTGGTCAGGCAGAACTCTGACGTCAGGTGGTGATCCGACGGAACTCTAGCATCAGGGGGTGGTCCAGTGAAACTCCAGGCGTTAGTTGGTGGTTCAGCAAAACTCCGGCGTCAGGTGGTGAGCCGATGGAAGTCTGGCGTCAAGTGGTGGTCCGGCGAACTCTGGGCGTCAAGTGGTGGTCTGACGGAACTCTGGTGTCAGGTGGTGGTCCAGCAGAACTCTGGGCCTCTAGTTGTGGTCCAGCAGAACTCCGATGTCAGGTGGTGATCCGACGGAATTCTCGCATCAGGTGGTGGTCCAGCGGAACTACGGCGTCAAGTGGTGGTCCATCAGAACTCTGGCGTCAGGTGGTGGTCCGGCATAACTCTGGGTGTCAGGTGGTGGTCTGGCAGAACTTCAGGAGGTGGTCGAGGAGGCAAGGAGGCAAGAGCGATCTCCAATCTCTCTTTTTTTTCTTAGGCTTAGGGGTCCCTTTTCATGAGAAAGGAGGGGTCTATTTATAGATTTTCTGGAGTGGCATGACCCATAAATAGGAGGAAATCAAGGGCAAATGGGGAGTGGTTTGGATGGACAACTAATGTTGAACCCCTTGATTGTGGACCTTTTGCTAGACATTTGAAGGTCTTAGTGATGTCATAATTCCATGATCTTGGGCTCGTTGGATTTATCTCGTCGAGCCGGTCAATTCAACTATAAGCATGTCACGTTTGGAAACCGTTTGGTAATCTAAATTATGGTTTGAACCTTCCAATGGTGCTTCGGGTCCTTGATTTGGACCCATTTGGGCTTGGATTGAGTTGAATTTGGTGTCGTTGGGTTCGTACTCTTGAGACATTTAGTTCAACTGTAAGTTTGCTAGCTAAAATTGGAGTTCAGATGATCCCAAATTTAATTTTGGAAGTTTCCAACTTGATTTTTCCTTGAGATTCATGCCCGATCTAAATAATTTTTTGATGATGTATCAATTATAGCATATAATATAAGAGTATTATCATGTTTTTATTTGAGAAACTTAGATCCACCGTTCAACGCAATTAGAAAATATAAAAGAACTATATTAATGTAATGATTGTTTTTATATTTTGGTGGTGACATGGAAATTGTAGATGACTTCACACCTACCTATGCTGGACAAAGGAATAGATCTCTAAAAGTAAATGAGATATTAACAGTAAGTCAACTTAAAATAAGAATCATTCATGCTTTATATCTGGATAGCTCTAGACAAGCCATTAATCTTATGTGTCGCCTTTGTAATAATGGTCGTTACACTGCCACCCATATCACAGACAACCAAGTCTGTGAGTATGTGTTCATTGAAGCTTTTACACACACTATCATTTTGTACGTTAACGTTGAAATCTCTAGTGAAGATGTTAATGCCATGGACCCCAGAGTAGATCTATTCGGGATTAATCCAACTGAATCTTTTCAATTTTATAGGTGAGTGTCCATTTCAAATTAAAAAATTCAAGTCTTCCAATCATGTAAAAGAAACACTCAATGAATACTTAAACTTATCAAATTATGTATGCCGACCGCACTAGTACCTGATTTGTATGTCCTGAGCAATTTAGCTTAAGCGAGCGTGCAACCACTATAAACACCACAAGAAGGAGACATTGAAGCATAAGTGGCAGGCCTACATCCTTCCACATAAGCAATTATCCCCTAACAACCAATGTTGTTGTTCCTTGTCATTATAGCTTAAGTGAGCGCCCAGTTACTGAGTTACTAATGTATATGTATGGGGCACACTCATTTATGTCATACGTTGGTGAGTCTTCAAGCAGACCCAATATCCTTCAGGATTAAGCAACCCCTATGGGACCTGATACTAGTGAAAGTTCTAGTGACTTTCTAGTTGAAGGCGCAGCTAGGGGTCCAGTTGTTGACTGTAACTAAACATTGTCGAGACATGAGCTATGCTATAAACTTGCCTTTTAGAACATTACCCATGTAGAGACAATGGTGGCAAGCAACAAATTCATACAACCACTACACACTATAGAAGAATGGGATGCTGCTGATGCTATGGATGGCCCCATAGTTACCACTGCAGGGTGCTTTGAAATAATTATACCTAACCAACTGTATGTTAGACTAACTTTTGGGAGTAAGGGGGCACTACAATGTGCCATAAATGGGTGGTCAATAATTAATAATATCGAGTATAGTAAATACACCTCTAACAAATCTAGATTAACACTCTAGTGCACACAACATAATAATATGTCACAACCATGTCTATGCGTCTTCACACATCAAGAAGCCAACGTTTAGGCGGGGCATGGAAGATCTCTTCATGTGGTCCACCGCATATGTACATACACCTGCTGATTTCAAGTAGCCATCAAAACTATACCTCAAATTTCATATGTTCTTACATCATTGTGCCTTTGCAGCAATAGTTGGATCTACAATGTCATGAAATTATTGCCCGCATGAAGTCAAAATTTGATATTAAAGTTACATATAGGAATGCATGGGATGCTAGGTGGAAAGCAATAAGCTCCATGTTTGGGAGCCCAAATGAATCATACTTCTCCTTATACCGTCTAATGAAGGCTATCCATTTAGCAATACAAGGAACTATTTATACAATCCGATGCATCAATGAGAACATATTTCAATGAATGTTTTGGTCTTTCGGTCCTTCCGTACAAGGAGGGGAATATTTTCACCCAATTCTCAATCTAGAAGGCATATTTTTGCTAGGAAAGTATGGAGGCACTTTGTTGGCCGCTGTAGGCATCGATAGAAATGGGGTACTTTCCCTCTAGCCTCCGTGATAGTTGAGGCCAAGAACAATGACACATGGATGTGGTTTTTTAGTAATCTCCATGACCTACTCTCATCAGTGTGTGGTAAGAAAAACTTATGTTTCATCTCTAACGAGCATTCTAGAACTGTGCACGAATACATAGAGATTTTTTCTCTCTCTACTCACTGATACTGCCTATATGACATGAGAGAGTATTTCAAGAAGGCTATATATAGACTTGGCATCGCGGATTGCGACACTTTTATGTGACAAGATATATTGGGCTGGTAATTCAGATGATATCGACATATTCAATTGTAGTATGCTTACTATTACAAATGTCAACTCCGAGGCGTATGAGTGGTTAATTAGTAGGGATATATCAAAGTGGAGTTTATCGCATGATAGGGGTTATCGTTATGGAATCATGATAACAAATTATTCATAGTGTTTCAGTGGGGCCTTAAGATGAGGCAGGAGTTTACCGGTATAAGGGCTAATCACTTCAATATATTACAATCTCGTGGCTTTGTTCCTATAGTGAAGTAACAATTTTAATCAATAGATGGGAACAGGCGAATCGATGTTCGCTCCACAAACAACAAACACTATATGATGATTAGAAGGGTCTGCACGTAGATGCTCGAAACCCTTATATATAAATAATCTTGAATATCATGTCTTTAACATGTCTTGCCCCTTATTCAAGGTGCAGACATTATCTAACAATGCCTATGCATGTTTGTGCAACATACCCCTCTTGCACCACATACCTTGCACACATGCAAATATAGCGTCCAACGCAAGAAGATGGGACTACTCAACTATTGCCTCTATATATTAGAATTTTACCAACAAAGTTATTCAGGGTTATTTCATATGATACCAAACAAGAACTATTGGCCATCATTTAGTGTAGAACTCAGGCATGTTCCCTTGTTGCCGCATCTTTTAGGCGACATCCTGGAAGATCACATATTAACAAGATTACAAATACCATGGATGAGTCTGGTTCGAGTTCCAGTAGGACATACAGAATTTGTAAGAGGCCTGGTCATAATAGTGCAACATGACCAAGCAATCCTGGCTCTCCAGGTTAATACTTTATATATGGCTAATAGTGCAACATTTTTTTTTCAGATAAGGAAGAGGAGGTAGGTAAGGGTAACAATGACGTGTTCAATGTAGTGATGCGGAGGCACACACTTAGGCAATAATTAATGAATATATTTTGAGTATCATAGTGCTTAGACATGCACACTAGGCTTTAGCTCCAAATGCGGTATGCATAATTCCCTTAATATTGCTACAATTTCATAATTCATTTAATCTTGCTAAAGTTTCATTACCAAGCAGGCATCACAATTATTTGGAATGACTCATCTACACATGGCTTGTGAAAGGCCAGTCATGTGCCAACGATTCATTTATAGGCTATACATTATTGGTCTGGGCATGATCTGACACCTCCAGTTCATACAGCTAGATCTATGAGTATGTGTTAACATGATAGGCTATTCACTCATGCCTGATTGCTTAGGTTCACATACTTAATTGCAGTACCTCCCACTCATGGATGATTTGCTGGTCGTTGGTCGCATGTTGATTGGTAGTTCCATCCTCGAATATCTATACAGGGAGCAGATTATGGCCTACTAAGTTGCATATTATTGGATGTTTGCCTCTGCTACAGGTGTGGTCTTAGGAGCAACTTCACGTTGGGCCACCGACACTTCGAGTATCATTACCACAGGAGATTAACAAAAAGCCACTTGATTGTAGGTATTATCTCCCATAAATATTAAGATTTTTTCTTTTATTTCTTTGCCTATTTTGCACTCTAAAATAATATTTTATGTCTAGTGGGCAGAGGATCGACTGCGTGAGGTACCAATAGGCAACTTATTGATATACAAGGATGAGCTTGAACGGCTACGACAGAACTATGTATTAGCACGTGTAGATTTAATATGAAATATTAGCTTTATCATATCTTTACTATATTTAATCAAAATTTTTGAACAAGTTATCATGACACTATATTCTGAGGATATTATATGGAGGCTTCCTCCAATCTGCCATGAGGAATCAAAAATTTGGACTGCCCGAGTATCGTTTATTAGTTAGAAGCACGTTGAGTGGCACATGGTGAACTGGGTGATGCAATAATTCAGTGGAGTTTAGTTAACACACGTGCAGCCCATAGGCAGGAACTTCAAGCGAGTTGATGGTCGGGATAGAGCAAAGGTCGATTTGATGCACTACCACCCGGAGCACATTACTCTTTAGGATAGTAGGCATGCACGCATCATAACTATTATTACTCTGGAAGGAAATGGTAAAAAGCTAGCAACACATATGAGGTACTACAGGTCGCGAGCCTTGTTGTATATATTGAATCCTCTACATCAGCCGACAGAAACTGTCTACCTTAGGTCACCAAGCAAGAGGAATTTATTAAGCAAATATATTCATCATGCTGAACTTCCAATCAAACTATTACTGTCATCATAGATTATTGTTATAATTCATTGGTGGTTAACATATTGAATATGTCAAACGTACACGAGGTATCGCATATCCCTTCACTAGTGGCTATAGGGAGAATGTCAGTTCGATGGCAGGCACTATACTAGATTGACGATCTCTCTAGTAGGCTGGAGGAGTCATTATTTATTGATTATAGTCTTATTAATACCTGCGAAGAGCATGTGATGCACAATTAGAGGATGGGTATAGGCTAACAAGAGGCTCAACCATTTAGGCGATCAATGTTCGATGCTACTTCACGAGTGGTGGGCAAGAGTAGTCATCATCGAGCAGAATATGACCAACTGACGAAATAAATGCACGTGGGCTTGGGTGACTTTATGGTGCCGTCATTGTTTGCTGGAGGTTTTCATGCCATGATGGAGGCCCACAATTCATCAGAGGCATGCACCTCAACACAGTATTGGAACCAATACAAGTTCACATGGGGTGCTAAAACTTTTCAAACTGAGAGTCATTCATCATAACCACCAATGCAACAGATAATAAGCATGCAAATCCATTCCTGAATGAATCCATTTGATCTACCATCATCTCCTGCTCAGCAAGATGTGCTCCTCTAGCAAACTCAGGCACCAATGAGTATTGTAGGCGATGAGGAAGAAAGGAATGCTGATGAGGGGAAGGATTGGGTTTGAGTTGGACAATATTTAAAGAAAAAATTCAAACTCATATTGGAGATCTTTCTAGTCATCTCCAGTTAAGAAGTTTCTTCTCTTACCATCAGAAAACAACTTATCCATTAGTTTCTTATGGACGCCCAAAATAAACTCATCCTCACTTAAATTTCACGGATGGTAAAGAATACTATGATCCAAATCAAGGTCTTGCATGTTAGCATTGCCAAAGTTACCACATTCTCTTTCACGTCGTACCTCGTGATATCACCTGTGCAAAAAGTGAGAACTTATGAGATGAGTATTATGTTCCAGGAATTTCATTTCAACATATTTCTAACTAGAAGCAATTAAAATATCTCTCGATTTATAGATGTTTATCCTTATAGCTTTAGCATGCAAATGCCAAAGTGTAGGATCTCTATCTTATGACCAGACATGCATACAACACCTAAAAATTTCATTTGCATTCGTCTTTCGCTTCAACGAACTATCAACTGACTATGTCATACAAGCATACATTTTTGTACTTGCATTATCGATCATTTCTTTATTAAAGATGCCTTGAACTATCTCATAACTGGGCCAATACATTTTAAAGGTAACAATGAAAAACTTCACATCTCAAAAATTTTCAATAAAAAACTACTACAAGCAACTTTTGTTAATGTTATACTTCACATATACTTCATACATATATATATATATATATATATATATACATCCCTTATAAAGTAGAGCTTAAAAATATCTCACATTTAAACAACGAAAAGAGGATCCTATGCTACTAGGAGAACAAGATAATACACATTAAAGCTTTACATCTCAGCTCAAGTCAAAGATTGTTGCTAAAAATAATATCAAATAAATTGCTTTAATGAACAATCAGACAAGAAGTATAGGATCCTATGCTACCATAAGAACTTTTGAAAAGATATAAAAACTTCAGAGCATATATAACAAGTTGTTGTTAGCAATAACATCAAACAACAAGTACATGTTCTTATTTTATGAATATTTATTTTTGCTAGGAATCCAATGCCATCAATACTTATCTTGCTTTTCTAAATAACACAGATTTAATTTTTTTTCCTATTTAGTTGTATAAATTATTATTGTATTGAAACTCATCTTTTTAAAAAATTGTTCTTAATTAGACTAATGAAAAGGGCCACTATAACTGTGCATATGTAACTAAACTACTCATTCAAAATTAAACAATACTTAAGCTAACAAATATAATTATTCATAGAATTACATAAATTATGCACAGATTACTTAAATTTTTCTCTACCTGAATTAAGAATGAAGTTCTTTTAAATTAATTTTATAAAATTAATTATAAGTACAGATAAAATAACCTAACTAATGTAATACAAGGTAAAAATATTTTACTTCTGTTTAATTACTATGCGGCTAGAGACTTATTTTAAAATTTAATTGCTTAATATAATCATTTTTAATAATAAAGTATTTAACATATAATACTATAGAACATTAAGTAGCACCTTTAAATTTAACTATTTTGTGATAATACAAAATTAAATATGTACTAAATTGTTTAATTCATACTTTCCTGAATATTTTAAAAAAATATATCATAATATATAAATATATAAATGCCTCAATTATAAATATTGGATTATAATAGGAGATAATAATGGGAGAGAAATTATGCAAAGAATAAGTTATTAAGGTGTTCGTTAGATGAATTGATAGATGTATAACTATCAAAGGATAAAAAGAAATTTTAAACTGTAAATATCATATCGCACAAAATTAATTACAAAGTCGAATATAGAACAACAAAATTGAGCAATTGAGGAAATATATTAGCTAAAGTGTCTAGAATGAAATATAATCTTTTTTAACTTCTTTTTGCCATGTTGTATAGTGTGTAATCTAATTTTTTGTAAACAAGTTAGTGAAGTGTTATAAAATACTATATATGTTCTCATTCTAAATTAATTGGTAAACCACTACTGCTTACAATCATAGGTTTTTCTACTTATTAATTAGCGGTTTGCCAAACCTGTTAATTAATTTTCCGGTTTTGCTACTTTTAAAATTTAATCCTATTTAAGCTCCTGTAACTAAATTAAACTACTAATCCTAATCCGCTCCTTTTAAAAATTCGGCATAGAGATTTGTTGAGATTCTGTTATCATAGATATATTCATTTTTGGCATCAAATTTAAATAAATGCTTATATTATTATCTAAAATGTATTTGTTATTAATATTATTTTCATACCGACACTATATTTGATAGTCGCAACACATAACATAAATATCATATTAATTTACTTTAAGCATGTTATCATTCATATGATGTTATATTGTTATACATGTTTTTTTTTTTTTAATATTGAATTATGTAGTGGGTTTTGAGTAACTTACTAAGCAAGTATTGCGATCCCTACCATATGTTACTTTCAGGAAAAGGTAAGACTCCACTTGAGTAGCGACTATTGACATTTGTTGAGACCTTAATCATAGGTATGTTCATTATATGGACTTATTCTTTTGACAATCATGATAATATATTAATATATATTTTTTGGTGGGAAGAAAGATTGTGTCATGATTATTATGTATAACTATTTTTTATTATATAGTTTAGTGAAGTAAATGAAATGATATTAATATTTTAATATATATTGTTTATTTGATGATATAAAAAAGCTCTTTGTTTGTGAATATTGAAGAAAATTAAATTAAAAAAAATTCCTTTCAAATAGATCTTGGAAAATAAATTAACTGTTGTAGACTCAACACGATGCAACTGGCCTAAATACAACAGTTTGCATCGAGTCGAATCAGGAAACTTGCAGTATTACTGGCTCCAAGTTAAGGGATGGGTAAATGTTCATAATCAATACTCATAAAATGAAACCATTTCAGTTAGGCCAAATCCCATAGTTTTTCCTCTTTCTGAGTTTCTCACGTAAAAACTCTACGATCACCTATGTTCTTTACATTTTTCTATTTGTGTTTGAGATATTTGCACAAAACTAGGATGCAAAAGTCTTACTTTACTATCATGAATTTTCTAGCCCACAACAAGATTAATGTTATAAAAGTTAATAGCAAATCATAAAAAGGAAAAGGATAAAAGAAATGGCAATACCAATTGGAGACAAACATTATCTTGCGCAAATTTTATTTTTTAATGGGATTTGAACTGAGCTTAAAAATGACCCAATTTTTAAAATTCTATCCCATTTTTACTAAGTTTGAGACAAATTCAATCTCTAACTGAGAATCATTAATTATATAAAAGATATTAATAATTTAAATATAATGTGAGACCACTAGGATCATCCTACAGTTGAGATTAGTTTGACCCGATTGAAAACAAAGGAAATATTTGAAATTTTATGTTTTGAACTCATTTGCATGTGTTTGGAAGTGTTTTAATGCTTGAAAAATATTGCATGTGTTCTAAAATGAGTTTTAATGCTTGAAAAATATTGCATGAGTGAATTTTGATAAAATCTTAAAAATATTACTATTTGAGCGTCACAATGTTGGATGTTTGAGTGTCATGCTGTTACTATAATATCAGGCGCCAAATAGTGACATCGCAATGCTCTAAGCTCTAAATTTGGATTTTGAACTAGACACTACAGGAAAATCTCCCATTACCGGCGGAATTTCCGGCGGATTTTCCGGCGGATTTCCTACGGATTATTTAGAAATATTTCCGACAAATTTTTAAACAAATTTTCCGGCGGCTTTTCCGGCGGACGTGTTCCGGCGGCCTTTTCGACAGACTTTCCGGCGGATTTTCCGACGGAATATAAAAATTCATGAAAATATAACTTAATTTAATTATCATTTAAAATAATAATCTTAAATTTTTTAGTAATATACTGAGAGTATTAATATAAATAAAAATATTTATCTAATAAAACACATTTGCAGAAATGGCGCAGTGGTTGGACAGGCGCGCGGGCGGGTGCGCGGGGGAGGTCCTGGGTTCGAACCTCAGGGTGGACAGGCGCGGGAGCAGGCTCTAGGCGCGAGTCGCAGGAGGGCTGGGCTCGCCCGCTGGGCGCGGGAGCGGAGCTGGGCTCGCCTGCTGGGCGCGAGTGCGGAGCTAGGAGCCGGCGCGGGGGCTCGCCTGCTGGACGCGGGCACGGGTGCGCTGTCTGCGCGGGCAGGAGCGGGGCTTCCTGCGCGAGAGCGGGGCTGCCTGCTGGGTCCGATTTTTTTTTAAAACCGGTTTATGAATTCCGACGGATATTTTCCACCGGACAGTACTTCCGGCGGAAAAATTCCGCCGGAAAAAAATTTCCGACCGATTTTGTTAAACGGAAAAGTTTTCTGACGCTCGATTTACCGTCGAAGATATTTTCGTCTGAAATCCGCCGGAAAATTTTGAGATCCGCCGGAAACTTCAGAATTTTCCGCCAGAAATTTGCAACTTTCCTGTAGTGAGAGTCGCAGTACTAGATGGCACGTCGCAATGCTAAGCCACTAACTGTACTTTAAATATATTTTAAATCCACTATTCCACTCATTTGAGCGTCGCGCCAGCCAAAGCAAGAGAGAGGAGAGGGTTTTTAGAGAGAGAAAGTCTGTTTTGAGCTACTTTGGGTCATTTTTAGTCATTTCCCTAGTTGAAAAAGTTGTTTGGATCCGGGAGGTTATGTTTTGTCTATCTCAGTTTTCAATATTCAATATTTTTTGAGATTTTTTTGATAAAATTGATATTTCTGTTACCGAAAAATGATGATAATTTTGTATTGGTAGAACTTTCATTGCGTAACTTTTTATATATTATAGAGATTGAGATTTTAAATATTTTAAATATTTTTTGAAAATTTTTCACCTGTGCTTTGAAATCTGTGGGGTTTTTATTGAATAAAAAAAATCTGGACTCTGAAAAATAGTGTAACAGTACGATTAAAGTCTTACAACGATATTTTACATAATCTCTGATAATTTGATTATATTTGAAACTGTGAATTTTTTGCTCAATGGTGTTTATGTTGCCTACTGTTAAGACATTTTCATAATTTTTAAATTTAGTCCAATTATACTTTAATTAATAAAATGCATCGAAAATGTGTATAATGGTGAAAGAAATGTGAGATAGTGTGATGTCATGTGGTGTTATGCTGGTGCCAGTTGGCGCCCGAGGTTGAATTCAATTATGTCGAAGCCAGTGGGTTATCGAGGTGAGATTCTGTTATGCTGGAGCCAGTGGGCTACTGAGGTGAGATTATGTTATACCGGAGCTAGTGGGCTACAGAGGTGGGATTCTGCTATACCGGAGCGAGTGGGTTACCGAGCTCAGATTCTGTTATGCCGGAGCTAGTGGGCTACCAAGGTGTGATTCTGTTATGCTGGAACTTGAGGGCTACTGAGGAGGGATTCTAGTAACAAAGATATATATGAAAATTTGGTTTTGAGGGCCATTCTGATAATCACTATGAAATATTTCTAATAATTCAATTAGTTTCAGTCTTTGCTTATGCATTTAGTTTTAGTACACGTTCTAGTTTTAGCTTTTCGTATAGTATTTCAATTTACTATTACAGTACAATATTTTTAGTCTTTTGGTTTAAATTATTAATTTCTATTTTAGATTATGATAGCCTACTGAATCATATTAGCTCATTCTTGCTTTTGCTTTCATTTTTAGGCTAGGGAAAGAGTAAAGAACAAGTTGAGTTGCTTTGGATATCAGGCTCAAATATGTGCTATAGATATGCCCTTTTGGTTAGCTTTATTTTTCAGGCTTGGCTTTTATCTATTTATGTTGTCTGTTGTTAAGCATTGTTGTAGATACCTCAGATTGTACATATATTCTTGGATGATATATAAAATTCATTTTTGATATTCAATGGTCTTCTGCTTTGTATTGCATTCAACAATAGCTTTGTATAGTATATAAATTGGAAATTTTATTTCAGTACTTCTTCAACTCGATCTTGGAGTTTTGTCTTACCACAATCGAGCACGGTGTGACATATATAGTATCCGGTCATATCAGGTCAGGTTTTGACATATGTAATATTAATATAGATCATTAAGGTTGCAAACAAATCAAGTCGAGCCAAACAAGTGCTTGTTCATATTTAAGTTCGTTTATTATCAGCTTGTTCAAGCTTTGTTCAAGCTCAATTCTAGATTTTTTTATTTGTTTTCAAGCTTGTTCATTTAAAATGATAGATGCTCATATTTGATTTGTGTTTGGTTTATAGTCAATTTATTTCATACTTATTGAGCTTTAAACAAATAAGGCTTATCGAGCTATTAACGAGCTTTACTTTCTATATGTTTATTAATCTAACAAGCCTTATTGAGCCTACTAACAAACAATTATCGTAAAGCCTATTCGCGAACATATTTAGTGAATATTTTTGAGCTATCAAATGAGCCCATTCATGAACGGACGAGCTCAGAAAATGATTCTTCTTTTAAATAAGCCTATTAATGAACACTTTAAACAAATAACCCAACGAACATGCATAAATACTTCTTGTTCATGAACAAATGCATTCTAATGAAAGATTATAAAATAAAACATAAAATTAATTTTTTTTATATAAAATACAAATTTGAACAGGTCATATGTTAAGGATAACACCGAATTGAACTAGATATAAAACAATAACTTGACATAGTTTTGAATAATGAACTCAGATTTAGTTTTAAAAAAATAAAAATCAAATATGAATCTAAACTTAAATCAAGCTTATGCACAAGCTTTACACCATGTTCATGAACATATATCTATTCAAGCTCGTTTATTTAACCATAAAATATTTATAAAAATGTTCAAACTTATTTGATTCCTTATCAAATGATCACAAACGAGTTATAATCGAGCCGTTTAACGCTTGATTTGTTTGCAACCTTATATGTGTATCAATTACTCATTTATTTAATATTTAATAAATAATATATTTTGATCTTTTAATCCATCCATATCCATTCCTCCGTCCAATTATTCATTCAACATTTTCTTTAGCAAATGCTGATAAAAAATGAAGTAAGAATTCTTTATCTATTCATCTAGCTAATTATTTAATTTCCTTCCATTCATATATTATTAATAATGTAAATAATTATTCAAGAGCATATAATTTAAAAACATGAAACCATACCAAATTTACTGAACTATCTAAAAAAATTTAAAACAAAAAAATCACAAATGAACATTTTATAAAAAAAGGTATGAAACTTATCATGGAGTGCGTTAGTTCACTAAAACCTAACACTACAAATTATTTAAGCAACATGTGCATAAACAAAACCTAATTTTTTTTTTTTTTCGTTCTCTGCTGCGTGCTAGGGTTTTCCTCCGGCACGTGGGCCTCCCACCACGCTTCGCCTAGTTCTCTCCGGGCGAATGATCGTCATCTTCTTGCTGCTGGAGTTTCTCTGATTTCAGGGGAGTTTTCTTCTACCTTGTCTTTTCTTTTGGTGTTTTTCTGCCTCCATCTTCGTTCCTTTCAGCCCGGGTGGCCGGAATGGCCTCGAAACGGCTCTTAGATCCTAGCTTTTTGGATGGATCCAAGAAGTCGCGATCGTTTTAGGTTGTTTTATCTGGTACTGTGTCGGATGTTCGTTTCCCTCCTATCAAAACAACTTCTTTCCGTGGTTTACCTGCTCTATGGATCTCTGAGGCGGAGATTGATTCTTTAGCCGCACCTTTCCAGTTTGCTTTGGTTGGTTTTTTCCCTTCCCGTCGGCCTAGTTTGGACTCCATCCATCATTTTTTTCTTCAACCTTAAGTTATCGGTTGAGTTTTCAATCAACTTACTGGATGCGTCGCATGTGTTGATTAAATTATCTAATGACATGGATTATAGTAGGGTTTTTTTGCCATCATTCTTACCTGGTCTTCAATTGTTACATGAAACTCACTAAATGGTCTCCTGCCCTTGATTATGGTGTGGAATCCCCTATTATTACCATTTGGATATCCTTCCCTAACCTTCAGCCCCATCTTTTCACTCCTTGTATCCTTCATGCTTTGGGTTCTTTATTTGGCCTCCCTCTTAAAATATATACCACCACCTCTGTTGGCTCGCGGCCCTCACTGGCTCGTGTTCTAGTTGAATTGGATATCACGAAAAACTATCCTGATAAAGTATGGCTGGGTTTCGATAATTTGGGTTATGTACAGCATGTACAAATGGAGGTTTTCCCCCCTTCTGCGATCTGTGTAAAGCTATTGGGCATAATAGGGGTGAGTGTCGTTCTTTTCCCCCTGCACCCATTCATGTTTCTTCTACGAAGCTTAGTATTCCTATTAGGAATGATACAGTTATTGTGGAGTGTTGACCTCGATTTTCACCAGTTTGCCTTCGAGCAACTTTCGATAGACTTAATTAAGCCTCGTCGAGTCCGATTCGAGCTCGAATTAGTCTGAATTGAGTGGAATTAGACCCAAATTATTTTCTATTATGCTAGATTAATTTATGCGAGGCTCGTCGGGATTCGAATATAATTTGCATTAATTCTGATTTAATTTACTTAATTAAATTTGATTAAACTTAATTGCAGCTCAACATAAATAATTTGATTTTACTTAATGCTTAATTGAATTTTTGGCTTAATTCGAATTATTTCCCAAAACAGGAAATCACATAGAGCGGTTCTAATTGAATCAACAGTCAATATATATCTCCTGCCTGATTTTCATGGTTTTGTAGCGAGACTGTATGGAAAATTTTCAAAATTTGTGAGATTTGTTTCCTGATTTTCGGCGTCTAGTATTAAGGGGCATTGAAGTCTCTCCGTCTCGGGCCCCAGCTCGCAAGCTCCAGGCGAGAGCCCTAGCATTCGAACCCCATACGGACCTCCTCCTCTTGTTCTCTTTGATTCGCGAGACACTCCGCCTCCCGGGGATTGGCGAGACCTCCGCCTCCCTTTCGGCTTCGGACCGGTCCATCGGCATTCGATAGGCTAGCTAACCTAGACGGAAGAGGTCCGAACACCCGGATTCCCCTGCTCTCCGTCTCCTTCGTTCGCAAGCCCCAAGCAGAGGACCCGAGCCCCCTTCCACTTCTTCAACAGCAGGTAACCTCCTCCTGGCTGCAGGTGTATCCCTCTCCTCCCCTTCTTCTTCTACCTCTTATACTTCTCTATCACTTCTCATCTTCTCTCGCTCTTCTCTGTTCTTCTATACCGGCAGCAGGAATGTGACCTCTACCATCTTCTTCTTCCCCCTCTTAAAAGCTTTCTTCTCTTTCAATGAATATCCCTAGGGTCTCTATATATGATTACTGAAATAGTACATAACCTAGGTGACCGATTTAAGCTTGCTTAAGGAAATAGATGGATGTATTATTGATTTATTTCTTGGGTTTGTGCTTGGTTTCTTGTAAGGTTTTCAGTCACTTTTCACTTCAAGAAGATGATATCTGGGACTACTATTGAATGCATTGTTTCTTGTTATATCATGAGGTTTTATTCTACATGAGTTATTATTCTCATTCTTGAAACCCGATGAGCTTGTGATAGCCATATTACAAATGAAGTCAAGTTTTCCACAATAGGTTGATTTGTCCTGTCTTAGAATAGATAATTGTTATGTGAGACTCACGCTTGCTTTATGTTACATGACTTAGAAGTTGTAGGTGTGAGCTACGAAAATACACAAAGGGGGCCATTGTGATCTTCCATTAAAGCATGCACATATGATGTTTGTGATAATGCCATTAAGAAAGATTGTGATATTTGGGTAGTTTCTTGCTTAACCAAGTGCTTTGGGAATACACTTTGATGCAAGAATTCTACATCACCTCCCTTTACTTTGTATTTCTTGATAATGTGAGGCTAACAGTGAACATTTGTGTTGAGAATGAATGATAGTTTGCTTGTTCTCTTATCTATGACATACAATTGATGTGTTCTCTAATACTCATCTCCATGGGTGACCTTTCTTTCTTTTTGGCATAAGAGCATGTGAGTTATATGAGAACCTATGTTGGAAGTTGAGTATCTCTGTTAATCTCATCTCGCATATGAGAATGCCAAGTAATTTTTTATTACCAGTGAAATCTCCATGGCTTATTATTCATACCCGTAGAATGGATGTGATTTGGAGCATGAGGCATTGCAGCAAACACATGTTCTTAACATTATGAAAGTTTTCTCTTCATCCTGATGAATCATTGTTGGCAAGTATATTTCTTATTGATAATTCATGATTGAAGCCCCATATATGAACAAAAAAAAACATGTTTTTCTGGCCTTTCTTTAGTAGCTTGATGGTTATAAGTTTTTTTTTTTTTTTTTTTTTTGGAGAGAAATTTTGCATATATTTTGTTCATTCTTCCATAAGTTTTTTTTTAGTTGGAATCATGTATTATATAAGTGTTTATATTTAAAGCAAACAAGTTGGTAGGATAATCCCATGTGATATTCTCATATTTTAAAGGTTTCTTATGGATATATATAATTCATTTTTCGAACTTGTTTAGAGAGATGTGATGGTTGCATAGACACCTTATATCTAGTGAAATTCATGAGCTTGGTTGGAAGGGTTTAATTTCTACTAGAACTAGTTTGATAAGGCATCCACTACCCAAATACCATGTGTTACTAGTTAGTCAAATCTGCAATAATAATGCATCTCTTGGGGAGTAGATGAATCGTCAAAATTGGATGTTGCCGGAATCACTCAATCAGCACATTAGAGAATTTATTCCTGCTATTCTCATCTCTATCAATCCTTCAAAACACATCACTTCGGATAATCTTGATTGTGTTCCCTTCAAAGAGTTTTACTTAGAATGTTTTGTGAATGACAACACTTATGATTGGTTCAATTTGGTTTGGCACAAAAAATCATTCTCGGAGATATTCTGTATACATGTGAATGGCTTTAAGAGGGTGGGCTTAATACTATCGATGTTCTTTTTTAGAAAGAATATTTCAATTTTAGATCACATGTGCCCGCTTTGCAATGGGATTTCTGAAACTACTGCTCACTTGTTTCTTTTGAATATGACTATACTTTTCATGTTCTCGTAAAGCCCTTGTTATTGTTGTTGGTAACAAGGTCGTTAAATATTTTGAGCGGGTCATTGTGTGGGTCATGAGGAATTTTGTGTAGAATTGATTGAATGAGTCCAATCAAATAGGCGTATAAATCATGCTTCTTCATGCTAGTTTGTTTCATGTGACTTTACAAAAATCACACTTCAAGTGTTTGATGGAATGCAAAAAAAAAAAATTATGATGATTTGGTTAGTGGTTTTTCTCTCTAAAAAAAATAGGTTGACGAGTTTTGTTTCTATGTAAAAATTTCTACAGCTTTTATGCAGTTTTTTTTTTACTGGTTTTGGTAGAAATTGACGCAAATTTCAAGTGGATTCCTCTTATGAGAGCATGTACACATGCTCTCTTAAGTTATTCAATCTTGTCATTTACTTAGAATTGTGTCATTTGTCCTGAATGTCATAGTTACACATTGGTGAGAAAGTTAAGTGGCTACATGTCTTCATTAGTGCTTCAAGAATCTTGTTAATGGAGAAAGTTTTGTTTCTTTCATGTGCATTCTGGAGATGACTTAAAATGATAAAATGACCTTACATTGCTATGAATCTTTTATGGGAACGATTTCTTGCTCTCCGAATTTTGTTGATGTTGGCGGGTAGTCCTTGCAATTAATAGGCTGTACCGTTCCTTTACTGCATGATCTTACATATCCTGAGTTTTGGGGAGAGTATTTCTTGACAGTTGTTGGAGCGTTTACTCTCAAGTCCCTTGTCTTCGCCATTTTTTTTGTGATTAATCTGAGTTTTTGGGCTGATTTTGTGGTTTGAAAAACAACAGCGAGCTATATTGCCTCCTTTCTTAAATTCTTTGATTTATGATAATGAAATGAACTTTGACGTAGGCCCTCTTGAAAGAGCTTGATAAAGTTGAGTGTCTTATTGTAAAACTTCACATCCATGCTTATGTTTCTACTACACTTAAGCTTGTCATGTTAATCTTGTTGCAAGAATTTTGTTGAAAAGCATTCGTAGCACTTGTTGCTGATTCGATAATAAGAGTTTTAGTTATGTTAAGAAAGATTTCTTATATGCTTATGTTTGGGTGCTACACTTGCATTCAATATCAAGCGTTCGCGAGATTAAATTTGGATAGATCCTCCATGACTTTTATCGAAGAAGTTTCTACAGTTTTTTCTATAACTTTCCTCTCCGGTTTTGTGGGAGGTGTATGCAGTTTTTCTCTTGTTTTATACTCCAAACTGATTTGGAGAAGGATTATATGCAGTTTTTTGTTGTTTTCATGTTCCTAATTACTTTGGAGACGAGTTATGTGCAGATTTTTCATAGTTTTATGCTCCAAACTGTTTTGGAGATGGATTAGAGGTAATTTTTCTATGTCCTCGTTGCTTAAGAGACTTGCAATATTATATGTTTTGGCATGAAATCGTGTTTACAAGTCCAAGTCAAAATTTCCTTTGAGACTTTTTGTGGCATGCAGCATGAGAATTGAAAATTTAGTGGAAGAATTCTAAAATCTGTTTTGTGTAAAAGAAAGCTTTAAAAGTGATTCTTTTTGTTGGAAAATATTTTGTATTGGAGAGCTTTAAAGTTTTGCTTTGTGTTGGAAACTTCACAAACTTTCTAGTTGGAGAATTTTTGTAGATTCACCCCACGTTAAAGAAGTCTATTGTTTGTTTTGCATCGAAAGATTTTAGTGGGTTTTATGTTGGAAAGTTTTATGTTTTGCTTCATTTGGAAGGTTCTTTGGATTGTTTTGGAGATTGAGGGCTTTATGAGTGGTTTTATGTTCGAGGAGCTTGATGTTAGATGACTCTTTCAGTTTCTCTTTTTATGGATGCATTTTCTCTCTTATTTGTTTTTGGTCTCAAAGGCGAGTTTCAAAAGAAATGTGAGTTGAAAGTTTTATTCGGATTTTGATTTCAAGATTGGGTTTTCTTCTCTGTCGCTTTGAGTTTTATACGAAAGTGATTTGGGTGATTGTGTCAAGTCTTTCGAGTGCTTTCTTAAAACATGGGAACAGTAAATAGCATCCCAATTTTTCTTCCTCTTATTTGCATTTGGCTTAAATGCTGAATGGGAATAAGGGTGGGGCAAAGGCATGTTTGGACTTTGACAGGGCATGCCTATCAATGAGATGCTAACATTCCATAAAATAATAAATAAAGACCGTTTTTGTAACAATGTGGGGAGATTTGGACGGTCCTGGAGATCAAACAGCCGAACTGACATCCCGACAAAAGAAGAGGTATGTTTTTATTTAATTGTACTCTATTTTGATTATCTGCATATTGAATATGATCATGCTCTCATCCAATTTTCTTTCTTTTCTTTATTCTCTGGCGAGGTACTTATGGGAAAACAAAGGAGCTTTTTAGGAGCACTAGACGAAGGAGCTTGGACAATCGGATCCGAGCATCAGTCGCCCCCATTCATTCTGGTGGGGGTGCTACGGGCGATACCACCGGGTCATAGCCCCCGGTGTTGTGAGTTTTCTTAAAACTTAGATAGCCTCTAGGGAACCCATCGGTGTGTACGTTCCCCTACCTTTAGGGCCCTGTAGAAATTTCAATTCTTAGGTAATTTTCTTCTTTCATTTTATTCTTAGATCCTTGAACCCAATTACACGTGTGTGAATGTCTAAGGGGTTAGAAACATCTCTTCATCTCCTATAACACTAGTGACACCTAAGGACAAAAATCAAGGACTGAGTCTTAGAGAACTTAGACTTAAGATGCATGTTCCCTTAGGATAGAGACATTAAACATAGAAAACTTAGTGACATGTTATCTTAGGGTTAGTTTCCCTCAATTCATTAATAAAACAATGAAATCAATCATAATCTAAATAAGAAATGTATTAAAACATTTAATCTTCAATCAAACTACAATCAACATACGAAATCACTAGGAGGTAAGACTTGAATATGAATTTGAATTAAATCTCGCTAACTTATTCATCATCCTTTAATTAAATATTAACTAAATAAAAATCATTAAAATAAACTTAAATTCTAGGAGTTATAAAATTGGAAAGCAAATCTAACTCTAACCTAAAGGACCTTATAATACCCAAACTTTGAAAATTCGTAACTAATTACAGAAAAGTCCAAATCAAATGAATTAAAAAGCACTCAACTCTAATCAAAGTCTACTATTCATTAAAAATATTAACTTTCCAAAAATTAACCTAATTTAAAAAGTCAACTCTCCGGTCAACCGTAGTTCAATAACTAGGGCCCGAACCTCCTAAAATCATAACTTTGCCTAGAAAACTACAAATTCAACAAACTAACAGTCTAATTACTCATGGTAAGGTCTAGTATTTAATAAAATACTAACTCCCCTAGAACCAACCTATTTCTAAAAATGACCTTTTTTTGAACCCCCCTTAACCTAGCAGATAGGCAGACCCCGGATCTTCTAAAATCTGCTAATGCAATTTAAACTTTAAATATTACTATCCTTAGGATTAAAATGAACTAACCAACCAAACTAACTAAAAATGGACCCTAATTTACTAATATTTGAACTTTAACCAAATCCTCCTTTTCAAACCTTCAACAAATATTAACACAAAACAACTCAAACCATCTACCCAATATATGACCTATCCAATGCCACACAAACTTTCTACACACACATAGAATTGATTGTTAGGGCACCACTTCTAGATCTAGGTTAGGCCGGTGTTCCCTTTCTCAGTTGTTTTCTGTGTTGTGATCGCTCTTGCATGTGGCACGTGTGCTGTTTGTGTTGATTTGATGTGAGTGTTTATTTTATTACTGCACTGTATTTTATTTGTGATATTGATTGTTTGTGCGTTAGATCTACCCCTAGGCTAGGGACGTTTTATACTGACTCAGTCTTATGCAGGTGGCCATGCTCACGCAGCACTAAAATAAACGGGGGCTAATATGATAAATCATGAATTATAAATGCTTGCTACAGGTGCTCCAAAATGCTTAGCCCCCAAATAAATAAGAGCGTGGCCAAGTGTGTTTACTTTTCTGTACTGATATAACTGCTTGTGATGTGATATATTAAACTGCTTGAGATTTTCATTAGGATAACCTTGCAGGTTCAGTTTGAGTCTAGATTTTTATTTTTCATAATGTAATTTATAATTCATATCGAGTTGTGAAAGTCTTTAAAGGCAAGGCATTTCAAATACTCGGTACCCAAAGAGAAAAAGAAAAGCCCTTCATAGGGAATTTCTTATTCATTTGGGTACCCCTTCTGGAGAATGACCCAAAGGAGGATGATCCGAAGGAGGAAGATCTGGAGGAAGATGATCCATTCAAAGATGAAGATTTGAAGATGAAATGCCTTACATTTAAGACTTGCGTCATTCAGTAGGATTAGAATCCAGGATGTTGTCGGTGGGGCCTGGCCACCATTACTTTTCTGCAGACCCTGGGTTGTACTTATACGGCACTTGCCGTGGACTGTGGACTCTTTCTTACTCTGCTCTGTGGATTTATATTGATTTGTTTATTTTGTGTGCGTAGTAGAAATTGCCTGCTTTTCTTAGGTTTCTTTCTTGCATGTGCTTGGCCTGATTTCGTTAGGCTCCTTAGGAACAAATCTTTTCTACTCGTAATAAAATTCTAAAATTTTAAGAATTAAATAATATAGAAACCTAACGAAATAGGGAATAGCCGGAACCGTCCGAGGTCGCATGCATAGTGATGCATTCTCTCCCTCCTTGCTATAAGACACTTCCCCGCCTGCGGGTAGAGTCCAGATAATCCGACCTATGAGGATGAGGTGCTGGATCTGGGGAAGCCTAGTCTTTTCTAAAAAATTATTTTATAAGCCTTTTTTAAAATTCTATGCATATTCGATTTGAGATCATTAACCAGCATGTATTGCATTAGAAACTAATTAAAGTAAAATTTTAATTGCATTAGTCTTAGGAGCATACACCCTACATAAGTCCAGGGCCAGTTAGGAAACTCTTTAGACGTCGGTCATACTTCCGATAACCAAACTACATACCCATCTTTCATGAAGACTCTGACAGCATGGATTTTATATGCTTAGGTGGTTAGCTGGCTTTCCTTTTCAGGCAGGATATAAGCCCAGAATGCATTAGTTAGGACACGGGTGTTAGTGTTACGTAGAACACTAAACCCACCATAGATTTAGGATTCAAGGCTACTATTGTTCCGTAGTACGCCTCATCAGTAGGTAGGTTTTCTGTCTTCCAGAGACCATAAGCCCTACATATCTACATCACACTGATGACGCCACCTCCATCCTTCTCTCCTGCATGCTCTGAGTGCATGACTTTTAGTTTCTCCACTTTCTTCTCACTACCTTAGTCCCTCTGGATGCTGATGTGAGCCGTGCATGTTGACTAAGCCAGTTTGAGCCCTTCTTTTCCTTTGAGTAGGATTTCCTAGTGTTCGCCCTATGTGCCAATCCCAATTTGGGAAGAATAATGTAGAATCCTTAATCGAGAGTTTTCTCAGGCCCCAGCTTGAGATGTAATTAACCACGGGGGCTTGCGCCCGTGGGAAACCGAATCCCACTCTCAAATAAACCCCATTCGAGCTAATGTATCGGGTGGGGGAAACCCGTTGTGATTAGATCGTACATATTGTTATCCATCAGGGTGTGCTGGTGAGAGCCACTATCCTCAATGGTTAATCGTATGCATGATCGAATCTGCCCTCCCATTGGCAACAGATACCGTCTCCCCTCGCGGGGCGATGGTGTTTGTTGTTCCTTTCGGAGGTCCACAGGTTTCTGGCGACCACGGTGGGACAGGTTTCTCTCTCCATCTTTGGATTCTATATTATTCTTTCTTATGTGTACTCCGGGATTGGTACTCCTTAGATTAGGTTCGTACTACTCTTAGTTAGGGTCATTTCTTAGTTAGGATCATTTCTTTTTCTTAGTTAGGGTTTCCTCCTAGCTAGGTTTCTTTCATTCTGTTCTTCTTAGTTAGGGTTTTCCTCTAGCTAAATTTCCTTCTTTCTGACCTTCTAGGTCATTCCGTCCCCTATCCATCATTTCTCTTCTCTTTATTTTTACTAATCATTTGAAATCTCTTTTGTTCTTCGTTTGCAGAGAGTGCTATGGCTTCCTTCGTGCCTTCTGTTACCTTTCGCTTTGGTACTGACGCCCAGGTGACACTCCCTGAGTCCCTGCTAGCCAGTCCTCCTGCTGAAGGAATCACTTTTGGTTCCTTCACCGACTCGGCCTTTGCCACTCTTGGCTGGCCAACCCCGACTGAGGCTGCTGCCTTTTCTCCTCCTCAGAGGAGAGCTCGCGCAGCCATGCGACCTTTTGGACGTCCAGTTGCTCGGCGGACAGCCCAGGCACATACTCGTCCTACTCCTGTTCTACCTGTTGCTCAGACTGCCCCGGCTCCTCAACGCCGGCAGGCAGTAGTTACCCATGTTGTTGTTCCGGCAGAGGCAGCTCGTGTTCGGGTTCCCCCTCCTTCTTCCTCTACGAAGAGGGGTGCCCAGACCGAGACTCCTTCGCCTTCCTCCCGTCGGGTTTCAGCTTTCGCTCGACTGTCTCACCTAGAGACTCTCGAGCAGACCCCGACACTTCCCGTACTTCCTGTTCCCCCTGTCGCTTAGGTAGTGGGTTCAGATGTTGCTTCGTCTTCCGCCTTCGGCCTTGGGAGAAGGGCCCGAAGGAATAGAAACCGTAGACTTCGTTTGGCTGCATCCGAGGCAGATAGACAACGGATGGCATAATCTTTGGCTCTCCAGGAGCCGGTTCAGAGGAGAGTGGTCCCCGAGCAGCAAGCACCACGACTAGTTTCAGTTTCGCCCACCCCAGAGGTTGTAGTAGCATCTGAGATAGAAGCCGTTCAGGGAGGACGCTTCTCTCCACTGACACACAGTGGTGATAAGGAGGACGTCGCTCGCATTGCGTCGGCCCCTCCTATTACCACTACTTTACCACGCGCTAGGGTCCCCAGGGATGATGCCGCTCGAACCCTCTCTCAGAGGATTCGAAGCATTATCCGCTTAGCGCGGAGTCAAAGCCCTGTCAGTCAAGAGAGGTTACTCCGCCAGATTTCTCAGGCATTTGTTCACTTACAGAGGCAGAGGTACCAGTGGCGGAGAGGACAGCCGCCACGGCAGTCAGTTAGTTTAGTTCCTTCAGTTAGACCGTAGACAGTTGCTCCCGCTACTGGAAGACCCCCACGTCGTCATGGACGAAGACCACAGCTGGAGCTTACTAGACCTCAGTTTAGTTCAGTTATGATAGCCACTCAGCAGTCAGTTGTTCCCACTGGGTCCCGTCGTAGCGGACGGGTATGGAGACGACGACAGGCAGACTCTCCTGTCAAGGCAGTGCAGCCAGTTCAGATAGTTGGGCAGTTAGAGACAATTGTTCCTTCCGGATCAAAGGTAATTCCGATGGTCTACGATACAGTGGCAGATGTTGATGTTATAGTCCCTCCCGATGGTTCACCAGTCCGGGGAGAGGTAGTTTCAGCTCCTAGCCCCCGTAGGATTTCTTCCCCTATGGGTCCATATATGGAAGCGCTTTGTCAGACCTTCTTTGAGGAGGACATGCTCGAAGAGTCAGATGGAGATATACCGGTGCACCGAGTGTGTGTGATTACTAGACGAGGTCTCTCGGATGAGCAGAGAGAGGCAGATGATGATGGTGATGAGCAGGGAGAAAACGAGGTAGGTGGATCTCCCAGGTTAGTTGATACAGAAGCTACAGTTTTAAATCTTCAGACTCAGATGGCAGAGATGGCTAGAGCCATAGCAGCAATGATCGCTCAGTTGACAGCCTTGGGGGTCATGCCCCAAGTTGCGGGCGTAGGTACTCCTACTACATCCAGGGATGAACCAGTAGTACCACCTGTAGTAACACCAGACCCTATGGGAGTGGACAGGGTCCAGAGAGCAGTACCAGTGGCACCTACGGCAGTTACTTTCACTACCCCAGTTCAGAGTCAGTCAGCTCAGTTGTCAGCAGGACAAATTCAGGATTTGATTGCCCAGAAGGTTGAGCAGGCAATTTCCTCCAGGAAGTCTGGAGAGGTAGTCAGCAGGGGGAGACCTTACCTAGTTGAGTACGAGCAGGAGCCTTACCCCCCTGGTTTTGTCCCTCCTAGGTTTAGAGTTTTTGATGGATTTGGAAACCCAAGGCAGCATGTGGCTCAGTACCGGGCCATATGTTGCAACATAAGAGGGAACGATGCTTTGATGTTGAGATTATTTGTCAGCAGTTTAGTTGGGGTGGCGTTTTCCTGGTACGCCGACCTCCCCAATGACTCAATTCGCACATTTGCAGAGTTAGAATAGCTTTTTGTTCAGAGATTTATCAGTGCTGAGCACCGAGTCACAATTGGAGAGTTAGTTGTGGCCAGGCAGCGGCCCCGTGAGACTCTACCGGATTATATAGTCAGATGGAGGAATCTTAGTTTGTAGTGTGAGCCCCAGTTACAGGAGCAGCATACAGTAGAAATCTTGTTGAAGAATATAGATGGCCCTATAGCTCCTTACTTGAAGGGTTTTAACATTAGAACCTTTCAAAAGTTGTTGACAAAAGTGGTTAGTTTGCAGGACAGCATACCCGATGCAGTCCCTCCTAAGGTTGAGAGTCAACCCTCGCGTAGACCTCAACGACAGGAGTCTTCAGGGGTACCTCCGCCTAGGAGAGGGGAGGTACACAGTACCTATAGACCGTCAGATAAGGGCAAGAAGCCCTTAGTCAGTTCAGTACCACCACAGTCGTCGTACACACCTGGGCAGTCAGCAGTACAGGATAGATCCTCCCATAAGACTTCAGAGGGTCAGTTGTCCTTGCAGGAGAGGCTCGATAAGGAATATCCCTTCAAGAGGGAAAGTGTGCAAAAGATATTTAAATCCCTTGTTAAAAATAATATCATAATATTTCCATTTAATAAGAAGAAAATTGAAGAAGGACTGATAGAGCACTCATTATATTGCCCCTTTCATCGGCATACTGGGCATGTCCTTGAAGATTGTTTTGTATTCAAGGATAGGGTGGAGAGCCTTATGGCTAGTGGAAAGATTCACCTGCAAGATAGTGATTTAGTGCGTCCTCAAGGCAAAGTGGCTCAGGATGTGCAAATGAATGCAAGCCCCAGTCAGTGTGATGATTGATAGCTGTTAGCAGAACACCCCTTAGTTCTGGGGGGAGTGGTAGCTCACACTCTCTCGCAAGACAATGGATATGACCAGACATGCAGTTCAGAGTTCAAAGACAGTTGAGAGGAGGCCTTGATAGGCCAAGTTGACAGTTGCTAGTTGAGCTCTTTTACCCGTTTCTTTTCTTTTATTCATAGTAGTGCTTATTGAGCACACTTCCTTTTTTCATATATTTAAAAAAAAACATAAAAAAATGAGAGAGAAGCTCTTAATTGAGCAAAATTGGTTGCCCTTGTCACAGGTGGAACCCGGTAAAACTCTCTGAGAGCTCAAATTCCCCAAGCTTTGCTTTTCCCCTCCTTCGAAGCGTCTCGACGGTTGCTTCAAGGATGACCCTACACTTGCATTGTTATGATTCTTTATGATTATAGTAATCTTCATTAGTGATGTGGTACATCTTGTTCTGAATGTTAACATCACTTCTTTGTAGGCTTAGATTTTTCTAAGGAAAGATCAGCCCCCTCTTCTACTCGCAATCAATAACTCACTTTCCCATTCATTTCCTACTCTCAGCTGCTAGAGTGGTCTTATGAATGTAGCGATGTTGCTTTCATCTCTCACAGGGTCCCACCAATCAGTGTGGGTGTTACTGCTGGAACTGTTGATGATTATTATCCTTATTCGTAGTTGTTATCCTCAGTGGTGAGTGTGTCCCCTCGCTACCTTGAGTTGTTTCCCTAGTTATGATGTAGTACATCTTGTCTCAGATGTTAGCAGCACTTCCTCAGGAGCTTTGATTTTCTGGCAGAAGATCAGCTCCTTGGTTTCTTTACCGACATAATTCCTCATTCATGTCCTACTCTTAAATAGAAGAGTAGTTCTATGGATGAGTTGAGATCACTCTCACTTTTCACATGGTCCCACTAGTTTGTGTGGGTGCTACCGATGTGATCTTCTGATGATTGTTAATCTTATTCATATTTACTATCCTCGGTGGCAGATGTGTCCCCTTTGCTACCTTGGGTTGTTTCCCCAAACGGTGATGTAGCACACCTAATGTCAGGTGTTAGCTTCTCTTCTTTGTGAGCATTGATTTTCTAGCAGAAGATTAATGCCCTAATTTCTTTGTCTACATACTTCCCTATCGGGACCTGACTCTTGGCTGCCAGAGAGGTTCCGTGGATCTGTTGATGTTTTTTTCACTTCTTACAGGCCCATCAGTTAGTATGGGTCCACCACTGTAGTTTCTTGATGATTACTTTTCTTAATATCATTTTATTCTTTATAGCGGGTGTGCCCCCTCGCTGATTTAATTGTTGCCCATCTGGGATGAGATTGCCCCTCTCGCCACTCTACTGAGGGCGTATCTCTTCCTGTTGTCCCTTGAGGCATTATTCTGATGTTTCTCTCCTTTTCATGTGATATTAGTGTTGCCTAAGAAATTTCGCCGGCATTCGGATACTCGTGGCCACGACGATTTGTCCTCTACCACGTAGTAACCAAAGCGCTAGCTCGGGGTTCCTTAGACAACTTCTCCCTCAGAGTTCTTCTACTTACCTTTCCTTTCTCCCTCACATCCCTACACAGACCTGTGTTAGGTTTGTGTTGAGGTGACTCTTTTCTCTCCACATCACTGCAGGCATATGCGCCGGGTGATTGTGTTGAGTGTTCTTTCTTTATCCTACTGCAGGCATATGCGCCGGGTAGGGACTCTGCTGTAGGCACATACACCGGGCAGAGGTGACTTTTTCCTCTTCACATCACTGCAGGCAGATGCGCCAAGTGATTGTGTAGAGTGTTCTTTCTTTATCCTACTGCAGGCATATACGCCGGGTAGGAACCCTGCTGCAGGCACATACACCGAGCGGGGGTGGAGTTTTCTCTGATTGTCCTACTGCAGGCATATGCGCCGGGTAGACATCAGATTTTACTCTTTACTTGGTTGAGAGAGCCCCGACAGAGTCCCTGGGAGGGCATTCCTCACCACTCTTTTCCTCTGATTGTCCTACTGCAGGCATATGCGCCGGGTAGACATCAGACTTCACTCTTTACTTGGTTGAGAGAGCCCCGACAGAGTCCCTGGGAGGGCATTCCTCACCACTCTTTTCCCCTGATTGTCTTACTGCAGGCATATGCGCCGGGTAGACATCAGACTTTACTCTTTACTTGGTTGAGAGAGCCCCGACAGAGTCCCTGGGAGGGCATTCCTCACCACTCTTTTTCCTCTGATTGTCTTACTGCAGGCATATGCGCCGGGTAGACATCAGACTTTACTCTTTACTTGGTTGAGAGAGCCCCGACAGAGTCCCTGGGAGGGCATTCCTCACCACCCTTTTTCTCTGATTGTCTTACTACAGGCATATGCGCCGGGTAGACATCAGACTTTACTCTTTACTTGGTCGAGAGAGCCCGACAGAGTCTCTGGGAGGCATTCCTCACCACTTCTTTTTCCCCGATTGTCTTACTGCAGGCATATGCGCCGGGTAGACATCAGACTTTACTCTTTACTTGGTCGAGAGAGCCCGACAGAGTCCCTGGGAGGCATTCCTCACCACTCTTTTTCCCTGATTGTCTTACTGCAGGCATATGCGCCGGGTAGACATCAGACTTTACTCTTTACTTGGTTGAGAGAGCCCCGACAGAGTCCCTGGGAGGGCATTCCTCACCACTCTTTTCCTCTGATTGTCCTACTGCAGGCATATGCGCCGGGTAGACATCAGACTTTACTCTTTACTTTGTTGAGAGAGCCCTGACAGAGTCCCTGGGAGGGCATTCCTCACCACTCTTTTTCCCTGATTGTCTTACTGCAGGCATATGCGCCGGGTAGACATCAGACTTTACTTTTTACTTGGTTGAGAGAGCCCCGACAGAGTCCCTGGGAGGGCATTCCTCACCACTCTTTTTCCCTGATTGTCTTACTGCAGGCATATGCGACGGGTAGACATCAGACTTTACTCTTTACTTGGTTGAGAGAGCCCCGACAGAGTCCCTGGGAGGGCATTCCTCACCACTCTTTTCCTCTGATTGTCCTACTGCAGGCATATGTGCCGGGTAGACATCAGACTTTACTCTTTACTTGGTTGAGAGAGCCCGACAGAGTCCCTGGGAGGGCATTCCTCACCACTCTTTTCCCCTGATTATCCTACTGCAGGCATATGCGCCGGGTAGACATCAGACTTTACTTGGTTGAGTGAGCCCGACAGAGTCCCTGGGAGGCATTCCTCACCACTCCTTTTTCTCTGATTATCTTACTGCAGGCATATGCGCCGGGTAGACATCAGACTTTACTCTTTACTTGGTTGAGAGAGCCCGACAGAGTCCCTGGGAGGCATTCCTCACCACTCCTTTTTCCCTGATTGTCTTACTGCAGGCATATGCGCCGAGTAGACATCAGACTTTACTCTTTACTTGGTTGAGAGAGCCCGACAGAGTCCCTGGGAGGCATTCCTCACCACTCCTTTTTCCCTTATTGTCCTACTACAGGCATATGCGTTGGGTGGATATCAGACTTTACTTGGTTGAGTGAGCCCGACAGAGTCCCTGGGAGGCATATCTCACCACCCCTTTGTACCTTCTGTTCTGCTGTTTCGATATGGTTAGGCAGATAGTTGGTCTACTTTACCTTTTTGCTTTTTGTTTCACTGTTTTGATATAATCATGTGAACACTGAGTTGTCCGCATTCACTATTTTGATATGATTAAGTGGATTTGAGATCCTTTACCTTTACTTTCTTCTCTATTTTGCCCTTACTATAGGGTAAGACAGATAGATGATCTACCCTCTTTCTTTGATGATTTTCCTAGCTTTCCTTGGATTATTATTCTCTAATGTTTTGATTTGATCAAGTGATGGTTGAATCTCCTTTCTCCTCACATCATCTTAGACATGTTCTAGATGATCGCTGAATTTTCTTCAATTTTTGATGATTTTTTTTATTTCACTTCTACTCATGTGAGCATGAAATCCATTCTCTTTCTTCCACTATACTGCTTTGATGTGGTCAAGCAAATAGTTGATTTTTCTTTCCTTGGCTCTCCCTCACTATTCTGAGCTGGTTTAGTGAGTGTTGCGCCCCTTTTATTCGTTGTTTTCGATCTAGTCAGGCGAATATAGGGTTCTCTCTTCCTTCTATCCCACCATGCCTGCATGATTGTATGATTGTTGTATGACTGAGTGGTTGATTGACTGATTGCATGGTCATTATATGATTGTTTGATCTTGATGTGATTATTAAATTTTAGACTGCTCATTGTATAATTAAATAATTATTGCATTATCTTGTGATCATTGCACAATTACATGATTGCTGTATGGTTGTATGGTCCTCGGATCTCATCGGTTGATTGTAGGATCGCATCTTCTTAGTGAGTCTCGTTAGTTGAGCCTAGGGTTACACTTTTCTAGATATAGGGAGGTCAACGCCAACACGTACGGTTCGCTAATCGTTCGCCGCACCTGTTGGGGGTCCGTTTGTTGACCTCGATTTTCACCAGTTTGCCTTCGAGCAACTTTCGATAGACTTAATTAAGCCTCGTCGAGTCCGATTCGAGCTCGAATTAGTCTAAATTGAGTGGAATTAGACCCAAATTATTTTCTATTATGCTAGATTAATTTATGCGAGGCTCGTCGGGATTCGAATATAATTTGCATTAATTCTGATTTAATTTACTTAATTAAATTTGATTAAACTTAATTGCAGCTCAACATAAATAATTTGATTTTACTTAACGCTTAATTGAATTTTGGCTTAATTCGAATTATTTCCCAAAACAGGAAATCACATAGAGCGGTTCTAATTGAATCAACGGTCAATATATATCTCCTGCCTGATTTTCATGGTTTTGTAGCGAGACTGTATGGAAAATTTTCAAAATTTGTGAGATTTGTTTCCTGATTTTCGGCGTCTAGTATTAAGGGGCATTGAAGTCTCTCCGTCTCGGGCCCCAGCTCGCAAGCTCCAGGCGAGAGCCCTAGCATTCGAACCCCATACGGACCTCCTCCTCTTGTTCTCTTTGATTCGCGAGACACTCCGCCTCCCAGGGATTCGCGAGACCTCCGCCTCCCTTTCGGCTTCGGACCGGTCCATCGGCATTCGATAGGCTAGCTAACCTAGACGGAAGAGGTCCGAACACCCGGATTCCCCTGCTCTCCGTCTCCTTCGTTCGCAAGCCCCAAGCAGAGGACCCGAGCCCCCTTCCACTTCTTCAACAGCAGGTAACCTCCTCCTGGCTGCAGGTGTATCCCTCTCCTCCCCTTCTTCTTCTACCTCTTATACTTCTCTATCACTTCTCATCTTCTCTCGCTCTTCTCTGTTCTTCTATACCGGCAGCAGGAATGTGACCTCTACCATCTTCTTCTTCCCCCTCTTAAAAGCTTTCTTCTCTTTCAATGAATATCCCTAGGGTCTCTATATATGATTACTGAAATAGTACATAACCTAGGTGACCGATTTAAGCTTGCTTAAGGAAATAGATGGATGTATTATTGATTTATTTCTTGGGTTTGTGCTTGGTTTCTTGTAAGGTTTTCAGTCACTTTTCACTTCAAGAAGATGATATCTGGGACTACTATTGAATGCATTGTTTCTTGTTATATCATGAGGTTTTATTCTACATGAGTTATTATTCTCATTCTTGAAACCCGATGAGCTTGTGATAGCCATATTACAAATGAAGTCAAGTTTTCCACGATAGGTTGATTTGTCCTGTCTTAGAATAGATAATTGTTATGTGAGACTCACGCTTGCTTTATGTTACATGACTTAGAAGTTGTAGGTGTGAGCTACGAAAATACACAAAGGGGGCCATTGTGATCTTCCATTAAAGCATGCACATATGATGTTTGTGATAATGCCATTAAGAAAGATTGTGATATTTGGGTAGTTTCTTGCTTAACCAAGTGCTTCGGGAATACACTTTGATGCAAGAATTCTACATCACCTCCCTTTACTTTGTATTTCTTGATAATGTGAGGCTAGCAGTGAACATTTGTGTTGAGAATGAATGATAGTTTGCTTGTTCTCTTATCTATGACATACAATTGATGTGTTCTCTAATACTCATCTCCATGGGTGACCTTTCTTTCTTTTTGGCATAAGAGCATGTGAGTTATATGAGAACCTATGTTGGATGTTGAGTATCTCTGTTAATCTCATCTCGCATATGAGAATGCCAAGTAATTTTCTATTACCAGTGAAATCTCCATGGCTTATTATTCATACCCGTAGAATGGATGTGATTTGGAGCATGAGGCATTGCAGCAAACACATGTTCTTAACATTATGAAAGTTTTCTCTTCATCCTGATGAATCATTGTTGGCAAGTATATTTCTTATTGATAATTCATGATTGAAGCCCCATATATGAACAAAAAAAAAACATGTTTTTCTGGCCTTTCTTTAGTAGCTTGATGGTTATAAGTTTTTTTTTTTTTTTTTTTTTTGGAGAGAAATTTTGCATATATTTTGTTCATTCTTCCATAAGTTTTTTTTTAGTTGGAATCATGTATTATATAAGTGTTTATATTTAAAGCAAACAAGTTGGTAGGATAATCCCATGTGATATTCTCATATTTTAAAGGTTTCTTATGGATATATATAATTCATTTTTCGAACTTGTTTAGAGAGATGTGATGGTTGCATAGACACCTTATATCTAGTGAAATTCATGAGCTTGGTTGGAAGGGTTTAATTTCTACTAGAACTAGTTTGATAAGGCATCCACTACCCAAATACCATGTGTTACTAGTTAGTCAAATCTGCAATAATAATGCATCTCTTGGGGAGTAGATGAATCGTCAAAATTGGATGTTGCCGGAATCACTCAATCAGCACATTAGAGAATTTATTCCTGCTATTCTCATCTCTATCAATCCTTCAAAACACATCACTTCGGATAATCTTGATTGTGTTCCCTTCGAAGAGTTTTACTTAGAATGTTTTGTGAATGACAACACTTATGATTGGTTCAATTTGGTTTGGCACAAAAAATCATTCTCGGAGATATTCTGTATACATGTGAATGGCTTTAAGAGGGTGGGCTTAATACTATCGATGTTCTTTTTTAGAAAGAATATTTCAATTTTAGATCACATGTGCCCGCTTTGCAATGGGATTTCTGAAACTACTGCTCACTTGTTTCTTTTGAATACGACTATACTTTTCATGTTCTCGTAAAGCCCTTGTTATTGTTGTTGGTAACAAGGTCGTTAAATATTTTGAGCGGGTCATTGTGTGGGTCATGAGGAATTTTGTGTAGAATTGATTGAATGAGTCCAATCAAATAGGCGTATAAATCATGCTTCTTCATGCTAGTTTGTTTCATGTGACTTTACAAAAATCACACTTCAAGTGTTTGATGGAATGCAAAAAAAAAAATTATGATGATTTGGTTAGTGGTTTTTCTCTCTAAAAAAAAATAGGTTGACGAGTTTTGTTTCTATGTAAAAATTTCTACAGCTTTTATGCAGTTTTTTTTTTACTGGTTTTGGTAGAAATTGACGCAAATTTCAAGTGGATTCCTCTTATGAGAGCATGTACACATGCTCTCTTAAGTTATTCAATCTTGTCATTTACTTAGAATTGTGTCATTTGTCCTGAATGTCATAGTTACACATTGGTGAGAAAGTTAAGTGGCTACATGTCTTCATTAGTGCTTCAAGAATCTTGTTAATGGAGAAAGTTTTGTTTCTTTCATGTGCATTCTGGAGATGACTTAAAATGATAAAATGACCTTACATTGCTATGAATCTTTTATGGGAACGATTTCTTGCTCTCCGAATTTTGTTGATGTTGGCGGGTAGTCCTTGCAATTAATAGGCTGTACCGTTCCTTGACTACATGATCTTACATATCCTGAGTTTTGGGGAGAGTATTTCTTGACAGTTGTTGGAGCGTTTACTCTCAAGTCCCTTGTCTTCGCCATTTTTTTTGTGATTAATCTGAGTTTTTGGGCTGATTTTGTGGTTTGAAAAACAACAGCGAGCTATATTGCCTCCTTTCTTAAATTCTTTGATTTATGATAATGAAATGAACTTTGACGTAGGCCCTCTTGAAAGAGCTTGATAAAGTTGAGTGTCTTATTGTAAAACTTCACATCCATGCTTATGTTTCTACTACACTTAAGCTTGTCATGTTAATCTTGTTGCAAGAATTTTGTTGAAAAGCATTCGTAGCACTTGTTGCTGATTCGATAATAAGAGTTTTAGTTATGTTAAGAAAGATTTCTTATATGCTTATGTTTGGGTGCTACACTTGCATTCAATATCAAGCGTTCGCGAGATTAAATTTGGATAGATCCTCCATGACTTTTATCGAAGAAGTTTCTACAGTTTTTTCTATAACTTTCCTCTCCGGTTTTGTGGGAGGTGTATGCAGTTTTTCTCTTGTTTTATACTCCAAACTGATTTGGAGAAGGATTATATGCAGTTTTTTGTTGTTTTCATGTTCCTAATTACTTTGGAGACGAGTTATGTGCAGATTTTTCATAGTTTTATGCTCCAAATTGTTTTGGAGATGGATTAGAGGTAATTTTTCTATGTCCTCGTTGCTTAAGAGACTTGCAATATTATATGTTTTGGCATGAAATCGTGTTTACAAGTCCAAGTCAAAATTTCCTTTGAGACTTTTTGTGGCATGCAGCATGAGAATTGAAAATTTAGTGGAAGAATTCTAAAATCTGTTTTGTGTAAAAGAAAGCTTTAAAAGTGATTCTTTTTGTTGGAAAATATTTTGTATTGGAGAGCTTTAAAGTTTTGCTTTGTGTTGGAAACTTCACAAACTTTCTAGTTGGAGAATTTTTGTAGATTCACCCCACGTTAAAGAAGTCTATTGTTTGTTTTGCATCGAAAGATTTTAGTGGGTTTTATGTTGGAAAGTTTTATGTTTTGCTTCATTTGGAAGGTTCTTTGGATTGTTTTGGAGATTGAGGGCTTTATGAGTGGTTTTATGTTCGAGGAGCTTGATGTTAGATGACTCTTTCAGTTTCTCTTTTTATGGATGCATTTTCTCTCTTATTTATTTTTGGTCTCAAAGGCGAGTTTCAAAAGAAATGTGAATTGAAAGTTTTATTCGGATTATGGTTTCAAGATTGGGTTTTCTTCTCTGTCGCTTTGAGTTTTATACGAAAGTGATTTGGGTGATTGTGTCAAGTCTTTCGAGTGCTTTCTTAAAACGTGGGAACAGTAAATAGCATCCCAATTTTTCTTCCTCTTATTTGCATTTGGCTTAAATGCTGAATGGGAATAAGGGTGGGGCAAAGGCATGTTTGGACTTTGACAGGGCATGCCTATCAATGAGATGCTAACATTCCATAAAATAATAAATAAAGACCGTTTTTGTAACAATGTGGGGAGATTTGGACGGTCCTGGAGATCAAACAGCCGAACTGACATCCCGACAAAAGAAGAGGTATGTTTTTATTTAATTGTACTCTATTTTGATTATCTGCATATTGAATATGATCATGCTCTCATCCAATTTTCTTTTTTTTCTTTATTCTCTGGCGAGATCGAATCCGAGCATCAGTCGCCCCCATTCATTCTGGTGGGGGTGCTACGGGCGATACCACCGGGTCATAGCCCCCGGTGTTGTGAGTTTTCTTAAAACTTAGATAGCCTCTAGGGAACCCATCGGTGTGTACGTTCCCCTACCTTTAGGGCCCTATAGAAATTTCAATTCTTAGGTAATTTTCTTCTTTCATTTTATTCTTAAATCCTTGAACCCAATTACACGTGTGTGAATGTCTAACGGGTTAGAAACATCTCTTCATCTCCTATAACATTAGTGACACTTAAGGACAAAAATCAAGGACTGAGTCTTAGAGAACTTAGACTTAGGATGCATGTTCCCTTAGGATAGAGACATTGAACATAGAAAACTTAGTGACATGTTATCTTAGGGTTAGTTTCCCTCAATTCATTAATAAAATAATGAAATCAATCATAATCTAAATAAGAAATGTATTAAAACATTTAATCTTCAATCAAACTACAATCAACATACGAAATCACTAGGAGGTAAGACTTGAACATGAATTTGAATTAAATCTCGCTAACTTATTCATCATCCTTTAATTAAATATTAACTAAATAAAAATCATTAAAATAAACTTAAATTCTAGGAGTTATAAAATTGGAAAGCAAATCTAACTCTAACCTAAAGGACCTTATAATACCCAAACTTTGAAAATTCGTAACTAATTACAGAAAAATCCAAATCAAATGAATTAAAAAGCACTCAACTCTAATCAAAGTCTACTATTCATTAAAAATATTAACTTTCCAAAAATTAACCTAATTTAAAAAGTCAACTCTCTGGTCAACCGTAGTTCAATAACTAGGGCCCGAACCTCCTAAAATCATAACTTTGCCTAGAAAACTACAAATTCAACAAACTAACAGTCTAATTACTCATGGTAAGGTCTAGTATTTAATAAAATACTAACTCCCCTAGAACCAACCTATTTCTAAAAATGACCTTTTTTTTAACCCCCCTTAACCTAGCAGATAGACAGACCCCGGATCTTCTAAAATCTGCTAATGCAATTTAAACTTTAAATATTACTATCCTTAGGATTAAAACGAACTAACCAACCAAACTAACTAAAAATGGACCCTAATTTACTAATATTTGAACTTTAACCAAATCCTCCTTTTCAAACCTTCAACAAATATTAACACAAAACAACTCAAACCATCTACCCAATATATGACCTATCCAATGCCACACAAACTTTCTACACACACATAGAATTGATTGTTAAGGCACCACTTCTAGATCTAGGTTAGGCCGGTGTTCCCTTTCTCAGTTGTTTTCTGTGTTGTGATCGCTCTTGCATGTGGCACGTGTGCTGTTTGTGTTGATTTGATGTGAGTGTTTATTTTATTACTGCACTGTATTTTATTTGTGATATTGATTGTTTGTGCGTTAGATCTACCCCTAGGCTAGGGACATTTTATACTGACTCAGTCTTATGCAGGTGGCCATGCTCACGCAGCACTAAAATAAACGGGGGCTAATATGATAAATCATGAATTATAAATGCTTGCTACAGGTGCTCCAAAATGCTTAGCCCCTAAATAAATAAGAGCGTGGCCAAGTGTGTTTACTTTTCTGTACTGATATAACTGCTTGTGATGTGATATATTAAACTGCTTGAGATTTTCATTAGGATAACCTTGCAGGTTCAGTTTGAGTCTAGATTTTTATTTTTCATAATGTAATTTATAATTCATATCGAGTTGTGAAAGTCTTTAAAGGCAAGGCATTTCAAATACTCGGTACCCAAAGAGAAAAAGAAAAGCCCTTCATAGGGAATTTCTTATTCATTTAGGTACCCCTTCTGGAGAATGACCCAAAGGAGGATGATCCGAAGGAGGAAGATCTAGAGGAAGATGATCCATTCAAAGATGAAGATTTGAAGATGAAATGCCTTACATTTAAGACTTGCGTCATTCAGTAGGATTAGAATCCAGGATGTTGTCGGTGGGGCCTGGCCACCATTACTTTTCTGCAGACCCTGGGTTGTACTTATACGACACTTGCCGTGGACTGTGGACTCTTTCTTACTCTGCTCTGTGGATTTATATTGATTTGTTTATTTTGTGTGCGTAGTAGAAATTGCCTGCTTTTCTTAGGTTTCTTTCTTGCATGTGCTTGGCCTGATTTCGTTAGGCTCCTTAGGAACAAATCTTTTCTACTCGTAATAAAATTCTAAAATTTTAAGAATTAAATAATATAGAAACCTAACGAAATAGGGAATAGCCGGAACCGTCCGAGGCCGCATGCATAGTGATGCATTCTCTCCCTCCTTGCTATAAGACACTTCCCCGCCTGCGGGTAGAGTCCAGATAATCTGACCTATGAGGATGAGGTGCTGGATCTGGGGAAGCCTAGTCTTTTCTAAAAAACTATTTTATAAGCCTTTTTTAAAATTCTATGCATATTCGATTTGAGATCATTAACCAGCATGCATTGTATTAGAAACTAATTAAAGTAAAATTTTAATTGCATTAGTCTTAGGAGCATACACCCTACATAAGTCCAGGGCCAGTTAGGAAACTATTTAGACGTCGGCCATACTTCCGATAACCAAACTACCTACCCATCTTTCATGAAGACTCTGACAGCATGGATTTTATACGCTTAGGTGGTTAGCTGGCTTTCCTTTTCAGGCAGGATATAAGCCCAGAATGCATTAGCTAGGACACGGGTGTTAGTGTTACGTAGAACACTAAACCCACCATAGATTTAGGATTCAAGGCTACTATTGTTCCGTAGTACGCCTCATCAGTAGGTAGGTTTTCTGTCTTCCAGAGACCATAAGCCCTACATATCTACATCACACTGATGACGCCACCTCCATCCTTCTCTCCTGCATGCTCTGAGTGCATGACTTTTAGTTTCTCCACTTTCTTCTCACTACCTTAGTCCCTCCGGATGCTGATGTGAGCCGTGCATGTTGACTAAGCCAGTTTGAGCCCTACTTTTTCTTTGAGTAGGATTTCCTAGTCTTCGCCCTATGTGCCAATCCCAATTTGGGAAGAATAATGTAGAATCCTTAATCGAGAGTTTTCTCAGGCCCCAGCTTGAGATGTAATTAACCACGGGGGCTTGCGCCCGTGGGAAACCGAATCCCACTCTCAAATAAACCCCATTCGAGCTAATGTATCGGGTGGGGGAAACCCGTTGTGATTAGATCGTACATATTGTTATCCATCAGGGTGTGCTGGTGAGAGCCACTATCCTCAATGGTTAATCGTATGCATGATCGAATCTGCCCTCCCATTGGCAACAGATACCGTCTCCCCTCGCGGGGCGATGGTGTTTGTTGTTCCTTTCGGAGGTCCACAGGTTTCTGGCGACCACGGTGGGACAGGTTTCTCTCTCCATCTTTGGATTCTATATTATTCTTTCTTGTGTGTACTCCGGGATTGGTACTCCTTAGATTAGGTTCGTACTACTCTTAGTTAGGGTTAGTTAGGATCATTTCTTTTTCTTAGTTAGGGTTTCCTCCTAGCTAGGTTTCTTTCATTCTGTTCTTCTTAGTTAGGGTTTTCCTCTAGCTAAATTTCCTTCTTTCTGACCTTCTAGGTCATTCCGTCCCCTATCCATCATTTCTCTTCTCTTTATTTTTACTAATCATTTGAAATCTCTTTTGTTCTTCGTTTGCAGAGAGTGTTATGGCTTCCTTCGTGCCTTCTGTTACCTTTCGCTTTGGTACTGACGCCCAGGTGACACTCCCTGAGTCCCTGCTAGCTAGTCCTCCTGCTGAAGGAATCACTTTTGGTTCCTTCACCGACTCGGCCTTTGCCACTCTTGGCTGGCCAACCCCGACTGAGGCTGCTGCCTTTTCTCCTCCTCAGAGGAGAGCTCGCGCAGCCATGCGACCTTTTGGACGTCCAGTTGCTCGGCGGACAGCCCAGGCACATACTCGTCCTACTCCTGTTCTACCTGTTGCTCAGACTGCCCCGGCTCCTCAACGCCGGCAGGCAGTAGTTACCCCTGTTGTTGTTCCGGCAGAGGCAGCTCGTGTTCGGGTTCCCCCTCCTTCTTCCTCTAGGAAGAGGGGTGCCCAGACCGAGACTCCTTCGCCTTCCTCCCGTCGGGTTTCAGCTTTCGCTCGACTATCTCACCTAGAGACTCTCGAGCAGACCCCGACACTTCCCGTACTTCCTGTTCCCCCTGTCGCTTAGGTAGTGGGTTCAGATGTTGCTTCGTCTTCCGCCTTCGGCCTTGGGAGAAGGGCCCGAAGGAATAGAAACCGTAGACTTCGTTTGGCTGCATCCGAGGCAGATAGACAACGGATGGCAGATTCTTTGGCTCGCCAGGAGCCGGTTCAGAGGAGAGTGGTCCCCGAGCAGCAAGCACCACGACCAGTTTCAGTTTCGCCCACCCCAGAGGTTGTAGTAGCATCTGAGATAGAAGCAGTTCAGGGAGGACGCTTCTCTCCACTGACACACAGTGGTGATAAGGAGGACGTCGCTCGCATTGCGTCGGCCCCTCCTATTACCACTACTTTACCACGTGCTAGGGTCCCCAGGGATGATGCCACTCGAACCCTCTCTCAGAGGATTCGAAGCATTATCCGCTTAGCGCGGAGTCAAAGCCCTGTCAGTCAAGAGAGGTTACTCCGCCAGATTTCTCAGGCATTTGTTCACTTACAGAGGCAGAGGTACCAGTGGTGGAGAGGACAGCCGCCACGGCAACCAGTTAGTTTAGTTCCTTCAGTTAGACCGTAGACAGTTGCTCCCGCTACTGGAAGACCCCCACGTCGTCATGGACGAAGACCACAGCTGGAGCTTACTAGACCTCAGTTTAGTTCAGTTATGATAGCCACTCAGCAGTCAGTTGTTCCCACTGGGTCCCGTCGTAGCAGACGGGTATGGAGACGACGACAGGCAGACTCTCCTGTCAAGGCAGTGCAGCCAGTTCAGATAGTTGGGCAGTTAGAGACAATTGTTCCTTCCGGATCAAAGGTAATTCCGATGGTCTACGATACAGTGGCAGATGTTGATGTTATAGTCCCTCCCGATGGTTCACCAGTCCGGGGAGAGGTAGTTTCAGCTCCTAGCCCCCGTAGGATTTCTTCCCCTATGGGTCCATATATGGAAGCGCTTTGTCAGACCTTCTTTGAGGAGGACATGCTCGAAGAGTCAGATGGAGATATACCGGTGCACCGAGTGTGTGTGATTACTAGACGAGGTCTCTCGGATGAGCAGAGAGAGGCAGATGATGATGGTGATGAGCAGGGAGAAAACGAGGTAGGTGGATCTCCCAGGTTAGTTGATACAGAAGCTACAGTTTTAAATCTTCAGACTCAGATGACAGAGATGGCTAGAGCCATAGCAGCAATGACCGCTCAGTTGACAGCCTTGGGGGTCATGCCCCAAGTTGCGGGCGTAGGTACTCCTACTACATCCAGGGATGAACCAGTAGTACCACCTGTAGTAACACCAGACCCTATGGGAGTGGACAGGGTCCAGAGAGCAGTACCAGTGGCACCTACGGCAGTTACTTTCACTACCCCAGTTCAGAGTCAGTCAGCTCAGTTGTCAGCAGGACAAATTCAGGATTTAATTGCCCAGAAGGTTGAGCAGGCAATTTCCTCCAGGAAGTCTGGAGAGGTAGTCAGCAGGGGGAGACCTTACCTAGTTGAGTACGAGCAGGAGCCTTACCCCCCTGGTTTTGTCCCTCCTAGGTTTAGAGTTTTTGATGGATTTGGAAACCCAATGCAGCATGTGGCTCAGTACCGGGCCATATGTTGCAACATAGGAGGGAACGATGCTTTGATGTTGAGATTATTTGTCAGCAGTTTAGTTGGGGTGGCGTTTTCCTGGTACGCCGACCTCCCCAATGACTCAGTTCGCACATTTGCAGAGTTAGAATAGCTTTTTGTTCAGAGATTTATCAGTGCTGAGCACCGGGTCACAATTGGAGAGTTAGTTGTGGCCAGGCAGCGGCCCCGTGAGACTCTACCGGATTATATAGTCAGATGGAGGAATCTTAGGGTTTAGGGAACCCATCGGTGTGTACGTTCCCCTACCTTTAGGGCCCTGTAGAAATTTCAATTCTTAGGTAATTTTCTTCTTTCATTTTATTCTTAGATCCTTGAACCCAATTACACGTGTGTGAATGTCTAAGGGGTTAGAAACATCTCTTCATCTCCTATAACACTAGTGACACCTAAGGATAAAAATCAAGGACTGAGTCTTAGAGAACTTAGACTTAGAATGCATGTTCCCTTAGGATAGAGACATTGAACATAGAAAACTTAGTGACATGTTATCTTAGGGTTAGTTTCCCTCAATTCATTAATAAAACAATGAAATCAATCATAATCTAAATAAGAAATGTATTAAAACATTTAATCTTCAATCAAACTACAATCAACATACGAAATCACTAGGAGGTAAGACTTGAACATGAATTTGAATTAAATCTCGCTAACTTATTCATCATCCTTTAATTAAATATTAACTAAATAAAAATCATTAAAATAAACTTAAATTCTAGGAGTTATAAAATTGGAAAGCAAATCTAACTCTAACCTAAAGGACCTTATAATACCCAAACTTTGAAAATTCGTAACTAATTACAAAAAAATCCAAATCAAATGAATTAAAAAGCACTCAACTCTAATCAAAGTCTACTATTCATTAAAAATATTAACTTTCCAAAAATTAACCTAATTTAAAAAGTCAACTCTCCGGTCAACCGTAGTTCAATAACTAGGGCCCGAACCTCCAAAAATCATAACTTTGCCTAGAAAACTACAAATTCAACAAACTAACAGTCTAATTACTCATGGTAAGGTCTAGTATTTAATAAAATACTAACTCCCTTAGAACCAACCTATTTCTAAAAATGACCTTTTTTTGAACCCCCTTAACCTAGCAGATAGGCAGACCCCGGATCTTCTAAAATCTGCTAATGCAATTTAAACTTTAAATATTACTATCCTTAGGATTAAAACGAACTAACCAACCAAACTAACTAAAAATGGACCCTAATTTACTAATATTTGAACTTTAACCAAATCCTCCTTTTCAAACCTTCAACAAATATTAACACAAAACAACTCAAACCATCTACCCAATATATGACCTATCCAATGCCACACAAACTTTCTACACACACATAGAATTGATTGTTAGGGCACCACTTCTAGATCTAGGTTAGGCCGGTGTTCCCTTTCTCAGTTGTTTTCTGTGTTGTGATCGCTCTTGCATGTGGCACGTGTGTTGTTTGTGTTGATTTGATGTGAGTGTTTATTTTATTATTGCACTGTATTTTGTTTGTGATATTGATTGTTTGTGCGTTAGATCTACCCCTAGGCTAGGGACGTTTTATACTGACTCAGTCTTATGCAGGTGGCCATGCTCACGCAGCACTAAAATAAACGGGGGCTAATATGATAAATCATGAATTATAAATGCTTGCTACAGGTGCTCCAAAATGCTTAGCCCCCAAATAAATAAGAGCGTGGCCAAGTGTGTTTACTTTTCTGTACTGATATAACTACTTGTGATGTGATATATTAAACTGCTTGAGATTTTCATTAGGATAACCTTGCAGGTTCAGTTTGAGTCTAGATTTTTATTTTTCATAATGTAATTTATAATTCATATCGAGTTGTGAAAGTCTTTAAAGGCAAGGCATTTCAAATACTCGGTACCCAAAGAGAAAAAGAAAAGCCCTTCATAGGGAATTTCTTATTCATTTGGGTACCCCTTCTGGAGAATGACCCAAAGGAGGATGATCCGAAGGAGGAAGATCTGGAGGAAGATGATCCATTCAAAGATGAAGATTTGAAGATGAAATGCCTTACATTTAAGACTTGCGTCATTCAGTAGGATTAGAATCCAGGATGTTGTCGGTGGGGCCTGGCCACCATTACTTTTCTGCAGACCCTGGGTTGTACTTATACGACACTTGCCGTGGACTGTGGACTCTTTCTTACTCTGCTCTGTGGATTTATATTGATTTGTTTATTTTGTGTGCGTAGTAGAAATTGCCTGCTTTTCTTAGGTTTCTTTCTTGCATGTGCTTGGCCTGATTTCGTTAGGCTCCTTAGGAACAAATCTTTTCTACTCGTAATAAAATTCTAAAATTTTAAGAATTAAATAATATAGAAACCTAACGAAATAGCGAATAGCCGGAACCGTCCGAGGTCGCATGCATAGTGATGCATTCTCTCCCTCCTTGCTATAAGACACTTCCCCGCCTGCAGGTAGAGTCCAGATAATCCGACCTATGAGGATGAGGTGCTGGATCTGGGGAAGCCTAGTCTTTTCTAAAAAACTATTTTATAAGCCTTTTTTAAAATTCTATGCATATTCGATTTGAGATCATTAACCAGCATGCATTGCATTAGAAACTAATTAAAGTAAAATTTTAATTGCATTAGTCTTAGGAGCATACACCCTACATAAGTCCAGGGCCAGTTAGGAAACTCTTTAGACGTCGGCCATACTTCCGATAACCAAACTACCTACCCATCTTTCATGAAGACTCTGACAGCATGGATTTTATACGCTTAGGTGGTTAGCTGGCTTTCCTTTTCAGGCAGGATATAAGCCCAGAATGCATTAGCTAGGACACGGGTGTTAGTGTTACGTAGAACACTAAACCCACCATAGATTTAGGATTCAAGGCTACTATTGTTCCGTAGTACGCCTCATCAGTAGGTAGGTTTTCTGTCTTCCAGAGACCATAAGCCCTACATATCTGCATCACACTGATGACGCCACCTCCATCCTTCTCTCCTGCATGCTCTGAGTGCATGACTTTTAGTTTCTCCACTTTCTTCTCACTACCTTAGTCCCTCCGGATGCTGATGTGAACCGTGCATGTTGACTAAGCCAGTTTGAGCCCTTCTTTTCCTTTGAGTAGGATTTCCTAGTCTTCGCCCTATGTGCCAATCCCAATTTGGGAAGAATAATGTAGAATCCTTAATCGAGAGTTTTCTCAGGCCCCAGCTTGAGATGTAATTAACCACGGGGGCTTGCGCCCGTGGGAAACCGAATCCCACTCTCAAATAAACCCCATTCGAGCTAATGTATCGGGTGGGGGAAACCCGTTGTGATTAGATCGTACATATTGTTATCCATCAGGGTGTGCTGGTGAGAGCCACTATCCTCAATGGTTAATCGTATGCATGATCGAATCTGCCCTCCCATTGGCAACAGATACCGTCTCCCCTCGCGGGGCAATGGTGTTTGTTGTTCCTTTCGGAGGTCCACAGGTTTCTGGCGACCACGGTGGGACAGGTTTCTCTCTCCATCTTTGGATTCTATATTATTCTTTCTTGTGTGTACTCCGGGATTGGTACTCCTTAGATTAGGTTCGTACTACTCTTAGTTAGGGTCATTTCTTAGTTAGGATCATTTCTTTTTCTTAGTTAGGGTTTCCTCCTAGCTAGGTTTCTTTCATTCTGTTCTTCTTAGTTAGGGTTTTCCTCTAGCTAAATTTCCTTCTTTCTGACCTTCTAGGTCATTCCGTCCCCTATCCATCATTTCTCTTCTCTTTATTTTTACTAATCATTTGAAATCTCTTTTGTTCTTCGTTTGCAGAGAGTGCTATGGCTTCCTTCGTGCCTTCTGTTACCTTTCGCTTTGGTACTGACGCCCAGGTGACACTCCCTGAGTCCCTGCTAGCCAGTCCTCCTGCTGAAGGAATCACTTTTGGTTCCTTCACCGACTCGGCCTTTGCCACTCTTGGCTGGCCAACCCCGACTGAGGCTGCTGCCTTTTCTCCTCCTCAGAGGAGAGCTCGCGCAGCCATGCGACCTTTTGGACGTCCAGTTGCTCGGCGGACAGCCCAGGCACATACTCGTCCTACTCCTGTTCTACCTGTTGCTCAGACTGCCCCGGCTCCTCAACGCCGGCAAGCAGTAGTTACCCCTGTTGTTGTTCCGGCAGAGGCAGCTCGTGTTCGGGTTCCCCCTCCTTCTTCCTCTAGGAAGAGGGGTGCCCAGACCGAGACTCCTTCGCCTTCCTCCCGTCGGGTTTCAGCTTTCGCTCGACTGTCTCACCTAGAGACTCTCGAGCAGACCCCGACACTTCCCGTACTTCCTGTTCCCCCTGTCGCTTAGGTAGTGGGTTCAGATGTTGCTTAGTCTTCCGCCTTCAGCCTTGGGAGAAGGGCCCGAAGGAATAGAAACCGTAGACTTCGTTTGGCTGCATCCGAGACAGATAGACAACGGATGGCAGATTCTTTGGCTCGCCAGGAGCCGGTTCAGAGGAGAGTGGTCCCCGAGCAGCAAGCACCACGACCAGTTTCAGTTTCGCCCACCCCAGAGGTTGTAGTAGCATCTGAGATAGAAGCAGTTCAGGGAGGACGCTTCTCTCCACTGACACACAGTGGTGATAAGGAGGACGTCGCTCGCATTGCGTCGGCCCCTCCTATTACCACTACTTTACCACGCACTAGGGTCCCCAGGGATGATGCCACTCGAACCCTCTCTCAGAGGATTCGAAGCATTATCCGCTTAGCGCGGAGTCAAAGCCCTGTCAGTCAAGAGAGGTTACTCCGCCAGATTTCTCAGGCATTTGTTCACTTACAGAGGCAGAGGTACCAGTGGCGGAGAGGACAGCCGCCACGGCAACCAGTTAATTTAGTTCCTTCAGTTAGACCGTAGACAGTTGCTCCCGCTACTGGAAGACCCCCACGTCGTCATGGACGAAGACCACAGCTGGAGCTTACTAGACCTCAGTTTAGTTCAGTTATGATAGCCACTCAGCAGTCAGTTGTTCCCACTGGGTCCCGTCGTAGCGGACGGGTATGGAGACGACGACAGGCAGACTCTCCTGTCAAGGCAGTGCAGCCAGTTCAGATAGTTGGGCAGTTAGAGACAATTGTTCCTTCCGGATCAAAGGTAATTCCGATGGTCTACGATACAGTGGCAGATGTTGATGTTATAGTCCCTCCCGATGGTTCACCAGTCCGAGGAGAGGTAGTTTCAGCTCCTAGCCCCCGTAGGATTTCTTCCCCTATGGGTCCATATATGGAAGCGCTTTGTCAGACCTTCTTTGAGGAGGACATGCTCAAAGAGTCAGATGGAGATATACCGGTGCACCGAGTGTGTGTGATTACTAGACGAGGTCTCTCGGATGAGCAGAGAGAGGCAGATGATGATGGTGATGAGCAGGGAGAAAACGAGGTAGGTGGATCTCCCAGGTTAGTTGATACAGAAGCTACAGTTTTAAATCTTCAGACTCAGATGGCAGAGATGGCTAGAGCCATAGCAGCAATGACCGCTCAGTTGACAGCCTTGGGGGTCATGCCCCAAGTTGCGGGCGTAGGTACTCCTACTACATCCAGGGATGAACCAGTAGTACCACCTGTAGTAACACCAGACCCTATGGGAGTGGACAGGGTCCAGAGAGCAGTACCAGTGGCACCTACGGCAGTTACTTTCACTACCCCAGTTCAGAGTCAGTCAGCTCAGTTGTCAGCAGGACAAATTCAGGATTTGATTGCCCAGAAGGTTGAGCAGGCAATTTCCTCCAGGAAGTCTGGAGAGGTAGTCAGCAGGGGGAGACCTTACCTAGTTGAGTACGAGCAGGAGCCTTACCCCCCTGGTTTTGTCCCTCCTAGGTTTAGAGTTTTTGATGGATTTGGAAACCCAAGGCAGTATGTGGCTCAGTACCGGGCCATATGTTGCAACATATGAGGGAACGATGCTTTGATGTTGAGATTGTTTGTCAGCAGTTTAGTTGGGGTGGCGTTTTCCTGGTACGCTGACCTCCCCAATGACTCAGTTCGCACATTTGCAGAGTTAGAATAGCTTTTTGTTCAGAGATTTATCAGTGCTGAGCACCGGGTCACAATTGGAGAGTTAGTTGTGGCCAGGCAGCGGCCCCGTGAGACTCTACCGGATTATATAGTCAGATGGAGGAATCTTAGTTTGTAGTGTGAGCCCCAGTTACAGGAGCAGCATGCAGTAGAAATCTTGTTGAAGAATATAGATGGCCCTATAGCTCCTTACTTGAAGGGTTTTAACATTAGAACCTTTCAAAAGTTGTTGACAAAAGTGGTTAGTTTGCAGGACAGCATACCCGATGCAGTCCCTCCTAAGGTTGAGAGTCAACCCTCGCGTAGACCTCAACGACAAGAGTCTTCAGGGGTACCTCCGCCTAGGAGAGGGGAGGTACACAGTACCTATAGACCGTCAGATAAGGGCAAGAAGCCCTTAGTCAGTTCAGTACCACCACAGTCGTCGTACACACCTGGGCAGTCAGCAGTACAGGATAGATCCTCCCATAAGACTTCAGAGGGTCAGTTGTCCTTGCAGGAGAGGCTCGATAAGGAATATCCCTTCAAGAGGGAAAGTGTGCAAAAGATATTTAAATCCCTTGTTAAAAATAATATCATAATATTTCCATTTAATAAGAAGAAAATTGAAGAAGGACTGATAGAGCACCCGTTATATTGCCCCTTTCATCGGCATACTGGGCATGTCCTTGAAGATTGTTTTGTATTCAAGGATAGGGTGGAGAGCCTTATGGCTAGTGGAAAGATTCACCTGCAAGATAGTGATTTAGTGCGTCCTCAAGGCAAAGTGGCTCAGGATGTGCAAATGAATGCAAGCCCCAGTCAGTGTGATGATTGATAGCAGTTAGCAGAACACCCCTTAGTTCTGGGGGGAGTGGTAGCTCACACTCTCTCGCAAGACAATGGATATGACCAGACATGCAGTTCAGAGTTCAAAGACAGTTGAGAGGAGGCCTTGATAGGCCAAGTTGACAGTTGCTAGTTGAGCTCTTTTACCCGTTTCTTTTCTTTTATTCATAGTAGTGCTTATTGAGCACACTTCCTTTTTTCATATATTTAAAAAAAAACATAAAAAAATGAGAGAGAAGCTCTTAATTGAGCAAAATCGGTTGCCCTTGTCACAGGTGGAACCCGGTAAAACTCTCTAAGAGCTCAAATTCCCCAAGCTTTGCTTTTCCCCTCCTTCGAAGCGTCTCGACGGTTGCTTCAAGGATGACCCTACACTTGCATTGTTATGATTCTTTATGATTATAGTAATCTTCATTAGTGATGTGGTACATCTTGTTCTGAATGTTAACATCACTTCTTTGTAGGCTTAGATTTTTCTAAGGAAAGATCAGCCCCCTCTTCTACTCGCAATCAATAACTCACTTTCCCATTCATTTCCTACTCTCAGCTGCTAGAGTGGTCTTATGAATGTAGCGATGTTGCTTTCATCTCTCACAGGGTCCCACCAATCAGTGTGGGTGTTACTGCTGGAACTGTTGATGATTATTATCCTTATTCGTAGTTGTTATCCTCAGTGGTGAGTGTGTCCCCTCGCTACCTTGAGTTGTTTCCCTAGTTATGATGTAGTACATCTTGTCTCAGATATTAGCATCACTTCCTCAGGAGCTTTGATTTTCTGGCAGAAGATCAGCTCCTTGGTTTCTTTACCGACATAATTCCTCATTCATGTCCTACTCTTAAATAGAAGAGTAGTTCTATGGATGAGTTGAGATCACTCTCACTTTTCACAGGGTCCCACTAGTTTGTGTGGGTGCTACCGCTGTGATCTTCTGATGATTGTTAATCTTATTCATATTTACTATCCTCGGTGGCAGATGTGTCCCCTTTGCTACCTTGGGTTGTTTCCCCAAACGGTGATGTAGCACACCTAATGTCAGGTGTTAACTTCTCTTCTTTGTGAGCATTGATTTTCTAGCAGAAGATTAATGCCCTAATTTCTTTGTCTACATACTTCCCTATCGGGACCTGACTCTTGGCTGCCAGAGAGGTTCCGTGGATCTGTTGATGTTTTTTTCACTTCTTACAGGGTCCCCATCAGTTAGTATGGGTCCATCACTGTAGTTTCTTGATGATTACTTTTCTTAATATCATTTTATTCTTTATAGCGGGTGTGCCCCCTCGCTGATTTAATTGTTGCCCACCTGGGATGAGATTGCCCCTCTCGCCACTCTGCTGAGGGCGTATCTCTTCCTGTTGTCCCTTGAGGCATTATTCTGATGTTTCCCTCCTTTTCATGTGATATTAGTGTTGCCTAAGAAATTTCGCCGGCATTCGGATACTCGTGGCCACGACGATTTGTCCTCTACCACGTAGTAACCAAAGCGCTAGCTCGGGGTTCCTTAGACAACTTCTCCCTCAGAGTTCTTCTACTTACCTTTCCTTTCTCCCTCACATCCCTACACAGACCTGTGTTAGGTTTGTGTTGAGGTGACTCTTTTCTCTCCACATCACTGCAGGCATATGCGCCGGGTGATTGTGTTGAGTGTTCTTTCTTTATCCTACTGCAGGCATATGCGCCGGGTAGGGACTCTGCTGTAGGCACATACACCGGGCAGAGGTGACTTTTTCCTCTTCACATCACTGCAGGCAGATGCGCCAAGTGATTGTGTAGAGTGTTCTTTCTTTATCCTACTGCAGGCATATACGCCAGGTAGGAACCCTGCTGCAGGCACATACACAGAGCGGGGGTGGAGTTTTCTCTGATTGTCCTACTGCAGGCATATGCGCCGGGTAGACATCAGATTTTACTCTTTACTTGGTTGAGAGAGCCCCGACAGAGTCCCTGGGAGGGCATTCCTCACCACTCTTTTCCTCTGATTGTCCTACTGCAGGCATATGCGCCGGGTAGACATCAGACTTTACTCTTTACTTGGTTGAGAGAGCCCCGACAGAGTCCCTGGGAGGGCATTCCTCACCACTCTTTTCCCCTGATTGTCTTACTGCAGGCATATGCGCCGGGTAGACATCAGACTTTACTCTTTACTTGGTTGAGAGAGCCCCGACAGAGTCCCTGGGAGGGCATTCCTCACCACTCTTTTTCCTCTGATTGTCTTACTGCAGGCATATGCGCCGGGTAGACATCAGACTTTACTCTTTACTTGGTTGAGAGAGCCCCGACAGAGTCCCTGGGAGGGCATTCCTCACCACCCTTTTTCTCTGATTGTCTTACTGCAGGCATATGCGCCGGGTAGACATCAGACTTTACTCTTTACTTGGTCGAGAGAGCCCGACAGAGTCTCTGGGAGGCATTCCTCACCACTCCTTTTTCCCCGATTGTCTTACTGCAGGTATATGCGCCGGGTAGACATCAGACTTTACTCCTTACTTGGTCGAGAGAGCCCGACAGAGTCCCTGGGAGGCATTCCTCACCACTCTTTTTCCCTGATTGTCTTACTGCAGGCATATGCGCCGGGTAGACATCAGACTTTACTCTTTACTTGGTTGAGAGAGCCCCGACAGAGTCCCTGGGAGGGCATTCCTCACCACTCTTTTCCTCTGATTGTCCTACTGCAGGCATATGCGCCGGGTAGACATCAGACTTTACTCTTTACTTGGTTGAGAGAGCCCCGACAGAGTCCCTGGTAGGGCATTCCTCACCACTCTTTTTCCCTGATTGTCTTACTGCAGGCATATGCGCCGGGTAGACATCAGACTTTACTTTTTACTTGGTTGAGAGAGCCCCGACAGAGTCCCTGGGAGGGCATTCCTCACCACTCTTTTTCCCTGATTGTCTTACTGCAGGCATATGCGCCGGGTAGACATCAGACTTTACTCTTTTCTACAGCTTTTATGCAGTTTTGTTTTTACTGGTTTTGGTAGAAATTGACGCAAATTTCAAGTGGATTCCTCTTATGAGAGCATGTACACATGCTCTCTTAAGTTATTCAATCTTGTCATTTACTTAGAATTGTGTCATTTGTCCTGAATGTCATAGTTACACATTGGTGAGAAAGTTAAGTGGCTACATGTCTTCATTAGTGCTTCAAGAATCTTGTTAATGGAGAAAGTTTTGTTTCTTTCATGTGCATTCTGGAGATGACTTAAAATGATAAAATGACCTTACATTGCTATGAATCTTTTATGGGAACGATTTCTTGCTCTCCGAATTTTGTTGATGTTGGCGGGTAGTCCTTGCAATTAATAGGCTGTATCCTTCCTTGACTGCATGATCTTACATATCCTGAGTTTTGGGGAGAGTATTTCTTGACAGTTGTTGGAGCGTTTACTCTCAAGTCCCTTGTCTTCGCCATTTTTTTTGTGATTAATCTGAGTTTTTGGGCTGATTTTGTGGTTTGAAAAACAACAGCGAGCTATATTGCCTCCTTTCTTAAATTCTTTGATTTATGATAATGAAATGAACTTTGACGTAGGCCCTCTTGAAAGAGCTTGATAAAGTTGAGTGTCTTATTGTAAAACTTCACATGCATGCTTATGTTTCTACTACACTTAAGCTTGTCATGTTAATCTTGTTGCAAGAATTTTGTTGAAAAGCATTCGTAGCACTTGTTGCTGATTCGATAATAAGAGTTTTAGTTATGTTAAGAAAGATTTCTTATATGCTTATGTTTGGGTGCTACACTTGCATTCAATATCAATCGTTCGCGAGATTAAATTTGGATAGATCCTCCATGACTTTTATCGAAGAAGTTTCTACAGTTTTTTCTATAACTTTCCTCCCCGGTTTTGTGGGAGGTGTATGCAGTTTTTCTCTTGTTTTATACTCCAAACTGATTTGGAGAAGGATTATATGCAGTTTTTCACTGTTTTCATGTTCCTAATTACTTTGGAGATGAGTTATGTGCAGATTTTTCATAGTTTTATGCTCCAAACTGTTTTGGAGATGGATTAGAGGTAATTTTTCTATGTCCTCGTTGCTTAAGAGACTTGCAATATTATATGTTTTGGCATGAAATCGTGTTTACAAGTCCAAGTCAAAATTTCCTTTGAGACTTTTTGTGGCATGCAGCATGAGAATTGAAAATTTAGTGGAAGAATTCTAAAATCTGTTTTGTGTAAAAGAAAGCTTTAAAAGTGATTCTTTTTGTTGGAAAATATTTTATATTGGAGAGCTTTAAAGTTTTGCTTTGTGTTGGAAACTTCACAAACTTTCTAGTTGGAGAATTTTTGTAGATTCACCCCACGTTAAAGAAAGATTTTAGTGGGTTTTATGTTGAAAAGTTTTATGTTTTGCATCGAAAGATTTTAGTGGGTTTTATGTTGGAAAGTTTTATGTTTTGCTTCATTTGGAAGGTTCTTTGGATTGTTTTGGAGATTGAGGGCTTTATGAGTGGTTTTATGTTCGAGGAGCTTGATGTTAGATGACTCTTTCAGTTTCTCTTTTTATGGATGCATTTTCTCTCTTATTTGTTTTTGGTCTCAAAGGCGAGTTTCAAAAGAAATGTGAGTTGAAAGTTTTATTCGGATTTTAGTTTCAAGATTGGGTTTTCTTCTCTGTGGCTTTGAGTTTTATACGAAAGTGATTTGGGTGATTGTGTCAAGTCTTTCAAGTGCTTTCTTAAAACGTGGGAACAGTAAATAGCATCCCAATTTTTCTTCCTCTTATTTGCATTTGGCTTAAATGCTGAATGGGAATAAGGGTGGGGCAAAGGCATGTTTGGACTTTGACAGGGCATGCCTATCAATGAGATGTTAACATTCCATAAAATAATAAATAAAGACCGTTTTTATAACAATGTGGGGAGATTTGGACGGTCCTGGAGATCAAACAGCCGAACTGACATCCCGACAAAAGAAGAGGTATGTTTTTATTTAATTGTACTCTATTTTGATTATCTGCATATTGAACATGATCCTGCTCTCATCCAATTTTCTTTCTTTTCTTTATTCTCTGGCGAGGTACTTATGGGAAAACAAAGGAGCTTTTTAGGAGCACTAGACGAAGGAGCTTGGACAATCGGATCCGAGCATCAGTCGCCCCCATTCATTCTGGTGGGGATGCTACGGGCGATACCACTGGGTCATAGCCCCCGGTGTTGTGAGTTTTCTTAAAACTTAGATAGCCTCTAGGGAACCCATCGGTGTGTACGTTCCCCTACCTTTAGGGCCCTGTAGAAATTTCAATTCTTAGGTAATTTTCTTCTTTCATTTTATTCTTAGATCCTTGAACCCAATTACACGTGTGTGAATGTCTAAGGGGTTAGAAACATCTCTTCATCTCCTATAACACTAGTGACACCTAAGGACAAAAATCAAGGACTGAGTCTTAGAGAACTTAGACTTAGAATGCATGTTCCCTTAGGATAGAGATATTGAACATAGAAAACTTAGTGACATGTTATCTTAGGGTTAGTTTCCCTCAATTCATTAATAAAACAATGAAATCAATCATAATCTAAATAAGAAATGCATTAAAACATTTAATCTTCAATCAAACTACAATCAACATACGAAATCACTAGGAGGTAAGACTTGAACATGAATTTGAATTAAATCTCGCTAACTTATTCATCATCCTTTAATTAAATATTAACTAAATAAAAATCATTAAAATAAACTTAAATTCTAGGAGTTATAAAATTGGAAAGCAAATCTAACTCTAACCTAAAGGACCTTATAATACCCAAACTTTGAAAATTCGTAACTAATTACAGAAAAATCCAAATCAAATGAATTAAAAAGCACTCAACTCTAATCAAAGTCTACTATTCATTAAAAATATTAACTTTCCAAAAATTAACCTAATTTAAAAAGTCAACTCTCCGGTCAACCGTAGTTCAATAACTAGGGCCCGAACCTCCTAAAATCATAACTTTGCCTAGAAAACTCCAAATTCAACAAACTAACAGTCTAATTACTCATGGTAAGGTCTAGTATTTAATAAAATACTAACTCCCCTAGAACCAACCTATTTCTAAAAATGACCTTTTTTTGAACCCCCCTTAACCTAGCAGATAGACAGACCCCGGATCTTCTAAAATCTGCTAATGCAATTTAAATTTTAAATATTACTATCCTTAGGATTAAAACGAACTAACCAACCAAACTAACTAAAAATGGACCCTAATTTACTAATATTTGAACTTTAACCAAATCCTCCTTTTCAAACCTTCAACAAATATTAACACAAAACAACTCAAACCATCTACCCAATATATGACCTATCCAATGCCACACAAACTTTCTACACACACATAGAATTGATTGTTAGGGCACCACTTCTAGATCCAGGTTAGGCCGGTGTTCCCTTTCTCAGTTGTTTTCTGTGTTGTGATCGCTCTTGCATGTGGCACGTGTGCTATTTGTGTTGATTTGATGTGAGTGTTTATTTTATTACTGCACTGTATTTTATTTGTGATATTGATTGTTTGTGCGTTAGATCTACCCCTAGGCTAGGGACGTTTTATACTGACTCAGTCTTATGCAGGTGGTCATGCTCACGCAGCACTAAAATAAACGGGGGCTAATATGATAAATCATGAATTATAAATGCTTGCTACAGGTGCTCCAAAATGCTTAGCCCCTAAATAAATAAGAGCGTGGCCAAGTGTGTTTACTTTTCTGTACTGATATAACTGCTTGTGATGTGATATATTAAACTGCTTGAGATTTTCATTAGGATAACCTTGCAGGTTCAGTTTGAGTCTAGATTTTTATTTTTCATAATGTAATTTATAATTTATATCGAGTTGTGAAAGTCTTTAAAGGCAAGGCATTTCAAATACTCGGTACCCAAAGAGAAAAAGAAAAGCCCTTCATAGGGAATTTCTTATTCATTTAGGTACCCCTTCTGGAGAATGACCCAAAGGAGGATGATCCGAAGGAGGAAGATCTGGAGGAAGATGATCCATTCAAAGATGAAGATTTGAAGATGAAATGCCTTGCATTTAAGACTTGCGTCATTCAGTAGGATTAGAATCCAGGATGTTGTCGGTGGGGCCTGGCCACCATTACTTTTCTGCAGACCCTGGGTTGTACTTATACGGCACATGCCGTGGACTGTGGACTCTTTCTTACTCTGCTCTGTGGATTTATATTGATTTATTTATTTTGTGTGCGCAGTAGAAATTGCCTGCTTTTCTTAGGTTTCTTTCTTGCATGTGCTTGGCCTGATTTCGTTAGGCTCCTTAGGAACAAATCTTTTCTACTCGTAATAAAATTCTAAAATTTTAAGAATTAAATAATATAGAAACCTAACGAAATAGGGAATAGCCGGAACCGTCCGGGGTCGCATGCATAGTGATGCATTCTCTCCCTCCTTGCTATAAGACACTTCCCCGCCTGCGGGTAGAGTCCAGATAATCTGACCTATGAGGATGAGGTGCTGGATCTGGGGAAGCCTAGTCTTTTCTAAAAAACTATTTTATAAGCCTTTTTTAAAATTCTATGCATATTCGATTTGAGATCATTAACCAGCATGCATTGTATTAGAAACTAATTAAAGTAAAATTTTAATTGCATTAGTCTTAGGAGCATACACCCTACATAAGTCCAGGGCCAGTTAGGAAACTCTTTAGACGTCGGCCATACTTCCGATAACCAAACTACCTACCCATCTTTCATGAAGACTCTGACAGCATGGATTTTATACGCTTAGGTGGTTAGCTGGCTTTCCTTTTCAAGCAGGATATAAGCCCAGAATGCATTAGCTAGGACACGGGTGTTAGTGTTACGTAGAACACTAAACCCACCATAGATTTAGGATTTAAGGTTACTATTGTTCCGTAGTACGCCTCATCAGTAGGTAGGTTTTCTGTCTTCCAGAGACCATAAGCCCTACATATCCGCATCACACTGATGACGCCACCTCCATCCTTCTCTCCTGCATGCTCTGAGTGCATGACTTTTAGTTTCTCCACTTTCTTCTCACTACCTTAGTCCCTCCGGATGCTGATGTGAGCCGTGCATGTTGACTAAGCCAGTTTGAGCCCTTCTTTTCCTTTGAGTAGGATTTCCTAGTCTTCGCCCTATGTGCCAATCCCAATTTGGGAAGAATAATGTAGAATCCTTAATCGAGAGTTTTCTCAGGCCCCGACTTGAGATGTAATTAACCACGGGGGCTTGCGCCCGTGGGAAACCGAATCCCACTCTCAAATAAACCCCATTCGAGCTAATGTATCGGGTGGGGGAAACCCGTTGTGATTAGATCGTACATATTGTTATCCATCAGGGTGTGCTGGTGAGAGCCACTATCCTCAATGGTTAATCGTATGCATGATCGAATCTGCCCTCCCATTGGCAACAGATACCGTCTCCCCTCGCGGGGCGATGGTGTTTATTGTTCCTTTCGGAGGTCCACATGGAGAATGCTGGTGGTGGTGTTATTGTGGATTTGGTTACTCCTAATCCTTTGGGTTAATCGGGTTTTGTGAGTGAGGGTGATGGTCCGGTTGGATTGGCCGCATGTTCTATTGTTCTTGTGTCTCCTGTGATTCCTATTGCTGTTTCTCCTCTTTCTTTGCCTTCTATGGGTGGGTCTCCTGTTGTTTTGGTGGAGCCAGTTGCTATGATGGATTCCCCTATCCATGCTATTAATGCCTCTGATGTCGGTGTGCCTGCTGTCGGGTCTATTCGTTCTTTCCCTGATCTCTCCCCTGCAGCCCCTGCGCTTATTGATGCTGTTCGTTCTAGTTTTTCTCCTGTTGTTAATGGGGAATTGGTGGTTTATGGTGCTATGGATGGTGTCGCTTCTCCTAATGTGGCTCCTGCCCTTGTGGCAATGTCTGATATTAATTATTGTGTTAATCTTAGTGATAGTCCTATTGGTGATGGTGCGGAGTTGTCTATTGATAATTCTGCTTCTTTAGTTGATAGTGGTGAGGAAGCTTTGACTTCAGTTGGGGAGGAAGGTGTTGTGGAGCCTCTAGTGGATGTGCCTATTTCAATCATTTCAAATGCTAATATGTTAGCCCATGTTGCTAGAGATGTTAGGTGGCAATGTGAGCGGTTACATGATGACATGTCGGTTGATAGTGGGGAGGACTTTATTGATAGCACCCTGGTTACGGGCTCGTTCGATAATTTTGTTAGGCAACGTAAACGGAACTCCAAGAAGAAATGATTTTCTTCTTTTGGCAGTTTTTGATATATGCTTTTTGAATTTAGCCTATATTTCGTTGCTTTGGTTGCGATGTTGGATTCTTTTCGGATGGACAATGATGAAGCAGCAATGCTACATGCGCCTCGGATGGCCAGGGTTGGTTGGCAACCTTGGTGGCTCGTTGGATTTTTGGCTGCCTCTCAGTTCGGATGTCTTGTTTGTCCTCCATGGATGGCCCCTCCTTGGTAACTAGGTGTCAGTCTGAGTCCGATTTTCTTCCGATTTTGTCTATCCTACTCTTAGTTTACTTTATCATTGATTGTAATTCTATTGATGTGGCCCTGTTTGTGATCTTGTGTTGTATCTTTTTCTCTTAATGGAATTTCTTGTTTGGTTAAAAAAAAAATGTGCATAAACAAAGTTACAAAGATGAAATGAGAAGAGTGAGGGGGCCCACAGCCCACTCTTTTATTCGAGTCATATAATGTTTGCTTATACTCTTCAATAAAGTCTAAGAAGTCTTAGATAAATTATTTGGGACCGAAGCGATTTTTGAGCCGAAATGTTGACTGAACTCTTCGTCAAAAGTCTACAAATTACGTCGTTGCATGATTTGCGTGTTTTCGTTTTAGATAGATCCAAAGAAGAAGGATTAAACTGACATTTTTAATGATTTTTTAACAAGTAACGTAGCACTTTTCCATTTCGGAGTATAACGTTGCTGTACAGAGATATGTTTGTTACACTGGATTCCAATATCTTCCCAGATAATAATAAAAATAATAAGATTTTTATGACTAAGATTTTATTTGGGATTGTTTTTTTTTCTAAAACAAATTTGAAGTACAAAAAATTTTTGAATTAGAATTTTTATATTAAAAAGTTATTTAAAAAATAATAATAAAAAAGCTATCTGCCTTAAGAGGCAAGGCAGGCGAGCCGTATTGTAGTCAAAATTTACCAGATTTGCAGAGTGGGTCCAACTTGGAAGTTCATTGGGCGAGGTCTATATTTAAGCAAGATTTGTAGCTTAGGAGCGAGCTTTTAGATGACTTTCAGGTTAAACGACTTGTAGGCATAAGGCATGTTTTGGATTAAAATTTAGGTGAGAGTTGGTTCATGGTTAGAGGACTTGTACATCCTCATCCAAATCAATACAATTTGGCCAGCCAAATCCTAACAAAAACAATTTCACATTAATTCTCTTAATTTTTTTGTCCCTTTATGAGTAGCTGATAAATTCAAGATAACGAAACATATGATAACCCAATATGGCCTGGGTACGCCGATCTCCGCACTAGAAATGATCAGTACAAATCACTAATTTTATAGAGTGATCAAATTCACTAACGTTTCATATAAAAGGTTATGAATTTGAGCTATTAACTCATGGAAAGATTTGAGAGATATTCATTTAGAGGATTAAAAGCAGAGCCCATACTCCAACCTTTTCTTCTTTTGTGTTTTTTTATTTTATGTCTGAATGAAAAAAGAAAAAAGAAAAAAGAACTTCTTAACCCAGTCAAATACTTCTCTTCAACATAACATATGGTGAAATCCCAGATAAGTACAAAAAAAAAATCAGGGAATTGACTTCACCAAAGTAAAAAAAACTCCTTGCAGGCGACCAACCAAATTGCCACCTGCTTAGGTTGCAATTCCCATCTATCTATCTTGAGATCAATTATTATATTCATATTTCCCAACTATGTCATCATTTCATAATACGGAAACTTGCCATGAAATTCTCCTATTAATTTATCTGAATTCATTGACATTCTACTCTCTAAAAAACCACTTGTACAATGTATGATAGATTTCCACCTAAACATTTTGAGATTCACAATACCATATAAATATTTGAATTCATATCTTTAGCGTACCAATAGAAACATACAAAGCTGATCACCAACCTCCATGTTATTCAAACCAACCAATATAATTTCCCTTTGAAATTGCCAAGTTGAAGGAAGGATCCTAAACTCTTTATTATATATATATACATAGGCAAGTAAACTGCTCCTGAACAAGTATCTTTCCTTCTCTTTCTCTTTCGTTTTCTTTCTTTCCTTCTTTCTTCAGCTTATTGCCATGGAAATTGGAAATATAGTGGAATTCTTAAAGGATAAGAGTATTCTGATCTCTGGTTCAACTGGCTTTCTAGCAAAGAGTAAGTAGTTTATATTAGAAAGGTCATTCAGTCATTTCTTTGTTGATTTAGTTCTTAGATTATTTACTAATTATTTTTCTTGTGGATTTTTAAGTTTTTGTTGAGAAGGTGTTGAGAGTCCAGCCATCTGTGAAGAAGCTCTTTCTCATTGTGAGAGCTCGCGATGCCAGTTCAGCTGAAGAGAGATTTCAAAATGAGGTACAAACAATCTTTTTCTTTGTTTCTCATTATAAAATTTCATTCTAAAAATGTATTAATTATGTTTGATAGTCGTCTAAATTAGCTTGTTCCATATGTGGCTTGTTTCATATGGAGATAAATTAAATTCAAATAAAATTCCGTAGAAAGATGTCTACACTAACATATGATCTCTTTCCATTCTTTCATGTAAGATTAAAATCAACACTCTTACATAACTTAACAATCACTTACACGACAGCTGATCATAATGACCATATCCCCCACAAATAGAAGCATTTTAATATCATCAAATATCATACACAAAAAGCTCTCGCAACAACATGGAGCTTATCAGAGAGTTGCCCACATTTGAAATTTACTCGATCATGTTAGAAACCCTCCAAAACCACACAAGTTATAAAGAACATTAAAGACTCGATGATTTAACTATGGTACCACTTTTTAAAGAGCATGAACAAAATGAGGACCAAATAAGGCCTCAGACACTAATGACCAAACTTATTTCTACTCAAAAGATTAAAACCTATGATAAACGACACTCAACCACCAAGTACATATACATTAACATGATTTCAACTATATGAGATAAGTCTAAACCCAATAACCTCATATGCCTTGATAAATATTTTTTTTGCAAGTCAGATTCAAATTTATCCTCTCTCTTTCATAAGAAGACCAACCAATTCGTGAGACAATTCAAACTATTAAAATGGAGCTAAAACTCTAGCTAATTTAATTAATCAAATTTGAGCTCAAGTTAGCTCATCTCAAGCAGAATAAGAAGAATTTTGCCGAGCCATAATGCTTATCATGTCTTTTATTCCTTTTCTTCTTCTTTTTCTTTTTCTGAAGCATAATAAATAACATGAATTTTACTGAATAATTATTGTCCTGCCATTAGGTGATTACCAAGGATCTCTTTCAAGCTCTTAGAGAGAAACATGGAAAGGAATTTGATTCATTTATATCCAACAAGATTTCTCCTATTGCTGGAGATATTGCTGATGTGAATCTTGGAATTAAAGATTATAATATCAGAGAATATTTGTGGAAGGAGATTGATATTGTTGTTAATGTGGCTGCAACCACAAACTTTTATGAGAGGTAATAGTAAATTTGGATTTGTTTGAAATGCCCAAATAAACATGGTGAGAAGTATTTCTTGAATATATATTAATTATCAATATTTTTCATCCTGTAATTTCTAGATATGATGTGGCTTTGGGTATCAATGTAATGGGAGCCAAAAATGTGTTGGACTTTGCAAAGCAGTGCACTAAAATCAAGATGCTTTTACATGTTTCAACTGGTGAGTACAAAACCAATGTTCTATATTTCTAGATTTCAAACACGGAAGTTATCTCATATAACGTAGCAATTTAAATGCAAAAGCAAAAAAAATTCCAGTCCAACTCAAAAATAAATATAGGAAGGGTAATTTGTTAAAAGATTTAGAGTTAGTAGTGGAATCAAAGAGGGATTGAGGGTCACGCACATCTCCTAGATTTAAAATAAATCCTATATAGCTATCTATAATATGGAATATTTACCCTTAATAAACTATAGAAATTATTAAAACTTTTGCTCTCCTAAAATTTGCCATCAAGTTTTTCATCCCCTCCAATTTGAAATCATGATTCTGCCATTAATTAGAACCCTTTAAGACTCACAATACTCACCATGTTCTTCCTCGCTAATACTGCATTTGTGGCTCTCAGCTTATATTGCCGGTGTACAAGAAGGAATAATAACAGAGAAGCCGTTTCATTTTGGTGAGGCATTGAAGCCAGATTTGAAAGTAAACATTGGAGAAGAGCTAAGGCTTCTAGAAGAAACAAAGGACCAAATTCAGGACGAGAAGAAGACAAAGGAAGCAGAAAAAGAAGCTATGAAAGAATTGGGTATCAAAAGGTATCGAAAGTTTATGCATTGCATATTATAGTCCTCATTTGACTATAAGATTTATTTAAGAAAAAAATTATATAATTTTTATTACTGCATAGGGACGTTATTTACCTGATATGATTTGTTTCTATCATCTTAAAGGGCTAGAATTCATGGTTGGCCAAACACATATGTTTTTACGAAGGCAATGGGAGAAATGCTTCTTGGGCATATGAGAGGAGACCTTCCTCTTGTTATTATACGTCCAACAATAATAACAAGTATTTATAAAGACCCATTACCAGGTTGGATTGAAGGAGCAAGGTATAAATATTATTGATTTCAAGAAATATTAACATGCATCATGTACTTTATCAAGAGCTAAGCCAACATTTTCTTGATGTTTCAGGACAATTGACAGCATAATAGTTGGTTATGCAAAGGGAAATATTTCATCTTTCCTTGGAGATCCTCAGATGTCAATGGATTTAGTAAGTACTCTATATATTTCCCATACCAAAATCATAATAATAATAATAATAATAATAATAAGGATATGATAGCTGCAATGGTATTACTTATATATCAGCAAGACAGGAAAACTAAAAAGTACTGAAAATCTGAATCAGATACCTGGAGACATGGTGGTGAATGCTATGATAGCTTCAATTGCTGCTCATTCTAATCAACATTCTCAATTTATATATCATGTGAGCTCATCTGTAAGAAATCCTGTAAAATACTCTACACTACTTCAATCTGGATTTCAATACTTCACGAAAAATCCTCGAACTACAAGTGACGGAAAGACAATCAAGACAACAACGATTCAAGTTATGAAAACCATGTCAGATTTTAAGAGATACATGTTTCTTCGATACCGCCTGCCATTAGAGGTATGCAATTTTTTTACATATTCTTCTGTTTTTTTTTTTTTTTTTTTTTACAGAAATGCATAAAACTGTTAAAAATAATTTAAAAATAAAAACAACTCATAGAAGTCATCTAGTCTTTATTACTTTGCTTTGCAGGGATTTCGCTTGCTGAATCTAGCCTGCTGTTGTTTGTTCAATCAACGATTTAACCAACTCTGGAGGAAGTACAAATTTGTGATGCGCCTTGCTGAGCTTTATGCTCCCTATGCCTTTTTTAAAGGATGGTAAAGTCACTCAAAAGATGTTTTAAATCTTACTTTACTGCTCATTTGATTAGTTGTAAATGTAAAATATGTTTTTTTTTTAAATGATGATTTGATTTTCACTTTTTCTTAAAGTTTGAAATTAAAAGCATCTTTTTTTATTTTTTGGAGAATTTTGAAAAAGTTTGGAGAGTTTGAAATTAATATTGATGCCTGATTTCATCTAATAAATAAGTCTAAATAAACTTCTGATCATTTTGGGAAATAACTGCACTTAGTTGTAAACTAGGCACTTTTTTAAGGATAATATACATGTCAAGTTACATGAAAAGAGAGAAAGTAATCTACTTTATGATTTTATTTGGCAATTCAATTATTCATTACTGGTTGAGATGCAAGGAATTAAATTACAAATGGTTATTAACCCTATTCATGATTGCAGTTTTGATGATGCAAACTTGGAAAAGTTAAGGATGACAACTAGGGACAGCATGGAAACCACCTTGTTTGAATTTGATCCTAAGCACATTGAATGGGAAGATTACTTCTCTAACATTCACATCCCTGGCGTTCTCAAGCATGTGTGCAATTAGCACAACTTCAAAGATTATTTTGTATATGCCATTTGTTGTAAAACTATGTAATCAACTGAACCATGAATAGCATTTGCATATAGCTAGCAAAATTTATTTTTTCAAAACTCAGTTATTCATGTAAACTGCATTGATATTACAAGTTCATTAATGTATTTTTCATTGATTTAAGTTATCAAGATATGCAACAATATTGTTAATAAACTGTTGAGTATGGAATGGAGTAAATTGATATTATAAGCTCGTTGAAGTATTTTTCATTACTTTTTTTAAGTTAATGATTGTCATTTGAGTTCTGTGATATTTTGGATTGAGGAAATAATTTAAGCAGTCTGGATCATAAAGACAATGAAGGCCAAATCTGAAAAAAATAGTTAGAGGGAGAAGGAATGTTGATCCTCTGGGGTGAAGCCCTAACATGCCTTCATATCACAAAATAATGAATGACTCCTAAGGTTGGTATTTGTTTCATTTTATCTCACTACTAGGCTACTAGCAGGACTCAACTAGAAATATCAAAGACCCTCGAAAGAATCTCAAGTTGTTTGGGGTGAAGATGTTGGATCATACCAACCCAGATGATGAAAAACAATTTTAGATCTTCTCTAACATTAGAATAAACGAAAAACAAATTAAGAAATATTCATTGGATTTTTTCTCAAAGTGACATAAGAAGTCAAGTTTAAATTATTCCCTCCATTTTGTGAAACAAAGCAGGCGAGCTATTCCCCTTCTCTCCTTCCCATCAGACCGACGCTCATCTAGTCACGCCGGTGGAAACCTACGAATACCTCTCCCAATACGACAGAGGTTGGAGAAATTTCTTGCAAAGCTTGGCCCGTCGTTTCTCTTTAGGTATTTTCTTTATGCAGGATAATTCCTTTAATTTTTTTCCATTAATTACTGTACTCGCAATTAAGGATCAAAATTACGGATTAAAGATCAAAATTAATCATTCTGCTTTGGGCTCATAGTTTCCTTCAACTCGTTGCTCCCAGGCAGCGGTGAGAGGTGGCTCCGGCAGGGTAAGAATCCCTGATTGGTTCTTCGATCTGGTCTGCTGAGATGGATTGGATTGATGCTGTGGAGAGATGTGATTAAATGGAGAAGAACAACAAACCTATGCAAACATAACGAGACATCAAACCTAGGCGTCTCCCTTATCAGGCCATTACCCGTAAAAGGCGTTCTAATGTACAAGAAAACATCAAACCTATACATTGAAATGGAAAAGAACAGCAAACCTAGGCGATCTATCAAGGTGGGGAGGCCGAAAACCATTCCATGCGAAATGTTGTTCTCGAAGATGAAAAAGAGACGGTGAAATGGAGAATAAAATACCTAGCCGAGCAAATCGACGAGCCGACCGAGCGAGGGAGAAGCGCTGAGGGCGAAGCAGAAGTCTCGAAGAACCTCTTTTCGCGACCTGGTTTAGACATGCTAAGGTATTTAGGTGATAAAAGTGTAAAAATTGAAGTTTGTGTCTGAGATAAGTAAATACATATGTTTTAAGTGTTATGTATGTAAAAATTCCTAATAAAAATTTCAAAAAAAATTGAAATACCTTGTATCTCCTATATATCTGCCCTGATCAAATACCTGAAATCCCTCAGTGCTGAGATGTCGCTTCCCATGAATATCACGTCTCGAACGCTGCTTTCGTCTCGAGTGACGAGGCCTCGTCATTAAAATGAAGTCATGAAGCCTTCGTTTATTTCTCTGCTTCCACGCACTCAAAACCCCTCTGCCCGATCTTCCTCAACCCGCTTCCCTCACAACCCATCAACCTATACGAGAAGATACCAACTCGACAAGGATTCCTCGCACAGCTCAGATCCTAATTCAGCATCCATCCCCTTCATTAAAGCCCAGCCGCAAGATCCCGTCTCCATCTTCAACAACAAGCCGGAGATACCAATCCCGTGACCGCGACGCCTGGGCCAATCCTCAGTCCTTCTCGAATGACTCTTGCCGATTGAGATCCTCAACCGCCACTACAAGCCCGATGCCTAATTCCACCAGTTAAGGCCGACCGACCCTCTACGAACCTCACGCACGACCCCGACCTCGAACTCCAATGAGCTTCCCATTCGCGTATCCTCCCTACCTTCCTGATCTAGCCGAAACTCCTCATACAGCAACAGCTGACCCGTCTAACCCGATCCTACGCCAGATCCATCCACCGAATTGCTCCAAATGATCCCAAGATGCCGGCCAAGTTCACAAACTCCAACATGCACCTCTCGACCCGCATGTCCAACCGCCGATCCAGTAGGTAACCCGTTTGACCCACGCCTCTCAACCCGCACGTCCAGCCGAGGAAGGGGGAATACGTCTGTAAAACCCGAAAATACTAAATCGAGCATAACTACGTGTTGCAGGGCACTACGACGAAAATAGTCAAATTTTAGAAATTGCCAGATTTTGATGAAATAAATTTTATAAAATTCTACATTTCGACGAAAATAGTCAAATTGTTTATCGTTTTGATATAAATGACTTAAGGTTAATTTCTCATAATTTTTAAATTAAAAATAATCAAAGATTATTTAAGGATAAATGACTAAATAGCCCATCCCTTCTCTAAAGAAAACAAATGCATGTAAGGGCACATGCGTCTTTTGGCTTTCCCCAACATCCCAAAGAGCTTAAGGGACCGAAATATTCGATCCCTTCTTCATTTGTTCGGCCGAATAAGGGAAAGAGCGAATGAGAGAGCGAGAGGGCGACAGCTAGGAGATTTGGCGAACGGCAACCGACAGTTTACGGCAGTGGCTTTGGGAGAAATTCAAGAGAAATGCTTAGGGAAGAAAAAAGGTATGTTTCTAAACCTAGAAATTTCTCATTTTACTTAGATTTCATGAGGTGAAAATTTTAAGGTTTCTCCAAAACTTAAAATTTTTCAAGGGGAATGTTAAGGAAAGTCTGAGGATGGATTTTAACCACAAATTTGAAGATTTCCTCAAATTTCATTTGGTTTTCAAAATTTTGGATTTTTCCAAATTTTGAATTCTATAAAAATTTCTTAACTAATATTATTCTAAATGGTCTTAGGAAAGTTTTTAATGGTGAAAATTAGGGTTTTCCACAAATTTTCAATTTTCTTAATTTTTAATTTAAAATAATCTGAAAATGCTTAAGCCCTAATTATTAATTAAGTGATGGAGAGGTTTCGGCATACTAATATGATGAAATTAATGAAAATTTGATTTCCAAAAATTATAGTTTTAAAGCAAAATCGAAAATAGAGATTATTTTAATTTAATTTAGTAAATAGTAAAATATTAAAATAGAAAAACTATGGATTTAGACAATAATTGGAATTATAAAAAATAGTGATTAATTAAATATGAAAATAATTAATATTAAAATATTAAAGAAAAAAGAATTATGTTTAATGATTAAGTAATAAAGGTTTGCATTATTTTAGGTGTTGGAAATAGGAGAAGATAGACGCGACAAGCATAAACGACATATTTCACACATATAAGAATTATTGCTTATTGAGGTAAGTACTTAAACTTCTTTTAATTTCATATTTCTTCTTCTCTAAATTTTATGAAAAATGACTTATGTTTTAGTATTTTTATTCAGTTGAAAGTAGCATGTTCTTTCCTTACATACTATGTATTGATGCAAGAAATAATGAATAATGTAGCACACTCCTTTAGTTCTTTTCAAATGCATATATGTAGAAATGCATAAAAACATCACATTAGATAGGAATATATGGTTGAATGAATGCTATTATATCTCTTACGATAAATAATGCATGAAAGAATGTGTTTGTTGACACGGAGTATCCATATGATAAAGGGCTCTTCAGAGCAATTGGTAAAGGGCACTTTGGAGCAAATAGTAAAGGGCTCTTCAGAGCAATCGGTAAAGGGCACTTCGGAGCAAATAATAAAAATGAAAGCAATGATCAAATTAAATATGTATCTAATCAGTACAAATTTTTGATACTTCTGTTATGCGTGTTTGAGATATGGATAAGTATTATATGCATAAAGAGCATAAAGGAAATTATAAAAATGATGAAAAAGATTATTGACATGTGAAAAGAAAAAGAAAAATGGTCATTTAGGATGACATACAGAATAAGCATACCGATACGAATGCATGACATTTATATTATTTCTTTCTTTAATTATTTATGCACTGAAATCAAGGTTCTGAAAATCGGACCGGACAATGAACCGGAAGAAGGAGAGGTTCACGGTTCGACCGATCGAACCGAGGTCGAACCGGATGACGTAATAAATAATATTATTATTATAAAAAATTAATAAAATTAACAGAATAAAATATAATTTAATATAAATTATTGCTAATTTATATTACATATTTAAATTTAATTTATAAATATAAATTATTTAAAAACTCATAATATATAATTATAAATATAATTAAATATTTTAATATAAAAGTATTTCATTTAGTAACATAAAAGATTTTTAGAGGTGAAAAATAGAAACTTTGCAAATTTTTAACATAAGAGTATTTCATTTGGTAAAAATTAAATATAATTAATCAAAAAAATAAAATAAAAATTTACCAAAAAAACTACAAAAATTTAATATTATTCAAATTATAAAAATTACTTATTTATATTATAATTTATATCATATAATTTTTACTCATGAAAAGAGCTATTAATGTAGAATCCACATAAACTTTATAATAGATATAATAAAAAATATAAAAAAATAAATAGATAAAAAATAAATATTATCAACTAAAAAAAATAAATATTATTCATATTATAAAAATTAATTTGAAATTATTAAAAAAAAATAAGTTGTATAGTGTGTATATGAAATTAAAGGTGACTTTTTGCTTTGTATGGTTTAGTCCCACATCACTTGAAAGTTTTGCTTTGTATATTTTATATAGCTTCTTACTTTTACTCATGATAAGAGCTCATATGGAATAATGAAGACATATGAGATTGTTGAAATTATAATAATCATGTGTTTAATTCAATTTAAGAGTTTTATATTAATATATTTATATTAATTATGATTAAGTTTAATATTTATTTACTATTAAATAATTTATTTAATTAATATTATTATAAAAACTTGAACCGGCCTTTTTTAAAAACTGGGACCGGATCGCCGGTTCACCGGCGGTTCTTCCCAAAATCGGCTGGTTTAAAGCAAAGGCGGTTTTTAGATTGGACCGGACCGGTCCACAGACCGGTTCACGGTTGAACCGGTCGGACCAGCCGGTCCGGTCCGATTTTTAAAGCACTGACTGAAATATGAAAATAGCATGCATAATATATTTTCCTTTTCTTGCTTTATGAAATTGATAGAAATACATGTTACCTGCTGAGCTTTAACTCACCCTAGTTGTGGGAATATTTTTTTAGGAGAACTTGCTAAGCAATGATGGATGATAGACTTTTCACTTACCGTCGTAAAGAAATGTAAGGAGATAGGTTTTTTGTTGTTGCTTTTATGTCATGTGATAGAATGTTAAAATATTATGAACTCCTTGTAATAGTTTTATATATTCAAGTTTTTATTTCAAGATGTAATGAAAATGTTGTTGGAAGTTTAGTGGCTCTTTCTCAATTATATTTGGATGATTATTTGAATATGTTTAATTGAAATGAAAGTTTTAAATGTTTATCATACGATCATCTGTTCCCGCCTCGTTAATTTAAGCTTATCGGGCTGGGTCGTGATAAAAATGGTATCAGAGAAAAAGTTTAAAATACTTATTAATATGAAAGAGCCACTAAGATGATTTTGTAAGTTATAAAATATATAGGGTGTAAGTTTTATGAAATATTTAAGATATGGTATTGCATTTCATATCAGGGCTATAGATGCTGAGCGTGATGCCACTGATGGCAACATTAGTGAAATTATGAGGAAGCTATCAGCTGTAGTAGAACCTCAAAATGGTAATAGCAATGCTATTATGGAGACATTCACTCAAATGATGGAAGCAATGACAAATGATTAAGAGCTCCCAAACTCAGGCTAGTGGCAGTGGAAGTGCTCCTATGGATAAGTACCTGAAGCTATTTCAAGATATAAGATCTCCTTTATTCTCAGATGGTGGATGAATAGAGGCAGAGAATTGGCTGATAAGGATTGAAAAAAATTACTGAAGGCATATCTTGTCCAGAGGATAGAAGGGTGACATTACCTACTTATACTTTTAAAGAAAAGGCTAAAAGATGGTGGCAAAGTAAGTTGCAGGAGACTTTTGGAGGGCGACCAAGTGGTCAAATATTATGGGGAGAATTTGTAAAAGTGTTTCTAGACTGGTTCATACTATTATCAGCTAGGAGGCAAATGTAGGATAAATTCATCAGGCTTGTTCAGGGTGATTGTCCCATCATTCAGTATGAGGCTGAATTTAACATGCTTTCCAGATATGCTCCATATTTGATACCAAACCCAGAAGAGAAGTGTCACCATTTTCTATCTGGATTAAAGGATATCATAAGATAGCATCTTATTCCTTTAGGTATTGAGGATTATTCCACCTTGGTAGAGAGAGCCAGAAGAATTGAGCTGGACTTATAAGCTATTTAGAGGAGGGACTTTCAGAAAAGAAAGTATGAGGACAAGCCAAAGCCCACTCAGTTTCCTCAGTATTCTCAGTCTAAAATGTCTATTTGAAAGAAACACAAACCCAACATTTCTGACAGTAATATTTCTGCTACGTTATGTGATAAGTGTGGAAGGACTCATAAGGGTGAGTGCCTCTCTGGTACCAATACCTATTATTGGTGTCATCAGCCAGGACATATGGCAAAGTCTTGTCCTATTTTGGGACAGCGATCTACTACAGAAGCTAGGACAGGTGGTCCTATTCATATGAGGATGGCTGGCAGACCAAGAACTATGGAGTCTACTGCATCTGCTCCATCTCAGGGTCAAACTCATCCGATTGTTCAGCCACGAGTTTATGGATTATCCCAACAAGAAGCTAAGGACTCTCCTGATGTCATCACAGATATGAAATTTATTTAATTGCCAATAAATTTTTTTATAATAAATGGATAGAATGAAAGTTATATTATATTATCAGGAATAATTTTTATGAGTAACAAGCCTGTTAAAGTATTGTTTGATACTGAAGCGTCACACTCTTTTATTTCAGAAGATTTTGTTAGATTTGTCAATTCGTTTCTTTCATTTATGCTTAAGTCATTATCAGTATTAATGCCAAATGGAACTCAGATGAAAACTAATAGAAAATGTCATGTGAAATTAACAATCGGTGATAAAGACTTAGAAGCATATCTCATTATATTGTCATTATCTGAGTTTGATACAATCCTAAGCATTGATTGGTTATCTTGCCATTTCTTGATGATAGATTGTAATAAGAAGGAAACTTAAATTTCAAGGGGACAGACGGATAACATCCGTTTTAATTTCATCTTTGAGGGCTTATCAGTTATTGAGAAGAGGACATGAGGGTTTTTTGCCTATGTTAAGGATGTGAAAAAGGAAAAAAGAAATTAAATGATATACCAGTTGTGCAGTGCAAGAATATCCAGAACTATTCGCAGATGAGTTACCTGGCTTACCTCCAAACAAAGAGATTAATTTTTCTATTTAACTGGTTACTGGAGCTAAACCTGTTGCTAAAACACCTTATACAATGACAATAAAAGAACTGAGGGAATTGAAGGATCAATTGCAAGAATTACTTGAAAAGGGATATATCATACATGTGATGTCTGAGAATGCTGTGTAGGTCAAGTAATGAACATAAGTTCGAGCCTAATCCTTCTATGTAAATAGATAAGAGTCGACACGGCTCAAATTATCAAACAAATATACAGTTGTAAAGCCAACCAGGATATTTATTTTATACATTCATATTTGAAAGTTCGATAGGGATGTTAAGCCCTAGTGAACTAGTCCCGAGGCTAACCAAGAGGGGGGGTGAATTGGTTATTTAAAAGTTTCACGACAATAATGAAAAATCTTTTCGATACTTAGCAGCGGAAACAAATAAACAACAGCGAAAAGATCAATCTCAAATATTCACCCACGCAGTTAATATCAAAAAGTAAAGTGCAGAACTGAATCAGAAAAGTAAACCAGATTTTATAGTGGTTCGGTCAACTTGACCTACGTCCACTCCCCGGAGCCTCCCCTCCGGGTATTGCACTAAATAGAAAGTGTCTCTCCTTTTGCTCTCACAGCAAGGCAGAGAAGCCTGTACAAACACCTCCTTTTCACCACACGGTGAGGCAGAGAACCTGACCTCCTTTTGCTTCCTCCTGAAACAGGCAGAGAACCTTCGAACTCCTTTTGCTTCCACCTGAAGTGGGCAGAGAACCCCGGATCTTCTTGCGAACAATCCTCCCACGATGAACACCGACTAGACGAAAGACGACGAGCGAAAAACATGACTCTAATCCGTGCTTGGAGCAACCTTAGTGAATCCCTCACTAACTCCCCCTCACAAGATCCTCTTTCTCTCTCCCAACTCTCTCTCTCTCTCTCTCTCTCTCTCTCTCTAGGGTTTCTCAGGGAAGGAAGGTGGCAAAAAGATTTTTCTTGTTTCAAGAAAAAATTCTTTTATAGGAGGGCTTAAAATTTGCCCTAAATCTCAACTGGCCGGCCAAGATCGTCCAGGACGATCGGTATATCGTCCTGTACGATCAGTTCAATTTCAGCTGTTTCAGCCTGGACGATCTGGCTCTTCTAGACGATCAGTAGAAAAAATTGTTCATACCGTCCCGTACAATCCTGCGATCGTCCGGGACGATTAGTGCAAATCGAGGAATATCGTCCAGAAGATAGTTCGGGTCGTCCAGAGAAACTTGTGCTGGACGACCAAAAAATGACTTGATCGTCCAGGATGATACGGGTATCGTCCTGTACGATTAGTTCAAAAAGTGCCCAAATCGTCCTGAACACAGTTCAGGATGTACAGCTGAAATGCACTAGACGATCATGATCGTCCGGGACAATCCGGCGATCGTCTAGGACGATATGATCGTATCAATTAAATATTAATTGCTTTCCTTAATTACTAGACTAATTTAGGTATGATTGTACTGAATCGTCCACGACGATACACGTATCGTCTGGGACGATCAGCCCAAATAACTAAAAATAAAAACTTGCCTAAGTTATTCTGGCGGCTGAGAATTTCTGATTTGAGCATATCGTCCCGTACGATCTAAAGATCGTCCAGGACGATCTGCTTAATCAGACTCACTTAACTTGGTCGCCCTAATTAGGATTTCTGTTTTGGCTTGATCGTCCAGGACGATGTGAATATCATCCAGGACGATCTGAACAAAAAATGAACAGAAACTCTAATTCACTCAATCTCTCCCCCTGAGTGTGTGTGTGCAAGGTTACTTAGCTCGGGGATCAGTTACATTATAATTGACTCAATAAAAAGAAAAATCATATATTTGACACACTTGGACCCGATCTTGAGTTAGCTTGATTTGCTCGTGATCTTTTGTGCCTGAAACGGGTTAGCCAAGCAAAATACACTGGAAACATGTTTGTCATCATCAAAATTAGATTTACAACAATATTAGTCCTTCAAGGCCTATTAATAGAAAAATTCATTAATAAAGGCATAAAGTCAATGATAAAACTGATCCTCTGTCAGCAAGTAGACAGAGTCGATAAAGCTTAACTAACAAAATGATAAAGTGCCCATAAACACCCCGATGGTGGGCATGTTGACAGAAAATCTCAACCAGAGAGAACTCTAAATATTCAAAATGCCTCTAAATTCTCATGAAATACACTCAATGATGTCAATGTTTAAAATTGAAACAAATTACAAAAATACTTAAAGCAAAAATATCCATCTACCCTCCTTAATAGCTGCCGAGGTGGACAAATCTAAAAATTCCTTCAGCTCATAAAGAGTAAATGTCTGGTCGAGAATATCACTAGGATTCATTCTCAATCCATCACTTGCCAGTAAGGATAGGAACATGTCCTCTAACCGGTGGTTTTTCCGCTAACTAACACCACAGGTAAATGGTTATGACCGGGACCCTCTGACCGGATGGTTTTGCCACTAAATGGCACTATTATATTACATTCATAATCAGAGCCAGTATGTTCCCTGACGATGCTAAATCATTGAGCAATGAATCAATAGGATATGATCGATAGGGCACAAAGGCCCTTTGTTAGCTAAGGTGAATTTAAATTTGTCCCTTTAGACAAATATTTGCCCCAGGTCTACAAAGTACCCTTGGACGAGCAACCCATGGCTGCCGACAATTATCCTTCTATTAGGTTGGGTCGACTACCTCTATGTAGACTAGGAACCATGATGACCCGGGACGACGGAACCATGGGATCTTGATCGAGTCTATCATCATTCCCCCTACCATCAGCTTTAAGTACAAGGTAGTGAAGTTCTAATTTTAAATATTAAATTTTAAACACCTAAACATGATGCGACTATACACCGGATACCATATATCTATTTGACGACTAGCCTTAATCGAATGTTCTCTCTCGTTATCGGGAGAGGTAATTAACTAGGGGCTTACGCTTATAGGAAACCTGAACTTAAATCATAAAGTCCTCGCAAAGTGAGAACAAAATCTATAGGTAATATTTTATTCAAAACCTAATCTGCCTTCTAAAAATTTGCCTCAAAGCATACTCATTAAAACTCTCCTCGATGGTTGAGGAGAGGCTAGGGTGCTAATTTTTGGAGCCCACAGTCTTATAATCATAAGAAGTGGGTGGTGAAGAAAACAACTTAATATCAACCTAAGAAAAAAGATTGAGGAATTTATCCATAAATAAAAGTAGACTTACATTTTTTCCGAGCAACCAAATGACAATTGCTTAAAGGAGAAAGGACCTACTGATATGTAAACAACCTCATAAATATTTTAATCATAGTAAATGGATATTATGAAGGCTAACAACAAAACTTATACCCTCTACATACATTTTAACTCTATTGTTGGCTCAAGAAAAATGGCACGAATGCATGAATCCCGCTTTATAGATGCAGGATTCCATTTCCCTTAAGCCAAATTGCAATTAACCAGATTTTTCCTGAAGATAATGTAAGGGTTTAATTAGATCTGGGGTCTTTACTTCCCATGAGCGCAAGCACTCATAGTTAATTATCCCTCTTAACATGTAAGAGAGAACTCTCGATTAAGGATGAATAAATTTTAGGTGATTTTAGTCTCAATTGTGGAAAAAATAGAGGTGAACCCGATCAAGATCTTATGGTTCCATCGTCTCGGGTATACCATAGATCTCAGTCTACCAATACTACAACCATTTACTGTAGTGTCCAGAGAATCTGATTAGCAGTCATGGGTTGCTTCCTCTCAGGGATTCCGAGTAGACTGAGGTGGTTAGATGTGAGTTTTAATTTTATTAGAGGTTTTGAGATTTACATCCATTAGAATATCCAAAAGTTAATTTGATTTGGGATTTTATAATTTCGTTTAGAAGTTACATAGAAGTTTAAATTGAAGCGGGTCTTACAGCTTCTTTTGGAAGTAGCCTGATTGTTTGAATTTGGGTGGTCGGGACTTACAGCTTTCATAGAAAGTAGCCTGTATGTTTAATTTGGAGTGGGGCTTACGGCTCTATTTATGAGTTGCCCAAAGATGATTCTTACAACCTAGCTCTACAGCAAAGCTGCCCGATGATTTAATTATTTGGGTAGGTCTTATGACTTCTCTTAGGAAGTTGCCTCAAAGACGGGTCTTATAACTTAATCCTTTAAATTAATATGCCCATGAATTTGAATTTAATTATTTAGATTTTAGGGTTATTGCCATTTATTTAATAATTTTCCTAAAATATGGGGCTTATTACTTCCCTTCAAAGTTGCCCGTTGGCGGGTCTTACAACATAATCATATAGACTAGGATGCCCAAGAATTTTGGAAGGTCTTATGTCTTTTATAGAAGTTGCTTAAAAGTTTCTCTAACATATAGGACTTACGACTTCACTTAGAAGTAGCCCGATAGCATATCTTATAACCTAATCCTATAGACTAGGATGTCCATTAGTTTTGAAGTGGATTGTTTGGGGTTTTAGAATCATTACAATTTGTTTAACAATTTTTCTAAAATGTGGATCTTACGACTTCACTTAGAAGTTGCCCGATAATGGGTCTTACAACCTAATCCTATAGACTACGATGCCCATTGAATAACTACAAGTGCTTTAGTATATTTTTGTAGAGAAACTATGATAGAAATTCTACATACTTTCAACATGGGATTAGTATCATAGTTATGGTATTTCAATGTATTATTTTAAAGATGAAATTCTCTCTTAAAGCTTTTGCCTTGATTTTCCAATAAGAGATGTTCGTGTGATTAGTCTTACAACCTAGCCCTATAGACTAGGATGCCCGGGTGAGGGGTCTAGGATTATGTTATTACCTAAACATTTCCCTCAGAGGTCGGACTTACGGCTTCTATTAGAAGTTGCCGGGTAGTGGGTCTTACAACCTAGTTCTTATAAATAAGGCTGACCAGGTTTGAATTTGATCATGTGTTTGTTGAATTGACACCAATTATTTGACACCATACGCTTGTTAGTGGTTTTAGTTGTTATGACGCTAGTGTTTTGCTACAGTACTTTGCTACACTAGTATTTTTTTTACTACAATATTTTTTTCTTATTATTTGGAAGCTTCTTTTCAATACCAGTAGTATGTTCTTTTTTACTGCTTTAGCATTTAATTTGATATTTACTCAATTATGTTGCTTAATGAATTTAATTTATTTATTGCAAGAGCTCGTGCAACTTTGGAGCTTTGTCCAGGAACACTAGGGAGTTTGTAGAACTGCGTTGGAGAATTGTTGAGTTGGAGAACTGTTGTTTGGAGAGCTTGTACAATTTATATGAGAGTTTGGAGAGTTTGAGTTGGGTCCGACTAGGGTAGTCGTCGAACAGTAACAAAGGAGCCGAAGGAGCCACTCATGTAATCTCTATACCTCCTGCAAAGCAACGAAGCCAAACAGCAATAAAGGGGCCAAAGAGGCGACCCATGCGATTTCTCTACCTCCTGTGAAGCAAAGAAGTCGAATAGCAACGAAGGAGCTGGAGAAGTGACTCGTGCGCTCTCTGCACCTCCTGCAAAGGAAACAAGTCAAACAACAATGAAGGAGCTGAAGAGCGACGCGTGCAATCTCTACACCAACTGTGAAGTAACGAATCCGAATAGCACCGACGAAAAGAGAAGATGCATGGTGAACCCTAGACGCCTCCTGCGAAACAACGAAGTAGAACAGCAATGTCGAAGTCGAAGGAGCGGAAGAAGCAATGGTGAAGAGAGCGTAAGTTCCCTTCTTCAGTTATTTGCCCCCTTTTATTGATTGACTCGTTGAATAGGGATTATGGAGATGAAGGGCGACGTCATTTGGCAAGGTGGGGCCGAATTGAGAGGCAACGAAGAGATGTTTCTCTTCAATTTTTTTTAGCCAACATCTATCTACACATTTTTTTTAAGCAATGATGTCAAGTCAACTCAATGCATAATTGGTTGCTGATAATAAAAAAAAATAGGTCTTACAATATAGTCCTAAACAAGACACATAGGGGCCCACTATGTGATATAAATATACAAGGCTGTTCTAGTCCTACATGCTGCCGCATCTCAATATTTACAACATGGATGTGTGTCAACAAACTTTTGTTGACTGAGTCCAATGTTTATAACCTAGGCTAGACTAAATGCCATGGTACCAATATGCTTCGAGGCCACAATGAATAAGATTCAATTTATTTTTTTTCCTAGAAAAATAACCAAAAGGCCACAAAAGTTACTGATTTTTTGTCAAATTTTAGCTTTTAATGTTTAACTAAAAAGTCTAGCACATATCTAAATAAATAAATAAAATAACAAGCACATTAAAGACAAATAATCAAATGTACTAAATCACTAGGTAAATCTATAAAAGCATTAAATAGAACACATGTGGGATTGAGAAAGGAAATGTTACGCATCACAAAACCTCACCGTCTCAATCTTTTCTACTATATCAGGGATTTTCCTTACGAGTATATTCATACCATGGAAAAGCTAAAAATAACCATTTTATTACATCGAATAGGTTACTTCATTAACCCATAAACATTACAACATTTAAATTAGATGGTCTTTCAAATGAAAAAATCTACAAGTTACTATTACAATAGAGCTGCGATGCACCGACACTTCTCAAAGAAGCATGCAGTGTTTGACACGTATCCGACACAACACACGTCTAACACGCTTCCAACACGTGTTGGACACACCGAAAATATGTCCAATTAAAAAATTATGAAATACAAATTGGACATGCGTGTCTAAAATATTTTATTAATTTTTTTTAAATATAATTTCTTGTATTTAAAATTTTATTTATTTTAAATATAAAAACTAAATTTTTTATTTCCTATCCACCACCAAATCAATTGTCCGCACTCAACACCCCATTAATCAAATATTCTCATTTTCATTTCACTTTGACAATCACGTCTGTAGTTTCACAATAATGCCTGATGTCATCTCAACATCGACGCCTGACGTCGTTACAACATCGATATTTTAAAACCATCTCAACATCAAAGTCTGACATTATCTTGATATTGATGCTCGACGTTAGCAATTTCCACACCCACAACTTGACAGCTCATCTTTGTTCGACGTTATCTTAACATCAACGACCAATGCCCTCTCAACATCGACGACAGACGTCCTCTTAACATCGACGCCCAATACTTACTGCATAACATCGATGCCCAACCCTTGACATCCTAATATTAATCATTTTAAGCACAAATTCTAGTTAAATGACTTATTATTTCTAAATTATTTTTAATATTATACTAATTTAATTTTTATATGCTATTTTAAAATATAAAAATTATAATACCGTATCCAACCCGTGTCCTATATTTTCAATAATTGACGTGTCTGTGTCTGTGTCCTATCCGTGTCGTCGTGTCTGTGTTTGTGCATGATAGGATATAATAATACAATGTCGATTCCATGAAGAAAATCTACAAGAAAAGTAAAGCAAAGGAGTACACATGTAAGTGTGTGTATATGTGTATGCAATGCATGCAATAATAATACAATATACGCAACATTTCTAATCCAAAAAAATAAAATCTAAATTTGTGTAATTAGGAAGACCAAGTGACATGAACCCACGAGATTTGAGTCACTTGCCTTAGGAATAACTTAGAGATGTTAGGAGATTTTGAAAAAGAATTTACTTGAATCTTCCTTCATTTATATTAAAATCACTAACTAATGTTTGAATCTAAATAAAATTATTGTAGATTAGGAAATTGAAAATATAGTCATACCTTCAGAATTCGAAATGCCCAAAAAAATGAGCTAAATTGGGTTTGGATCTGAGTTAACAAACTCAATATAATAAGATTCTACAAGATGCAATGGGGGCCTTAGTGATTTTCTAGGCATTTAAAAAAAATATTAATAAACAATTACATTTCCTGCATACAATGACTTAATATTTCCTTTGAATTAGCATTGTGTTGTCTAGACAAGCTCAAACGGTGACACCAAAATGCTGAAAGGCAAGCAGGCCTCTAACCCACCCCAAATCGCACGTGAGATGGCAGGATAAACCACGGACTATTAGACCCTACAATCCAAATAGTAACTGGCAACTTTGCTCAATATGCAATCTTTGCAAGGTCTACCTCTGGAGAATCTAGGGTTATCGATAGAGAGCTCATGAAAATAGAAGCTAACAATAAGAGCCAAAGTCGATGAGTAATGATTAAGACGAGTGCTCGAGTAAAAGTTGTCCTGAGCTGTCGATAGGTAAAGCTGGGGTGAAAAGGTCATCTTCCAATTAGATAACATGTCATCGTAGTATTGGATGATGAGATGTCATCCCTTTGCAATCAACATTGTGTAGTTCTATGGGAGATTGATAATTCCATGAAGCTTGCAAGCAAGAGGTATGGTGACACAGAGGTGAGGATAAATTGGCAACAATCCAATGATGATGAAAATGTGTGGTGCCTACCGAGTAAGGTCTTCTAACCTCCCCTAATTAGACATTAAGGTCTGCCTCCAAAGGAAGTTTTTCTAAGTACTCCTACAATAACTTAAAAGGCTTTCTAAGGTGAGTTTGATTGTTTCTCACTACAATAAGATGATAATTAAGAAAAGGCTGTTGAGTTGAGAACCCGACGATAATAGAAGGATGGCTAGGAAAGTGTAAACCGGAGAGGAATGTGATAAAACTAAATGAATATGTCAAACATATGTTTGTGAACATAGGGATCGAAAGCTAAATGACCTCACTCAATAGTGAGAAAGAATATGACAAGTAGGAATCAACGCAAGTACAAGGATGGTCAATATATGCAGGCACAGAAATGCGAAGGCATAAACGACGGGTCCATGAAATGATGGGTCTACAACTAATAGTATGCGCGCAGAGGTTGGGAAGATAAATTAGAGAGGTAGGGAGCCAGAATAAGGGCTTAAAGATGAAGCTGAAAGGTGAGAGATGACGACAACAAGGGCGATGATGAATTAACGACTCTCCTAAAGTTGAGAGAGATGATAACAGAAAGGTAGCAAATTAACTACTCACGCAAGAATGAAATACAAGGTAAGAGGGTGATAAGCAATAGCTGCAAGCAAGGAAGATAATGACAAGGTGGCGATGCACTGACTATTCTCATGGAGGTAATAGTGAGGTATGTAGGCGTGCGTAAGATTTGTTAATGAGTGAGAAAATAAAGGTGCAAGCATGAGCCCAAGCAAAAGCAAGAGCAACAAGGCTAGGAGCACAAGAGGAAGTGACCTATGAGGCTGGCAGAATGAGAACAAACTGTAGAATCTTTGAACTTTTGGTGTTCAAAGACAAACACGTAAGCAAGATTGCATAAGAGCGAACACACGTGAGAGTAATAATGTGAAAGAGATAGAGCTAGCATGAGAGAAAGAAATAAAGAAATCATGAGAGAGGCCGATGCAACTGTATAGAGAATAACCTGAATCAAATAAGGATTTAAAATCAGGAAAACATATGTTAGTCAAACACTCCAACCAAATAAAAATGGATCCCAAAAAAATGATTTTTTTAGCACAAATAACTTCCAATTTTTTATCCAAATAATTGAATTAATATGATCATAAATCAACTTGTCTTAAGAAGAGCTTGAGGCCTCCCAACTAAATCGACACTTGAGGTCAAACTACAAACAACTTGAGGTCAAACTATGACTGATCAAAATTAGTGTTGACTCTAGTGACATCAAATAGAGCCGACTAAAAGCAGCTTAAGAAAGAGTTCAACAATATTGTAGCTAGATCTATTATAAGGGGATCCATCTTCCTATGCTCTAATCAATTCTAGCAATATTAAAACTTAGAAGATTTTTAGATTTGTTGAAATGTTTATGGCTATATGAGAACATAGACGTAAGTAGGATTTCCAACAAAAAAATGGCGAAATGTCTTATCTCAAATTCAATGGTTGGCAAACTTATACTATACATTACAGGAGAATTCAAAGAGTTATCTAGCTATAAGTAGGATTTAGTAAATCTTGTAAATCCATATTTAATTAAGAGGATTAAACTCCGAAAATTGAGAAATCACAATCATTAAATGTTTTTTAAATCCTGAAAGTTTTTTGGCTATTTGTTTCAAAGAATAAAGATTTATGATGAAGAAATTCTTAAATTCATTAGATCTTATAAATTGTGAAATTTAACTAATCATGGATTTAACTATAACTAGGTTGAAATAGGACATGTCAAAACAGTAGGATTTAAAATATCCAAAAACCAATTTGGTGAAATTAAGCTAGCCACACCAAAAATAGGATATCAAATAGCCCCTAAGGATAAAGGCTTTATATTTTATATGGCTATATAAACCTTTTCTCAAGTCTAGAAGTCTCCAACCCTTCCCTGATTCCACCAATTATATGGGACGAAAGCTCTTTATGTTTTTCAGAGACATGGAAGCTCATATAAGCCAGATGGATGGCATAACCTTCATTGGAGTGATCATGGCATCGAAGCACACAAATGCCGTAAGAAAGCAGGAGGTATTTGTGCTTGATCTTCAAGGATTAGTGAATTCATCATGCAAATGGAACATCAAATAAGAACTTATCTGATTATAGAATTTATCATATAAGATATTGTCTGATTATTCAATTTGTGATCTTCAAGGATTATAGAATTTATCAGGTGACGGAGCACTAAACTGACATGGCTAATTTTTATGGTTATAATGGTTAGCTGAAGGAAGACATGGAGTTCATCAAAAGATGTGCCGTTTGGAGCAGATGACATGGAGTGGCTAATTCACCTGGAGGCTTGTCGAATAGGTGAAGAAGGTTATTTTTTGATAAATAATATCAAATATTGGATGAAAATCAACCATAATATGATTTTTTTTTTTTTTTTTTTGTGAAGATTGAAGTTTAGTTCAATGAAACACAAAATATCTTGCAAGAATTCCTTTTAATTTACGAGTATTCACTAAAACGAGCAGCACTGTAATAAGATGATTATTGTAAAAGGTTCTATGGCTATTAAAAAAAGCAAGTGATGTAATAGAGTAGACCGAGGAATCAACAAATAAACTATTAAAAAAAGCAAGTGATGTAATAGAGTAGACCCAGGAATCAACAAATAAACAACTATCAGATTTACAGAGCTGGCACTTAAAAGAAACCCCGTTAAACCCGTGGTAGAACCAGTGAGAAACTTCAGTTCCACAACTGCAGCTAACCATCAACTTTCTGAAGAACCAACACACGGATGATAGGAATGCAAGCTTAAGGGGTGGCAGATTCATAATTCAGTTAAGTCTTTCTCTTAAATTCAATTCACTGCTTGCAGAAAGATATATTCTATCTAAATCACTTTGTCCGATTGAAATCAGGATAGTTCAAAAATTGGTAGCATTTTGTTAATTTAAAAGTCAAATGGACATTTTGCACAATTTCATTAATAGAATTAACTCTGGTGTTTCTTAAGCAAGCCTTGTGTCCAAATGAGACAAGATCATTCCACTAAATAGCCATATAAAAGATTTGTATTCCCATCTGCTATAATTCCAGTACGATTTTGCTGTTTTAGGCTATTCAGCTAAATAACCCATTGCAAATACATGCATATTAAATGAGAATAGAATGATAAATACAAAGAATGGGACTAACGTCTTTAAATACAGATTTCTTTGCATACATATAGCTTATTTATCAAATTTCAAGGGTCATGTGTAATAATACATACTCTTTTTATGGGGGCTCTTGATTGAAATAACCAACTAGCACACATTACAATAATATTTTAGTACATCTCTCATAGCAAATGAAGCTAGATTTCATCTTTTATGGCTTCATAAGTTGATTTTTGATAAAGGTAAGAATATTGGGGACATCAGCAGTCCACGCAACTGATATTGGTGAATAATCTGACCAAGGATTAGGAGAATTCCATCTGGTCCAAAAGCTCAAAGAAATAAATAAAGAAAAAAACAGACAATAATAAGTGAAAAAAGTTGGTCAGAAGGCACACACTTTTTTAATCCTTGGTCCATCAGTGTATGTCCAACACAGATGCCCTGTGTCTCAACCCTCACCACACCCTTCTTGTATGTAAAAAGATCAGGACGAACAAGTGCAGCAAAACAAACAGGGTCATGCAGGAAGATGCCTGAAATAAAGAAAAAGGATTCTGACTCAAGCGTTGAATCCACCTTAACAGAAAAGTGTGATAAAATTTTTAAATGATTTTTACCATGGACGCCATCAGATTTAACATGCCAGTCCCTGTAGAACTTGCACATGTCACATATTAATTTTGAATGTTTTCCTTTAGAAGATCTCAACTCGGAAAGGTCAGCATCTAATAACCAAATTAGTCCTTATTAGTGAGAAGGCATATTAATAGTAAAAGATCAAATGCAATGAATGAAAGAAACCAAAATGGAGACCTGCGAGAGTGATTTGCGTAGTGATGTTTATGCCAACAACAGTTACTTCAGCTCCACAAGTAAAAAGAATGTCAGCTGCTTCAGGATCACCATAGATCTGTAAAAGTAGCATTGATGAAACCATTTAATTGGTCATAGTATCTTAGATAGTTGGTATAATTATGAAACTAATAATTTTACTGATTAAAAAGACGCATGTCTTAAATATGTAATTAGCATTGATGATGATGGCCTAGGCTTTTCTAAACATCAAAGCAACAATTAGAATAAATACCCTAGCAGGACACTTGTATTATTGATGTAGGAGGGGGGGTTCTAGATTGTAATTTTGGTGAGCTTCTATGTCTCGGCTTCTAATCTCTTTCTTCTCTCCGCAAGTTTACACCCCACTTGAATCTTTCTTCTCAATGGATAAATGAAAAGCTGGTTTAGGTGTTTTAAGTGTCATTTCAAGTTATCAAAGTTATGTTATGTCTTTCTATTTAAGTGTTGTATGTTCTTAGTATAAGGGAAGTCTTTTTATGTGGTTGAATGCTCTCTTTTTTAGATCTCCAAAGTGTTGTGGAGACCTAATTTTTTATTTTAGTATGCTTGCAAAAATTAGGATCCTTCCTAATTTCTTGCTTGCATCAATTATCCAACTATGTGTGCTAGTTGGCCTCTCCAAATTCCATCAAATGCATCCAACTAGACATGCAAATCCAACATTCAAAATTGTTAAAAAAAAGTGCATGCTCGAGAAATAAGTTGATAATAAGAATGGAAAAAATAATTTGTAAGGAGAATACTAGGAAAAGAATGCTACAAAGTTTATATGATAGGGTGAGATCCATTTAAGTCTACAATTGAAAAAACAGGTAACAGCGAACTAGTTGAAAAATATATACATAATATAAATATTTACTTTGAAATATATCTCTCTTGCTTTCACACTCACTCTCTCGAAACCTGTGCATAATTTTCCATTGGCTATGCTCACAAGAGATAAAGGAAATTCTACTACCTCCTATGTCAAAACACCTCATTGAACAACAATCTCTTATGATAATCACCGGTTTCGTCTTAAGAAAGCCTTTGCTACAAACTATTACCTCCGACCCTTCATGACCTTTATCTATCGCCCAATAAAAATAAAAACCTCTTTATGACCTCAACCAAAATAACTACTAATATCTAAATAAAATAAATAAAAATAAAAAAATAAAATAAAATAAAATAAGAAAAAAAAGAAAAAATAATTAAAAAATTAAAATTAAAATTAAAATTAAAATTAAAAAAAACTACTAATCTCTAATCACCACACCAGCCACCTCTTCAACTTCTATCTCCTTGTACTAAATAAAAGAGAAGAATGAGTGATCCCCTTCAACAAAATACAATCATCTTCTTCAATAATATTTAAAGGTTCCGAAGGATAATGTGTGCATTGAATCTTAAGTTTAGCTAAAAAATCAAATCATATTTATTCCAAATCTTATCAATGATGTTCCTGGATTTAAAATTAATTTGAAATTAAACTTGCATATGAGAATCATGATAAATTAAGTTCCACACATCTTAATAAAAACATCCCCAATAAAATGGAAATCTGTAACAGAAGGTGCCAAGAAAAAAAAGTTGACAAGTAATTTCAACACTACGATGGATATTTAGGCGAACACTTTTCTCAAAAATGAATGTAATTTCCTTTTATCAAATGTTTCAGGACTGAAAACAAGAAGCAAAGTTAATGCACCAAACTAGAGGAGGAAATAGCTTTGTCCAACGCCAAAGAAATTTCCATTTCTAACATTGCTCCAGCAGTATCTTTTTGTGGAATCCTGAAAGATGCATGGGACATCAACATATAGCTTGAGTTGTCGATTATTCGGCTTCAGTCAAGTATCCTATCCGTCATATGGTGGGATCCTCTACATTTTAATCTATTATGCATTATAAGTAATAATGGCAATGGATTTATGTACTTAGAGTTAAGTGTATTACCTTTGTCGCACATTTCAACACATATTAGTCACCACTGACTTCCAGATTACCAAGTGCAATGCTATATAAAACATTATGAAATGAACTTTCTATCTTGCTCTTAAAGACAATTGGCAAAAGAAAAAAATTTCTTAAGAACAACTAAAAGTTAAGAAAGTAGCATCAGAAAAATGCAAGTGCAGAAATAATCAAGTCATTATGGATTAACCCGTGTACAGTTTGTGCTACATAATTCAATAACTATTATACCATAGAAAAAGTATCTGTTTTTAGGATGGACTGGTCAGTACATTCTAGAAATTCATAACTTCCTTAGGGGTCAAAATATTCCACAAATACTACCCAAGGGAACAAAGTATTGATAAACATAAAACAGATGGCGTTTTTTTTCATTATTTTGAGCTTTTTGACTAGTCATATTTTATCTTATTATTTGCATTAATGAAGATTGTATGCATTTATCCTAAGCACCTCTTCAATAATGAGTGAAAAATATAAGAACGAATAGCCACAATGTAGCTGAGCCACCAAGGTAGCTCTAGCCAAATGCAATTCCATTACAATGTGATTTGAAAGACTATTGGTTGAACATAGAGAAGATCTCAGAGAAATCAATTTTACATTTGCTTCAGCAGCAGGATTAACATTGCCGGCAGCTAAAAAAGCCCCTCCAAGTACAACAATCCTCTTAACCTTGCTTGCAAACAAAGAATCCTTTTTTATAGCCTGCAAATAAAATTAAAAATATGAATGGATTGAAACATCATATGCTTGCATATGAATTAAAAGAAAGTTTGTTAATATTCCTAACCATCAACAAGACGACTTTTTGTTTACTCGTTCAGTGAACCGGAGGAGATAGAAGTTAATGAATAAGTATTGCAGCTTACTTACCAATGCTAAGTTTGTTAAAGGTCCCAATGCAAGTATGGACACTTCACCAGGATACTGATTGATCTTCTCGACCAAAAACTCAGAGGCTCTTATCTCTGCCTTGTTCCCTGAAGGTGGTGGCAGCGCTATTTCTCCCAAGCCATCAGATCCATGAACAAAATCAGCAATGCGTGGCTCTCCACCCTTTTCAAAGTAACATATTTTAGAAGAAGATAACATGAAGGTTATGACTTCCCAAGCAAAATCTGATTGCTCATTTCTAGAAATATAAACAGGGTGTTAGGTGAGGTTGCTCATGAGTTTCCTAGGGTATTTCCTTTCGATGTCCTGGTACCGATGGCTCCTTCAGTTCACTATGCTCGAGAGTTGAGATTTCTTAGGTGAAATCACTGGACCTATCTTTCTTTGGTATAAAGATTCATTGAAGATGATGTTTATACTACCAATAATTTGTTTACTACATCTGTCAAAAATTTTGTAGCCAAATTTATCTCCGCATATATAATGAAGCATCTCTTTCTAGATTTTCAATCAAACTTGTCTTTGACAATCTGGTCAACAAAACATACGATAAGTACCTAAAAACTTTCAAATGTTACAAGAATATATCATTGCCCAGCCTAAACCAAAAGTTGAGTGTGACTAATGGTTGCAAGTTGATCAAATATGTTGTTATTTTCACAATACCCATTTTGAATGCTGCAAGTATGTATGTATGCAATCTCATGTATGATTTTTATATAATCTGTTGTATTTTATTTGAATGCATGTATAAAAGATAAAAATGTATTCATAAGGTTATATAAGAGGAAAAGAGGGCGGGATACTTGAGGTGATCAAATTTACTCAACTACCATGAGAATGAGGTGAGATATCTAAACTATGGTATAGGAGCCCATAGGATTATAGGTAGGAGATTGACTATATTTTTGCCTATATATGTTTTGGGTGTACATAGAAGTCAGAATAGGAAGCAATTAAACAAACTTTTGGGTACGTAATTGTTATTTGAAAGTTTAGTAAGCTCTATATTTTATTCAATGCATTTTAAATATGCTTCCCGCTATGAAATATGAAATAGAAACTTAAGGTTTGAAAAAAACTTGATGTGTGGGATAGCCTGGATAGGCTATTTCCTACTCACTTGATTCTAGTAAATGTATTTCAGGATATGTATTAGTAAGAGATATGTCTCTTCAGAGTCTCCCTCTCTGTAACACCCCAGGTTGAATGTAGGAGATTAAAATGGGTTGTGACAATATGTATGATTTCACAACCTCAAGTGATCAAGTATTTGGTATTTAGTTTTGTCCTAGCCTTAGAGAAACTAATTAAGGTTTAGGGTAAGTGGTATCATAGTCAAATCAAATCTAAAGGAAACAAAATTGAATTTAGAGATGAAGTAGGATGACATAAAATGAATCTGATTTATATAGAGCTATAGGTTGGAATGAGGTTGAATTGAACTATGCATTCATTCTACATGCATAATATAGTTTAAATCTTTAAAATGATCACATGCATTATATAAATTATCTATATGCGTACAGATAAATATGCCTAAGAAATTGCCAGAAAGAATGATTGGTCAGTCATCCAGGCCAGATACAGAAACAGAAATAAATGAAGGGAATAAGTCTAAGAAACTTTATGATATTGTGCATCTGATCTCACAAGTGGTGGATAAAATGACATCTATGGAGAAGTCTTCTGCTAGCAGTGGACCCAAATCTGAATTGAGCAGTGAAATGGATTTACATTTGAAATTATTTCAAACTTTCAAACCGACGGCCTTCAAAGGTGAAAGTGATCCAATAGTAGCTGAAGATTGGTTGTTAAAGATAGGGAAGATCCTGGATGGTATGATTTATGCTGAGAACAGGAGGGTAGTGTTGGCCACATTTATTCTAGAAGAAGAGGTTGAAAGATGGTGGCAAGTGCAGCATAGACAGAAATTTGGATTGATGCCTATCACCAACATATAATGGGATGATTTTCTGAGGGTATTCAAAGACTAGTTTATTCCTCCTTCAGCCAGACTAGCTATGCAAGGCAAATTCTTCAATCCGACTCAAAATTCAAAGGCAATTATGTAGTATGAAATACAATTCACTTCTATATCCCATTAAACACCTTATTATGTCAGCACTCAAGAGGAAAAATATCATAGATTTTTGAGAGGTCTCAAGGATCAACTGAGATTAGCACTGGCACCATTTGATATCAATGAATTCTTAGTCCTAGTGGAGAGAGCCAGAATGATTGAAAATGAGCTGAACTTTTCTAAGTATAGTTGGGAGCAGCAACAAACAGGCAAAAGGGAGATATTTGAAAAAGAGGAACAATTCAGAAATAATAAGCCAAAATTTGATAATAAGCATAAGCAGATTCAGCTTGAGAAATCTCTATGTGACCAGTGTGGGAAGAGGCATTATGGCCAGTGTTTAGTGGGTTCCTAGAAGATGTTTTAGATGTGGTGAACCAGATCATCGCAAGGTGGACTCCCTTTGGAGAAAAGAAGAAATGTCATGCCATAGGCATATCAGGAGAAGGGACAGCAAAGAAGATATCAGGATGGAAATCAAACAAGGAAAAATTAGTTTCAAGGAAAGCCAGTAGTCCAACGAAAGCCACCAACACAGTTGAGAGGAGAAGCAGTAGATGTTAAAAGTAATCCAACAATGAAAGCTAGAGTGTTTGTCATCACACCCCAAGAAGCCAAAGATTCAGAAGAGATCGTTACATGTATACTCTTGATTTCAAATAAATTTGGCAAAGTTTTTTTTTATTCTGGTGCATCCCAGTCATTTATTCTGAAGAATTTTGTTATGACCTATTTGTTGAGACTATATGTTTTACACATGCCTTGTGTGTTATGATACAAACGGGGGATAATTTGCATGCCAATAGGATGTGTTTTATGAATTTAAATATTCAGGGTCATAAATTTTTAACAGAACTGATTTTAGTGTCTATTAAAATTTTTTATATCATTTTGAAAATGGATTGGCTAGTTAAACATTTTGCTACAATTGAATATTGGAAGAAAACGATAAAGTTTAATTTGCCAAATAAGAAGACCTTTTATTTTTCTTGTGAGAAGAATGCAATATTCTCTCTTATTAGTGTAGTAAAGATGGGTAAATGTCTAAGGAGGGGCGAGTTGGTGTTCTTAGTCAAAATGGAGGTGTTCAATAAAGATGTTCTGACATTACAAAATGTTTCAACTATTTCAAAATTTTCAAATGTATTTCCTGAAGAATTCCTAAATCACCACCTGAAAGAGAAGTTGAATTTGGAATAAACTTGCAAACAGGATCATCAACAATATACAAATCTCCCTATAGAATTACTCCAAATGGATTGCAGGAGTTGAAAGCTCAATTGCAGGAATTGATGGATAAGGAATTTATCTAGGCTAGTAATTCACCCTGGAGTATGCCTATACTTTTTGTTAAAAAGAAAGATGGATCCATATGAATATGTATTGACTAAAGCGAGTTGAATAAAGTGACTATCGAGAATAAATATTCACTACCTCACATAGATGACTTGTTTGATCAGTTAGCAGGTGCCAATACTATCAGTTAGCAGGTGCCACAATATTTTTCAGAATTGATTTGAGATCAGAGTATCATCAAGTGAGGGTTAAAGAAGCAAATATAGTAAGATAGCTTTTGAGATCAAATATGGTCATTTTGAGTTTGCTGCCATGCCTTTTGGATTGACAAATGCTCCTGCTATCTTCATGGACATGACGAATCGGGTTTTCAAGAAGTATATAGATTGGTTTGTGATTATTTTTATTGATGACATTCTGATATACTCAAAGACTGATGATGAGCATCTGAGCATTTTAGGATAATTTTGAAAATATTGAGGAAAAATTAACTGCATGCAAAATATTCAAAATGTGAATTTTGGCTAAAACGTATTACCTTTTTGGAGCATATTATCAGTGGTGATGAAGGAATTTCAGTAGATCCACAGAAAGTGAAAGCAATTTTAGAATGGCCCACACCAAAGAAAGTTACAGAGGTTCGTAGTTTCTTAGGATTGGCTAGAAATTATAGAAATTTTATTAAGGATTCTCACAAATTGATATACCATTGTCCATGCTGATGAGGAATGATGTCAAATTTGACTGAACTGCAGAATGTGAGAAGAGCTTTTAGACATTGAAGATGACATCTAGCTGTAGCACCAATGTTGACACTTCCATCAGGAACAGAAGGATTTCAGATTTATAGTGATGCTTCTCTGAAGGGTTTAGGATGTATTTTGATATAAAATAGAAAGGTAATTGCATATGCATCAAGACAGTTGAAGCCACATAAAAGAAATCATCCAACGCATGATTTAGAGCTAGCAGCAATAGTGTTTACTCTGAAATTTTGGAGGCATTACTTGTATAGGGTAAAATGTGAAATCTTTACTAATCATTAGAATTTAAAATACATATTTTCATAGAAATGATTAAATCTAAGACAGATAAAATTGTTAAAGCTTATTAAGGACTATGATATGGATATTCAATATTGTCTTAGAAAAGTCAATTTTGTGGTCAATGATTTAAGTCGCAAATCCACAGGAATGATGAATTGGATGATTACTTAAGAGATTCAGTTGGTCTAGCAAGTGGAGAATCTGTAATTGGAGATTAGAGATTTTAAAAATATAGAATACTTGTATCAGATGACGGTAAAGCCAACCTTAGCAGATCGTATTAAAGAGGCTAAAAAAATTGATAGTGAGTATCCAAAGTTAATGAAACAAGCTCAATCAGGAAAAAGATCATATCTTTTTGTTGATGCTAATGAAATCATTAAGCATAAATTTTAATAGTAGGTATCCAGTGCTACAGACTTAAGAAAAAAAAAATTTACAAGAAGCTCATTATTTTGGCTACACAATTCATCCAGATAATACCAAGATGTATAAAGATTTGAAATTAACTTTCTAGTGGTTAGGCATGAAGAAATATGTTGTTGAATATGTGTCTAAGTGTGAAGTATGTCAAATTGTGAAAGCTGAATATCAGCGACCTAGCAGACTATTGCAATCCCTACCTATCCCTGAGTGGAAGTGGGAAGATATTGAAATAGATTTAGTTATAGGATTTCTCAGATCCAAACAGGGACATAACAGTATTTGGGTGATTATTGATAAACTGACAAAATCAGCTTACTTTTTACCTATCAAGCAAACTGATTCAGTAGAGAAATTAGCACGCCTATATGTGAAAGAGATTGTCATATTGCATGGCATTGCAAAAGTCATTGTTTCAAGCAGAGATGATAGATTCACTTTGAGGCTGTGAAAAACATTCATGGAAGCTTGGACACAAGTCTGCACTTCAGTACAGCTTTTCATCCTCAAACTGATGGTCAATCTGAACAAACAATTCATGTCCTAGAAGATTTGTTGAGATTATGTGTTTTAGATCTTGAAGGTAGCTAGAAAGATCACATACCATTGATAGAATTTTCTTAAAATAATATCTACCTATCAAATATACAAATGGCACCAAACACTTTATGGTAGAAAATGCCAAACTCCCTTAATTTGGATTGAAGTAGGTGAAAGAGAACTAATGGGCCAAGAGCTAGTTGATGAAGCAACAAAGAAAATTAGATTAATCAAAGATAGATTGAAAGCTGCTCAAGATCATCTAAAAAAAATATTATGACCCCAAGCACAGAGTAGTAAACTTTGAAATTGGTGACTTTGTATTCTGAAGGTTAAACCGGTGAAAGGTATAGCCAAATTCAAAAAAGGAGGCAAATAGAATCTTTTGAAGTTATTAAAAAGATTGGTAATGTTGCTTATAGGCTTGCTCTTCTAACTCATATGTCAGATATTCATAATATTTTCAAGTGTCACTGCTAAGGAAATGGGTTACTAATGTCCATCAGAGACTTTCATATGCTAAAATGATCTACAGAAGAATCTGACTTGCACTGAAGAACCAGAAAGAATAGTACAATTTGATACTAAACAGCTCGAAAACCATCAAATCCCTTATGTTAAAGTGAAATGAAAATATAAACCAGAAAAAGAGGCAACTTGGGAGAGGGGAGAAGACGTTAGACTAAAATTCCCTTATTTGTCCCACTAAGACAATGACTTTCGAGGACTAAATTTCAATAAAAAGGGGTGAATTATAAAACCCAATATTTTAAAAATTTTAAACGTAAAAATTTGCCTCAAAAGCAACCCCATTTTTCCCATCTCTCCATAAAACGTCAAATTTATTTTCATCAAATTCTAATTTTACTTTCGATCCATTTGATCTATAGAAGTATATTTACAATATAAGCCTAATACTATATATATATATATATATATATATACATACATTTAATAAATGTCTCTTAACCTTAGGAAAATTAATATTTAATCACCTAAATGCTTACTGTAGCATTAACACCATTCCATTTATTCCACTTAAAGCTGCATGCAGTTGTTAATCCCTTGGAGATTTAATCCAACGACTAGGCATTGCTGTGTTGGCTAATTGTGTTAGAAGTCTAATATTAAAAAATCATTAGTGAGTTTTTAGTGGAGTACATTATATTAAGTTACTTAAACCTATAGCATTGTATTCCTTCATTTCTCCCCAACTGCCCGTAATTCTTTGGAATCTCTGAAGCAAGCCGCAAGCAGAAGCTAGGAGGGAGATTCCTAAGGGCTGCTGGTTCTGCGAGTTGCTGCAGTGTTGCTGAAATCAGGTAAGGGCTGCTGCAATGTTGCCAAAATCAATAAGAAAATAAGGGATAAAGGCTATTGTTGTGTGCTAAAACCACTGGAAATAAGAGATAAATGCTGTTGTTGTATGATGAAACTAGTGGAAATAAGAGATAAAGGCTGTTCTGTGCTAAAATCAGTGGAAAGCTAAAATCAATAAAGAAATAAGAGGGGAGAAAAGAAAGGAAGAAGGGAATAGCAGGTGAGGAATTTTGGGTTGAATGAGGAGTGCAATTCAGGTAAAATTGTTAGGTTTTTATGTAATCTATTATATTTTATTTGAATGCATGTATAAAAGGTAAAAATGTATTTTTTAGGTTGCATGTTAGAAGAAAAGAGGGTGGGGTACTTCAGATGATCAAATTTACCCGACTATACTTGAGAACGAGGTAAGATACCCAAACTATGGTATAGGAAATAGTAAACATTATATAATTGTGACCGCATATTTTCATATAATTGTGATAGCATTATTTTCAGTTTAATTAGGTCTTTAGTTACTGGTTCATTAAGTTTATCAAGTATTTATTGCAAATGGCATTTTTATGATTTTTATGAAAAAATAAATGAAAAGGTTAAATGAGATAAGTCATACATTGGGGATGGGTCTGCACGAGTAAATGCGAAAGACCTAACGAGGTAACCTTAGGGAAGCCGTATATAGGGATGTCAATATTTGACCCGACCTGAATCCAACCCAAAAAATTTTAGATTCGGGTCAACCCGTTTGTCATATTGGTTGGGTTCGGGTTTGTGTTCAAGATTCCGACCCGTTTTAGAAATCGGGTCAGATTCGAGTTGACCCAGAAATTCGAAAGTGACCCGAATTGACCCGCGCTCTCCCGCAGGCATATTCTGCGGCTCTCTCCTGCACTCGCGAACGCCCGCAGGCCCTGCACTGCGCTCGCCTGCAGGCCTTGCACCTTGCTAGCCCTCCCGCGGCCGCATTACACTTGTGTCTAGCTCACCCGCACCGCACTCACGAACACCTGCAAGCCGCGTTTGTTGCACCTGAGCCCGTGCCGCACTTTCCTGCACCGTACTCACCCTCCAGCACCCACACTACGCCCGCACCATGCTCGCTACGCTTGTTTAATCCGAGTTACGATTCAGGTCGGGTCAACCCAGTAACCCACGCGAGTCTGGTTCGAGTTAGACATTTTAATCAATTTACAAAACCAGGTCGGGTTATGGTCAACCCATTTGGCCCAAGTCAATTCTGGGTTCGAGCCGAACTCGAACCGAATATCTATTTTGACACCCCTAGCCGCACAGAAGATACCCTACATTCTCTCACTTCTAAAAGTTGGAAATTCAGACCCTTTCTTGAATGAGAGAGCTACCCTCTAATTCTTAAAGTTAAGAATGCAGACCCAACCATGAATTAAAGAGTTATAAGTGTGCAAAAGCCTATAATCATCATATGACTTACCCAAAGTATTGAATAGTAAACATAACAGGAAATGTGAAAAGTTAAATATATATTAATATTTTATACATGCTTATTTATAAACCCCATATTATTTTTAATTGACTGCAAACATGTTTCTTATTTCTTATGCTATACTTGCGTATTTCATTGAGCTCTAGCTCATTAGCAGTGGTTGTACTACAGAAAAAAGGAAAGAGCCCGTAGGATTCTAGATAGAAGATTCCTACGCTTTGTGTACATATATTTTTGGTGTACATAGAAGACAAAATAGAAAGCTGTACAGACAAACTTTTGGGTATATAATTGTTATTTGAAAGTTTAGTAAGCTCTGTATTTAATTCAATGCATTTTAAATATGCTTCCAGTTATGAAATATGAAATAAAATCTTAAGGTTTGAAAAAACCTTGATGCGTCGGGATAGTCTAGATAGGTTACTTCTTGCTCACTTGATCCTGATAGATGTATTTCATGATGGATATTAGTAAGAGATATATCTCTCCAGACTCTCCCCTTCTGTTACACCTTAGGTTGACTGTAAGATATTAAAATGGGTTGTGACAATATGTATGATTTCACTATCTCAAGTGATCAAGTCTTTGGCATTTAATTCTGTCCAAGCCTTAGAGAAACTAATTAAACTTTATTTGCTTAAACTACAATCTTTGCATAAGGCGAATTCAACAAACATTAAAAAAAAGTACCATTAACATGAAGAATCTTTAGACTTTTTTCACTTAAATAACTAATCTTTGGTGGCATAGATCTAAAATTGTCATTACACTAATAGCATCTTATGGGCTCCGAAAATTCACGCCCCGACTTCCCCTCTCTGAGGGGGAGTTTTAACGCATTAAGTTTTGGGGTAAATTTTCAGAAGGCATATTGGGTTTGTAGATAAGACACTACCAAGAGATTTCGTCCTCATTTTGCGAGGACTTTAAATCTGAGTTCCGGTTCCCTATAGGCATAAGCCCTTATAGTTAATTACCTTTCCCGATCACGAGAGAGAACTTTCGATTAAGGCTAGTCATCAATCAGATAGGTAAAGAATACGTGTTATCTGGCATATAATAGCAACATGGGTTTGGATATTTGGGAGAATTAATATTTAAAATTAGAAATTCCACCAATTTGCACTTAAAGCGGATGGTGGAGGAATGGATGATGGACCCGATCAAGATCTCATAGTTTTAGCATCCCGAGCCATCGTGGTCCTTGATCTACTTAGTCAGAGGAGGTAGTGGACCCAACCTGACAGAAGGATCCTTGCCGGCAGCCATGGCTTGCTTCGTCTAAGGGTACCTTATAGACCTAGGGTGGATTTGTCTAAGGGGACAAATTTGAATCCATCTTAGCTGACAAAGGGCTTTGTGCCCTATCGATTATATCCTATTGATTCATATCTCAAGGATTTAGTGCCATTGGGGAGCATACAGGCTCTAGTTATGACCATAATTTAGTGGTGTCATTTGGCGGCAAACCACCCAGTTCAGGGACCCCAGTTATAACCGTTTACCTGTGGTGCCATTTGGCAGAAAAATCGATGGTTAGAGGACACATGTCATATACTTACTAGTAGGAGATGGTTTGAGAATGAATCCTAGTGATATTATCGACTAGACACTAGCTCTTTTGTGAGCTAAAGTTTATTTTCAAATTTGTCCACCTCGACAAACTATTGCAGAGGATGGATGGATTTTGTTTTAAATGGTTGATGATTGATTTCAATTTTAAATATTTTAATTTTTTCTTTAAATGGTCAAGCCTTTGACAGATTAGTATGCCACTCTCTGTCCCATTTCAAGCGGACATCTTTCTTCATCAGTTTCAAAAACAGTTGGCACCAACCCGACATATTCGATATGAATTGCCAAATGAAAGTCAGTTGTCCTTGCAAGGAGCGAAGTTGATAGAGACTCTTGGGAGGCGGCATTTCTATAATCGCCTTGATCTTGTTGGGATCGATCTCGATGCCTCGGTGATGAACGACGTACCCCAAAAATTTCCCGGATGAGACGCCGAATGCGTATTTAAGAGGGTTCATCTTCATATCAAACTTTCTGATCCTCTTAAATATGATCCTTAAGTCATTTAAATAGTCTTTCTAGTCTATGTTCTTGATGACGAGGTCATCTACATAACACTCGACCTTCTAATATATTAATTCATCAAAAATATTCATCATCGCCCGCTGATACGTGACACCAATGTTCTTCAGACCGAAGGGCATGACCGTGTAGCAGAATATGCTGATGGGCGTTCTAAACGATGTGTGTTTTTCATCTTAAGACGCCATCTTGATCTTACTATAGCCCGACGACCCGTCCATAAAAGAGAACATATCATAGTTGGACGTATTGTCAACTAGATGTTTTGACATTGTGAGCGAAAAATTTACTTTTGGATACGCCTTGTTGAGGTCCCTGGAATTGATACAGACACGAACCTTACTATTCTTCTTCTTCATAAGGACAATATTGGCGATCCAATCGTCATAATTTTCTTCTTGGATGAAGCTCGCATCTATAAGTTTCTTCATTTTGGAATCACATGTTCTTCAATCTCCAATCTCAATCTTCTTAGAGCTTGCTTGACGGATGTTGCATCCTATTTTATAGCTAATCTGTGAACTGTTACGCCAGGGATAAGCCGGGCATCTCAACATATGTCCAGAAAAAGTAATCCCTGAATTCAAAGATGAGCTCTTTTATTTCCTCCACTTGATCTTCTGGTAGAAGGAAACTAATAAAGGTCGGGCGAGGATCTTCCTCAGTCTCCAAATTGACTTCTTTCAGCTCATCCATAGTAGTTCCATGTCAGCTCATCCATAGTAGTTGCATGTCCACCATCTTCAAGCTCTTCTGGCGTAGGTTTGGCTTCTACGGGCTGATCATCGTAAGAATCAACTTCATAGATTTTCTCATTGTCGCTATCATCAGATTTAACTTCCTCGCATGTGATCGCTAGGCAAATCTCTTTTCGAGGTTATTTCTGCACGACAAATCTGAGACATTTTCTTGCAAGAATATTCTTCCTTCATAACAAATGAAGACTTCTTCGATACTAGAGGCTCGGGCAGAAACGAGCTTGTCCTTTGGTGGTACGGATATTAGCTCGCTTTCGCAATATTCTTCGAATATTCTTGGGGTAATATCTAAGCATTCTTGTAGGTATTATCTCCCCAAATTTTCTTCTTCGCATTCTCTAAATTTGTAGAATAAACTGCCTGATCTAGTCCCCTTGCTTAGAGGAGGCACATAAAGTGTTTTGAGCTCTTCAGCATTATGCATCTCTTGGGGAATGATTTTCTTAAAATATCGCTCAGGAAGACGCGTGACCACGAATACGCTGTCTGAGATTGACAGGCCACCTATTCTTCTTGAGAAAACACACTGCACCTTGCTCGTATAGGTAGGCTCGTAGTCATAATAAAAAACAAAAAATTGGCCTTCTTTTTCCCTTTGATCGTAGACTGGCATATCTTTCTAGATTTGGCAGGGAAGTCCTCATCTTCGTCTGTATCGCTCCCTAGATGAGGCACAGCTTTCCTTTGTTTAGGAGTGGTCACTGCTTTGAGAAGAGTCAGCGCTGCCTTCTTTCTTCCCACCTATTTCTTTTCACCTTCTTGTTTAGGTTGCTTTGCGGCCTTTGAATTTGATTTCTTGGCCTCAAGAGAGCTTGACGACTTCGGCTCTTTTAGAATGAAGTATATGGCATCTTCATCTATCTTTACTTCGTGGACCACAAATTGTTGAATATCACTGGAGATCCTGAACTCCTCTCCATCCCTGAGGTACTTCATTCACTGGTGTAGTGTTGGCGGGACTACCATATTCATGCAGCCAGGGGCAACCCGGTAGCGCCTTGAGTGAAGTGTCCGTATCAATTACATGAATTTTGGCCTCTGTATGGAGTTCTCCAAATACAAAGGAGAGTACAAAGGTTCCCATAGTCTTCTGCCCCATCTCATTAAAGTCATGTACCATTAACTTGCCTTGCCCGAGGTGCTGCACATCGAGGCACAATAATCTCAGTACTTTCAAGCTTATGAAATTTATGGAGGACCCGAGATCGATCAAGATCCGGCTGATGATAATGTCGTCGCTCTCTGCAGTAACATATAGATGGCGGTTATAATCTGTCATTCCAAACATTATGTCCTCTTCGGTGAAAGTGATGATTGGCCCATTCCAAGCTTGTAGGACCTCAGTCATATTGCGCTTAGCAAAATACGTCTCGTATCTTTCGGGGTTTTTGAGAATCTGAATCAAAATCTCCTAAAGGTCTTTAGACATCACAAAAGTGTCGTATATGCTGAGTTGTGCCGAGATTTTCTCAAATGGGATAAGATATTATAATCTATCCCTCAAGCTAAAGTGTCCTTCCTCTTAGGGTCCTTGGGGATAATGTCGTCATTGACAATTATTTCCTTCCCTTTATCTTTATTGGGTATCCCTTTTTCTGCTAGCGGAGGCGGCAGCATTTTACCATTTCTCAGTTGCACTTGTGCTATCTCATCTGGCTCAGACTCGTTTGACGGAGCATCTTCCTCAGAGTAGGCCATCATAGCGTCCAAAGGCTCATTTTCAGGTCCAGAATCACCCTCTAGCCTCACATGCTCCATTTGTAACGCTATATCATGCTCAGACTCAGCTTCATTTGAGAAATATAGATCTTTTTCCGAAATGTAGTCCATTGATGACGCCACCAGACAAATTTTAGGAGCCATTTCTTTAGTATATTTCCCTTTTGTTGTGGCCACTGGTGTCACCAAGATGACCCAACAAGTTTTCACAGGAAGAGAGTCTTCATCTGCCTCTTCTGCTTTATCAGTTTTGAGCCTCGTCATAAAATTAGCGAGCTTAACGGGACGCCTCGCAGTCTGGTAATATTCATCCAAACTGTCGATAGCCCTTTGTGTTGCTGTCCTTTTCTCCTTGGGCTTCTTCAATTTGGTCTTTCTTTTGGTAAACTTCATCTTTCCAGACTCTGAGGAGCCAACTTAGTTAGGATGCTATTTGGAAGTGGATGCTTGTACCATAAGCAGCGCCTTCAAATCTAGCACCGGCTCGGTAAAAGATTTTCACTTCACATCCAAAACTCCTTCGAGCTGTTTTAGCATTTTTATAATTTTCTTAGAGACCGCAGTCTCCTATCGCTCCTCTTGAGCTGATTCTTTTTCTTTTCTTCTTTCTCCAAACAGAGGTACGGAAGAGGACGTAACCACCCAAATTGATTCTTTTCTGGGCTATGCCAACACATTTTCTAACAATGTGAGTTCTCCCATTCAATATTCTCTTTCCAACCAATCCTTAAAGATATAACAATCTTCAATAGGATAGTCGAGCATCCGATGGTATGAGCAATAATTCGGGTCACCAGTATGTTTCGACTCCTCGAGCCTCTAGCACTCTGGCAATTATAAGCCCACTTTTAACGCTTGTCGAAATAACTTGACAACACTTTCCCTCTTAAATGAATCTTCTTTATTCATTTTATCCTTGAGCTATGAGAACATTCCATCTCCAATTCCCACCATTTGCCTCGGGCGTTCTCCACCCTAAAAAATTCGGAGCTTATCATTTCCCCCGAGTATTAGCTTCGGTTGGGGATTAGGGTTGTAGGCCGATTTTAGCTTATCTTTGTATTGCATTTCCTGTTTGCCTTTATCTACATTATAAGTCATCTGCTTTACCTTATTTGGCCTGAGAGAGGACGTGGAGTATGTTTCACCCTTTTTGGCATCCAAGGCTTTACTGATCTTGACAAATTCAGTTTCTCAAACTTCGTCACTCAATTTTTCTTAGTGGTTACTAAATTCTACTTTTTAGTATAGCTTGTGGTGCAACTTTCTATTGTTGGTGCAATTTCTCCTGTTCAGTCGTGGTATTATGATCCTTGTAGAGCAGTTTATTCTAACAGAGAATCTCCTTTGCTAGATATATATTACCTCATTTTAATTTTTTAATGGGGCAATGATGAGAAACACTCTAAAATTAAACCGTTTGGTGCAAGTGCAACCAGGTGGCATTCAGATACTAACTGAGCAAATACAAATTGCCGCCTTGGATAGCAATATTCACTAACCTTTTTTTAGCTGATGGATGTTTTAGAGAGTTGATCTGAGCCTTGTATTTTAATTTTTATAAACCCATAATTTTTAGAATTTTAGCTATTATTTTTTTTACTAGTTCAACTTTTTTTTAGCAGTTGAATCTATTCAAAGACAAATTCACCAAGAGTTATGAGGAAGCAAAGCAGCAGAGCTAAAATGCTTAATAGCTTAAAGCTTAGATTTGTGAAAGTATATTTGTAGACTGTAGTTTGTACTGATAATTATATGTGTAACTTATAACAGTAGTTGAATTAGTAAAAGATTTCAATTTAGCATTTAAATTGTCTTGAAGTTTTGTATGTTCCAAAAATAATAATAAAGTATTTATGTGGAATATATTTTTTGGCAAATTAATGTTGATTTTCTTTATAAATAGTATAATTTGAATAAGACAATTTTCTTTTTTTCCAAGCTATATGGGTCGGTAAGTTGAGTCGAGTTAAAGGCGGGTCGGGTCCGAGTTTGTGACCCGTTTCGCTAATCGGGTCAGGTGAGTTGAAAGTGTGTCAGTTTAGGGTTGGACTTGAACCAGAACCAAAAACCCACTTTGACACCCCTAGGCGAGCTGCATGAATAGGATTAGATTAGATATTCTATTTTATTTTATTAATTAAATATTACAATATATATATATATATATATCATAGATTTTTTAATATAAATTTAGATAACATAAGCCCTTGAATAATTCATTGTTTATCGGCATTTCAATTTTCATGTCGTCGTTGCCTCAAAATTCGTGCAATATGATAGTCATTTTTAGATAATTTCGACATTCTGACCACAACGGCGAAGTCCGTTTTATGATCAGACATCATTCGGATCACACAATGTAGCGTTCATAGACCGTTGATTTTGGTCGTCTTTGTCCTACTTGTGTATGAGAGGTACTCTCATAAGTAAATTCGATGTCCCAAACACAATGCCACGGTCCATTTGACGATATAAAGTTGTTTAAGCAGTTTCGTGTATGGTGTTGCACCTGCCAACAATCGCTTTTATTGTGATTTTTGATCAAGTTGCGCACGAATGACTCTTCCTTGATAAATTCAATATTCTGAGTGCATTTGTGCGATCCGTTTTGTAATAGAGTGATGTTAAAGGTAGTGTTGTGCACAATTGAGGCATTTTAATGCTTATTCTAAGCAACGTTATGTTTCGTTGACCATCTTTTTTGCCAACTTCGCTCGCACTAATCTTTAAAGCATATGTAGAGGTCAACATTTTAGATATAGCCTTTTAACAGTTTCATCTAACAGACCGCTTTCACACCTTCTATTTGGCTACAACTTTTTAATTGCTTTTTACAAAACTTTGTGATGAACAAGAATTTTTCCCACCACATTTGCTAGAATAAGACATATAAAAAAGTTGTTGCCTAATTTTTTATAGAAAGAATAAATCTATAATACCCATAACAACTTTCAAGAACCATGTTTTTCCTTCAATTCCAAAACTACTTTTACGGACACCTACAACTAACCTAAATAGACCAAGTGTTTGTGCAAGAAGCTTGTAACAGCACATGCAGGAGAGCATACTAAAGGCTTGTGCCCCAAATGATGCCTCTTAGATAATCAAATCATGTCATGCTCCATATGGATAGATAAAGGAAATGCAGCAAGCTTATGAATGTTATATACCAAATGAATAAATGAGATATGTCGAGTATGCTTTCAAGAAGATGTTTGAAATAATACAGTCATGTATATTGAATTCTCAATCACCTGCTAAGTAATAGATTTGTATTGTCAACTGAGCATATTGTTCGCACCTAAATTATATAATTATATTTCAAGCATGACTACAGGAAATATATTGAGTTAGGCTGAGAATATACAAACTGAATGACAACCTGAAGGAAGTGCTGGTTAGAAATGAATGTAAAATGAAATCATTTAAATGGTTTATCATTTGAGAATTTGAACTCGGTGTATGAATAATGTATCATATGCCAGATTCTGTATTTAATGGATAAGAATTTCTTGATCAAATCCACTGTACAGGTTCGTTATGGTGTGAGCACACATTGTGACTCATGTAAATGATGATCAAAAATATAAATTATATTTAAAATTAAAAAAAAATGTAAATGATGATCAAAGATAACTTAATATGAAAGATAATAAATGGGTATGATAAAATGATTGTCTACTCTATCCGACTGATATTGGCATAACCTGCTAGAGAGGTGGGATTATGTTAGGTCAGCAGTGACAGTAATATCCATATCAAAAGAGGTTCATGAGCGCCTTCTAGGAATGGAACCAAATATAATATAAGTTTGTTATCTATTACAAAACTGAAAAATAGTTGTTCTAGAAGTAACTTTTCTAGTTGATGATGTAAAACCTGGTTTTAATTGAGATAAAACTTGTACATAACGATGGCTATACCTTTAGAGGTTCGTGAGCTCCTTCAGCAACTGGAACATCAGGGCGGCCTGCAACCTCACACTACCTTGTACAAAATACAAAGTATAACAGAAGATAGATACGTCCATCAACCCAAATTGTAAGCACAAAAAGAAAATCACAATCTAATGAATGCTGACTTAAACATGCGGAAATGATCTTCCTAATGTGGACTACAAATAGGAAAACAACAGTACGTACCAGAAGTAAAGCATTCCTAGTAGCATCCACAGTACTGACATTACCAAATATTGTTGTCAGACCAATAACATCTACCTCTGGGGTTTGAAATGCCATCAAGATGGTCATACTGTCATCTGCAAATCAGTTTTTTTTTTTAAAAAAAAAAGAGGAAATAATATCATTACAATGTAGGAGATAATTGACTCATTTTTATTTTAAATTACAATTGGAGTTGGACAAATGAAGAAATATAAGCAAAGCTCCTGAACTGGAAAACTGAAGTACGGCCAGAAACTCATCATGACCTCTTTCCCTTGAATGGTTTAGCTCTAAGTTCCGAAAGAATTTCATTCTTTTTTAGAAACAGATGGCCACTGACCCTCCGTTCCCATATTCAACAGCAGATATTTATCATTTACAATTCTCACAAGTTGATTGTTCCAATTGTTCCAATCATTACCCAATTCATTTCTTAATGGCAACTACACGACTCAGACCGTTAAATGACATAAAAAGATTATTTTACTTGAATTCTCTATTATTTTTACCTAATTTGGATTTCTTATCTCCCAATGATTCTTAAAATTTATGCTTGGTCAAATGAAACCAAGAAGAAAATAGTAATAAATGTCTACACCCACATTCGTTTCGGGTCAAGTTAATCAAATCCACATAAGATCCTAAATCGGGTTCAACAAGTCATCAATTGTGAATTGGCTTGAACCACCTACAACTCGTAACACACCAAGTCAGCCCAAAGCAATACAAGTTAAACCTTACTCAGCCCTCATAACTGAGCCACTGAACTCACCAAAAAGCTCACAAAGTCACCAATTCGACAAAGCTACTCGCCAAAAAAAGTCAACCAATTGCCCAGAGCACTTATCAGCTGAACCAGTTAGGCGTATTCACCCTCAATTCATAACTCACCTAAACTTCTAGCCTAGCAAACACCTCCAAATTGGAATCTCTCTCTCTCTCTCTCTCTCTCTCTCTCTCTCTCTCTCTCTCTCTCTCTCTCTCTCTCTCTCTCTCTCTCTCTCTGTCTCTCTATAAAATATGAAGGATCATCTACTGAGGATGATTGAATGAATCTTCAGACGCTTTTCTCATGTAGCTCCATTCAATCCCCTCAAGGATGCCAGTCAGACGTCGACATCTCAACGCTAGAGTTGCTACTTCAACTCTTTTTGATGATGAGTTGTACATCCCTAACGAAGTGGAGACTCCTCTCTGACATCATTCAACAAAGTATTAGGCTCAATCTATGAACACTTTCTCAAAGGCTCAACTACAATCAAAGTTCAAGATGGTTGGTCTGAATTCCTACCAAGGGAATTTTGACTTGGTCGACCACATCACTTCAAGTCGATGATATCCCTCCTCAATGTCCATGAAGCGGTAAGTGCAAAAAACTCTTCGCCACATTCAAGAAGGCATCACTGTGGTAGTTTTTGAGCTTACCAACGAGGAGTATTAACTCTTTCACAAATTTTAAAAGGCAATTTATCCCGCAATTCCCAAACATACAAAGGCTACTGAAAAATTCTAAGGCAATGTTGGAATATGAGATAGGAGTTTAACAAGTCATTCTACCACTTCATGATTTCTAAAGAGAGACGTTGGGTGCCTAGGATTCGAAACAAATAGTCTCCTGCATTCAAGAGAAGGCACCACTGTGGTAGTTTTCCAGCTTACCTACGAGGGGTATTACCTCTTCCCAGATTTTCAAAGACACTTTATCGCAATACCCAAACATAGAAAGGCTATTGAAAAATTCTAAGGCAGTGTTGGAATATAAGATAGGAGTTTGACAAATCATTCTACCACTTCGTGACTTTCTTCTAAAGAGAGATGTTGGACGACTAGGATTCGGAACAAATAGTCTCCTTTATGCCATGTCTTAGCTTCTACAACCAAAAATATTAGTTGAATTGCTTAAGTTGACCAGCAACCATATCAATGACAAAAAGTAAAATTGGGTGGCTATAGCTTTTACCTCAAATCCATAGCTCCAAGCTAGCGAGGGATTCTCGACAACACTCTCGAGATGAAAGGAGCAAATTTAAAGTACAATTTGCCAAGAAGCTTGTGAGCTTTAAAAATTTTGCTCTCTGGCCTTTCTATATTTCAAATGAGTTTTAACCGATGTGTTTTGGGTCAAATTTTCAAAAAGCAAATTATATTAGAAATAGGACACTACCCAGATATTCCGCACTTATTTTGCGAGAACTTTAAGATCTGAGTTCAAATCTCCCATAAGCACAAATCCCTATGGTTAATTGCCCCGATAACGAGAGAACACTTTCGATTAAGGCTAATTATTAGATAAGCACAGTAACAAATTTGATGTTTATAATATGAAATTTATCACCTTACACTTAAAAAGAATGGTGGGGGAATGATGACAAGCCCAATCAAGATATCATAGTTTTGTCATCTCGATTTGTCATGGACCCTAGTCTACTTAGTCAGAAGAGGTAGTCGACCAAACCTGACTGAAGGATTCTTATCGACAAACATGGGTTGTTTCATCCTAGAGTAACTTATAGACTAAGGGTGGAGGTTTGTCTAATAGATAAATCCAAATTGACCTAAACTAATTAAGGTTTCATAACCTATTAAGTACACGATATGATTTCATTACTCAAGGGTTTTAGCTATTGGGGAACATAAGGGCTCTGGTTGTGACCGTAATATAATGGTGCCTATCTAATTCAAAATTACCCGATCAGAACTACTTATTAGTGATGTCATGTTACTATAATAGCACCAGTTAGAGGACATGCATCACACTCATACATGACACATTAATACTGACAAGAGATTATTTGAAATTGAATCTTAGTAATATTCTTGACTAGACATTTGCTATTTGCAAGATGAGGTTATTTTTGAATCCATCACCCTTGCCAAATGGTTGTGGAGTGTGAATAAATTTTTTGCTTTAAATTTTAGATGATAAATTTCACTCAAGTATTTTTTAATTTTGATAGATATTGAATTTTATATTTTTATTCAAATTTGATCCCCAAGAGATTAAATTTAAAATTTGGAGGCATTTTCTAAAACCCCTCTAGTTAAGTGACAATTATTAGGGATCTAAATAATTTTATTGTGTTATTTGGATCTTATCAACTTAAGAGATGAAAGAATTTATTGGCTTACTAAAATTTTTAATATTATTTTGAAGACTAAAATAATGTCAGATTAGTGGAGAATGTGTGTTGATTCATATTTTTAAAAATAAAAGTGATGCACAAGATTGTGTGAATTATAGAGGAATTAAGTTAATTTATCATACTTTAAAACTATGGGAGAGTTATGGAGCATAGGTTACGACGTGATACTAATGTTTCTCAAAATCAATTTGGATTCATGCCGGGTAGGACTACTATGAAAATTATACATTTATTGAGAGGTTTGATGGAGAAGTATAGAGAATAAGGAGGATCTACATATGATATTTATTGACTTAGAGAAAGCATATGATAAAGTTCCAATAAAAGTGCCATGTAGAGTTTTAGAAAAGAAAGGGATTAATAATACTTATATTCAAGTCATTAAGGATATGCATGCAGGAGCTAATACTTGTGTTAAAAAATAAGGTGATTTGACCAAGTATTTTCCTATTTCAGTTAATTGGATTACATCAAGGATCAACCTTAAGCATTTTTTTTTTGCTTTAGTCATGGATGTTCTTACTAGACATTTGCAAGAGGTTGTACCCTGGTGTATGCTTTTGTTAAACATACTTAAGCATTTTTTGGTGCGCTCACGCGATGAACTTACATGCATTTGCTTTCACTATTCATCGAATTTTCTCTTTTTAAAAATAATAACATGCATTTCGATATAGTGGCACACTTTTCGAGGCAACAACATGCTTCACAGGATTATTGCACACTTTTCAAGACAACTATGTGCCTTTTGGTGTTATGGCATGGTTCTCGAAGCAGTAACTCACTTCTTAAGGTTATGACATGCTCCTTGAGTCGGTGACAAGCATTTCAAGGCTATTGTACGTTCCTCGAGGTGGTACATTTAAATTTTAAAGTTGAATTCTGATGCACGTGAAATTTTAAATATTCATATTTGATTTCTTTGCACGAACATTTCTTGTTAACATGCAAGCAAAATTTATTTTGAAGTTTAAAATGTCTTTTGTCCACTCGCATATATGTGTTGCGGATTCGATGACATTGAATATAAATTAGATTTTATTTTTGTATTCTTTTGACTTTCAAATTGGATGGACACATCTCTTCCTACCTATAAATAGCGAAGCAATAATTTTCATTCCAAGTTCAGTTTGTCGAGTGGATTCTTGAGATTTGCAAGTGTCTCTAGTCATGGTAGAGGAGTTCTATGCTCGCAAAGAGGCTTTCAAAGTTTGTTACGAGTTCCCTGTAAGTTCATTTTTAGTCAATCCTTTCTTTTCATTTTTGTAAATAATATTTAATTGCAATTTAGTTTAAAAAATAATTATTTTAAGTCTGATTCCCTGCGAGTCTGTTTAGATTGAAATTTGGCATCCTCCCAACATCTTCCCCATGTAGGGGATATCTATAGGGACTGATCAACCTGTCCGTCACACCAAGGCATGTATGGTCGACGTGGTGTGACACGCGACCAAGGTCAACCCCACTGTGCCAAGAAAAACATGCATGAGTCTTCAAGTACATGTTTAAAGACTTAATATCTTTCTCGGTCGCATCAAAAAAGATGCATAAAGGAACTTTAAATTTCTCAACAACACTACGAAAAGCGCATAAAGGGCTTACTCATCATCTTACGGACGTCGTGTACGAGTTTCCCCGATCGCACTAAGAAAAATGCATGAAGGTTTCGTTTGTAGCATCACGCATGTCGCCAATAGGGTTTTAGAGATTTTTATGGTTACATTTTTGCGCATGCGAGGCGGCAGCAATAATGACAAGAGCAAGAGCCTTTTTCTATATTTTGTTTTTTTTTTACCTCCTTTTTCTCCTTTCTTATTTTTTTCTATTTTTTGTATGTATGTATATATATATATATATATATATATATATATATAGAGAGAGAGAGAGAGAGAGAGGAAAGTGATGGGCAAAGATAGATAAGGAAAGTGATGAGTAGACAGAGAAAGAAAGGAGAGGAGAGAGAGTGAGGGGGGAGAATACTCCTCTCCATTTAGAGAGAGAGTAGGAGGACATAATATGGAGATAGAGAGGGAGAGAAAGAGGGAAGAGAAATGGTGAGAGTAGGAGAGAGGGAAAAAGAGGGTGGAAAAAATGAGAAAAAATAGTTCTTTTTGTTGCTTAGAGAAAGAGCAAAGTTAGAGAGAGAAAATGATGGGAGAGGACTGTAGAGGGGATGGTTTTGGCGAGGAAGATGGTGGTTGTATCAGTCACTAGCGACCGCTAGTGAGGGTAAAGAGCTAGAGAAGGAATACGTAGCCGAGTGAGGCATCGGCGCTGTGTGAGGCAATGGCCAATAGGCTTGGGGGCAGGCATGGAGGACAATGAATGGTAGTGAGTTTGGGTGGGGAAAAAAGGGGAGGTGCAGGTGCAGCTTGGGTGAGGAGGAATTATGGGACAAGCAGTTAGATGCTAGTCAGCATGAGGGGAAGGAGAAAGGAGAGAGAGTGGAAACTAGTGGCCTACTGAGAGATAGTTCCATGTGTCTAAGAGGACAAAACAAGTGGTCGACAGTGTGGGGGCTCGAAGAAGGTGGCCGGGAGGTCGCTATGTGCGAGTCGTTGGGGATGGTTTATAAGTTTGGTTAGAGGCTGAGGCTAGATGGTGAAGGTTGGCCAACAATGGGGGGTTGTAGGGGTCAGTAGAAGAGAAGGGAGGGTTAGCTGAGGGCTATAAGTGGAGGAGGGTCAGTTGGAGGGCTGTGGTTGGATGAGAGTTGAGAAGAGTGTGAGGAACTTGGCTTAGGAGGAATCATACAAAGCATGAAACGAAGAGGGAAGTTGTGGATGGGTTGTAAGTTGTACGTGAATGAGAGGGGAAGAGTTAGGATAGGTTATCATTATTTATTTATTATTTTTAGTAGGTGGTAAGGATCGGATTGGGCAGTAGTAAAATTAAGGATAAGGAATGGGCAACAAATTGAATTTAGATTTCGATAGGATAATTTTTTTATTATACACACACATGCAATATATATAATTAATAAAAATATATATTTAAATGGATAAATAGATATGAATCGATCCCTCGCTCAATTTCTCATTATTCAAGCATCTCAAAATGCATGCCATCACCTCACTTACCGGAAAATTTCGTATTCAGTCATGCAATAATCCATGCAATATAACTATCCTTTTCAGTTAATTTTGAAGTTCTGGATGTACCGGCGAAGTTTGTTTCACGAAGGAATGATATTTGAGAAAATTCATGCAATATCACTCCCTACTCCATCATCTTTGATTGCATACTTGAATTGATTGCAAGAAGTCCCTCTAAGATATTTTTGAAGTTCTGAACAAAACAATGCGGTCCATTTTGTGAATGAATGACATTCAATGATTTTACATGGTTGTGCCCATCGACCGTCGCTTTCATCGTTGTTCGATCAAGTTGCACGCAAGTGGTTCTTCTTTGGGTAAATTTGATTTTTGTGCTTGCTAAAATGACACCACATCAGTTGATCGTCCTTCATGTTGCACTCACTTGCAATGATTACAAGTATATAGAGGATAATAAAATTGCACCACCATCACCATCAACAACACTGAAGCTTTCGCACTCAAGGAAAGCTACACCACCACTACTGAATGCCTTCAAGGTGTTCATCTCAATATATCATGTGATAGTTAAATTTCATGCAATGGGTCAAACACTTGCCGTCTGAAGGTATCAACCATATTAACTTAGAGTAGTAGGAAATGTCCAAGGCAATGTTCTACAACTTCACATTTAAGGAGGAGTTGGTCTCGAGACCTTAGAGATGATAGAAGAAGTTGTAGTCTTAGACAACAATCTGACTTAAACTCTTTGAGTAAGTGCCTCTTTTAGCCCAAAGGACCAAGAATAACTCATCCATTGCCTCCAATTGAATACTAATGCATTCACTTAGGTCCCAAATGCTAGGAGTGGGCACCAAAGTCTCCTTGCATCGTTTGAACCTCGATAAGTCGACTAAACCTATTAAGAAAAGAATTTGCTACAAAGCTAATCAAGCTTGTCCGCTATGAGGTCCAAACGATGTTAGAGTATAGCTTCATTTGAGAAGTGCAATACCCATACATAAGATCCAACATTATCATAGTGTCAAAAGAAAATGCAAAGTGAAGGATGTGTGTAAACTACACCAATCTCAATCAAACTTATCCTATGAACAGCTATACACTTCCACAAATAAACGGTAAAATTAGCTCAATTGTCGAATACTTACTATGAGCTTTCATGTTTCCCTTTTAAGCTATCATCAAATCAAGATGCACCATATTCATGAAGAAAAGATTGCCTTCAATATCAATGAATAATTTTATTGCTACAAAATCATCTCATTCCGTCTCATGAGCACTAAAGCAATTTGATAAATGCATCATGGACAATGTGTTCAAAGACCATAAGGGTGGTGCCATTGAAGTCTATGTCAATGACTTGCTAGTGAAAAACAAAACTCAAACTAAGCATGTCCTAGACTTCAAGGAAACATTTACCACACTTCAAAAGTATAACAAATAACTTAATCCTCTAAAATGCATCTTTAAAAAAAAATTAGGGAAGATTTTAGGCTTTTAACTTTCTCCCAATGGCATCAAAATGAACTCCGACAAAATCAAGGTAATCTTAAAAATTTCACCCAAAAAATAGCTAAAGAACTTTAACCACTTACAGTGTAAATTTCTAACCTTAGTTGCTTCATCTAGAAGTTCGAAGAGAAGTGCTCGCCATTTTTTAAGATTCTTAGAAGCGCCAAGCACTTTTGATGAACTGTCAGGAGTTAAATTTTTCCAATGTAGCAAACATCTCTTTGGGATCTAGAAGGTGTTGCTTTGGGTTTTGCTTTTTACCTGCAAGTTGTCGATAAAGACCTCAATATTTCTCCTGTTCCACCGCTTGAATTCACGGTATATCATCCTTTGGCATGTCTTTCTAGCATTTTTGAGGCCAATGAGCATTACTTCGTAACATAAAAGTCTTTCCCAGTGAAGAAAGTTGTTTTCTCACTTTAACCCAAGTGCATCATTTTTTGATGATAACCGAAGAAAGCATTGAGAAGCTCATGGAAAGGAAGACAACTGTCGAGTCGACCAATGAGCTGGAGGAAGAGGGTAATCATCTTTCGAGCATGCTGAATTCAGGTCAGTGAATTCTATGCCATTGTCCACTTGCCATTTGTATCATCACTACATTTGAGTTCCACTCCAGATATTAAAACTCTTAGATAAATTCCACCTCCATAAGATTATGCACTTCATTATTTATTGGCTTTGCCAGGATGGCCGTTGTCTTTCTTATTTTTTGTTTGATAGGTCTTATATTTTTCTTAACATTCAATATGTAACGCACGACGTTGGCATTTATCCCTGGCATTTTGGATGTCGTCCAGGCATAGACCTATGCATTGTCCTAAAGGATCTGGATCAACTCGCCCCAATGATTATTGATGAGAAAAAATAGCCTTATGATTCCTTCCCTGGCTGTCTTCTTCTTTTTCTTATAAGGTTTCAATTTTGGCTCCCTTCTTGACCTCTAGATGCAATACATCCTGTATGTTTCCCGCAAACTTCAAATAGTAGGCTTGGGACTGCATCAAATCAATATCCTCTCACCATGATATCTTAACCGCCCATGAGAAATTCAACAACGACATGGCAAGTCAACGCCATTGCTTTGAAGATGTTTAGAAGGGGGTCGATCGAATATCCTGTTGTAAATGGTAGGTGTCCCCATTTAGTTTCTCTCTACACCTTGAAGAACCCATAGAGTGGGCCCACCATTGGTGTTAAGCGGGAAGAGCCAACATTCATTTTGTTCAAGGTTTAAAATTATATTAGATATTAAGGCTTTTTCCATCTATAAGATGAAAATTAAGCCTCGAGGCATTTTGAGGCGTATGCCTCGCAACCAAATATTTGAATAAAGTAAAAATGAAAATTAAAAGTGCCTTTTTTAGCATCATAAACATATAATATTAACGGATGGCATATTAACATTCTATTGTACTATAAAGTGATAAATTGATATGCATATAAAACTAAAAATTGCATAAGACGTAAAGTAACAAGTCATAATTTATGTGAAATAGAATTGAAATACAAACATCAACATGACTATCATCATAAGATATAATAATTGAGTAAATGTAACATATAAAATCAAGCTCAACTCCAAGTTCTTCATTCCCAGATTCCAACACATCAACATTTAATTTCTGAAGACAACAGTAAGAGTATGCCAACTCAAATATTAATTGCACTATCATCACTTATGGGATCTTCAATTGAGTAGTCATCGTAATGAATAGCTATCTCGTTCCTCATCACTTGTAGAGTTCAATGTCTCCCAATCTACCTCTTTTTCATCAATCTCAGTTATCTTCCTCTTCTCTGACTAATAGCAGTCGACAAAAAGATGAGCCATAATCCAAATATAAGAAAACTTCTGCAAAATTAATTTTTTTATATACATGTTTTTAGTTCTTTTTATAATTGGTTTGTGGTGCATGCAGATGCTTTGTTTCTATTACCATCACACAATTAATATTTAAATCTTCCGCTTGTAAATCTGATGGTGTAACCTCAACTTCACCGTCAACAAATCATTCATCATCTGATGGTATGTCTTCATAAAGCAAAGGATCCTTGTTATCATTCAACCCTTTCTTCTTTAAGTTTTTTCTCCTTGAGCCCTTTGTTGTACATGATGTACACCAAGGAAATCAACCTTAAGGTTGACAGATGATTTCTCCTCTTGGTATAAACTTAATTATAAGTACTCTAATTGTATTCACACATAAATGAAGAGCATGTCAACTCCAAAATCTTAACAAAAAAATGTTGAAGTTCCAGAGTTTTGTCTCCAAATTGAATCCACCACTCAGCTCTAGCATGAGAAAAGAAATGATTTAGATGTATTACTTTTTGTCTAGCAAAGTAGAAATAAAAAACTTTGCCTACAGATCGCTTTGTCAGTATTTTACTTGTTGCGGCCCAAAGAAGCCTTCCTTATTTATAAAAGATACTAACTGCATATCAATATTTAATCTTTCAAATGCTTCATCACTAACTCTATCTATGCAATAATATAGACCCAATTTAATTTCAGGATTGGTTGACTTATTATCTGAACGCTGAAACTATGAATTCAAATGGTAGCCTATAGTATATAAATGGCAATGAAGCTATAGCTCTCACTATCCATTAATAATATCCCATATTTACCTGTAATACCCTCTTCTCCTAAATTATGGGACAATCTGATCTCTTTTTTCATCCATTACATTATACCCATTGCAAGCATATTCTCAACATTGACCATCCTCAATACTTACACTAGTGGCCTAACTATTGCTATAGCATATATAGTACAATGTGAGAATCTATCATTCAGAATAATTTTCCTTACCTCTTTTCCCTTAGTTTTCTTGCCAAGGCACAACTCAATCACTAGGTTGAAGTAAACATAACCTTTAAAGGCTATTTTTCCTCCAACATACTCTCTAATGTCAAATAAACTATGACAAGTTATAATAGGCTTTCTCTTTCATTGAGAACTTTCTCATCAATGTTAAAACTCAAAAATGATTACATATAAATTTGTTGATCTTATTCATTTTAGTTAGTGCATTCTTATGTTGTTGTAACTCCTCAAGTTTCTCAAAAATAAAATCTATGCAATTTGCATATATGGTTTCCAACATAAGTGCCTCCTCTTCTCCATCAATTTTATACATGATGCTCTATAAGTAATTGCTATTTCTCATCAATTTTTCGCTTGAGTAGATCTAAAACTGAATATATGGAGTGTAATTTTAGCAGTAATAGACCTAGTGAGGGGATTGTGACTTTGGGCGATCAAGTCATTAATAAGAGTACACGTTTTAGATATCTTGGATCTATTGTTCAGAGTGATGGTGAAATAGATGGGGATGTTATCAGTAGAATTCAAGTTGGATGGTTGAAGTGGAGGAATGCATCGGGCTTGTTGTGTGATAGAAAAGTCCCCCTTAAACTTAAGGGAAAATTCTATAAGATGGTGGTGAGACCTGCAATGCTTTATGGTGCAGAATGTTGGCCATTAAAAGAGAAGCACAATACTAAGTTATGTGTTGCGGAGATGAGGATGCTTAGGTGGATGAGTGGATTTACTCTTAGAGACAGGATACGAAATGAGCATATACGTGAAAAGGTTGGAGTAGCTCCAGTGGAGGATAAGATTAGAGAGAGTCGCCTTAGATGGTTTGGTCACATAAAACGGCGGCCTTCCGATGACCCAGTTAGGAAAGTAGAGGTATTAGATTTGACTTATGTTAAGAAAGGTAGAGGTAGACCTAAAAAGACTTGGTTAGAAAATATTAGAAATGATCTTTCTCTATTAGATTTAAACGAGAATTTGACTTTGAACCGGACACAATGGAGAAAAAGGATTCATGTTGCCGACCCCACGTAGTGGGACAAAGGCTTGTTATTGTTGTTGTTGTTGTTGTTGTTGCTCTATAAGTAATTGCATTATTTATCACCACTTCAACCACCAAGTACTCCCCTATCTCCTTAATGAAGCCATCAAATAATCCTAAAGGATACTCAGCATCCTTCATCTGATTAGATGTCACAATAGACTTTAAGAAAACTATGTCGTATAGATTATTTATCAGTATTTATCAAATTTATGTTCCTTATATCTGACGATCCATCAGACATGATAGTAAAACCTGTCCAGATACATGTTCTCTTGATTTTTTCAATTTTGTTTTCAGTTTTGGCAAACTCCAACTTCAAAATCTATTTTTTCAGATCACATATGAATGAAAATTTCTAGCCTCACCCATAAACTCTAATGGAATGGATCATGTTGAAATAGGATGGGGAGGTTGCAAAATTGAATAGAATAGCATTCTCATAAAAAGAATATATCTATTATATCCATACATACACGTGTGAGGTCCCTAGTAGTTTCTAGGGATAATTTTTTTGATGCATAAGGACTATCTCCATATTTATCATCCTCCAAGTTCACCATATCATGATCCATGGGACCCCTTGCACCCCTATCGGACATAGGTGACAATGAGGACAACAAGTCTCAGCCACTACACTCACTTCCATAGTACAAGCCAACATCAACTCTATCATCAAGTTGTTGTTGCATCAGCTGCTTTGACATTGTTAGCTTAGGCTTCGTTTGGGGCGGCTTTCTTAATGCTTTCTCAAGCAGCTTTCTAGTACAAAAATTTCTAGTTCAAAAAATTTTTATACTAGAAATCTATTTTAAAAAACAATAAAAAAGTCATCCCAAACGAAGCCTTAGTCATGTATGATCTAATTTCTTCCTTAATCATTTATGGCACTTTGGCACATGGTGCCACATTCTTGTAAGAGTCGAACAAGTGTTCCTTCATCCTTGTTGAACCGCATTATCACAATAATTGCATTTTAAATAAATTTTTCCACCACCTCCCACATCAAATTTTACACTATATTTCCACGTCGGATCCTTCCTATTAGCCGATATGGATTTTTTTTTTAGAATGGATAAAACATTGAAAAAGCAAAACCACCAAACTCATCCATTCAATTAAAACTAATTCATTCAAACAAACAAAATTATGGAACACACTTTCGTGCTCACAATTTCAAAAAACTAGCTCTCGGGTGCATGCGTTCAACTTAGTTAATAATATTAGGGTAAACAGTATAACACCCAAAATCTTGTCAAAGTAAACATACGATTTTCCCAAAATCTTATCCTACTTTCGCTCACATAAATAAAAAAATGCCAAATTTAATTTTATTAAATTCTATTTAAATTCTGAGCTTTTGATATATAATAGTATATAGGTCTTTAGTTAATAGCTTAAAAATAGGCAATTAACATTTATTTAAACGTTTACCAATAAATGATTAATTGTTAATCAATTTTAAGTTAATTATTAATTGTAGTGACTTTCCACTAACATCAGCTTTTCCACTAAGAGCAGCATGCATTTCCACTAACATCAGCTTTTCCACTAAGAGCAGCATGCAACCGTTGATTTGATCATGCGGCTGGTATTGAGAGCATTTATTTATTGGAATGTTAAGATATTATATTAGTAGTATATCAGCACTTAGCAATCATCCCTTCTATTCCTCTCACCCATTCATCATCTGCATCGCTGGAAGCCGCTGAAGGCTGCGGGCAAGAGGAGGAAAAAAAAAGCTATTGCTGTACTCTAATATGGAGGATAAATTCAGCACATACAACACATAAAGATAAGGAAATCAGTGGTGTTGTAGGCTGCTGTGGAGGATAAAGTCTAGGTAAGGAAAACAGTAATTATTGAAATAACTATTGGCTGAAATTTGTAGTTGCTAAAAGGAATTCTATAATGTTTGCTAAAATTTGTATTGCTGAGTTGTTTATTTCTGAAATCTGCATTGTTGAGGGTTGTATGGTTGAAATCTATATTGCTAAAAGTGGTGTTGCTGAAATAAATGGTATCTATGCTTTGGTGCTGAAAGCACTGATTGCAAACAGAAGAATAAATGTTGCTATTATAGGACTGCTGCAGTAGTTGCAAAATCAGTAAGGTGAAGATAGGAAATTCAGAAAATAATTAAGAAATAAAAAGGAAGGGAAGTAAGAAGGGAGTACGAGATGAGATTTTGGGTTGAATGAGTTCATTTCAGGTAAACCTCTAAGAATTTTCATATAAGTTGTGTTATTTTTATATGCATGCATGCATAAAAGAATACTTATGTTTAGGTTGTATATAAGAGAAAAAGAGACAGGGGTGCTATAGGAGAACAAATTCACCCGCCTACATCAGAGAACGAGGTGAGATATACAACTTGTAGTGTAGGAAATGGGATCATTTTTGTGTACTTAATATGTGTAGTAACAATTATTTTACAATTAGCATGTTATATCTAGCATGTTGTTGTATATTTTAGCATGTTGTAGCATGTTATAAATTGTTAGTAAACTGTGATTCTGAATTGTGATGCTTCAGAAAGATATTATAAATGAAGGGTACAAAAATATACACATTTGACAGTCAAGTAACCCCCAACCACGTAGGAGAAACTCGAAATGCAAAAATACAAAATACTCTCCTTATTCTTTAATATAAAACACAAAATAAGTTCCAAAACAAACAAAATCACTTATATATTAAGCAAACTCCAAATACAAACCCAACACTTCAACCTAAAACAGCTTTAGAAGAAAGATACAAGTGGCGTCGAACTTGCGGAGAGAAGAAAGAGGTAAGAAGCCGAGACGAAGGAGAGGCATAGCTCGCAAGCTATCCTAGAAGGAGAAGAAGAAGAGGAACAAGCTCGCAAGCTTTTCCAAGAAAAAACCCTCAGGTTTTATTTCAAAAATTACTCCATAACACATACATTTTATGCCACAAAATAACACATATATATAGATAAAAAGAGGCAGCCAAACAGCCCCAAATGCCCTCCAGCAAAGCCAATCAGAATAGGGAAATGGAAGGCCAGCAGTCAATCTAGAATAGCACACGAACAACCACATAGAAAACCGAAAAAAGGTAGCCAAAGGGGAAGGAATGGACGGCCAGGGGAACCGGAACAGGCAGCCAAGGGGGGAAGGAAACAGCCACGGGACAAGAGCCAGGGGGAAAGAACCGAACACATGAAAAGAAGCCAGGTGGGGGAAACCGAAGGGCCACAGAGAAGAGGAAAAGGCAAGAATCCACTCCACATAATGAGCTAAAAAGTGAAATAACTTTCCAAATTAATGAGCTAAAACAGCAACTCAATCATTAATGAGCTAGAACTAAGCAGCTCCCAAAAACACAGCCCAAAACCGAGCAGCCAAGCCCAAACCCAAACCAGCCCAAGAGCCAAGGCACCAAAGAAATTATCATTTTATTTTGACCCCCCTTTTGCATGCATCAACATTTATGAAAATTAAAGGTGATTGAGATAAGTCATAGATGGAGGATAAGCCCGCACAAGTAAAGGCGAAAGGCCTGATGAGATAAGCCTTAGGGAAGCCATACAGAAGGTACCTTACTCTCTCTCACTTCTAAAATTTGGGAATTCGGACCCAAACTTGAAGGAAAGAGCAACCCTCAGCTATAAGTGTGCAAAAATCTATAGTCATTATATGACTTTCATAAAGTATTGAACACTAAATAGAACATGAAGGGTGGAAAGCTAAACATAATTTAATTCTTGTATAGCTTATGATTAGTATAGAAATTCTTATATTATTTTTAATTGACTGCAAATATGTTTCTCTTTCTTCTACTATGTTCGTCTATTTTATTGAGCATTAGCATATTAGCAGTGGTTGTACTACAGAAATGGGGAAAAAGCCAGTGGGGCACTAGGCAGGAAGGCTAACTATAGTTTTTGTATACATGCATTTTGAGTGTACATAGAGGTCAAAGTAGAAACTGTACAAACACTTTTGAGTATGTAAATATTATTTAAAAGTTTAGTAAAGCTCTATATTTACTTAATATTTTTACTAAATGTGTTTAAACATGCTTCCAGTTATGAAATATTAATTCTAGTCTTAAGTTTTGAAAAACTTGAAGTTTTGGAAGAGTTTGAATTGACCATTTCCTACTCACTTAGTCTTAATAGAAGTATTTTAGGATGGGTGTTAATAAGAGATAGGTTTTCTTAGATTCTCCCTCTCTATTATACTCTAGATTGACTATAGGGGATCAAAATGAGGTGTGAAAAATAGTTTACTTTTAATTTAAAAATCATCTAAGGCATACGCCTCATGCTTAAGAGGTGAGGCACGCCTCAGCCTGCACACACCTCACAAGGATGATTCGATAGTTTGTGATGAGGGTTATGACAACAACTGTGTCATTGTATGAAAGTGACAGGCTTGACATTCATATTTGGAGCCCTTGTAGTAGTCTCCAAGTTTACTTCTCTAGTCCTAAGTCATTTGTGATTGACTCGGCAAGCCCCAATTCAATCCCCTTCAAAGATTGTCAGCACCATACTAGCTATATGAATTGTCTAAACACGGACTGGCTTATTTCTTTGTTCCTCTGTGTGCTTTTTCAACCCTTCTTCCAGTATCTACAAGGACAAATTCCTTTAGCTTTCGTGCTTTTATTAGTTCTTCTATAAAGTTCCATACGAGTCAACAATCTTAAATGTCGTGGCTATGATCACTATGAAAGGATCAATGCTTCAAAGAAACCCTAATGTGTGCCTCATCCTTTAGGGGTTGGCCTTTTAAAGAAGTCTTTATTCTAGGTGGCTTACACAAGTTCATCCATGGAAAACCTCAATGGGATGATGATCAGGTATTGATGAGTGGATGGTGATACTGCTCGTCTCCTAACATTGACATGGAGTTCTATCCATAGTCACCTCTTCGATTGTTGTGGATGGGGTGATTTTTGTAAAGATGTGGCCTTTTTTTAATCATGACATCCTTCGATGGCTTTTTTTCTTGGGGAGATTGTTGCGAACTCCTTTCTGGAATGAGATCTTTCGGTAAACCCAAAAATGCAGTGATCAATTCATTGTTTTATTCAACATTGATGTAATTGTTGGCAAGTTCAAACAGTTCAACCAATATCTTCAACTAATCTAGACCAAGGATATAGCAAAAAGGTTCTCACAGTCCTTAAGTGAGGGCCGCCTGCGCCATCACTAGTTCAAAATTTTTCATTTCCAACACTTCCCTTTGAAAACTCATGATGAAATTCTTAAGGGCTCACTCAACTCTAGTGTCATCTTCAGCAAGGCTTGCGAGTTCTTTAATGACTTTGGAATGCTCGTGAATTGTGTTATAAATAATTTTTTTAATTCAATGAAGAACTTATCATCACAACAAGAGCCGCAAGAACCACCAAAGTGGTGATTCTTTGAAAGTTGTGAGGAACAAGTGGTATTTCAAGATGTCACCTAGGCTCAATAGGAAGATGGGTGTAAGCCATATGGTCCGCAATATGTCTCCCTTTTTAGGATTCAATGTGAGGGGTTTTGACATTTTGTAGGGGCACCCCACCTCTATGATTTCTCTATAGAATGCATATGTCAATTGCGCTTTCCTTTATTATCTTGTTGTGTTTGGGCAAACTCTCATCGCCATTGGGATAGTAGATGTCGTTCGTTGTTGGGTTAGAAGATAATGTCCTCGTGTCTGGCAAATTTCTCTGCATAGCTAAGCCAGATGACTCCTCAGGCATGTCAGCCCTCGAAAGGCCCCTAGGGGTTGTTCTAGGGTTCCTTGGATCATTCACAATAGTCTCTCTTCCATCACTACTAGCTATCTCCTGGTAACAAATTATTGGCGAACCATGTTAACTAATTCCCCTTGGACAGGTTGATCTACTTCTCGTAGTGTTTGATTTCTAGTTCATGGAAATAATTCATGCTCATCACACATTGAAGGATGTTGAATTCAATTTTGTCCTTAAGCGACAGCCAGACCTTCCTCACAAGACCTTATAAGATTGATAAGAAAAAAGGTGAATAAGGAGGGAGGGAGGGAGGAGGGAGAGAGGGAGAGAGAGAGGCAAAGGCAGTGAGTGCTATTTAGATTTATCAAAAGTATAGAAGCATGGTGCCAATCATTTGATGTCCCTTATCTCCCCTCAAGCCTCCCATTTTATAGGTTTGGACCTGAGATTTAACATTATAGAATATACATGGCAAATGTTAATGCCTTTTTTAATCAAATTATAGAAGACGCGTATCCTATTTTACAAGAAAATATGTATTTTCTCCTTGACGAAAATTGTGGCTGATCAGGTAGAATCCAGGCCTGAGTAATGTCGTTGCCTTGTGAAGGTTATTCACTTGGAGGAGATTACAAACCAGCTGATTTAATGCAGACAAGCTGATCTTCCGGCAAATTGACCTATCTTCTTTCGAGCCGAGTGGAATTTAGCGAGTTCTAGCAAAATGGCAAGTTCTTTGAGTTCTAGATAGTTAGCGAGTTCCTCATCCTTCGGCAAGTTGGCGAGTTCTTCATCCTTTGGTTAGTTCTCCAGCTTGGGAGAGCTCACCCTGTTCGTGTGCCTTGAACTTGCCTAGCGTATCCCAAACCGGACCCATGGGTCATATGGGTGTACACTTGTCATCACATGAACAGAACAGTAATTAAACATAAATTGGACAAAAGTAATCGCAAGAAATTTAAATTACAGCAACCAAGATAAAGAAATTTCATTTTTCCAAAATGCAGAGTGCATTACAAACTCCTTAAAACTTATGAAAGGAGTCATTACCTCTCAAATAGCTCTGAAAAAGAAAAAGACTGTTTTTTCTCTAGCCCTCAATTTATATTCAGGGCAAACAATTCCGCCATATAAACGGATGCAATCAATCAGGCGAATTCAAATTTTACTTCAGGGCGAGAGAAAAAGTGGTTTACCGATGCCGGGATCCGTGTCGATGATAACCTTCTCGCCTCCGAGAAGAGACGTGTTGCTGCCATTGTTGACGAGAGATCCAACGTCAGATCCCGATGTTATCAACTCCATTGTCCTTCTCCCTCCGCCTCTGTCTCTTCCGTTTCCCGTTTCGAAAAAAGATAATGATCAGGTCTAGGGTTTTCGGAACGAGTGGAGGTGATGGAGAAATTGGCAATGGGAGAAGAACTGTGACGGGAGGTTTAACTTATCCTCCCGCTCGTTCTTAATCTAATCCTGTCGTTGTTCCGTTGGAAAGTGAAACTCGACCGGTTGGATTTTTAATTTGTTAAAATTAGGGGCTTAAGTGAGTCGAATTAGCTTGGGCCCGATTCTATAAATAATTTATGAGTTGAATTTGATGAGTTAATTAGTCAAATTTGAGTTAGTTCTGATAACTCATTAACTTGCGAGGCAACTCTTTTAACAAATATTAAAATAAAATATATTTAAAATATTTTAAGATTCAAAATTTCAAGTACAAAATTATTAAAAATGCTTAAAAATTATAACTTACTATTTTTATATTAAGTAATTATTTATTATTTTTTAAATAATTTCTCATTTTTTTTAATATTTTATTATAATAATTGATTAAGTCAAAATCATTTTCTCTATTTTTTATAAGAAGTAAACAAGCTCGTAAAGTGGCTTGAACTCATAGAATAAAGCTCAAATTTGATCACAATTCGATCACAATTAATTAATCAAACTAAAACTAAAGCTCAAGTCAATGGTGACTTGATCTCGGGCTCTCGGCTCGACTCATTTACACCCCTAACTATGATATTGCGATGATTTTGTGTTGAATTTTATCTTCATTAAATTATTAATCAATATTTATTTTTTCAACACAGGATGAATAGTGATTTGTAATTCTAATTTTTTTCTCTGTCAGTTCAATGTCGAGGTGGGAATAATCGAACTCTTTGAACTATAATTATTTGTAGTCCATGAAATAGTTATGTTATGATTGCACGGGTGATATTTATCATACATGATCATATCAATTACAGAAATGCTCTCATTCGCTTTCTCTCAGCTCCATATGTTTATAGAAAGTGCTTGAAGCTACTGGTAGAGTCCTTGTACTACATGCAAAGAAGCAAATTAGTTAGAGAATGTACTTTACATGTGTTAGAAAATATAAATATATATATATATATAATAGGAGGTCCTTGGTTTTTCTATAGAAGACCCTTTATTTAAAAACATGGTCACCATATTCTGAACCCAGGAACGAGGATTCTCATCTGGATTAAATTGCCCAACCTCCCCTTGTGTTATTGGACTAAATATGATATTTCTTAAATCATCAGTAGTGGATCATTTAATGACATTTAAATTTAGAATGGCATTCTGCTAGGATAAGTGTTCATATTTCAACCTGCTTTCTCCTTCCACATAATATTATTATTGTCTCCTTAAATGAGAAATAATTCATTCAACTAATATTGCACGAATGGAAATCCTAATTATGCAAGGTTTGTGATACTCTTGTGAATTATCAAACTATCCACTAATGATGATGCTCGAGTATCCAAAGCATCTCATAATTTTCAAGGATAAGGATTGTGCATGAGTAGGAGAGAGTACGACTTAACAAGTTTTTCTTTAGGGAGAAAACTCCAAAGTGGTTACCTTCTCAGCCCCTCATAGATTATTAAACCTCCTCTCCTTACGCCTTATCTAAATCTCACCAAATCTCCCTCTTTTGACATCTGACAATCCTCTCCCTCTACATCCTCTACCACTAATCATTTGGAGGTGGCTAACACCTCTCCTTCCATACACAAAGATGAATTTATTGAGTAGAATCTCTCTCTCTCTCTCTCTCTCTCTCTCTCTCTCTCTCTCTCTCTCTCTCTCTCTCTCTCTCTCTCTCTCTCTCTCTCTCTCACACACACACACACACACACACACACACACACACACACACACACACACACACACACACACACACACACACGCACACCCCTTTCTATTTGCATTAAAGATAACTTGAATTTTCCTCATATGGAGTCCTCTAAAAAGAATTGACTCACTAGTTACTCATATCATTGATAGTGTTATAGCTATTGCACCTCTTCCTCAGGGTAGGAAGTTCAAAAAAAAAATAGATTGGCTGTTAAGAATCTCATTAACTTTATGAATTATCCAATCATTAATTCATGGAAAGTTAGAGATTTGAATGAAGACATTTGAGTCTAAGAGTGCTTAGAATGGAGAGTTTAGAATCTTATAAATGATCTAAAAATTGGTAGTATACATCTTATGGAACCTAAAGTTCATTTCTCAACTCTCTCAAATCTTCCTTATTAAGGAATTTTCAAATTTTCAAATTTAAATATAGATGTAATAACTTTCAAGTTTGCTCTGGTGGTCATGTTTGGGCCAAATAGGACTCCTTTAAGGATTGTTTTACTACACTTACCATACATCCTCAATATATTCATAATATCATGCCTCAAAATCTAATATGGAAGAATTATTTCTTTTATACTTAATTATAACAACCAGAGCTATCTAATTTCTTTTAATAATGAAATACCAATGAAAATAACTTCTATTGATCAAAACATCAATATACATTTGTAATCACTATCCAAAAATTATGTATAATATTGGAGAGTTGACGCTCTTTGTAGGGGTGTCAATAACTAACACGACCTGAAAACCCGACACGAACCCGGCTCAAAAAATTTGGGTTCGGGTCAACCCATTAAAGAAATGGGTCGGGTCGGGTCTAATTTTTGGACCCGTATAAAATTCAGGTCGGGTTTGGGTCAACCCGTTAACCTGAAGGTGACCCAAACCTGACCCACGTTAAGCAGCATTAATATGACTCAGTCACTCAGCAACATTTTATCTAAACCCCCGCAGATATGTGCCTTTGCTTGATTGAGTTCTGAGCTCGTTTTAGTTTTAAGGATTTTGAAATTCAGGGTTTCACTTTCAGTCTTTCACTCGCAGTCACAAGCTCGTAGCTCACTGGCATTCTTGATCTCGTCTTCTCATCATCTCGTGATTCTTATTTCCTCCAGCACCAGCAGTCAGGCTTCCCGCCTTCCCCTTTGGTCTGTAATCAGTAATCTCATGAATAACTTTGGTTTCAGTATTTCGGATATTGTCGTTTTCCGTTGAACCATTTGAACACGTGAACGGATTTCTGATCCAAGATCTACTCTTTTGTTTTTCCACTTTATCCATCTGGATTTTGGGATTTGAAAGTGAAGGTAAAATGCATTTGGAGAATAGATTTTTTTTTATTTTACTATTTTAGATGTTTCAGAGTTTCAGATTTTACTTATTCTATTATTAGGAAGTTTCCTTATTTGTTGTCTTGCACTCTTGTTGTTTAACATGTTCTTGACATGTAATATGTCAGTTTACCATCTGCGGGTCGGGAGATTAGTGTGTACTATTGTGACCTTCTTATGTTGGTCTGGACTCTAGAGAATACGATTTTCTATCAAGGCACAAAGCTGTCATGATTTGTAAAACTGTTATGTTGGTTTGAACTCTAGAGTGGAGATTAAGGTTTGGTCGTTTGCCGACTTACTTTAGTAAACTTGTTTTGTTGTTTTGGAATTTGGAGATTAGGATGTGTTGTTAAATTGTATTTGCACTTTGCCACTTTCCTTGTTGTGAAATCGTGATGGATATGTTATATACTTATGTGTATATTGAGCTACAGCTACTCTGTTAGACTGTTACAGTGTTATTTACGCATATGATGTTTTATGTTTCTAAGGATGATTTTCTTTCTTGGTATAACAAATGCATAGTAGCTTTAACCTTTAAACAACTTAGGGAAAAAAATTCCTATTTGATAGAGGATTATATATATTTAAAACACCAAAAGTGCAAGGCAGCAAACAATTATTTATTTATTATCATTAAACATTGATCTCATGAAGATGGTGGTGAGACACTGAGACCTACAATGTTTTTTATGCACAATATTGGCCATTAAAAAAGAAGGATAAATATATGTTGTAGTGTTGTTGTACTAATACTAATGGTAGTGAGACCTGCAATGTTTTTTAATACACAATATTGGCCATTAAAAGTGAAGGATAAACGTATGTTGTTTTGTTTACTTGTTTAGTTACTATACTAATACTAATGCTTATATAGTATATTAAATATTTAAATTCGTTATTGTGTATGTTAATTTGGTAAAAATGTATATTCTTTGTGTTTAGTTGAAAGATTCTAATACAATTGTTATAAGTAATCCTTCTAAGCATAATGAGCAATAGCCTATTGAAAATGATGTCGAATTTGATAGTGATGAGTATAACAATACGGATGCAGGGGACATTTGTGATAATGCAGTTAGAAATGAAGAAAAAAAAAAGAGGAGATCGACCTCTACTGTCTGAGGACATTATGAAATGTTGTCACTCTCAAAGGATGGCAAACAACGTTGCAAATGTAAGAAATATGAGGCAACTTAGCTATGTGATAGTAAAAATGATACAGGTAATCTGAGACGTCATCTTTAAAATTGTAAGAAATAGGAATCTCATGATATTGGATAGCTTATTCTTCAAAGTAACTCATGCACTTCTATTTCTATGGTTGAAAATAAGTAACTCATGCATAGTTATGCATAATCTATCATTTCAGTGTGTGGAATGGGTAGGTGTTAGAGCATTACTTTGGTACTTGTGTCCTGATTTATAAATTATTTCTAGAAATAATGCATGAAATGACTAAGAAATTATTAATAAGAAAAAAGTACAAATACAAGCCCTTCTATCTAGTTGTAAGGGTAGAATTTCCTCAACTTCTGATTTGTGGACTTCCATCAACACTAATAGTTTTATTTGCTTAACTGCATATTTTATTGACAATAATTGGTGGTTACAGAAGAAGATTATAAATTTTGGTTTTATGCCACCCCCTTCCCTATGATGGCTTAGCGTTGTTTGAGAAACTCGAATAGCTTTTGATTGACTTGAAAATTGATAGCAAGCTTTTCAGCATTACTCTAGATAATGCTTTAGCTAATATTGTTTCTATTGATTTTTTACGAATCATTTGAATTTGCAAAATGGTCTTCTATGTAATGGTGAATTCTCTAAATGAGACGTTGTGCACATATAGTAAATCTTGTTATTCAGGAAGGTTTGAAGGAGATTGATTCAGCTGTTGTGAAGGTTCGTAAGAGCATAAAATATGTTAAAGGCTCTCAATCAAGAAAATAAAAGTTTTTAGAATGTGTCTGGCAAAATTTTCATGAAATTAATAGAGGTTTGAGGCAAGAGGTACCAACTAGATAGAATTCTACTTTTGTTAGGTTAGACAGTGCAATATACTTTAGACGTGCTTTTATGCATATCAAGCTGAGTGATTCCAACTAAAATTCTTGTCCTTCAAATTCTGAGTTAAAAAAAAAAGAATTAACATCTGCAAGTTTTTAGCACCCATTTATGAAATTACTTGTGCTTTCTCTGGATCAAAATACTCAACTAAAAATTTTTATTTCCCATGTGTCTCCACGGCATATGCCAAATTAAAATATGAAATGTCATGTAGGGAGGAGTATATAAGGAGAATGACTATTGGTATGCTAGTCAAGTTTGAGAAGTATTGGACAGACTTCAATGTTATTTTAGCAATAGCAGTCATTCTTGATCCAGGGTACAAGTTTAAATTTGTTGAATGGTGTTATAAGAAACTTTACTTGGGTCATTATGAAACATGATATTGTATAAGCATCAGTGGTAAACTTCTAGACTAATATCGAAGTGCTTTTAATAATGGTCATTAAGTGCTTTTAGTAATGGTGGTCATTAAGTGCTTTTAGTAATGGTGGTAGACTTCTAGATAAATATTGAAGTTCATTGAAACATGATGTTATAGAAGCATTGGTTTTCACAAAAGATTAGTTGTACAGTGAACAAGGTAATAAATTTACAATACTAAACATCTTAGGTTTAGTTTTGCTGTAATTTATATTTTAACTAAGTCAGTCTATTAACCTATGTTGCTGTTTAGAATATAGATGCAAAAGACATTGAGCTTGATGTAGTGACAGATAACATCATTGGCTTAGGTTTCGAGGGAAATCAAACAGGAAATGTGAATGACTCGGTGGACACATCATCTTAAATATTAGTTGTACATGGTTTGGATCAACGAATATCTATAATTTGTATTTATAATGACTGTGATGAACATATAGGAGTTGTTGTTGCTGCCTGCTGGCTGCTGTGCAAATAGGAGCCGTGGCTGCTACCTAGTTGTCTACTGTGCAGCACCTGCTTATGCCTTATTTTACTTTTTGTTAATTTATGCACCTACTAATTATTTTTTCTTATTTATGCTTTTTGTTTCCTATAATTATGTTGAGTTGTGGGATTTCTATTTCTGTCTTATGACTTCTTATACTTTCTAGACGTGTAGTTGTTGTGCTTGTGTAGCATTTGCTGGCTACTAGCCTGCTTTTATTTTTTCTACTTTCTATAGCTCTGTTGATTAGTGGGATGTTCTGGTTTGGGGCAGTGTGTATTCATTGATGGGTTTCTAGTTGGGTTTCATCTGTTCTACATTATTTCTGCTATGGTGAGCTTATTTGGTTGGGTAGGCTGAGGTTTTAAATGGTTTTTTCTGGACTTATTTAGCTGGGTGGATTTGGATTTTTTTTATTGTTCTTCTGGTGTTTGTTGGAGAATTGGAGCGAATCTGTTGATGGGGTTTTATTGTGTGGTACTTGTAATTGGTTGGAACTTAGGATGGTATGTCTATTGGGAGTTGGGATGGTAATTGGTATGTTTATTTAGAGTTGGGACTTCTGTTATTATGCAGTTTTTGTGGCCTTGTCTTCTGTTGATGGCAGTTTTATTATGTGATGAAGAATAGTAGCAATACATAAATAAAGATGCAACCAGGTTACAAATTTGGGAAAGGGAATTTATTTAGCATGAGCAGATACTATTTAATTGAATAGATACTAAATTTAATAAATTCACATTCCCAATTTATAATCTTGGAGGGCTCATTTCTTAAAATTATTGCAAATGATGGTTCTTTGGTAGGTTCATCCTGAGCCTGAGTCCTAACTCATTGAGATGTCACTTTTATTTATTTTTTTATTGCAGGTTCATTGGTGAGATGTTCAAATGAATGACTACTCATGCAATTATTCAAATTCATAAGCAAAGTAGTTGACCAGTTGTATTTATAAATCATAATGTACTCTTGTATTTTTAATTTCAAAAAGTTATGATAGTCTAAGTGCATGAAGTCAACTCATATAACTAAATGGGTTAGGTTCGAGTCAACCCATCGTTTAGCCCCGGGTTAGTTCAGGTTTGACTAGAACCTGACCCATTGACCTGAATTGACACCCCTAGCTCTTTGTCCATTGGCATAGTAATCATCTCCTTATATCTCCCAATCCAAAATCAGGTGAATCAGTAGATGATAATAGCAAATCATAGTATTTAAAGGAAAAGTTATTTTCCCACCATCCTATATAAGTCAGCTAGTCTCCAGCCAACATCAATAAATAGCCAATCTTTACTTATTTTACATATATTATTACGAAAAGTAATAGCAACCAGCTATTACCCAATCACGTACACATATTCATTCATAATGCTTATATTATCATTATGTTTGTATTAAAATACCAAAATTACTATTCTATGTAAATCATAAAAAATGCCATAATTATCATTTTATTTGGTGAAATTAGAAAATCAACCAGTCAAATTATCTAGAATAATTAGTACTGCAATATATAAAAAGTTACATGATAGAAGTTCACTAAATCTAGAAAAAATACAATAAAATCATTTCCGAAAGAAATCCAACGATCGAAATCAAAATCTATGAAAATAGAAATAGGAGATAAGTCACCTAAACTGATTTGAAGAATTTTTGTAAAAGCGATAAAGTGAACCGGCGATAAAAAACATAGCTCTCTTTTTCTCTCTCCTCCTTCCTTCCCCTTCTCTTCTTTCTTTCCATGGCAAGCTATGGTGTGAGGGAGTGAATGGAGCAAATGAAATTTTAGTATATTTAAAAACTCATTTCAGTATGTGGCATCACGACGCCCAAGGAAGCTTGTGTCGTTGCACTACATGCTAGATCCATAATTACTGTACAATAAAGCTTTCAATGATGTGACGGTAATTTATGATGCCTCTATGCTCTAAAAAAAGCATCGTAGCACCCACAGGCACAACACTCACCAAGCAAAAAATTAAGGGTTTTAAGGAACGGGTTAGAGAGGAGGAAGCAAGACCTAGTCAGCACACTCTATATAGTGCCCATACACTTAGGACCTTAGGAGATTGGGTTGCCAGTCTTAGAGATCATATTACCAGTATGAACACATATTTTGAAGAAAATTAGCATTGGCAGTTGGAAGTGATGCATAAGATGGACTACATGATGAACATGGAATAGAGTCGATGCACATATGCTTTACAATTTAATGAAGCATAGTTGGAATGTTTAGGAGAAGCCTATTTATTGAAAACCCCAACCAGCACTTCTTCCTGGTAGCCCCTACTTATGATCCCTATGTATAGCAAGAGCTCCCACCATCATTTCCACTAGTAGCAGTAGTAGCAATAGATGATGATTTTGATGATGAGGATGAGGATGAGGAGTGATAATTTTGTTTGTTTTTCTTGAGTTATTTTCATGTTTCTTTGTTTTTCTTTTCTTTCTCTGAGGCGGTGATGAGTTAAGATTGTGGATGTATTGTGGCATCAGAGTGGTTTGTATTATTGGATGGTTGTATGGTTGTTTAGTTATATTATGGTTGGTTAAACTTATCATATGATAAGATCTAGCTTGTAATGGGCATAGCTCATTGCAACATTGATGTATTCCATTAGTCTAAGTACTTGTTATGTTATGCACCACTTATTGTATTTGCTATGTTTATTTAGTTCCTGCTAAGTTACAGTATTGTCTTGTATATATTTAGTTTATCACTCCCTACATGCTTAAATATTGATTGCTTCTGATATTAATTCAAATGCACCTTGATATATTCAACTTGTAAAAAATTTGTAGTTTAAAATTAATTAAAAATAGGAAAAATGCAACACTATAGGTGCTTAGTTGAATAATCAAAGACAACAATTGAGAATTAGAGCAATCTTAATAACAACTAATAAAATCATATAAACTCTATCATGTTAGCCTTATCCCTAAACCTTTAAATCCCACATTTCTAAAATATGGAGAACAACGGCTAAGCAAAGTAACCAGAGAGTAGATCAATGGAGAAAACATACCAAATAGTGGTGAAGGGTAGTACAGAGGATCAGCAGCCTTGGAGAAGAAGTTGCACGGAGTAAAATGGGTTGAAAATGGCCGATTGGAAGAAGTCAGACTGAGGGGCGAAGGGGTGAGATGTTCACATGAGAACAGACGCCCAGGTGAAAATTTTAAGGATGAGGTGAATGACAGGGCGAGACAGGGAAAAATGCTATTATAGGGCCTTTTCTAACGAATTTGAGGCAAAAATTTTTGTTGGAAATTTTTGGTGAAATTTTTTATAAGAAAATCTACTAGTCTATTTAAATCCATCCAATTTTCTACCAGAAATCTGCCAAAAAACCCCTCATATTTTTTCATCCTAATATTCACCGGTACTCCAGCTGTTATTTCTGACGGCTTATGATCTATAAAAAATTCTGCCATAAATAGCTGATTTTCCTATAGTGCTTGAATACTAAGACTTAATAATCTGCTTCAACACCCTTCTACTCAATCGGGCATTTCTCTTTCCTTGAAATGGCAGAAAGATCAGAATGAGCACCACTAGCTCAACAGACTTCCTATGCTAACCCATCACATATATCAATATCCAAATTAAAAGATGAATGTGTATTTTAAGGAAAAGTAGAAAAGAGTAAATAAACTACTAGTAAAGTAGTAAAACATAACTTTCTTGATGTTTCAGTATATACTTGGAGTTTTCACTTACTTGTAATTCACTTATATAGAAATTTCTAAGTGCTTCATAGAGTACTTACCATCAAAGATTCACTTGTACTTGACTTTCATATTTTAGCATAATTCATCCAGAGTTTTATAAATTCCAACATTCATTCCAGAGCATTAATTATATTTATTTCATTAATAATAATGAAATGTAATGGTTAAATTGCATATTTTCTGATGTCTATTTATAACTCTACTTTTAGTTATGCCTCCCTTTAACCTCTCACATCTGCTTAAAATAAGTGGGGCCAGAGTTAGCATATAATAATATTATATAACCTCTCACATATACTTTCAGCAAGTTAGGCAAAACTCCTCTAACATTAACACTACGTGATTGGGGTCATAATAAAATATATAGGGCTCTTGTCACATATCAGATAATGTGCTTTCTCGCATATCAAAACATCTCCAATGTCATGCTATGAATAGTGCAAATGCAATGTAATAGCAATTAATATATAAACATAAGAACATCCGAATAATGCATTAATTTTCTATAAAAAGCCACATTGCATATATACCAGTATACTCACTAAGTTTTTTCCTGTTTCACTTATAATATCAAAATGACATTCACATGAATATTTTAAGACTTTTACATAACTATTGTAATTGCTAAAAAATCCTCAATCAAAATATATAATAAAAATTTTGCGTAGGAAAAACCAATTAGTAAAATTGTAATTTCATATTGCCAAAACATTCAGAACAGAGCATACAACAACATATAAAAGGTTATACGACAAAAACTTCACAAAATCTGAGAAAAATGCATTGTAATCCATAACTATTTCTAAAATAGAAGAAATTGAAATTAGAGATAAGGGTTCAAAAGTCTACCTCATGCTCTACAATATCCTGAACAACCCAATGAAAGAATCCCAAGTTTTGGTCGCCAAATCCTCTCCCTCTCTTTCTCTTTCCTCTCTTCCCTTATCCTTCTCCTCCTCTTTTCTCCAGCTAGAACTGGGTGCAAATGGGATGATAAAATGATTTTAGACATTTTTAATATTTAAAAATCATAACTTGACCTAGTGTCGTGATGCACACTTTTCTAGCGCCACTACGCTTCTAAAGAATCTTATAGATTCTCCCAGAATATCCTTACCTGAAACTTGGGGCTACGACAACACTTCCCAGTGCTACAGTGCATGACCATAACCTATTTTTTGCCCATTTTCTTGAAAGGTTAATGTTGCGGTGCTGCAGTGCCGACAACCTAGGCGTCGTAGAGCCCGTAAAGCATTTTTCAAATCTTGAGTTTTCACTTCTCCAACCTAAACCTTAGTTCATTGAAGCCCCATTTAACATTTTAAAACTTATAATTGCACATTACATCATATACAAATAAGTATTTAAATTATTAACTTTAATTACCCGAGTTTCTAACAATAGATATTACATGCTGTAAGCTCTTGATTTCAATATTTGTATGACAAATTTGCAATGATCAATCATGAAAAACATAGTATTGCATTCACCAAAATGCTTCTCATTATTAAAGATGAGGTGGCATTTTTTATATACCCGTATAAAAGGATGTCATGGGAGACGATGCTACAAGAGTTGAAAAGGGATACAACACACTATGATGCCACTATTCTACAGAAGAATGCCCCAACCCAATACAATGCAAATAGATATGCAACATCACTAGGAGACTGGGCAAATGGAGTCATTATAAATCGAGGAAGGGATGTGCTGAGTTCTTGATGGAAAGTACCAAATACTTTGAGTTGAAGGACCAACAAAGTGCTCATGGGCAAGAATTTCATCTAATGTATTTTGAATAAAGATGTAAGTACATACTTTGATTAACTTCATTTATAATTGCAAATGTAAACATATACTTTGATCACAAACATTTTCTACCTCATTTTTTATAAGCAATTTTTCTTTATAAGCTGGTTCATATAGCTGATGAGGAGGACTCCCACCTAACCATATTTTATAAGTTCATTACTCTCACACAACCATAATTATAAAGAAGAAAGCAAGCATCCATATTTTTGAGGAAAAAGCAAGCGAGGCAGCAAAAGCATAGTAATCTACAACTCAATTCATTTAATCATAACAAAAGATAAATGAGCTTTTTGCCATTTTGTTAAAGTTGAGTGGTGGTCAAATTAGGCTGTAGAAAAAAAAAATAAGGTTAATACATAAAACAAAAGCTCTTACCAATCTTATATATAGTATTTTTATATAGAGAATATAATGGGAGGAAGGAGGTAGAGGAGGAAGAGAGTAAGAAGGTGCCTGCCATTGACCCAATCCTTAACTTTGTTGAGATTAGGAAGAGGTGAATCATTAGAAGGATGCAGAGCATGAGTGTTTGTAGTTTAAAAGCGGGTTTTGAAAAATTCAGTCTTCTTTGGGGAATTCAGAATTGAAATTAAAATTTAATTCTAAAATCAAACGCCCCATCAAAAATATTATATCACCTCGGGAGGTGGAAATAAAATTTCAGGATGAGGTTCTGTTGACCTCATTTTTGTATGAGCTCAGGTGGACCAATCCAGACCTTAGGATCTTTCCAATCCTTAGGATCAATCTTAATCCTAGGATCAATCTGATCTTAGATCAATCCAGACTTTAAGATCAATCCAAATTCAAATCAATCGTGACCCCAGATCATTACGATTTAAGACAAATCTAGATTCTAGGATTCTCCTAGACTTCAGACCCTAGGATCTATTCTAGACCCTAGGATTCTACCTGACTCTAGACCATATGATCCCCTTAGACTCTAGGATTCTCCTAGATCTATCTAGAGCTTAGGATTCGTCTAGATCCTAAGACTATTCTAGATCCCAGGCCCTAGGACTTCCAAACCCTAGGATCTTCCTAGAAATCAAACTTTAGGATCTACTCTAGATCCTATGATCCTTCTAGATCTTGAATCTTAGGATTCCTAGATCTTAGGATTCTTCTAGATTATAGGATTCTTCCAGACCCCAGATCCTAGGATTTCCCTAGGACTTCTAGATTCTAGGATCTTCCCAGACTCCAGTCCCTAGGATCTATTCTAGACCCTAGGATTCCCTTAAGCTGATTTGGACCCTAGGACCTATTCTAAACCCTAGGATTCCTCTAGATAAATCCAAGCTTCAATTCAATCTAAACTTAATTCAAATCCTATCATTCAAGCTCAAAATCCAATTCAAAACCAGATTTCCAGATTCAAATCCAAGGCTAAAGGTCTAAGTCCTGAAAGCCTTTTCCAACAAATCTTTAAACATTTCAAAACCCTATCAAATGACCTCTGATTCAAGATCTATCAGTTCCACACTGATGTGACATGTCTCTAGAGGTAACCCTCCAAATTTGAGCTCATTCTGAGATATCTAACCTCAGAAACTGAATTGAAATCCAAAGGCTGTAAAACCTTCAAATATTTACAGTCTATGCCAGTGGACCTGCCACCCAGTAGATTTTGACCCTGGAGCTTTCTCCAAAGCTCCAAATCACTTCCAGACCCTTGATTATGACCCATTAAGCAATAAACTGTATTTTGTTGGATTCAATTTGACCCCCAGTTGACCAGGGCTCAAAATGACCAAAATGCCCCTACGGGGTGTGAATAGTCACTTTGGTCAAATGAGCTCCAAATCAAATGCAGTCACTTCCAGCAAATTTCAAATGTCAACCCAAATCTATTGAACCCAAAACCAGCCCCTGGGTCAACCTGGTTGACCAAGTCAACCTAGTTGACCTAGAAGGCCCCTTTAGGGTCAAAATAGGTCATTTTGACCAAATGACCTCCTCTGACCTTGGGACCACCTCCATTGGTCTCCAAATGTCATTTCAAATCTGTTGAGCCTATTTCCAGACCCTGGACCCACCTGGTTGACAAAGTCAACCAGGGTTGACCAAACAGGCCTTTATGGATCAAAATAGGTCATTTTGACCAAATAACCTCCCCAGACCTTGAGACCACCACCAGTAGACTCAGAATGTCATTCTGAACTGGTTGGACCCAATCCCTGACCCTGGGTCAACTTGGTTGACCAAGTCAACCTAGTTGACCCATTAGGCCCATTAAGGGCCTAAACAGGTCATTTGATCTAGATGACCCATTTAAACCCTGAAACCACCTCCACTAGACCCCATTCATCATTTCAAACCATTCCAGTTCAAACCCTGACCCTGGGTCAACTTGGTTGACCAAGTCAACCCAGTTGACCCATTAAGCCCATTAAGGGCCCAAATAGATAATTTGACCCAAATGACCTATTCAAACCCTCAAACCACTCCTATTAGACTTCAAATACCATTTGAGATTAATCCAGCCCAGACCCTGGCCCTGGGTCAACCTGGTTGACCAGGTCAACTCAGGTTGACCACTTTCAACCCTTAAGCTCATTTAAACACAATCAAGCTCCAGATCGATTTCAAACTCCTTCAAACTCTCCTGATTACTTCTCCTAGTAGTATGGATTTGATTGAACCTTTTACTCAACCATTAGTTGATTTAGTCAATTAGACCCAAGTTTGGTCAACTCAGGCCAACTTGGTTTAATTCCTTGAACCTAATCAAAATAAGTTTCAAAACTCTTCAATCTTGCTCAAATGCATATTTCAAATATATCCAAATCACTTCAAATCCAGCATGAATCAAGTCTTGACAAATTTGACCAAGTCAAACTTAGCATGCTTGGTCAAACCCACTTAAATTCCATGCTTTAACTCAAATTTTCAACCCATGGCTTGATACTCCTTCCAAATCAGTTCTTCAAAGCTTTCTCATTGCCACCTCAGCAGTCCACCTAGACTTTGACTGGTCAAACAGTCAAAGTGAGGTTTTGGATAAGTCAAACTTGGTCAAATTCCTTACTTAAGCTAATCTCCTTTTATTTAAATCTTTCCAGCCATTTAATCAAGCTCTAGAAACTTCTTAGGACATATTCTAGCCATTAGATGGGAATCAAATGGTTTGGATCATTCCCATGTGCATATAAGGACAAAAGGAGCTTTCCAAGTCATTGTCCTTATTGTCCTTTTATTCCCCTGCCCTCTAATGGCTTAGGGCCACTTGGCATTCATCCAGGGGTCCCTCTAGCTGATCCTAGCCGTCCCTTAAGTCCAGGGATCATTTGAATAGGGTAAAGCTCTCTTAGGGCCTCATTCCAAAAAGCCTTACTCTCTCTCCAGATTCAAGCATCTCCAGCTAAGCTCTCTACTCACTGAAGCTCTCAAACATTTCCTCTAAACTTTCCAAGCCAAAACTCGCCGGTCAAACCTCGCCGGCGATCCAAATCCGGCGAGTTCAAGCCACAATCCTTCAAAGGCGTATATCTCTCTATCCAGACGTTATCAAGCCTAGGTGTCTTCAACAATATTGAGCGTGGACAAACGACAAGTTCAGAGATATCAAATACGGTCCAAACCGTCCATTAAATCGAGGTATAATGCTAACCCTACTTTAGGAGATTTAGGGTTAATTAACTTCGCATTAAGGGCATATTTTAGTTTGAAATCGACTCCCCACTAATGCTCTTCATTATCACGTTCTGGTTTTAAAATTTCATGAATTTTAATTGAGTGTATCGAGCGAACGAGCCAAAATTTTCTTTCTTAGCCTTATTCGCAACCTGCATGAACGGCGTATCTTCTGGACCGTTGATCATCCTATCAACGGTTCAGATTAAACTGTATCACAACACGTTCGGACCGCGGATATGACATCGCAGTCAGGCCCTCATCTGACTCGATCTGAACCCTCCGTTTCAGACCGCGGGATTCACTATCCTCCGTCTGATCTTCCCAAATCATGATCAGACCGTGGGATCGGATCTCCTCCGTTGATTCAAGTACACGCAGATCCGACGGCCATTATCCTGAGCTGACGTGGATAAGTAGAACAGCGGATCGCGCCTGCAATCATTACCGCGGCCAATCCAGCCAATCAAGGAGCTCCGCGTGTCCTATGCTGGCAGCGGCGCCAACCTTTTTACTAATTAAAGTTTGATTTTTTTTATTATTAATAAAAAAAATCCAGAAACTTTAAAATTTTAATATTTTATATCAGAATGCTTATAATCTCACAAGATTTATTTTAAAATATAATATATTTAATATATTTTGAATAAATTTAAAATGTTGAGTTTATTTAATATTATATTAAGTATTAATTTAAATATGTTCCAAAATTCAAATAATATGTTAAATTCAAAACTTTATTTTAAAATATGTTAGTTAATTATAATATATTTTAAATTAAAATTTAATACTTAAATTTGATTTAACTAATTTTTATGATTTGATTATTTAAATAATTACTTAATACTGAAGTAATGTGATAGTCAAAAGTTATTTCCAAATTTTCTTAAAATCCTTAAAATTTCAAATACTTCAATTCAAAATGAATTTCAAAATTTTAATAATAATTTATTTTAAATAATTTCAATCGTTTAAATATTCTAGTATTTAATGAATATTTAATCAAATATTATATTCAATTAAAACTTATTTTCAAATAACCTAATAAAAAAAAAATAGAGGATCTCTCAAATTTTTTTTTCATGATATTTTGAAATTATTTTAATAATATTTTGAAATATCAACCTTAAATACTCTACTTCTAAACATATGTAAGTATATATATATATATATATATATATATATATATATATATTTTAAAATATTATTTTAAAAATTATATGTGTACATTTTTAAATTTTAAAATTTGAGAGATTCCGTGAAATTTTAAACTTGAATAAGTTTGATTGAATAGGATTTGTGGGGAAGGTCATTAATGAATAATTATCTTTTAATTATTCATTAATGATATCATTAATCATTTTGATTAAGGTTAATCCACGCATGCTTAGGATGTACACATCACCTAGCTTTAGGGCTCTCCTAGATCTAGGATTGATTGATTGTTTGTATGCATATCATGCATGTTATGCTAAGGGTTAGAAGAAGTTTGATTTGAACCCATTTAAACTTACCGTCATTAAGGATAATAATTAAGGACTTGTTTAGATAACTTAGAATATTTCCAATAATTAGGATTCACATCATTTTGACTTGAAACTTTGGACATTTAAACTTAGTGACATATTCAGCTCTAGGAAAATATCCCATTGAATTTTGAAATCATTAAGCCCCTTAATTAACCTAATTAAACTTAAACCTTAATTAAGCCATTAAGCCTTCCAAAAATTCTAATAAATCAAATTTAAATCTAAAAATTACAAATAATACCTCAAAATGACCAAAATTGAACCCTTAATCAACGAAAAATAAAAGCCCCTTGACTGGACTTCAAAATTAAGCTTAATTTAAGTTTAATTGAAATTCAATATTTAATTAATTTAATTAATTAAAAATAATTAAAAATTCCAAAAAATTTCCAAAAACTTGGAAATCACTCCTTAGGTCATTCCTGACCTCTGGAGTTGATTTCAAGGAGTTTGGAAGTCATTTGGATTCAAATCATAAAAATGGCTTTAATTAAACAATTTCAAAAATTCAATAAATACTCAAAATTTCAAAACTTCATAACTAATTCAAATAAACTCCAAATTAAGCAAACTCAAAGGCATACAACTCATCTTATGGTCTAAAATTTATTAAAAATGTTAAGTTTCCAGAAATCAAACAAATTTGAAAAAGTCAACTTTTGGTCAAACTTAGTTCAAATTCAAGTCAAAACTTCAAACCTTCATAATAAAATGTAGAAAAATCCAATTTCAGTGTACTTACTGTCTAACTGATCGTATTAAGGTCTAGTATTTTAATAAAATATTAAATTTCCAGAAAACATTTTAAATCAAAAAGTCAAATTTTAACCCCTTAATTAAATGATTAAAATAATCCAGAAAATTCCAAAATTCAACATATCATTCAAAATTCCAGAAAACATTAATTTGAACTTAAAACCAGCAACCAAATAATTCTAATTAAAATTTATCAACCTTTAAACCTTAATCAAACTCAAATCACTAAATTATATCGGGTACCACTGGGTAACCCAGGCCTACGAGGCTATTAAATTAGCCCCAAGGAAGGTGAAATAAACTTCACGGCCTCGGTGTGAAACAAAGGTGGTATCCAACAAACAATTAAAATCAAATTTAAAATCAATTTCAAGTCATTAAAATTTAAATTCAAATTAAATCCCCCTTAAGCCTTTCAACCAACCAGAACTTTAAACAACTTCAATCAATTGCCTATTTAGGACATATCAAAGCCATACAGCCTACCCCACACACTTTAGATGGTTTACTAGGACAACTAACTCTAGTCTTAGGCTAGGCCGGTGTTTACTTTTCTGCTGTGTGCCGAATTTTCGAGCTTTCACTGCATGCTGTTTGCTAGACATAGAATTGATCTTGATGTGATTGTTTATTTATTTAATGCATTCTGTGTTGATTTGATTGTACATTAGATCTACCCATAGGCTAGGGACGTTTTGTACTAATTCAATCTTATGCAGGTGGCCGTGCTCATACAGGATATAAACTAAAGGGGGCAAAAAAATCATAATTATTAAATTGCACAGGTGCTAAGCATGCTTAAGTCCCCCTTTAAATCAAAAAGAGCATGGCCAAGTGTGGCTGGTTTGAGCATTTAAATTTCAAATATATTAACTGCTTGGGATGTAAATATAACTGTTGATTATTAGGATAACCCTGCAGGTTGTTGAGTCTAGATTTTTAATTTCAATTGATGTAATTTGATTTAAATTGAGTTGTAATGTTTAAGGTGATTTGAGATTGAGATACTTAAACATCCAATTTTGAATCCAAAGAGGAAGCAACATCCCTTAGGGGAGAGTTCCTATCCATTTGGAGATCCAAATTAGGATGAATTTCAAATATCCAAAGAGAAAAGATAACACCTCTAATCAGGGGGAGTTTCTTTTCATTTGGATATCCAGACCCGACGATCCAAGGAGTTCCAAGAAGACAAAGAAGTGAAGAACGAGAAGAATCTCAAATCTCAAAATCACTTGAGTTTTAGGAGTAGAACCCGGGTTGTAGTCAGTGGTACCCGGCCACTTTACTTTCCTGCAGACCCTGGGTTGTATAATTAAGTCGCACTTGCCACATGGACTTTCAGTTTGAGCATTTATTTATTTGATTTAATTATTTAATTGAAATTAAGTCGCACTTGCCACATGGACTTTCAGTTTGAGCATTTATTTATTTGATTTAATTATTTAATTGATTTGATTGATGTGTTGATTGCGATTAAGGACCCGCATGCTTTTAGTAGTTTTTTTTGGCGCTCATTGCATGTCGATTTTGTTTTAGCCTGGAACCCAATCGGAGGCTCGTGAGGGTACGGTCATAAACTTTTTTTATTTAAACAAAATTTAAAAATTTAAGCTCAGATAGAAACTCTAACGCTCTTAAGAAGTAAGCCCGGACTCGCCGGGAGTTTTTCATGCATCATATTGAACTTTTCTCTACCTTGTTAGGCACCTCCCCGCCTGCGGGTTTTGGCAGACCACCTGACCTATTAGGGTGCAGTTCTATCCAAGGGGATGTTGTGCAATCTCTAGGATAAAACTTATTTTTTAAGCCTATTTTAAAACTGTTTCATTTTGATTTAAGCATTTCATCGAGTCAACTAGCATGCATCGCATTAGATACAAATTAAAAATTGAGTCTAAATCTTTAATTATATTTCTAGCTTAAGCATTTAACCCAACATATGTTAAGGGGTCAATTAGGATCTGCTCTAGATGTCAACCCCAATTCTTTAAATCAATCTTAAACAACATCCCCTAACTACTCTATATTTAAAAGACTTTGACTCATGGTTTTGAAGCGTTTAGGTGGTTTAGCTGGCTCCCCAATCCAAGCCAGGGTAAGTTTAGATTGCATTGCATTAGCTAGGATTCGGGTCACTAATTTCAGTACCCATTTTAGACTTAGGTTCTGAGGCATGTCTTCAATCCTCAACCTTCCGGGAATCTAATTCCCACTTTCTAATAAAATTGACCACTTAAACATTAAATATCTTTCAATCTAATTCAAGCCCAACATTTAGGATAGTTTGAGGTGTTTCTGAAGTAATTCAGAATCTCAAAACACCTCCTACCCTTCTTTCTTTGACTCCAGAAATAAGTGTTCAACATTGAACCAATCCCACTTGAAAATTCAAGTCCTTAACCTCCTTTGACATCAATCTTTGAATTTTTAAATGAAATTCGTATCGCTATTTTAATCGAGAGTATTCGTAGGAAATTTTTTGGTTTCCTATGATGTAATTAACTACGAGGGCTTACGCTCGTAGGAGATTTAGAAACCCAGACCAGATTTTCAAAATCAAGCTTTTTCAAAACCTTCAATTAATTATCTTTAGGAAATTTAAACCTGGCGATCATTATTTTCATATTCAAACTATTGATAATGATTGATATGTTCTTTCTTCGGATAGATATGTCAATTATAGTCATAGTTCTGATTATGAAATTAATGATCCTATTCAGATTAACATAATCAAATAATTGATTAAACATTATTTTGATCCTTCGGGATCATATGTTGTTTCTCCTTGAGTTTGATTATAATAATCATGATAAATTCAAAGATTTGTATTCTGAACCTATTAGAGAATGATACGTTCACCTTTCGAGATGATATATCATTCATAATAAGTGTTCGATTATAAAATTTAAAATTCCAGAAATTAAGCATTTTCCCAAAGAAAATTAAACACTTTTTCAAAACTATATTTTTCAATCAAACAAAAAATTGGTGACTCCGCTGGGGAAAATCTCTCTCTCCATCTTTAATAGCGCTACAAATTTTGTTGCATCGGTAGTTTTGACTACCTTTCTTCCGTTGGTCCCTCTCCCATTTCTCCCTTGGGTGAGTGTGGCCAACTCAATTAAGACATGTGAAAAGAGAGGCGAGTGTAGGAAACCTCCCTCCAAGCTGGGCTTTAACATTTTGCCTCCAAGTTTATTGGTAGAGCAAAAGAGTCAGGCCAAGCTTGTCAAAATCTTTTTGTATATGTTGCAAACTCGCATGCGAATAAATCCCTGCGTGCTAAGTTTCACAATTTACAAAAAATTTCTCAATCTCAAAATTTAGATTCAAAATTCCTTTAATTAAACTTGGATTTTGATATTTCACCCCAAGCTAGTCAGTATGGTGAAAGAGTCAAACCAGGTCTCTAGATTTTCCCTTAACTTTTGTTAACCATTGTGTTGAAAATAAAACTCAATATTTTGAGTTTCAAAAGTCAAGAAAAATCTTTCAAATCAACTTCAATTGTCATTGCTATGTGTCTTCTACAACATTCTGTTGTAGTAGAACACATGCAATTCAAATTCAAAATTCTTCAGTCAATTCTGGGCTTTGACATTTCACCCCTAAATTGTTTGATGGGGTGCAAAGAGTCAAGCCTTAGGATCTTCAAGCTAATTTGGCACACCTACATATTTGAACAAAATTCAATATGTTGAGTTCCAAATTTTGAAGAGGATCCGTTCAATTCCAACCTTGAGTTTAAATCCAGATTCAAATTCAAATTCAATTTTAATTTAAATCCAACTTCAAGCTTGAATTTGAATCCAAGATTTAAATTTTAATTCAACCTCAAAACTGAATTCAATCTTAAGTTCAAATTCAATTTCAAAATTGAACTCAAATTTGATTCCAAACTTAAATTCAAACTTCAGATTTGATTTCAAGGTCAAATTGGGGACTTTGACATTTCGACCCAAGTTAATTGGAGAAACGAAAAGAGTCAAGCCTGATCCCCGAATCTTTCATATCAATTTTATGCACCTATATGATTGAGTGAAACTCAATCTGTTGAGTCATAAAAATTTGAAGAAAGATCAATTTGACTTGAGTCCCAAGTTCAATTTCAAATTTAACTTTGAATCCAAATATGATATCAACCTTGAATTTAAATTTGATTTCCAATTTAAAATCAATTCAATTTTGATCGGGACTTTGACATTTCGACCCAAGTCAATTGGTGAAACGAAAAGAGTTGAGCTCAATCCCTGGATCTTTCATATCAATTTTGTACACCTACATGATTGAATGAAGCTCGATCTGTTGAGTCATGAAATTTGAAGAAAGGTCCATTTAACTTCAACCTTAAACTCAAATTCAAATCCAACTTTGATTCAAAATACAATCTCAACTTTAAGTTCGAATTTGATTGTCACCTCAAATTTTAATTTCAATTTTGAATTTAAGTTTGAGTTTGAACTTTGACATTTTACCCCAAGTTAATTGGTGTAGCGAAAGTGTCGGGTTCAACCCTTAAGTCCTTGTCAAGTTTACAAACCATCGTTTTGAATTTAAACTCAACATGATTGAATTATCAAATTTTGAATAACATTAATCAAGTTTAAAATTCAAATTCAAATTCAAGATTAACTAATTCAAATCATTATTCATTAATTTCAGGATTTAAGCACTCAAATGGCTGGGAAACTCATTTTCTCTCTAGATAGAAATTTGATAGTCGAAGGAATCACTTCTGGTAATTTTATCCAGTTTGAAATGCAATTCCAAGACTTCAGGTTATCAGTCGATGGAAAAGAAATGATTGATCTGTCTGCTGGAATACGAAGGAATGTCCCTTTGGTTGAGATTACTTTAGGGTCAGGAGTCGACTCCCCCATCTCCGAGATGGAGGCTATTGTCACCCATTTACCTATTGTATCTTTTACTGAGGAGGATAACAACCAGAAGTCAATAACGATAGAAGAGCTACCATCTCAGCCTGAGATCGGGTCAAGTTCTAGTACCCCTGCCGTCAGCAAGGCCAGCAAGAACAAAAGGAAGAACTACCTTCGTAGAGTTAGAAAGAAGGTTGTCAAGGCCAGGAAGGCTGCTGAGGCGAAAGCCTTAAAGCATGTCAAGTCCGAGGCTAATCAAAAGTTCGTTGCTCCTTCTACGAACCCCTTCCCTGGTGGAAATCATTTCCACCCTTCTCCTATTACTCAAAGGAGGGAGGTTGTAGAGACGAGAGCACGATCTTCAATACATCTTCTTGACTACTACATGGCGAGGATTAATCAAGCCAGAACTGATCAAACACCAGCACCAGGCCCTAGGCCCCCAGTTGAAGGTTATGACCCGTCCACTCTACTAGATGATGTTAGGTCACATTTCTACACGTGTCCCACTGCATCAACTAGAGAGGAGGAGGTGTAGAAACCACTAGGGGTGCCACTATCCTAATTACTAGACCACTAGTAATAAGAGAGGGGAAATAATCTAGGATTATATCAGATAGTGATACCGTTAAAATTTAACTTTCAACGGGGTCCTATCAAGATAAATCTTTTGATTAAAGTGATGTAATGACTTCTAAGGATAGTGCAGACCCAATAGTAGTCTCTCCCTCTAAGGAGATCGTAGGAATCTAATTCCGTATTATTAGGGTCTTGCCACATAGATTTGTAATTCCTTTTTAAGGAAAGTTTTCAATTTCTCAAGTGTATTGATTTTAAATTTTTAAGATAATTGAATCATCTTTTTAATGAGAATTGACCTCTATTTGAAGTCTTAAGCAGGAGAAAGTTGTTGTTGACTCCATCAAATGTTTGAATACACCTCCCTCCCACCTCTTTTGTGGGATTGATTCGACTGTTGAGTTAAATCAATATCAAATTTAAGTTGATCTTTGAAATGAAAATCTTCTCAATCTTCTCGTAATTTTCTATCTTAATAGATGTCTCTTGCGTGTTTAAAATCTGTTCAATGATTTTCAAAAGTCAAGCCAATATTCATTTTAAAAGACTGGGTCCTACCTTGAGGATTATTCGTCCTTGCATAAGAGAATGAGTTTTCTTCTCTTATACTCGAGATGTAATCCCGGTATTGAAATAGAGAAGGTGTAGCCTCTTCTTAAATTCAATTGAATTCAAAAGATGCGCAAAATGCGCCAACAATCAAGAAATGCATAAAGTGCACTAAAAATTAAAAAGATGCACAATGGGCGCCACAAGTTAAGAAACAGTGCAAAATGCACTATAAATCAAAAGATGCGTAAAGTGCACCACCAAGAAAAGTGAAGAAAGAAAGAGGCTCCCTTCTTCTAAATTCTTGAATCTCAAGATACCCAGTCAATTTAAAATTGCTTGATTTTGAAAGTCTTGAATCAAGAATTTTTACTGTGCATCGATAATCTATCAAGATACAAAAATCTCTCGTGCTAGAGAATCGAAAAGATCAAATTTCTTTATTCAACTTAAACCTCTTTGAAATTGATTTTAATTCAAAATATTTAAGGGAGACCCCAGTTTAGTTTCTACGAAACTTGGTCTGGGTCAACAAAACCTAAATCCTTGAACCTTTTCAGGTTAGTTGGGGTCACTCAAACTTTTCACTGTACTTCTGAATTTGTTCCCATTTATCATTCCGACAGGGTCTAAATACTTAGAGGAAGTTTTCTAATAAGAAGAATGAATCTTCTACTCTTGATAAAAATTCAAAATTTGGTCCTTGAGAAGTGTGTGTAAGCCCTTCCGCATAGGCATCCTTCCTTAAGGCCTGCTTCATAAAATTACACTCTATACTGGGTCCAAGTTCAATCCCACTGGAGGAGTATTTTATAATGCTGGAAATTGTCGTTCACAATCAAACCACACCCTGTGCTGGGTCCTAGATCATTCTGATCTAGAGGCGTAGTTTCCTTTGCTGAGACTTGCTGTTTAAAATCAAACTCTAATTGAGCAGAGTGCTTGACTCCAATTCAAGGAGCTCAAGGGCATCAAATAAAAATTAATACATGCTCAACAAAGTTTGAAAATTTATAAGTCACATTTGATTCAAGTTACTGATAAGTTGTGTCACTTTAGAACTCCCCAAGTAGGAGACTTGGTCGTAGTCTTTTGTAGACCGCTTTTAATCCGTTGTAAACTCAATGGAAAGCTTGAGTCAATGTTGACTGGATCGTTCATTTAAATGACGATCTTTGAAGAAATTTCTCTTTGACTGATCAACCCTAAAGAATGCCTCCCAATATTTTTAAATATTGGGGAGGCTCTTCAGGAAGTACCATGCCAGATGAGTGTCAAACTTAAAATTAAATTCAAAACACTTCAAAATTCAAAATCAAATTCAAACAAATCAAATTCAAATCAAACACAATCGAAATTCAAAACATAAAATCAAAATTCAAGATGAATCAAAATCGATCAAATTTCAAATTCGAACTTTTCAAATTCAAAAATAATTCAAGTCAAATTTAAAACAAATCCCAGATTCAAAACCTTTCAAATTCAAAATCGTCAAATCAAATTTCAAATTTAAACATCTTTAAATTCAAAAATCATTCAAATCTCAAGTTCCAGAATCCAGACCTGATCCTCTATATAGAGCAAGTTTCCTCTATATACGATCACCTTGACCCGATCCTCTGTATAGAGCAAGTTTCCTCTATATACGATCATCCTGACCCGATCCTCTGTATGAAGCAAGTTTCCTTCATATATGATCATTCCTAACCCGATCCTCTGTATAGAGCAAGTTTCCTCTATATACGATCATCCAGACTCGATCCTCTGTGTGAATCAAGTTTCCTTCACATACGATCATTCCAGATCCGATCTTTTGTACAGAGCAAGTTTCCTCTATACATGATCATCCAGACCTGATCCTCTATATAAAGCAAGTTTCCTTTACATACGATCACTCCAGACTTGATTTTGTGCGAAGCAATGCTTCCTTCTCACAGGATCATCGAGTTGTCTTTTCCTTAAGGTTAGATGTGAGTCATCGTGCTTTCTATCCTTAGGATTAGATCCGCTAATGGTGGAGTACGCCCTTCGTGGCACCATCCTAGTGTCTTCCAGTTTGCTTTCCCTTAAGGTTAGATGTGAGTCATCGTGCTTTCTACCCTTAGGATTAGATCTGCTAGTGATGGAGTACGCCCTTCGTGGCACCATCCTAGCTTCTTCCAGTCTTCTTTTCCTTAAGGACAGATGTGAGTCATCGTGCTTTCTATCCTTAGGATTAGATCCGCTAGTGGTGGAGTACGCCCTCTGTGGCACCATCCTAGCTTCTTCCAGTTTTCTTTTTCTTAAGGACAGATGTGAGTCATCGTGCTTGCTTTCCTTAGGATTAGATCTACTAGTGATGGATAACGTCCTCTGTGGCACCATCCTAGATTCAAAATCTAGATCCGACCTTCTGTGGGAAGCAATACTTCTTTCCCTCAGGGTCCTCTAGTCTCCTTCTCCTTAAAGACAGATGTGAGTCATCGTGCTTTCTTTCCTTAGGATTAGATCTACTAGTGATGGATAACACCCTTTGTGACACCATTCTAGTTTCAAATTCAAATCTTTGAGTCTAATCTCCTATAGGAAGCAATACTATCTTCCTATGAGATCATCCAATTCTCTTTTCTTTAGAGTGAGTATTCTCCTTCTCTTAAGATTAGATTCCCCAGTGATGGAATAAGTCCCCTGTGGCACCGTCCTGGAATCAATTTCAAATTCCAAAATCAAACTCTCTTCTCCTCGAGGTTAGGCTTTTCTCCTTCCTTTAGGATTAGACTCCCCAGTGATGGAATAAGTCCTCTATGGCACCGTCCTGGGTTTAATTTCAAAATCCAGTTCTCTCTTCCTTAGGGTAGGTTATCCTTCCTTCCCTTGGGATTAGACTTCCTAGTGATGGAGTAAGTCCTCTATGGCACCGTCCTGGAATCAATCTCAATAAAGCTTTCTTTTCTTTAGGGCTAGGTATTTCTCCCTTCTCTTAGGATTAGATCTACTAGTGGTAGAGTACGCCCTTTGTGGCACTGCCCAAGTATCAAAATTCAAACTCGATCCTCGGTAGTTAGGAATTCTTTCTTTCTACAGAGTCACCAGACCCTCCTTTCCTTAGGGTTAGATGTTTCTTCCCTTAGGACTAGATCTACTAGTGGTAGAGTACGCCCCTCGTGGCACTGCCCTAGTATTGAATTTCAATTTGATCCTCTGTAGTTAGGAATTCTTCCCTTCTATATGATCATCCAGATTTTCTTTTCCTGTAAGGATAGGATTCTTTCCCTTCCTTAGGATTAGATCCACTAGTGGTAGAGTACGCTGTTTCCAGCACTACCCTAGTATCCTTTCAAATCTAGTTTTCTAAGGTTAGGATTTTCCTTTCCCTTAGAATCAAATTCATACTTGATCCTCTATAGTTAGGAGTTCTTCCTTTCTATACGATCATCCAGGCCTTCTTTTCCTTAGGGAGGTTTTCTTCCTTCTCCTAGGACTAGATCTACTAGTGGTAGAATACGCTGTCCCCAGCACTACCCTAGTATCATTTCAAATTTAATTTTTTAAGGTTAGGATTTCATTTCCCTTAGAATCAAATATAGATTCAATCCTTTATAGTTAGGAGTTCTTCCTTCCTATAGGATCACCCAGACTTCCTCTACCCTTAAGGTTAGGATTCTCCTACCCTCAGGACCAGACCCACTAATGGTAGAATACGCTTTTTCTAGCACTACCCTAGTATATATTCAAACTCCGATTCCCCAGGGATAGATTTCTCTTTCCTTTAGGATCAAAACCCCAGACTTGACCATTCAATTCGGTCAACACCAATATGTGCAATAGAACTACATTCTATTATACATATTGGGGGTCCATTTGTTGACCTCATTTTTGTATGAGCTCAGGTGGACCAATCCAGACCTTAGGATCTTTCCAATCCTTAGGATCAATCTTAATCCTAGGATCAATCTGATCTTAGATCAATCCAGACTTTAAGATCAATCCAAATTCAAATCAATCGTGACCCCAGATCATTACGATTTAAGACAAATCTAGATTCTAGGATTCTCCTAGACTTCAGACCCTAGGATCTATTCTAGACCCTAGGATTCTACCTGACTCTAGACCATATGATCCCCTTAGACTCTAGGATTCTCCTAGATCTATCTAGAGCTTAGGATTCGTCTAGATCCTAAGACTATTCTAGATCCCAGGCCCTAGGACTTCCAAACCCTAGGATCTTCCTAGAAATCAAACTTTAGGATCTACTCTAGATCCTATGATCCTTCTAGATCTTGAATCTTAGGATTCCTAGATTTTAAGATTCTTCTAGATTATAGGATTCTTCTAGACCCCAGATCCTAGGATTTCCCTAGGACTTCTAGATTCTAGGATCTTCCCAGACTCCAGTCCCTAGGATCTATTCTAGACCCTAGGATTCCCTTAAGCTGATTTGGACCCTAGGACCTATTCTAAACCCTAGGATTCCTCTAGATAAATCCAAGCTTCAATTCAATCTAAACTTAATTCAAATCCTATCATTCAAGCTCAAAATCCAATTCAAAACTAGATTTCCAGATTCAAATCCAAGGCTAAAGGTCTAAGTCCTGAAAGCCTTTTCCAACAAATCTTTAAACATTTCAAAACCCTATCAAATGACCTCTGATTCAAGATCTATCAGTTCCACACTGATGTGACATGTCTATAGAGGCAACCCTCTAAATTTAAGCTCATTCTGAGATCTCTAACCCCAGAAACTGAATTGAAATCCAAAGGCTGTAAAACCTTCAAATATTTACAGTCTATGCCACTGGACCTGCCACCCAGTGGATTTTGACCCTGGAGCTTTCTCCAAAGCTCCAAATCACTTCCAGACCCTTGATTATGACCCATTAAGCAATAAACTGCATTTTGTTGGATTCAATTCGACCCCCAGTTGACCAGGGGTCAAAATGACCAAAATGCCCCTATGGGGTGTGAATAGTCACTTTGGTCAAATGAGCTCCAAATCAAATGCAGTCACTTCCAGCAAATTTCAAATGTCAAATCAAATCCATTGAACCCAGAACCAGCCCCTGGGTTAACCTGGTTGACCAAGTCAACCTAGTTGACCTAGAAGGCCCCGTTTAGGGTCAAAATAGGTCATTTTGACCAAATGACCTCCTCTGACCTTGGGACCACCTCCATTGGTCTCCAAATGTCATTTCAAATCTGTTGAGCCTATTTCCAGACCCTGGACCCACCTGGTTGACCAAGTCAATCAGGGTTGACCAAATAGGCTTTATGGGTCAAAATAGGTCATTTTGACCAAATAACCTCCCCAGACCTTGAGACCACCACCAGTAGACTCAGAATGTCATTCTGAACTGGTTGGACCCTCCCTGACCCTGGGTCAACTTGGTTGACCAAGTCAACCTAGTTGACCCATTAGGCCCATTAAGGGCCTAAACAGGTCATTTGATCTAGATGACCCATTTAAACCCTGAAACCACCTCCACTAGACCCCATTCATCATTTCAAACCATTCCAGTTCAAACCCTGACCCTGGGTCAACTTGGTTGACCAAGTCAACCCAGTTTACCCATTAAGCCCATTAAGGGCCCAAATAGATGATTTGACCCAAATGACCTATTCAAACCCTCAAACCACTCCTACTATACTTCAAATACCATTTGAGATTAATCCAGCCCAGACCCTGGCCCTGGGTCAACCTGGTTGACCAGGTCAACTCAGGTTGACCACTTTCAACCCTTAAGCTCATTTAAACCCAATCAAGCTCCAGATCGATTTCAAACTCCTTCAAACTCTCCTGATTACTTCTCCTAGTAGTATGGATTTGATTGAACCTTTTACTCAACCATTAGTTGATTTAGTCAACTAAACCCAAGTTTGGTCAGCTGAGGCCAACTTGGTTTAATTCCTTGAACCTAATCAAAATAAGTTTCAAAACTCTTCAATCTTGCTCAAATGCATATTTCAAATATATCCAAATCACTTCAAATCCAGCATGAATCAAGTCTTGACAAATTTGACCAAGTCAAACTTAGCATGCTTGGTCAAACCCACTTAAATTCCATGCTTTAACTCAAATTTTCAACCCATGGCTTGATACTCCTTCCAAATCAGTTCTTCAAAGCTTTCTCATTGCCACCTCAGCAGTCCACCTAGACTTTGACTGGTCAAACAGTCAAAGTGAGGTTTTGGATAAGTCAAACTTGGTCAAATTCCTTACTTAAGCTAATCTCCTTTTATTTAAATCTTTCCAGCCATTTAATCAGGCTCTAGAAACTTCTTAGGACATATTCTAGCCATTAGATGGGAATCAAACGGTTTGGATCATTCCCATGTGCATATAAGGACAAAAGGAGCTTTCCAAGTCATTGTCCTTATTGTCCTTTTATTCCCCTGCCCTCTAACTGCTTAGGGCCACTTGGCATTCATCCAGGGGTCCCTCTAGCTGATCCTAGCCGTCCCTTAAGTCCAGGGATCATTTGAATAGGGTAAAGCTCTCTTAGGGCCTCATTCCAAAAAGCCTTACTCTCTCTCCAGATTCAAGCATCTCCAGCTGAGCTCTCTGCTCACTGAAGCTCTCAAACATTTCCTCTAAACTTTCCAAGCCAAAACTCGCCGGTCAAACCTCGCCGGCGATCCAAATCCGGCGAGTTCAGGCCACAATCCTTCAAAGGCGTATATCTCTCGATCCAGACGTTATCAAGCCTAGGTGTCTTCAACAATATTGAGCGTGGACAAACGACAAGTTCAGAGATATCAAATACGGTCCAAACCGTTCATTAAATCGAGGTATAACGCTAACCCTACTTTAGGAGATTTAGGGTTAATTAACTTCGCATTAAGGGCGTATTTTAGTTTGAAATCGACTCCCCACTAATGCTCTTCATTATCACGTTCTGGTTTTAAAATTTCATGAATTTTAATTGAGTGTATCGAGCGAATGAGCCAAAATTTTCTTTCTTAGCCTTATTCGCAACTTGCATGAACGGCGTATCTTCTGGACCGTTGATCATCCTATCAACGGTTCAGATTAAACCGTATCACAACACGTTCCGACCGCGGATATGACATTGCAGTCAGGCCCTCATCTGACTCGATCTGAACCCTCCGTTTCAGACCGCGGGATTCACTATCCTCCGTCTGATCTTCCCAAATCAAGATCAGACCGTGGGATCGGATCTCCTCCGTTGATTCAAGTACACGCAGATCCGACGGCCATTATCCTGAGCTGACGTGGATAAGTAGAACAGCGGATCGCGCCTGCAATCATTGCCGCGGCCAATCCAGCCAATCAGGGAGCTCCGCGTGTCCTATGCTGGCAGCGGCGCCGCCAACCTTTTTACTAATTAAAGTTTGATTTTTTTTTATTATTAATAAAAAAAATCCAGAAACTTTAAAATTTTAATATTTTATATCAGAATGCTTATAATCTCACAAGATTTATCTTAAAATATAATATATTTAATATATTTTGAATAAATTTAAAATATTGAGTTTATTTAATATTATATTAAGTATTAATTTAAATATGTTCCAAAATTCAAATAATATGTTAAATTCAAAACTTTATTTTAAAATATGTTAGTTAATTATAATGTATTTTAAATTAAAATTTAATACTTAAATCTGATTTAACTAATTTTTATGATTTGATTATTTAAATAATTACTTAATACTGAAGTAATGTGATAGTCAAAAGTTATTTCCAAATTTTCTTAAAATCCTTAAAATTTCAAATAATTCAATTCAAAATCAATTTCAAAATTTTAATAATAATTTATTTAAATAATTTCAATCGTTTAAATATTCTAGTATTTAATGAATATTTAATCAAATATTATATTGAATTAAAACTTATTTTCAAATAACCTAATAAAAAAAAACAGAGGATCTCTCAATTTTTTTTTCATGATATTTTGAAATTATTTTAATAATATTTTGAAATATCAACCTTAAATACTCTACTTCTAAACATATGTAAGTATATATATATATATATATATATATATATATTTTTTTTTTTTTTAAAATATTATTTTAAAAATTATATGTGTACATTTTTAAATTTTAAAATTTGAGAGATTCCGTGAAATTTTAAACTTGAATAAGTTTGATTGAATAGGATTTGTGGGGAAGGTCATTAATGAATAATTATCTTTTAATTATTCATTAATGATATCATTAATCATTTTGATTAAGGTTAATCCACGCAGGCTTAGGATGTACACATCACCTAGCTTTAGGGCTCTCCTAGATCTAGGATTGATTGATTGTTTGTATGCATATCATGCATGTTATGTTAAGGGTTAGAAGAAGTTTGATTTGCACCCATTTAAACTTAGCGTCATTAAGGACAATAATTAAGGACTTGTTTAGATAACTTAAAATATTTCGAATAATTAGGATTCACATCATTTTGACTTGAAACTTTGGACATTTAAACTTAGTGACATATTCAGCTCTAGGAAAATATCCTACTGAATTTTGAAATCATTAAGCCCCTTAATTAACCTAATCAAACTTAAACCTTAATTAAGCCATTAAGCCTTCCAAAAAATTCTAATAAATCAAATTTAAATCTAAAAATTACAAATAATACCTCAAACTGACCAAAATTGAACCCTTAATCAATGAAAAATAAAAGCCCCTTGACTGGACTTCAAAATTAAGCTTAATTTAAGTTTAATTGAAATTTAATATTTAATTAATTTAATTAATTAAAAATAATTAAAAATTCTAAAAAATTTCCAAACACTTGGAAATCACTCCTTAGGTCATTCCTGACCTCTGGAGTTGATTTCAAGGAGTTTGGAAGTCATTTGGATTCAAATCATAAAAATGGCTTTAATTAAACAATTTCAAAAATTCAATAAATACTCAAAATTTCAAAACTTCATAACTAATTCAAATAAACTCCAAATTAAGCAAACTCAAAGGCATACAACTCATCTTAAGGTCTAATATTTATTAAAAATGTTAAGTTTCCAGAAATCAAACAAATTTGAAAAAGTCAACTTTTGGTCAAACTTAGTTCAAATTCAAGTTAAAACGTCAAACCTTCATAATAAAATGTAGAAAAATCTAATTTCAGTGTACTTGCTGTCTAACTGATCGTATTAAGGTCTAGTATTTTAATAAAATATTAAATTTCCAGAAAACATTTTTAATCGAAAAGTTAATTTTTAACCCCTTAATTAAATGATTAAAATAATCCAAAAAATTTCAAAATTCAACATATCATTCAAAATTCCAGAAAACATTAATTTGAACTTAAAACCAGCAACCAACTAATTCTAATTAAAATTTATCAACCTTCAAACCTTAATCAAACTCAAATCACTAAATTATATTGGGTACCACTGGGTAACCCAGGCCTACGAGGCTATTAAATTAGCCCCAAGGAAGGTGAAATAAACTTCACGGCCTCGGTGTGAAACAAAGGTGGTATCCAACAAACAATTAAAATCAAATTTAAAATCAATTTCAAGTCATTAATATTTAAATTCAAATTAAATCCCCCTTAAGCTTTTCAACCAACCAGAACTTTAAACAACTTCAATCAATTGCCTATTTAGGACATATCAAAGCCATACAGCCTACCCCACACACTTTAGATGATTTGCTAGGACAACCAACTCTAGTCTTAGGCTAGACCGGTGTTTACTTTTCTGCTGTGTGCCGGATTTTCGAGCTTTCACTGCATGCTGTTTGCTAGACATAGAATTGATGTTGATGTGATTGTTTATTTATTTAATGCATTCTGTATTGATTTGATTGTACATTAGATCTACCCCTAGGCTAGGGACATTTTGTACTAATTCAATCTTATGCATGTGGCCATGCTCATACAAGGCATAAACTAAAGGGGGTAAAAAAAAATCATAATTATTAAATTGCACAGGTGCTAAGCATGCTTAAGTCCCCCTTTAAATCAAAAAGAGCATGGCCAAGTGTGGCTGGTTTGAGCATTTAAATTTTAAATATATTAACTGCTTGGGATGTAAATATAACTGTTGATTATTAGGATAACCCTGCAGGTTGTTGAGTCTAGATTTTTAATTTTAATTGATGTAATTTGATTTAAATTGAGTTGTAATGTTTAAGGTGATTTGAGATTGAGATACTAAAACATCCAATTTGGAATCCAAAGAGGAAGGAACATCCCTTAGGGGAGAGTTCCTATCCATTTGGAGATCCAAATTAGGATGAATTTCAAATATCCAAAGAGAAAAGATAACACCCCTAATCAGGGGGAGTTTCTTTTCATTTGGATATCCAGACCCGACGATCCAAGGAGTTCCAAGAAGACAAAGAAGTGAAGAACGAGAAGAATCTCAAATCTCAAAATCACTTGAGTCTTAGGAGTAGAATCCGGGTTGTAGTCAGTGGTACCCGGCCACTTTACTTTCCTGCAGACCCTGGGTTGTATAATTAAGTGGCACTTGCCACATGGACTTTCAGTTTGAGCATTTATTTAATTGATTTAATTATTTAATTGATTTGATTGATGTGTTGATTGCGATTAAGGACCCGCATGCTTTTAGTAGTTTTTTTTGGCGCTCATTGCATGTCGATTTTGTTTTAGCCTGGAACCCGATCGGAGGCTCGTGAGGGTACGATCATAAACTTTTTTTATTTAAACAAAATTAAAATTTTTAAGCTCAGATAGAAACTCTAACGCTCTTAAGAAGTAAGCCCGGACTCGCCGGGAGTTTTTCATGCATCATATTGAACTTTTCTCTACCTTGTTAGGCACCTCCCCGCCTGCGGGTTTTGGCAGACCACCTGACCTATTAGGGTGCAGTTCTGTCTAAGGGGATGTTGTGCAATCTTTAGGATAAAACTTATTTTTTAAGCCTATTTTAAAACTGCTTCATTTTGATTTAAGCATTTCATCGAGTCAACTAGCATGCATCGCATTAGATACAAATTAAAAATTGAGTCTAAATCTTTAATTGCATTTCTAGCTTAAGCATTTAACCCAACATATATTAAGGGATCAATTAGGATCTGCTTTAGATGTCGACCCCAATTCTTTAAATCAATCTTAAACAACGTCCCCTAACCACTCTACATTTAAAAGACTTTGACTCATGGTTTTGAAGCGTTTAGGTGGTTTAGCTGGCTCCCCAATCTAGGCCGGGGTAAGTCTAGATTACATTGCATTAGCTAGGATTCGGGTCACTAATTTCAGTACTTATTTTAGACTTAGGTTCTGAGGCATGTCTTCAATCCTCAACCTTCCGGGAATCTAATTCCCACTTTCTAATAAAATTGACCACTTAAACATTAAATATCTTTCAATCTAATTCAAGCCTAACATTTAGGATAGTTTGAGGTGTTTCTGAAGTAATTCAGAATCTCAAAACACCTCCTACCCTTCTTTCTTTGACTCCAGAAATAAGTGTTCAACATTGAACCAATCCCACTTAAAAATTCAAGTCCTTAACCTCCTTTGACATCAATCTTTGAATTCTTAAATGAAATTCGTATCGCTATTTTAATCGAGAGTATTCGTAGAAAATTTTCTGGTTTCCTACGATGTAATTAACTACGAGGGCTTGCGCTCGTAGGAGATTTAGAAACCCAGACCAGATTTTCAAAATCAAGCTTTTTCAAAACCTTCAATTAATTATCTTTCAGAATTTTAAACCTGGCGATCGTTATTTTCATATTCAAACTATTGATAATGATTGATATCTTCTTTCTTCAGATAGATATGTCAATTATAATCATAGTTCTGATTATAAAATTAATGATCCTATTCAGATTAACATAATCAAATAATTGATTAAATATTATTTTGATCCTTCGGGATCATATGTTGTTTCTCCTTGAGTTTGATTATAATAATCATGATAAATTCAAAGATTTGTAATCTGAACCTATTAGAGAATGATACGTTCACCTTTCGAGATGATATATCATTCATAATAAGTGTTCGATTATAAAATTTAAAATTCCAAAAATTAAGCATTTTCCCAAAGAAAATTAAACACTTTTTTAAAACTATATTTTTCAATCAAACAGGTTCAGATTTAGAATTAAGAATCTCATATTGAATATCGTAATCGAGTTCAAGAGAGGACCTCACATGGCCTCGAAGGGTCAAAGTAAAGTTCAATCAAATATCGGTCTACGATAATCAAGAGGAGCGATCTTTAATTTTATATTCGAATTCATTTTAACAAAAGATATATCTTCTTGAAGGGAAAAGATACTATTTGTAAATGATCGTTCGAATATAACGATAATGATCATTAGTAATTTAATTTTTCCAATGAAGACTAATTGAATTTTGAAAATCAATTTTGAAAATTAATTGTGGGTTCTAAATCTCCTACGAGCACAAGCCCTCGTAGTTAATTACATCATGGGAGATCGGAGTCCCCTACGAAAACTTTCGATTAAAATAATGGTAGAAATTTTATTTAGAGATTTTCTAGGAATGATATCAAAGAGATGAAATTGGAATTTTAAATGGGATTGGAGCAAGATTAAACACTTATTTTGGAATCAAATGAGGAAGGGTATGAGACACTTTAGGATTCTGAAACAATTCAGAAGTGCCCCGACCTAAGCTAAGTGTTGGACTTTAAATTTTAGATTGAGAAACGCTTTAATTCGAGTTAAACATTTTATTAGAAATTTGGGATTACATTCCCGGAGGTTGAGGTCTTATAACTCACAGTCTGCCCCAGATCCTAAATCTAAATTTGGACACTAGACCACAGTGATCCGAACCTAACTAATGCAGTGCAAAATCTGGCCTTACCCCAGCCTGGATTGGGGAGCCAGCTAAACCACCTAAATGCTTCAAAACCATGAGTCCAGTCTTTTAATGTAGAGTGGTTCGAGACAATATTTAAGATTGGTTTAAGAAGTTGGGGTCGACATCTAGAGCAGATTCTTAATTGACCCTTTGACTCATGTTGGGTGGATAAGGACTATCCCCCCAAAGGGGTATCCTTTCCTCTTTGGAATCCAACCTTTAGATCCATGTATCCCAAACTCAAAGTGCCAATTTCACAACTCAATACCCAAATAAATTACATAAATATAAAAATAAAAATTCTAAACTCTCCTGCAAGGTTATCCTAAGCATTTAAATATTAAACACATCCCAAGCAGTTATATGTATGTGTATACACAGAAAAATAAACACACTTAGCCACGCTCTTTTTTTTATTTGGGGGCTAAGCGGTTGAAGCACCTGCAACATTTATATTTATAATTTATTTAGCCCCCTTTTATTGCCCTGCATGAGCGTGACCACCTACAAAAAAATTTAGTGAGCATCCAGATCGCTCCTAACCTAAGGGTAATCTAATCGCCCATCACATCAATTCACTGAGTGTAGTAAAAGTAAACAAACGCATCAATCAATTTCAATCAAAACATGCAATGAAAACTCGGAAAACCCGGCACACAGCAGAAAAGTAAACACCGGCCTAGCCTAGATCTAGAGTCAGTTGTCCTGGCAAACCATCTAAAGTGTGAGTAGTAGGTCGTGTGGCTGGGGTAGATCCTAGGATGGGTAATTGATTGAAGTTGTTTGATATTCTGATTAGTTGAAAGGCTTAAGAGAGATTTTAATTGAAGTTTAAGTCTTAATGGTTTAAATTTGATTTTAAAATTGGTTTTAATTGTTTGTTGAATACCACCTTTGTTGCACACCGAGGCCATGAAGTTTATTTCACCTTCCTTGGGGCTAATTTAATAGCCTCATAGGCTTGGGTTACATAGTGGTACCCGATATAATTAAGTGATTTGAGTTTGATTAAGGTTTGAAGATTGATTATTTTTTAATTAAATTGATTGGTTGCTGGTTTTAAAATAAAATTGATATTTTCTAGAATTTTGAATGATTTATTGAATTTTAGAATTTTCTGGATTATTTTAATTAGTTAACTAATTGGTCAAAAATTAACTTTTCAATTTAGAGTTAATTTTATAAGTTTACAATTTTTAATAAATATAAGACCTTATGATGAGTTTTTAGACTATTAGTATGCTCAATTTGGAGTTTTCTATGAAAAGTTATGATTTTTCGAAGTTCGGGCCTAGATCTGAACTACGGTTGATCGAAAAGTTGACTTTTTGACTTTGACCAGATTTTGGAGGTTTAACATTTTTAAAAAATACTAGACCTTAATTGGAGTTGATTGACACTAAGTTTGCTAAATTTGGATTTTTCTGTAATTAGTTATGAACTTTCAAGTTTTCTTAATTATTGAATTTTTAAAATTACCTAATTAGGAAGGTTTTGATCATTTTGATCCAAACTCATCCCAAACTACATGGAATCAATCCTAAAGATCAAGAATGACCCATGGGAGTGTTTCCAAGTGTTTAGAAATTATTTTGGATTTTTAATAATTTTTAATTAATTAATATAATTAATTATTAATTTTTATTAAAAGTCAAATTAAAGTTAAATTAGGAGTTCAGTCAAGGGACTTTTATTTTTCCTAGGTAGAGGACTAAGTTTTAGTCAATTCGAGGTATTATGTATAATTTTTGGACTTAATTTGAATTTATTGTATTTTTTTGAATTTTTTGGGGCCTTAAAAGGGCTGAAATTTTGGGTAATTAATTTTCTTACCTAATGACCTCCAAATTTAATGAAATTTGAACCTAAGGTTCATCATGTCACTAAGTTTTCTATGTTCAAGTTTCACCCCTATTGGGTGTGTGTGCCATCTCTTAGAAATTTTCAAAGTTTTTTAGACTTTTCCTTAATTATTTTTCCTAGGTGTATCTACTGTTTAAATAAACTTGAAATTTGGTGTGTCTAACCCTTATACTTATGCAATCACACTACAAAAGTTATGCAGCCTAATTCTACAGAAAAATGGAGTCATGAATTTTCAAAGTTTTGGATCCAAAATGGACCCATTACCTTAAAAATTCATATCACAGCAATTCAATGGGTATCTGAACCTAAGAAAATTATAGTGCATGCCTAAGATACCCGAATACCTTCCACCAAAATTTGGGGCTCAATTGACCACTGGATTGTGAGAAAATAATAAAAAACTGATTTCAAAGAAATAGAAATATCTCACAATCCAATAATCAAATCAACACAAAATTAATTTTAATATATACTAGGCTAAATTATCCTTCTAACGAGCCCAAAAACACTTAATTTGGTGGAAAAATGAATTTACTATGAATTTTGGAAGTTATGACTATTTTTTTGAATTTTTAAGTCCATTAATAAGCGGCGCCAATCATTGGCAATGATTGGCGCCAAAACGACGGCGGCGTGTGGCATTTTAATATGCAAAGTGCTGTTTATCAATCACCTATCCATGCCATCACTAACCGCAAGCCGTCCGATCGAGAAAGATAGAAAATCGGACGGTCGAGATCGATCAAGGCCATTTTAGTTCAAAATGAACTAAAAAATTGAAATACTCATAACTTTCAAAATACTCATCAAAATTTAACAAAATTTGAAACATAAGCTCATGGAAACATGAACTTTCATTTCTTAGAGTTTGGAGACCCTAAACAATAAAATTTTTGAGCAGTTTCAAATTAAAATTTAAACTTAAAATGAGCATAACTTACAATCCAACTGTCAGATTTTTGAGATCTTGGGCTCATTGGAAAGCTGCAGTGATCCTCTACAACTTTGATGAAGATACCAAGAGCTAGATCTTTTTGGATCGAAAGTTATGTTAAAAAATCTTCTTTCTCTCTATAGAATGCTCTCTCCTCACTAAAATAGTGATTTGAGGCTTGGAAATGGTGGGAAGAGGCTTGGGAAAGCCTTAGAAATGGTTGGAGAAGATGATAAAGGGTTTTGGAAGGTTGAAGGCTGGAGGAGAGTTGGGGGAGAGTTGAGGGAGAGTGAATAATTAAGATTCTTTTCCTTAGGTTAGGTTTCTCCCACCTTAACCCTTGGCTTTTGGATTGGATAGTCTTGATTTGTTTGGAGAGAGTTTGGATGCATGAAAAGTGTCCCCTAAGCTATCCAAAGCTAGGTAATAGGGTTGGTGGTGAGTGTGACCTCTCTTGGTCCATGGGAAAGGGGACCACAAGCCTTTTCCCCCATTTGGGTGACCAATGCTTGGCTTGGTTTATGGTGTTGGATTAGGGCTTCTTAAGAGAAAAAATGGGTCAATTTCTATCAGGTTTGAGCAGGTTTTGGATTAAGCCATGGATTGCCAAGGTGGCTTGGTGATGTGGCAATGATTTGGCCTCTTTCCATAGGCTTAAAGGGGTTTGGAGAAGATTTTGACTCCTCCAAATGGGTTAACCAAGTCAACCCAAGGGGGAGCTTAACTTGGAAAGCTTTGGACATATCAAGGGTGTCCAATTGAATGATTTTGAGGGATTAATTTGATTTAAAATGGGTTCAAGCATTGAAATTGACCTTAATGTGGGTTAAAGGTTGATTTGGTCAACCATGGTTGACTTGGTCAACTTGGTCAAACCATGGTTGACTTGGTCAACCTGGTCAAACCATGGGTTGAGTTTGGGTCAAACAAGTTCAAATGAGTATTTTGAGATCAATGGAGGTGGTTTCATACATTGGTAAGGTCATTTGGATTGAAATTGATAATTGAAATCTTAAGGGATATTTTTGGTCAACCTTAGTTGACTTGGTTAACCAGGTCAAACCAAAACTTGAGTTTGGGTCCAATGTATTCCTAATGATATTTAGGATCCATTGGAATATGTTTTAAGGTTTATATGGGAAGTTCATGTTAAACTTTGGGGAAAAGACCAAAAATCTCTATAAAGGGCATTTTTGTCATTTTGACCCCTAGTCAACATTGGGTCAAACTGGGTCTGGAAAAGTGCAATTTACTGGTCAACCAATCATAAAAAAAGTGATGATTTTGATTGGAGGGTTTGGAGAGGGTCCCAAGGTCAAATTGCTCTGGATGGCAAGTCTAATGGCTAGGCTGTAAATAACTGAAGGTTTTACAGCCTTTGGGAAAAGATTCAGTTTGAGGGGCTAGGAGTGTTGGATTGAGCTCAAATTTAAAGGATTGATCTTAGAGACATGTTTGGAAAATATGCAATTGATGGATCATGATTTGGAGGTCATTTGACTGGGTTTTTAGATGACAGAAAGTCCACTCAAAAAGGGTTTCAGGACCTAGGTCATTGACCTTGAAGGTTTGATTTGGAATGTTTGATTTGGGTTGGATTTAAGAGTTAAATGATTGACCTTGAACCATTCATATCAATGAAAATCAAATGAATGATTGAAATTAATTGGATATGATTTGAAATTTGATTGAATGTTGATTGAAGGATGGCTTAAAGATTGAGTTGAAAGGTAGAGCTAGATTTGATTGGGATTGAATTGAGTCTTTATTAGGACATTTATGATTGAGGGGTGGACATTTCCACATCATTAGGTTACTAAAAAAATCTCAAGTGGGTCCTAGTGACCTCATACAAAAATGAGGTCAACAAATGGACCCCCAATATGTGTAGTAGAACGAAGTTCTAGTACACATATTAGCGTTGACCGAATAAAAAGGTCAAGTGTGGAATTTTGATCATAAGGAAAGGCATCACCTAACCTAAAGGAAGGGAAAAGCCGGTAGAATTAGGATGGTGCCACAAAGGGCGTTATCTACAACTAGTGATTCTAATCCTAAGGAAAGGCATCGCCTAACCCAAGGGAAAAAAAAGGTAGAAGGTAGAGCAAGGATGGTGCCACGGAGGGCATTATCCACTACTAGTGATTCTAATCCTAAGGAAAGGCAAAACCTATCCTAAAGGAAGAGAAGAGAAGGTAGAACTAGGATGGTGCCACAAAGGGCGTTATCTACCACTAGCGGATGATCATGTGGGGAGGAAGCTTGTTCCACACAGAGGATCTGAACTGGATTGAAACTAGGATGGTGCCACAAAAGGCGTTATCCACCACTAGTGAATGATCATGTGGGGAGGAAGCTTGCTCCACACAGAGGATCTAAACTGGATTGAAACTAGGATGGTGCCACAAAGGGCGTTATCCACCACTAGTGGATGATCATGTGGGGAGGAAGCTTGCTCCACATAGAGGATCTAAACTGGATTGAAACTAGGATAGTGCCACAAAGGGCGTTATCCACCACAAGTGGATGATCATGTGGGGAGGAAGCTTGCTCCACACAGAGGATCTAAACTGGATTGAAACTAGGATGGTGCCACAGAGGGCATTATCCACCACTAGTGGATGATCATGTGGGGATGAAGCTTGCTCCACACAGAGGATCTAAACTGGATTGAAACTAGGATGGTGCCACAAAGGGCGTTATCCACCACTAGTGGATGGTCATGTGGGGAGGAAGCTTGCTCCACACAGAGGACCTCAACTGGAAGGAAACTAGGGTGGTACCACAAAGGGCATTATCCACCACTAGCGGATGGTCATGTGGGGAGGAAGCTTGCTCCACACAGAGGACCTCAACTGGAGGGAAACTAGGATGGTGCCACAAAGGGCGTTATCCACCACTAGCGGATAATCATGTGGGGAGGAAGCTTGCTCCACACAGAGGACCTCAACTGGAGGGAAACTAGGATGGTGCCACAAAGGGCATTATCCACCACTAGCGGATGATCATGTGGGGAGGAAGCTTGCTCCACACAGAGGACCTCAACTGGAGGGATACTAGGATGGTGCCACAAAGGGTGTTATCCACCACTGGCGGATGATCATGTGGGGAGGAAGCTTGCTCCACACAGAGGATCTCAACTGGAGGAAAAGTAGGATGGTGCCACAAAGGGCGTTATCCACCACTAGCGGATGGTCATGTGGGGAGGAAGCTTGCTCCACACAGAGGACCTCAACTGGAGGGAAACTAGGATGGTGCCACAAAGGGCGTTATCCACCACTAGCGGATGATCATGTGGGGAGGAAGCTTGCTCCACACAGAGGATTTAAACTGGATTGAAACTAGGATGGTGCCACAAAGGGCATTATCCACCACTAGTACGTCTAATCCTAAGGAAGGGAAGAATCCTATCCTAAAGGAAAAGAAAATTGAAAATGATTGATTGATGATCTTTGTATGTGATTTGATTTCTTTGAATTTGGAAAAGTGACTTTGATGTTGAATTTGATACTTATTAGGCCTGGCATTTGTTGAAGAGCCGCCCAAATGTTAAAAACATCAAGTGGCATCTTTCAGGATTAATCAATCGGCATGAATCTCCCTCATAGATCATTTCTAAGGTGAATGATCCAGTCAACGTTGATTCAAAGTTTCCATTAATCTTATGGCGGACTAAAATTGGTCTCCAAAGGACTATATGGCCAAGTCTCCAACTTGGAAAGTTCTTATGTGACATAATTTATCACGAGCTTGAATCATACGTGACTTATGTAATTTCAAATTTTATTGAGTTTGAAAGTAATTTGAGGCCCTCAAGCTCCTCCAGTCGGAGTCGGGCACTCAACTCAGTTGTGACTCAATTTTGAAAAGCAATTTTCAGCGATGTAAATCACACCTCTAAACGAGAACAATCTTGGACCCATCATAGAGTGTAATTTAATAAAGGAGGCCTTAAAGGAAAGATGCATGTGCGGAAGGACTAACACATATCCCTCAAGGACCAAATTTGAATTCTTATCGAGAGTAGAAGATTCGTTCATTTTATTGAAAATTTTCCTCTAGCTATTCGGACCCTGTCGGAACGACAAGCGGGAACAAATTTAAAGTACAGTGAGAAGTAGAGTGACTCCAACTAACCAGAAAAGGGCTAAGGGTTTAGATTGTGTTAACCCACATCAAGTTTCATAGAAACTGAACTAGGGTTCTCCCTTGTGCCAAAATTTTAAATTAAAATCAATTTCAAAAGGTTTAAGTTGGAGAGAGAAATTTAATCTTTTCAATTCTTTTGCATGACTCTTTTTATATCTGATAGACTGTCTATGCATGACAATAAATCTAGATTCAAGATTTTTTAAAGTCAAGCTACTAAGAGTGATTGGGCTCGTTGAGGTTTAAGGATTTTAAAAGAAGGAAGCCTCTTTCCCTTTTTTTTTGTGGCGCACTTTGCGCATCTTTTAACTTTTAGTGTACTTTGTGCATCTCTTGATTTTTTTATTTTTTGAGTTTTGGCGCACTTTACGCATCTTTTGATTGATTTTTTTTTAACAAGAGGCTTCATCTCCTTTAAAAAAACCTTAAAGTGATTGCTCTTTTTTTTGAAAACTAGGATTATATCGCAGGTATAAGAAAAGAGAATTCATCCTCTCATACAAGGGAGAATAATCCCAAGATCGGACCCAATCTTTTAATAAAAATATCACTTTGACTTAGAAAATCATTGAATAGATTTAAAGCATGCAAGAGACACCTATTAAGATAGAAAATTGCAAGAAGATTGGAAAGATTTTTATTTCAAGAATAACTTAAATTTGACACAGATTTTAATTCAAAAATCAAATCGAACCACTTAAGCGGTGGGAGGGAGGGGCCTTTAAGTATCCGGTGGAGTCAACTACAACTCTCTCCTATTTTTAGTTTAAAGTAGAGGTTAATTTTCATTAAAAAGGTTAATCAACTATTTTGAAAATTCGGACCCAATACACTTGAGAAGTGATATGTTTTCCTCAAAAGTTGTAACTCTAGGTGACAAGACCCTATAAGTGTAGAATTATATTTCTACAATCTCTTATGAGAAAGAGATTATTTTGGGGTCTGCACTATCCTTAGTTAATGCTGCATCATTTCAATCTAAAAATCTATCACGATAGGACCCCTTTAAAAGTTAAATTCAGATGGTATCACTATCTGATAAGATCTCAGATCCATCATTATTCCCCTCTTTAATTACTAATAACCTAGCAATTATGAGAGTGGCACCCCGAGCAGTTTCTACACCTCCGCCTCTATAGATGTAGTGGAGCACGTATAGTACCGTGACCTAACATCATCTGGTAGAGTGGATGGGGCATAACCCTCAACTGGGGGCCTATGGTCTATTACTGGTGATTGCTTTTTTCTGGTTTGATTGATCTCTTCGATGCAGTGGTCAAAAGGGCACAGTGGAGATCGTGCTACTCTTCTCATAACCTCCCTTACTTGAGTACCAGGAAGAGGGTGGAAGCGGCTTCCACCGAAGAGGGGGTATATGAGAGGAGAAATAAACTCTCTATTGGCCTCATATTTAACTTGTTTTAATGCTTCCGACTCAACAATCTTTGTAGCCTTAATGATTTTCTTTTTGACTCTACGTAAGTTGTTCTTCTACAGTCGCGCTGCTGCGCAATGAGAATGTAAGTTTTCCAGCCATTTGAGTATGCTTGATTTCTCAGAGTGAAGGAATGGTGACTTGAATTAGCTGGTTTTAAAATAGAATTTGAATATTGAAATTGATTGATTTTCTTCAAATTTTGGAACTCAAAATATTGAGTTTTCACCCAATATGAAGGTTCATAAAATTGACAAGAAAATCTCAAGAGTTGAGTTTAACTCTCTCACTCCACGAACTAACTTGGGGTGAAATGTCAAAGCTTAGATTTGAAGTTGAAATTGAAATTGAACTTGATATTGAAATTAAATGGATCTTCTTCAAATTCTGAAGCTCAATATATTGAGTTTCATTCAAATATGCAGGTTTACAGAATTGACATGAAGATCCTAAAAGTCTGGCTTGACCCTTTCGCTCCACTAATTAACTTAGGGGCAAAAATGTCAAAGCCTGAATCTGGTTAGAGAAAATTGAATATTGAAATCGAAATTCAAGGATCTTCTGTAAGTTCTGAAACTTAGCATACTGAGCTTCGCTCAAATATACAGGTTTACAAATCCTACACGGGGATCTTAAAAGATTTGGCATGACTCTTTTGCCCTGCCAAGTGACTTGGGAGCAAAATGTCAAAGCCCGACTTCAACAAAGGTTTCCTCACTCACCTCTCTTTTTGACATGTATTTTTCTCTTTTATGTTGGCCACACTCACCCAAGGGAGAAATGGGTAGAGGGACCAACGGAAGAAAGATAGTCAAAACTATCGATGCAACAAAATTTTGCCATTATTAAAGATAGAAAGAGAGATTTAGTCCCACCGTGGTCGACATTTTTTTATTTGTAGTTTAAAAGCGGGTTTTGAAAAATTCAGTCTTCTTTGGGGAATTCAGAATTGAAATTAAAATTTAATTTTAAAATCAAACGTCCCATCAAAAATATTATATCATCTCGGGAGGTGGAAATAAAATTTCAGGATGAGATTCAGATTAAGAATCTCATCTTGAATATCGTAACCGGGTTCAAAAGAGGACCTCACATGGCCTCGAAGGGTCAAAGTAAAGTTCAATTAAATATCGGTCTATGATAATCAAGAGGAGCGATCATTAATTTTATATTCAAATTCATTTTAACAAAAGATATATCTTCTTGAAGGGAGAAGATACTATTTGTAAATGATCGTTCAAACATAACGATAATGATCATTAGTAATTTAATTTTCCCAATGAAGACTAATTAAATTTTGAAAATCAATTTTAAAAATTAATTGTGGGTTCTAAATCTCCTATGAGAGCAAGCCTTCATAGTTAATTACATCATGGGAGATCAGAGTCCCCTACGAAAACTTTTGATTAAAATAATGGTAGAAATTTTGTTTAGAGATTTTCTAGGAATGATATCAAAGAGATGAAATTGGAATTTCAAATGGGATTGGAGCAAGATTGAACACTTATTTTGGAATCAAATGAGGAAGGGTAGGAGACACTTTAGGATTCTGAAACAATTCAGAAGTACCCCGACCTAAGCTAAGTGTTGGACTTTAAATTTTAGATTGAGAAACGCTTTAATTTGAGTTAAACATTTTATTAGAAATTTGGGATTACATTCCCGGAGGTTGGGGTCTTATAACTCACAGTCTGCCCCAGATCCTAAATCTAAATTTGGACACTGGACCACAGTGATCCGAACCTAACTAATGCAGTGCAAAATCTGGGCTTACCCCGGCCTGGATTGGGGAGCCAGCTAAACCACCTAAACGCTGCAAAACCATAAGTCCAATATTTTAATGTAGAGTGGTTAGAGACGTTATTTAAGATTGGTTTAAGAAGTTGGGGTCGACATCTAGAGCAGATTCCTAATTGACCCCTTAACTCATGTTGGGTGGAATGCTTAGACTAAAATACAATTAAAATTTTAATTTAATTAGTTTCTAATGCGATGCATGCTGATTTAAATTTTCCAATCAGGTATGCGTGAGATTTTAAAAAAGCTTATAAAATAATAATTTTCGAAAAGACTAGACTTCCCCAGATCCAGCACCTCATCCTCATAGGTCGGATTATCTGGACTCTACCCGCAGGCGGGGAAGTGTCTTATAGCAAGGAGGGAGAGAGATGCAGTAATATGCATGCGACCCCGGACGATTCCGGCTATTCCCTAAGTCGTTAAGTTTCTATGTTATTTAAATCTTAAAATTTTAAATATTAGTTACGAGTAAAAATATTTTTAGTCCTTAAAGAGCCTAACAAAGTCCAGGCTAAAACAAAAATGACATGCAAGCGCCAAAGAACTAGGAAAAAAAACAAGCAATCCTATACGCAATCAATTAAATCACAATACATTAAATAATCAAATTAATTAAGTAAATGTCCATAGGCAAATTGCCATGCTTATTATAAACCAAATTTACATAAATTAAGAGTGGCCGGGCACCACTAACAACAACCCGGATTCTAATCCTAATACAGATGCAAGTGCCTTTGAGTGGGATACTCTTTGTCTTCAACTTCTCGATCTTCTCCTCCTCAAACTCCTTGGATTCTTCGTGATCAGATACCCAAATGGAAAAGAGAACTCTTCCCTTGAGGGGAAGGTTACTCTTTTCACTTTGGGTAGTAAAATGCTCCAAATTTGGAGTTCCAAATGGATAAGGACTATCCCCCCAAAGGGGTATCCTTTCCTCTTTGGAATCCAACCTTTGGATCCATGTATCCCAAACTCAAAGTGTCACTTTCACAACTCAATACCCAAATGAATTACATAAATATAAAAATAAAAATTCTAGACTCTCCTGCAAGGTTATCCTAAGCATTTAAATATTAAACACATCCCAAGCAGTTATATGTATGTGTATACGCAGAAAAATAAACACACTTGGCCACACTCTTTTTTTTTATTTGGGGGCTAAGCGGTTGAAGCACCTGCAACATTTATATTTATAATTTATTTAGCCTCCTTTATTGCCCTGCATGAGCGTGGCCACCTGCAAAAAAATTTAGTGAGCATCCAGATCTTTCCTAACCTAAGGGTAATCTAATCGCCCATCACATCAATTCACAGAGTGTATTAAAAGTAAACAAACGCATCAATCAATTTCAATCACAACATGCAATGAAAACTCAGAAAACCTGGCACATAGCAGAAAAGTAAACACCGACCTAGCCTAGATCTACAGTCGGTTGTCCTAGCAAACCATCTAAAGTGTGTGTAGTAGGTCGTGTGGTTGGGGTAGATCCTAGGATGGGTAATTATTTGAAGTTGTTTGATATTCTGATTGGTTGAAAGGCTTAAGGGAGATTTTAATTGAAGTTTAAGTCTTAATGGTTTAAATTTGATTTTAAAATTAGTTTTAATTATTTGTTGAATACCACCTTTGTTGCACACCGAGGCCATGAAGTTTATTTCACCTTCCTTGGGGCTAATTTAATAGCCTCGTAGGCTTGGGTTACCCAGTGGTACCCGATATAATTAAGTGATTTGAGTTTGATTAAGGTTTGAAGATTGATTATTTTTTAATTAAATTGATTGGTTGCTGGTTTTAAAATAAAATTGATATTTTCTAGAATTTTGAATGATTTATTGAATTTTAAAATTTTCTGGATTATTTTAATTAGTTAACTAAGGGGTCAAAAATTGACTTTTTAATTTAGAGTTAATTTTATAAGTTTCAATTTTTTAATAAATATAAGACCTTATGATGAGTTGTTAGACTATTAGTATGCTCAATTTGGAGTTTTCTATGAAAAGTTATGATTTTTCGAAGTTCGGGCCTAGATTTGAACTACGGTTGACCGAAAAGTTAACTTTTTGACTTTGACCAGATTTTGGAGGTTTAATATTTTAAAAAAATACTAAACCTTAATTGGAGTTGATTGACACTAAGTTTGCCCAATTTAGATTTTTCTGTAATTAGTTATGAACTTTCAAAGTTTCCTTAATTATTGAATTTTTAAAATTACCTAATTAGGAAGGTTTTGATCATTTTGATCCAAACTCATCCCAAACTACATGGAATCAATCCTAAAGGTCAATAATGAACCATGGGAGTGTTTCTAAGTGTTTAGAAATTATTTTGGATTTTTAATAATTTTTAATTAATTAATATAATTAATTATTAATTTTTATTAAAAGTCAAATTAAAGTTAAATTAGGAGTTCAGTCAAGGGGCTTTTATTTTTCCTAGGTAGAGGACTAAGTTTTAGTCAATTCGAGGTATTATGTGTAATTTTTAGACTTAATTTGGATTTATTGTATTTTTTTGAATTTTCTGGGGCCTTAAAAGGGCTGAAAATTTGGGTAATTAATTTTCTTACCTAATGACCTCCAAATTCAATGAAATTTGAACCTAAGGTTCATCATATCACTAAGTTTTCTATGTTCAAGTTTCACCCCTATGGGGTATGTGTACAATCTCCTAGAAATTTTCAAAGTTTTCTAGACTTTTTCTTAATTATTTTTCCTAGGTGTATCTACAGTTCAAATAGGCTTGAAATTTGGTGTGTCTAACCCTTATACATATGCAATCACACCACAAAAGTTATGCAGCCTAATTCTACAGAAAAATGGAGTTATAAATTTTCAAAGTTTTGGATCCAAAATGGACCCATTACCTTAAAAATTCATATCACAGCAATTCAATGGGTATCTGAACCTAAGAAAATTATAGTGCATGCCTAAGATACCCAAATACCTTCCACCAAAATTTGGGGCTCAATTGACCACTGGATTGTGAGAAAATAATAAAAAACCGATTTCAAAGAAATAAAAATATCTCACAATCCAGTAATCAAATCAACACGAAATTAATTTTAATAAATACTAGGCTACATTATCTTTCCAACGAGCCCAAAAACACATAATTTGGTGGAAAAATGAATTTACTATGAATTTTAAAAGTTATGACTATTTTTTTGAATTTTTAAGTCCATTAATAAGCGGCGCCAATCTTTGGCAATGATTGGCGCCAAAACGACGGCGGCGTGTGGCATTTTGATATGCAAAGTGCTGTTTATCAATCACCTATCCATGCCATCACTAACCCCAAGCCGTCCGATCGAGAAAGATAGAAAATCGGACGGTCGAGATCGATCAAGGCCATTTTAGTTCAAAATGAACTAAAAAATTGAAATACTCATAACTTTCAAAATACTCATCAAAATTTAACAAAATTTGAAACATAAGCTCATGGAAACATGAACTTTTATTGCCTAGAGTTTGGAGACCCTAAACAATGAAATTTTTGAGTAGTTTCAAATTAAAATTTAAACTTAAAATAAGTATAACATATAATCCAACCGTCAGATTTTGAGATCTTGGGCTCATTGGAAAGCTACAGTGATCCTCTACAACTTTGATGAAGACACCAAGAGCTAGATCTTTCTAGATCGAAAGTTATGTTGAAAAATCATATTTCTCTCTGTAGAATGCTCTCTCCTCACTAAAATAGTGATTTGAGGCTTGGAAATGGTTGGAAGAGGCTTGGGAAAGCCTTAGAAATGGTTGGAGAAGATGGTAAAGGGTTTTGGAAGGTTGAAGGCTGGAGGAGAGTTGGGGGAGAGTTGAGGGAGAGTGAATAATGAAGATTCTTTTTCTTAGGTTAGGTTTCTCCCACCTTAACCCTTGGCTTTTGTATTGGATGGTCTTGATTTATTTGGAGAGAGTTTGGATGCATGACAAGTCTCCCCTAAGCTACCCAAAGCTAGGTAATAGGGTTGGTGGTGAGTGTGACCTCTCTTGGTCCATGGGAAAGGGGACCACAAGCCTTTTCCCCCATTTGGGTAAACCAATGCTTGGCTTGGTTTATGGTGTTGGATTAGGGCTTCTTAAGAGAGAAAATGGGTCAATTTCTATCAGGTTTGAGCAGGTTTTGGATTAAGCCATGGATTGCCAAGGTGGCTTGGTGATGTGGCAATGATTTGGCCTCTTTCCATAGGCTTAAAGGGGTTTGGAGAAGATTTTGACTCCTCCAAATGGGTTAACCAAGTCAACCCAAGGGGGAGCTTAACTTGGAAAGCTTTGGACATGTCAAGGGTGTCCAATTGAATGATTTTGAGGGATTCATTTGATTTAAAATGGGTTCAAGTATTGAAATTGACCTTAATGTGGGTTAAAGGTTGATTTGGTCAACCATGGTTGACTTGGTCAACCTGGTCAAACCATGGTTGACTTGGTCAACCTGGTCAAACCATGGGTTGAGTTTGGGTCAAACAAGTTCAAATGAGTATTTTGAGATCAATGGAGGTGGTTTCAAACATTGGTAAGGTCATTTGGATTGAAATTGATATTTGAAACCTTAAGGGGCATTTTTGGTCAACCTTAGTTGACTTGGTCAACCAGATCAAACCAAAACTTGAGTTTGGATCCAATGTATTCCTAATGATATTTAGGATCCATTGGAATAGGTTTTGAAGGTTTATATGGGAAGGTCATGTTAAACTTTGGGGAAAAGACCAAAAATCTCTATAAAGGGCATTTTGGTCATTTTGACCCCTAGTCAACATTGGGTCAAACTGGGTCTGGAAAAATGCAATTTACTGGTCAACTAATCATAGAAAAAGTGATGATTTTGATTGGAGGGTTTGGAGAGGGTCCCAAGGTCAAATTGCTCTGGATGGCAAGTCTAATGGCTAGGCTGTAAATAACTGAAGGTTTTACAGCCTATGGGAAAAGATTCAGTTTGAGGGGCTAGGATTGTTGGATTGAGATCAAATTTAAAGGATTGATCTTAGAGACATGTTTTGACAATATACAATTGACGGATTATGATTTGGAGGTCATTTGACTGGGTTTCTAGATGACAGAAAGTCCACTCAAAAAGGGTTTCAGGACCTAGGTCATTGACCTTGAAGGTTTGATTTGGAATGTTTGATTTGGGTTGGATTTAAGAGTTAAATGATTGACCTTGAACCATTCATATCAATGAAAATCAAATGAATGATTGAAATTAATTGGATATGATTTGAAATTTGATTGAATGTTGATTGAAGGATGGCTTAAAGATTAAGTTGAAAGGTAGAGCTGGATTTGATTGGGATTGAATTGAGTCTTTATTAGGACCTTTATGATTGAGGGGTGGACATCTCCATATCATTAGGTCACTAAAAAAATCTCAAGTGGGTCCTAGTGACCTCATACAAAAATGAGGTCAACACATGAGGTGGAGGATTTAGGGGATAAAGCCCCTATTATTATGCATAAATAAGTAAGTTGAGAAGTTTGGGGTCAACTCCTTTCCCTTGTATGCACAAATGAAAAGGTGGAGAAGGCACTAGAAGTCATTCCATCTATTACAATTTTGTGAAAGAGTGATGTATAGTGTGTAGGATTTAAAAGAAGGATCCAAAAGAATAAGAAATATTTAATAAGGGATTTCACAAATTCATCAGAAAAAAGAAACAAACCTGAGAATCTCTACACCATTGATCCCTTCTACCAAGTCGATGAGAGCAATTATCCTCCACTAGCTCTTAGATGCCAAGAATAGTTTATAACTCCTAGGAGAGGGACATAAAAGTGGGGAATAGAAGCATGTCGTGATTCAAGTAGTTGAATAGTCTAACTATATGGTTTAACATCAATATAAGAAATCTTATATTTTTTTAAGCATGATTCCAACATTTGAATAATCTTTATACTATCTTTAATTTTATTTTTTGTAACATATTTATTCTTTTCATTTTTTGAATAAGAAAGTAAATTTAGCGCTACTAAAGACTTAAAGTTCTGACATAATTTTAATGGATGATTCATTTGATTAATATTGTAGATCAACAACCTCCACTTTTTCAAAAGCTCAGGGGAATATTCTCGTTCAAGTAGCTTGAATAGGAGGAGAATTTCTTAAAGTCATGAATTGATGCAAAACTCATATATTTTCTGATAAATTGAAACAAAATTCACTATATCATATGTGAGATCTCACTTTTTTTATGCCCATGATGTTGTATAATTGTGACCCTCCTTGCACCTCACTGCGATAAATCCTTTTTACAAATGCTTTCATTATTACTTAAGCAATCAAGATTATTTTACAAAAGGAAGAGACTTTTTTTCTCCAAATCTTGTTGGACATGGAGAAATACCATTGCTTATAAGGTCCCTAGGTCTATAGTAAAGTGATCTATTTGAAATTTTAAGGGAAAAAATGTAAATAGTTCTTACATGTATAATCTGATTATTGCTTTGCATTTTATTTGTAGAGAGAATTGTGGAGTGTATATAATATAACATTTGATATGCCTGATTTCAAAGAAAACTTAGAGAGATTGCTCAATATCGTATATAATTCTTCAAGTATTATTTATGTGTAAATTTATTCTACAATATTATAATGTTGTAGACCTACTAATTATTTAGGTATAAATATTAATTATGTATGTATATTTATTCTTTCATTAATCCAATTTATGAAACTATGTTATGGATGTTGTGAATGTTTTCATTAATTTTATGAATTTACATCTATTTTTTTTCAAATGCACTATCTTGCATTATTGCTATTGTGTTCATTTCTTATAATTTGCTCTTTGTTTTTAAAAAATGTGTTATGGCTATTATGTTGATTTCTCATAATATATTATATGTGTTACGATTTTTATGTCTTTTCTTATAATACACTCTCTATGTTTATAGAATCTATGTTAGAGCTATTGTATTTCATTTTTTTTAAATATTATTCTCTGTGTCACAGTTGCTATGTTACATTTCTTATAATCAATTAATAGAGTTTATCAAATGTGTTATATTGTGATATAGTTGTGATGATTATAGTCTTGATATAATTCATAATTAAACCGTGATTGAACAAAGATAAAAACCTAAACAAGAACCACGACCGAAAATTGACCGAGTTATCTTCAAACTATAATCGACTAATCCTAATACCAACATTTTCGATCCACAATTGAATAATGATCACACATTCTTTTTACCATGTTAAACTATCATTGAACCATAATTGAGAAGTATTAAGTTATCTCTTGTGGGAGAGGAGGTTCAATTCAAAGGGAACTTTCAGGCATATTTATCTAAAAAATAGATTTTGTGCTTGGTTCTCCAATTTCTATTATTAAGAGGCATACAAAGTCAAAATTCTCTTATGTTTCATACTATATTTGGAAGGATTATGGTAAGGTTTCCTTCACCCTTATTAGATATTTATATTAGGAATTATGCAATATCTAATTCAAATTAACGGGAATAAATAAAATGACAAAAGATCAATATTTCAATTCATAAATGAGTCTATATAAAATATTAAGACATTAATTAGACTAGTTAACTTAACAATGTATACTAGTTAACTCTCTCTCTCTCTCTCTCTCTCTCTCTCTATCTCTCTCTCTCTCTATGTATATATATATATATATATATATATATATATATATATATATATATATATATATATATATTCTTTAATTTATATAAGGTTTTCAAATAATCATTATATTTCAGAAAAACTCATGATATACGTATAAACAAACAAGTCAAATAGAAACTTGTTTAAACTCAACTCATTAACACTCCTCATCAGTCAAATAACACTTTTCTCTGAAACTCTATTCTTTTTTATAAGTTTAGGGTTTATGTGAGCATCATTGCTCTCAAATAGGTGCGTTTAGACAACAACAATATAAAACGACCAACTCCCACGGACAAAATTAAGAAAGCAATTTTTTAAGAATGAACATTAATTCAAATCTTAGAGGCAAATTGCAAGCCTTCTATCTGAAGCTGCCTCAGGTCCAGCACTGATGGCTGAACCCTTGCAACCTTAGAAATTGCCTTGTTCTCTTCAGGAGAACCAGATTCCAAGAAAGCTCCAACTACCTTACCATCTTTAATCCAGTAGGAACCGAATTTTGGTTTTGAGGATGTTGGGTTATTGTCACCAAAGAGAACAGTATCTCCGATATTATCTCCATAGAATTGCCATGATAGATCAAATGAACGGGAATAGAAGTATGGTAGGTAGTCATATTCCTCGATTGTTTTGCCCGCTTCTATGGCTTTGATTCCCTGTATTGCAAGCGAGAAGGGAAAATTGTCAGGAGAGAAATGTGTATTAAACAATATAGGCGATTGGTTTGGAAAAAAAAATTGGCCACCAATCAAAAACTTTTTAGTCATTTAGTTTACTTCGAGATGATTACAGTATCATAATTGATTGATTAAGCATATATTACTTCGGAACAATTTTAAATAATGACCCAAAATTTTCTCCAAATGCTTTGTAATACCTTCACAGCTTGCTCTGCAGATTTTCTTGCATGATCAACATGCTCCACTCTCCTCATTTCTCTGTACAGCTTCAACGGGAATGTGGCCACATCTCCAACAGCATACACATTGGGAACACTAGTTTTGAAGTAACCATCAGTCTGCAGAGAGCCAGAAATAATGAATGAATTTTAGCGTCCACAAAATAAAAGAGAGGACTCTAAACCCCTTTGTCAGTCCTATCCACTAATAAGGAGGGTAAGTTGAATGACTCTGATTGGAGATTCTGTTGAGTTGAAGTCTAATTTAACTACTACACAAAGAAACTTCTTATGGTTTCTGTTTCGATAATTTCTCTTTATAAAAGGGACATCGTCTTTAGATTAGGGCTACAAAAACTCAACAATCAAAATTATAATAAAATCAGACTATATAATATTTCCATCAATTGAATGAATCTGAATAAAATTCTTGATGTGTTATGTGTAATTATCTTCTTTATGTTATGTTTATTTTTAGCGATTTGAATCAAGTCTCATCTAATTGCCAAATAGATCTAATGTTGAAGAACATCATGCTCCACAAAGTAAGACATTCCTGGCAGCTGAGATACTGAGCTAATAGTCAATCATCACGTCATCCTCAAGTAAGCTTTTTTTTTTTTAAGAAAAACATTTTATTGTTTGTGTACAAAGTATGATCGATCCGAATTGATTTTGCTGCTTTTATCTGAGAAATCAATGCTCTTTAATTAATCATTTTGCTACAGCTATTTGAAATTTCAAGCATAAAGCATTAGGGATTCTCCCACGTGAATATTTGAAAACTGTGGGCTCCGAAAATTCGGCCCCGGCCTCCGCCCGACTTTTGCTTTTTGACGGGGAGTTTTAACAAATTACGTTCCGGGGTAAATTTTGGAAGGCAGATGGGTTTGTAGATAAGACACTACCCAAAGATTTCGCCCTCATTTTACGAGGACTTTATGATCTGAGTTCTGGTTTCCTATAGGCGCAAGCCCCTATAGTTAATTACCCCTCCCGGTCACGAGAGAGAACTTTCGATTAAGGCTAGTCGTCAATCAGATACGTAGATATACATGCATCTGGCATATAGTAGCAGCATAAGTATTTGGAATGATCAGAGAATTTGGGAATTTGGAAGATTTGATATTTTAAAAGTAGAAATTTCACCATCTTGCACTTAAAGCAGATGGTGGGGGAATGGATGATAGACCCGATCAAGATCCCATGGTTCCGTCGTCTCGGGCCATCGTGGTCCATGGTCTACTTAGTCAGAGGAGGTAGTCGACCCAACCTGACAGAAGGATCCTTGTCGGCAGCCATGGGTTGCTTCGTCCAAGGGGACCTTGTAGACCTGGGGTGGGTATTTGCCTAAGGGGACAAATTTGAATCCACCTTAGCTAACAGAGGGCTTTGTGCCCTATCGATCATATCCTATTGATTCATATCTCAAGGATTTGATGCCATTGGGGAGCATACGGGCTCTGGCCATAATCATAATATAATGGTGCCATTTGGCGGCGACCACCTGGTTCAGAGGGCCCCGAGTCATAACCGTTTATCCTGCAGTGTCATTTGGCGGCGAAACTGCCGGTTAGAGGACTCGTACCACGTCCTTGCTGGCAGGAGATTGTTTGAGAATGAATCCTAGTGATATTTTCGACCAGGCATTAGCTCTTCGTGAGCTGAAGTAAATTTTAACTTGTCCACCTTGGCAAACTGTTGCGGAAGGTGGATGTGTTTTGCTTTAAGTATTTTCAAGGTTGGATTTCAGTTTTAAATATTTTTGGAATTTTGGAATTTTTGGATTTGGAGATTATTCAGAAGGCTGGATTTTGTGGGGAATTTGAGATTTTGGGAGTTTTGTGGAGTTTTGGATTTTGTGAAATTTGAGATAGTATTTTGAAATGATCTGTGAGGACCCCTCCGGTTGAGGTTTGCATTCAACACGGTCATCATCGGGGTGATTGGGATTATTGATATTTGTGGATTGAACCTTGTCAACTCTGTTTACCTGCTAACAGAGGATCGGGTTTTCGTAGGCTTCATGCCCTTTGTTAGTGAATTCTCTTTGATTATAGGCTTTGAAGGCCTAATATGAACGCATTAAAACAAATATATAGGTTGCCACAACTGTATATTTGTTTGATGGTTCGAACCCTGTCGACTCCTATTGACCTTTATAGAAGGATCGGGTTCGAACCTGAATTCACTCGTTGACCCGCGCAGCATCCCACGTGTGTACCAATAACACGCTCGCCGGGGCCCATGCGGGTGTTTGGGGGCATTTTATAATTATTTATTGAACCTTGTCAACTCCTATCTACTTGCTTTAGGAGGATCGGGTTCAAACCTATTGACCCGCGCAGCATCCCTAGACGTTACGTGTATACCAATAACACGCTCGCCGGGGCCCATGCGGGTTCAGATTATGTTTTCCCCTTTTAGTGTACCTATATGTATACAAATTAAAGTGCACACGTGCGGGGGTATTCTTGGAATATTTGTACACGCCTTCTGTCCGCTTGCATGAAAGTTGCGGATCCGGTGGCGTAGCGCTGGGATTTCATTTGGGAATTTGTACGCCTTCTATCTGCTTGCATGGATGTTGCAGATCCGGTGGCGTGGTGTCATACGGGTTTCATTTGGGGATTTGTACGCCTTCTGTCTGCTTGTATAGATGTTGCAAATCCGGTGGCGTGGCGTTGTACGATCTCCACAACTGTTGCTGGTAGGCAGGTAGATGTTTTTATTCATAGATTGGAATTGTCTTCAGGATACTGTATTTACTGAAGTCTTTCTGCATCTACCCATAGATGATATGTGATGCGTACATCTGTTTTTTGTAGGGGATTCATATATATTGCAGATCTTTATCCTTGGTTGCATGCAGATCAGTTCACTGCGCACATCTTCCAGTGCTTGTGGGGACCATTGTATGTACCCCTAAAACACCTGGCATTGATTTGTAGGGAGATTCGTTGTATTCACAGCTTATTAGATGTCTTCATTCCTCAGCAGTATTTCTAATGACTAAACATATTTATCATGCGATATTTATAACCACTCATGTACGACCTGCTGCACTCGTTATGAGCATTATGAGCGGGTTACTGTCTTGCAATCATGCTTGTTGTCCTCTTCACGACCCTTTTAGATTCATCACATGACAATCATTATTGCTCGCATGAAGTTGTTGAATTACATTTGTCTCCCAACTGAAATAGTGATTCTTTACTATCCATTGAATACCTTGTATTATTGAGTGTAAGCATATCATTGCATTCATGCCCTTGCAATCATTACAATTACTCCAAAAGCACTCACATACATGACTGGGGTAAATGTATGAATCAATTATAAATATGTTAAGTTGAAATATATGAGACCCTTGTTTATCCATTTGGTAATCATTTGAATGCGCGTCAGACTAAGTACTTGAGTTTGTTTTCTTGTAATCCCTTCAAATTAGACCCTCTATGATTCATTCAAATCCTTATGTGGCCCAACCTGAGTTCAAGTTCATATTCATTATATTTTCACTTGATTCCTGCTGACGCATTATAGATCTATCATATTCATTAATAAACAACACGTTGTATATTGGTATTTGCATTCTTGAGAATCTTCAGCATTTGTAGAGAACTATAGTCTTCATTTGTTGATTGATCATCACTATTGGAATGGACTTCACATGCTGCATCATGTGCATCTACTCATTATTGGTGTGCGGTTGAGACTCAATTCTCATGAGTCTCATATTGTTCAGTTCGTTGACATCCCTCTGAATGCCTTGCATCATCATTCATTTGAGCTCGAATGTAATTCATTTTGAATCTAAGCTCACGAGTCTTTCGTTGTTGGAATTTGACTCAAGTCATATCCATTGAGGTCTCAATTATTTTGAGCCCAAGTCCCCAGTCATCATTTGATTAGGCATTGATTTAGGTTTGATTTTAAGAAATTAGGTTCATATGATGTTCAAGACATGTCTCATGCTATTCAAAAGCTTTCAGGTCTTTGCATGAGTTCAATTGTATGTTCATACTCAAATTGAGTTTGAGTGTAGTCCTTTGCAATGTCCATATCAAATTCAAATCTGAGTTCAAATCAAGTCCATATCCATTGTTCACTTGAGTTTCAAAACACACATCCTTGTTGTCCACATTTGTTCCCATTTGAGTTCAATTTGAATCCAATTCGTTGTCACTTGTTTCTCCTTTGGTTCAAGTTTTGACTTGAGTCCCAAGTGTCTAATGCTTTGTTCAAGTCTTCACAAATTCGGATGAAGTTCAAGTCACTTGTTACTAAATGTGGAGTTTCAAGTTCTTTATTTAGTTCATTTAATGTCCAAATATAGTTCATGTCCTCTTCTTTTAAGTTCAAACGAGTCCAAGTACAGTCATATAATCACCCGAAATTTCGGCAGCATTCCGGCATCTCCCCTGTTTAGGGAAAATTACGGAAAACTGGGCCTTTCCCACCATACTACTAAAAGCGTGTATGGTAGGTGCCCTCTTTCGAGGACACCGCGGCCGTACAAAATCTTCAATCCCCCACCACGCTACGAAAAGCGTGTATAGGCGGTTTGCCGGTGCGTCGTGAACGACGAAATGAGCTCTCGAAGTGATTACCCGATTCGTTGCAAACCTCGCGACGCACTTCCTCCCACCACGCTAAGAAAAGCGTGTATAGGTGGTCGTTTTGTCCCGCTGCGAGCCTCGAGGCGGGCTCTCGGAGTTTTAGGGTTAGAGGGTTATACCTTTGCAAGCGTCGGCGTGGTTGGCATGGAAATCGAGGCAAGGGAGAGCTTATATTTCTCAAATGTGCTCTTTCATTTCATTATAATTAATCATTATTAATAAAAATTAATTATAAATAATCATGATTTAATAATAATTAAGTCTAATTAAAAATAATCAATTATAATTAATAACAACTAATTATAATTAATTATAAGTATTAATAGTTAATTAAAATTAAAAAAAGTAATTAAATACAATCAATTAGAATTAATGATGATTAATCATAATTAAAAGTGGATTAATTATAATTAATTAATAACTAATCATTTATTAATAATAACTAATTTGAAATTAATTAAAATTAATAATGATTAGTTTAAACTAATGATAATTAATCATTAATCTTAATTGGTTCGGCTCGACTTTGAACAACAGGATTAAGGTAAGACTTAGACAGGATTTGAACTAAATCCAATTAATTGGATTTAGGGAACCGATAGATCTCACTGCAGTCAAATCCTCAGTTTTCCTCTGTTTGCCGTGACCTAGCCGAAGAAGCGCTCGAATAGGAGAAAACTACCTTCACAGCCGCAAGCTCCTGTTATTGTTTCCGTCAAAATGTTGTAGCTTCCGCCCCGTCAGGAAGGGAACGTCGTCGAAGTCGCAAAGCCGAACAGCAACGCAGGAGCTGAAGGAGGTGACGGGATCGGGAGAAAGGGCCTTCACGCGAGCGAGCTCCGTTGCTTCCGATCAAACTGTTGTAACTTCCGATCCAGCAGGAGGGAATGTCGTCGAAGTCGCGAATGGAGAGGGAGGCAGCGACGGGAGCTAGGGCAGGTGGTAAGGGGGATGCTCTTCTTCTCTCTCTCTTTCTCTCTCTCTCTGATGAAGCCGGCGGGCAAGGATAGGGCAGGGGTTTGGATGCAGCGCCGGGAGGAGTCGGCCAGGTGGGGGATGCTCTCTGGCGACGGGTTTTGGTTTGCGAATAGGAGCAGGGAGTCGGAGTCGTGAGGCTTGCGGGATTTGGATTGTGGAGAGCGAAGTTGTGTCGAATGCTTCGTTCGAGCGGGTATTTAACGACACTTCTGAGGTTCGATCGAGGAGGGCTACGCACGCGGGAGAAGCGACGTTTCGGCGCCGTTGCAGACTGCGACACTGTAGCTGCGGCGGGATTCGACGGGATTTGGGGATGGGGCGTTACAGGTAATGATTTAATCTTTTTTTTTATTCTTCTTTTTTTTTGTTTATACAGCAGAGGTCAACAAAAACGCTCTTTTAATCCCCTTTAATTTCCTAGTTTCTTTCCCTTACCTAGTCTGAACAGTAATCCAAAGCTAAAGGTTTTTTTTTTTTGAAGAAAATGCAGCAAATTGCATTAAAAGAAAAGGAGTAATAACACCCTACAAGACATAAGCTTTCGATTCCTCCTTTAACGACGACATAAATGAAGGAGGAATCTCATCCAAACTACAGTCTTCCCAAATAAAAGAACTACTAATTACGAAGTTAGCACATAAATCCGCTAACTTATTACACCTTCTAGGAATACAATTAAAAATTACATGGTTGAATTCATTAAAAAAGTAAACCTCTTTCGAACCTTTGCCATCTTTGTCGTGAGCCTCCTGAAGAAACTTAATAATGTTTGTATTGTCTCCTTCTATGATGATTCCCTTGTATTTGAACATCCAATCTTTGAGCACATCTTTGATGGAAAGTGTTGCCGCCAACTCCAAGGAAGAAGCATCCCAATGAACACAATGCTTACCAAAGGCCAGCAACAATCTTCCTTTGTGATCCCTAAAGACACCACCAACTCCGCCTTTGTAAGATGGAAGTAACGCTACATCAACATTTACTTTGATCCAATCGGGTGGAGGAGGATACCAATGATTATTGGACAGCCTCATCGGCTGGTTAGTACCCCTGCTTACCCGAATTAAAAGCTCCATAAACCGAAATAGCTGCATAGCTAAGGGCATTAGCAGCTATAAACAAAGCACCATCGTTGATTCCATAATGAATAAGCTTATTCCTAGCTTTCCAATTAAAATATACCACATTACAATACATATTTATAAGAAAGCTATTTTGAATAGACAGCCACCTGCAGCATTCATCTAAGGAGTTGAGAGATGGAAGACCAAAACCCCAACTGGCTAGCCTTTGAAAAACATTTAAGAGCATCTTACACTTGACCACCACATGCTGAATATCTTCAACTTCATTACAACCCCTCGGACAGCAATCTTCCCCGAGCAGATTTCTATGGGATAAGAACAGATAAGTAGGCAGGCCATTGTTGAAAATCCTCCACCAAAACACCTCCACACGTGGGTTCAGTTTAGTAGATTTTATCCAGCTCCAATATGAAACTGAAGCTCCGATTAGACAGGAAGCTTCATAAGCTAGTGCCGAAATTGACTTCCCAGTTAATTGGTGAGATAGTTCCAATCGATCTTCCCCCATCTCCGAGCAGATTGGAATTTGACATACCAGATCAACCAAATCAGCCCCCAAGACCATACTAAGACCCTCCTTATTCCAACAGTTATTTGAAATAAACCTTCCCACCAAAAGATTATTAACATCATCTGCTTTGATAAAAGTAGGCCACCTACTAAAACTTTTGTCCAACAACCAAGTGTCAAAGAAGAAGTCAATAGACTCCCATTCGCAATCTTCCATCTGCAGATTGGTTTCAAGTAATTGGCTCCCTCCCTGATAATCTTCCAAGCTAAAGAGCCATTTCTCTTCCCCATTTCATCCTCAAATACATTCCCATATTTCGGGAAAAGTACTTTGTGCAGCAATGAATCTCTGTTTTGAATATACCTCCACGCCGCTTTTGCTCTTAAAGGCCCGGTCTTACTACAGCAAAAGTGAAGCCCTCTACCTCCCCATTTCTTAGGCAAGCACAATACCTTCCAGCTCACATAATGCAACCCAATCCTTCCATCCGATTTATTCCAGATGAAGCTTCTACATATCTTGTCAATCTCCGTAAGAATACCTTTTGGAACCAACGAATTTGTACAATGGAATATTGTAAAAGAAAGAAGAACAGACTTGATCAACAACAGTTTTCCAGCAAGAGAGATTAACTTCCCTCCCCAAATGTTCACCATCTTCAAAGCTTTATCCACGATAAACTGAAAATCTGCACCAGTTAGTCTCCTCAGAGCTAGTTTAACACCAAGGTAATTCATCTCCTTGACCTTTTTGAAACCCATAAGACGAACAATGGCCTTCTTACTTCCCCTCTTCACAAACTTACCAAAAAGCATACAAGATTTGTTTGTATTAATACGTTGGCCAGTCCAACCACAGAACTTAACCAGAATTGATTTGATCTCCTTGATTACCTTCAATCTAGCTTCTGAGAAGATGATAACGTCATCTGCATACAACAAGTGAGAAATCCTCAACCCATTAGCACTCACCCGAATTCCAATCTTGTCACCTTTCTCCCTAAAAGCATTAGACAAGAGTTGTGCACATAGTATGAAAAGGAATGGTGACAAGGGACACCCTTGCCGGAAGCCACTTCTAGCTTGGATCCACCTAGAGAGATTGCCATTAATCAAAAGAGAGAATTTAGAGTTAAAAACACACTCCATAATCAACTTAGCAAATTTGCTAGGAAAACCGAAATACTCCAAAGCTTTTCCCAAGGTCATCCACCCCATCGAGTCATAAGCTTGTTCCATGTCAATTTTGAAGGAGACAAGGCCTTTAGTAGCTTTAGAATATCTGAATTTATGGAACACCTCTTGAGCCATGAAGACATGATCCATTAGAGATCTCCCTTTCAAGAAAGCAACCTGTTCTTCAGAGAATGATAGAAGCCATCCTATTCATAAGGACTTTAGCCGCCACCTTGTAGATAGTATTGCATAAACTAATAGGCCTATAGTTTGCAGGGGTCAACGGATTGATCACTTTAGGAATAAGCACAATGATGGTCTCCTTCCACTTCTCATCCATGATACCCGTCTCAAAGAATTGGTTAATAGCATTCCACACATCCAATTTTATAATGTCCCAATAGGCTTTAAAGAAAGAATAAGTTATTCCATCATTACCTGGAGAAGAGAAGCTCCCCCCTTGCATGATAACATTTTCAACTTCTTCAAAGGAGAAGGATTTGGACACCAACCTTTTATCTTCCTCTTCTAAACATCTCCACGGTTTAGGCAACCCCTCAAGGATACTACCCCTCTCTTTCCATTTGTCTTGAAAGAACCGGACCAAAGTATCTTCAATCTCCAATTGAACCTCCACCATACCTCCATTTTCATCTTTAATTTTGACTATGAAGTTAGTGTTCCTTCTAGCTGAAGCAAAGGAGTGAAAGAATTTAGAATTGGTGTCTCCCTCCACCATCCACCGGACCTTAGCCCTTTGCCTCTACCAAGTGTCCAATTGAGCTAAAGTAGAGTTTAAGTTCCCCCACTTTAACTTTGAGTGCCCAGCTTTCCTCCTCCGAAAGACCAGCTCCCTCAACTTCTTTCAATTGAAGTTCTTCTATGTCCTTCAATAGAGACTCCTTCAAAAGTACTGAACTTTTATGCTTAGCTTTGCTCCAATTAAAAAGCGCCTTCAATGACTTTTTCAGTTTCACATTAAGAATATGGGACATGCTACCCACATGTTTCTTCAACCAAACTCCTCTAATAACCGCAGCTGAAGCTTTGTTGGAGGCCCATACATCTTCGAATCTAAGAGGTTTCTTGGCCACCTGCTGGAACTCGAGAAGATTCAACAAAATTGGGCTATGATCGGAAGCTATCCTCGCCAAGTGCCTAACCACCATTCTGTGAGAAGAACACAAAGCTGCAGAATTTAAAAAACACCTATCCAGCCTCTCTAGGATTCGGTCCACACCTGATTTGTTGTTGCACCAAGTGAACCTTGGTCCAACAAGAAACTTCATGCAAATCATTAGTCAATAAAAAGGAATTCATTTCTTTAGAGCCAAGAGAAAACCTGAATCTTTTACCCCCCTTCTTGTATTCTTTTGATAGGAGACAATTAAAATCTCCTCCAATCACCAAAGGCAAATCTTTGGATGAGAAGCGTTCCAAGTCCTCCCAAAGCCTTCTTCTCTTATAAACATCTTTGTTTCCATAGATAGCAACAATCCTCCATTTGCCTTTCTTGGGAACTTCCAAATCACCAATAATAAATTGGAATCCAACACCTTGAAAGTCCCAACACTAGTTTTCCATGCCAACAGCAAGCCTCCAGACAACCCTTCAGAAGGAACATGAAAAAAATCCCACTCTGAACAAATCAGCAAATCTACACCCTTCCTATCAAAATTAGAAATCTTGGTTTCCATTAACCCAAGAAAGAACACCCCATGATTAAATACAATCTCCTTTAAGTAAAGAGAAGCCATCCTCTTCCTGGCTCCTCTACAATTCCAGAAACAAATAGAAGACATTTAAACAAGAGGGGATGAAGTCCCCGCCTTGTCTCTGCTTTCTCCTTCCCATCTTCTACTCCTAGTAGCCATATTGACAGGCCCCAGATCTTTAAGTTGCTTAGACCCCTTTTTTTTTACCATAGAAGTACCTTCTACTAAGCGATTTACATCTATCATAGATATCTCCAATTTACTATCCACAAAATCCACTTCTTTTTTATTATTCCCCTCCAAATCTTCAAGAGGACCGTCACTAGCATCCTTTGAATTGATGATCTCCCCTTCCTCTATCAAATCTTCTAACATACTAAATTTATTACTATTGACAGGAGAGGATAGAAGTTTGAAAGCCATACCATTGTTCCCAGTTGAAGGCTGATTCGGGAATTTGTCCGCCAAATCCAATCCACTATCATTGACGGGAGCACCTCTAGAATCAGCATCTTGAACCTCTACAGATAAAGACATAGAGTCACAAGCCATAATGCCTTCACTAACCAGCACCTTAGTATCAGGAAGTACTGATTCAGAACTTTTCTTGCTAATAGCACCAGGATTCCCTGAATTGACTCTTCCTTCCACCTTTTTTTGCTGAGATTTAAACCTCCTGTCCGCAGAAAAATTATTACCCCTTTTCTTGAAGCTAACATGCAACCATGGACCATACCCATCTTTAACACTAGCGGAGTCATTCAAAGCTGACTCACTAGTGACTGTTGAACGTCCTCCCACCAAGCCATTGTCATTGTTAATTTTATTCTTGGAACTGAGATCATCCTCTACCAAATTCCCTGAGCAATTCTTATCAAGGTGTCCAATTCTTCCACACTTATAGCAGAAATTGGGTAGCCTTTCATATTCAAATCTCTGGAAAAATTTCCCATTGCAACCTTCCACCCATACTCCTTGAGGCAATTGATCCTCAAGCTTGATGCGAACACAAATCCTCCCAAACTCCCTTCTTCCCCATTGGAACATGTTTTTGTCAATCAAATACGGCTTCCCTACCATAGAAGCAATTCTGCAAATATTAATTTCATCCCAGCATTGAAGTGGAAGATTTGGCATCCTAATCCAAATAGGAGCCGTCAATCCCTTAAGGGAAGCAGGATTAAAAGATGACGACCATCTATCCATTCCGACAATATTCCCATTGACATACCAAGGGCCATTAGAGAATACCGATTCTAACACCTCTTCCTCCTAAAAGGAACAAAGAACCCAATCCAGTCCGAGCAGGGTTAGGTGAAATTTACCAAAAACAGACCATTGTCTCCTCAATTCTGTGCTAATAACCGGAAAAGGAACAAAGCCACCAAACACTTTGATGACTAAAGAGTTCTTCAGTTTTTTGGAATTCTCTAATTCGTTTTCAACATGAAGTTTGACTAATAAACCATCTTCGGATAAGCAATTACCAAAATCTAGATTCATTACCTTGATATTCTCCTTCTTACTCCAAGCATTGTTGTGATCAGTCGAGGACTTAACTGGAGGATTTATCACCTGCATAACATCACAGCCTCCTAGCTCACCGGAATTACAACTCCGAACCTTTATCAAATCAGGGTTCATAGCCACCATATTGGGATCTTCGTTACCTTCCTTGGCTTGATTCTGCTCTTCTTCAGCTATGCCTTTGGGACCATGACCTCCCAAATCATCAATATCTCCATCAAATTCTTCAGAAGCGCTGCAACGAGGATTCCCTTCTATAACTATCTCATTAACCGGACTAGGAGCAGACGAGGAAGAAGCACCATTGGACTCCTTCCTTAGTCCCGTATAAACCTTTGTTTTGAAATTCAACTCATTAACGCCTCCAGAAACCACATTTTTACCCTTACCAATGTCCACGATTTCTTTCTTTTTCGATAATAATCCTCCTTCATTAATGAACAAAGCACCACCACCACTTTTCTTTGTTTTCGCCCCCAAAGCTAAACCAGAACATCCATCTCCAAATGCCGGAGGAGAGGAAGAAAAAGAACGGACAGGAGCATAAGAGCTCCTGGACGAAGAACGATTCCAATCTATAGGTCCACCAGCCACCGGAGGCCGGCGACCCTCCGCCACCATCGGATCCACCCCGAAAACCGCGAACAGAAATTTTTTTGAAAAGTTGTTTCCCTCCTTCTTTTGCGGACTTTCTCTCTCTACCCGAAAACAATGAATCTCCCCACCAATTTCTTGATATGAGTAATCCAAAGCCAAAGGTTTGAAAGAAGTACAAAAGCAAACTTTTTAGAGTAACATGAGTGAGTCACTCAAAGAAAGTAGATCACACCTTTAAACAAACCTGTTAAAAGAATCAAAGTTGGTGTTCTTATTTTCTACATTTTCTTCTACAACACTTAACAATTTTTTGGGAGTTAGACGAGTCTTAATTAAGATTATTGAGAGCAAATAAAATAATAAAGCATATGGACATATTCAAAATATCAAGAATTTTATATAGATTCACTGAATTTATGACTACGTCTTGTTGCATTCATTACGGATTTTATTATGATGGTAAGAGTTTTACAGCTATAAATCACAAGCTCCCAAATTATGGGAAAAATATATAGGCCAACCCAATATACAATAAAATCCTTAAAACACTACTACTAAAATAATTTGCAACTATCAATTTACGACTGAGTCTATGTAAGGTATGTTTTCATGGGGTATTAATCAGACTCCATAGCTTAACACAAATCAAATATGCATGCTTTTATATAGCAGTATAAGGTACGATGTTAATCTTCCATACATTAATACTTCTGAAAGAAATCTTTGCTATTAGAGGGAATGCTAACGTTCCATACAGAAGGAACTGAACTAACCTTTATTCCTCCTTTCTCCTCTTCCACTTGGCCTTTAAAAAGTGAAGTAAGAGGTCTTCCACCAACACCCACAACAACAATATCAGCATCAAGAACTCTTCCATCTTTCAGCTTCACTGATTTCACCTGATCTAGGTAAAATTTGTCAAAAAATAAAACAAAGGCCTGTATAACCACCTCAACATTGATTCAACTCATGCGCTCAAAAACTTACATTCGTGTTCAAATCAACATCGAATCCAACAGCTACTGTACCTTTGATAATCTTAACACCTTTACTAACATAATAGCCCTCATAGAATGCAGCAATTTCAGCAGTGAAAAGACGAGGCACTGCAAAAGGCAATGTGAATGGATTTACAAATCAGTGGGGTTTTAAGACCTTTGATAAAATTGTTGGGTAATAGAAGAAACCTATTCAAATATATGAAGCAAAACCATCAGGGAAAAAAAAAGAAAAGAAAAGATATCACGCACACAAAAAAAAAACAAATTTTATATAGATACAACTAATAGATAGCTATGTTGTATTGTTGTCACTGCATATTTCATTATAATTTGATTGTGAAGAATATACAACCCTAATTCTTGTGATTAAAATATAGGATGTCGCCCCCTCTTTATAATAAAAAATAATCACAAATGTTGGATATCATTCTTGAATATGCACCCGCTCTTCTAATTCCTATGAAGATCTTACCATGAAAGTTGACCAAGGGCTAAATTTGCATGGTACTTTTTCTTCGTAGGATAAAAACTAGGCTCCACAACTAAAAAACAAAAAAAAAAGAAAAGAAAAATGAGTTCAATCTTGAACCTAAAATAGTTTAATTTTGCAGCTACAATGTAATAACTCATAAATAGGAGAGTAACTGGAGTTGAAGCAAAATACAGCCTAGAAAATCTTTTAATAAGATTCGTGCAAGCAACTGATACTCAACTGCACCAAGGTTCAGGATAAACCATAGTGACATCGAAGTTGTTGATTCTCATTGCTGCACTGAGTTCGAGGCCAATATATCCACCTCCAACAATCACAGCCTTTCCATTCTTCTTCGACTGGATTGCATCTACAAGTTTATCGGCATCTTCAATCTCTCTCAGGTAGAAAATGTTATTAGCATTTGCACCTTGAACACCAAAATCAGACAATTTTATAACCTGCTCAACCACAATAATTCAATATTAAAAAAAAATGAACACCAAAATATAAAGGAAAAAAAAAAAACAGAAAATATGGCATGTGATATTGTACATTATTTTCATGTTAAAATAATTTTCTGGACCAACAATGAAGAGTTACTGGGAATTTCATGAAAAATACCATATCTGTGGCATCTTTTGAATTTTCATATGTACAAGCATTTCTCTCTTTTGATTTACATTTCCATGATTATCAAAGCCATTTGAAACCTACTAATGGGACTTATAAACGTTGATAAGAAATCTATAAATATCACAAAGAAGATAATGACTAAAATAAAAAAGCACAATATTTGATTATTTATATAATAGATGTACTACTATGATGCACCGACAGTTCTCCTCAAAGAGGCGTGCAGTGTCTGACACATATCCGACATGAAACGCATCCGACACTCTTCCGACACGTGTCGAACACGCCGAAAACGTGTCCAATTAAAAAAATATTAAATACAAATTGGACAAGCATGTTCGGCACGCGTGCTTAAATATTTTATGATTTTTTTTAAAATATAATTTCTTGTATTTAAAAATTTTACTTATTTAAAATATAAAAATAAAATTTCATATTTCCTATCCACAACACCAAATCAATCGCCTGCATTCAATTCGTCGAATATTCTCATTTTCATTTCGCTTTAGCGGGTTATGACTTTGATTTCACAATAATGTCTGATGTCAACTCAACATCGACGTCTAACGTCGTTACAACATCAACATTTCAAAACGATCTCCATAGACATTGATGCTCGACGCTAGCAACTTCTACACCCACAACTTAACATCTCATCTTTGTCCGGCGCCTTCTCAACATCGATGATCAACACCCTCTCAACATCGACGATAAACGCCCTCTTAACATTGACGCCCGATATTTACTGCATAGCATCGATGTCCGACTCTCGACAGCATTATCATCTCCTTTATCGATGACTGATAAACAGCATCGACACCCAACTTTCGACATCCTAATATTAATCATTTTAAACACAAATTTTTTATTTTTAATATTATACTTATTCAATTTTATACACTATTTTTAAAATGTAAAAACTATAATACCGTGTCCAACCCGTGTACGTATCCTATATTTTCAATAATTGAAATGTCCCGAGTCCGTGTCCGTGTCGTATCCATGTCGCCGTGTCTGTGTCTATGCATCATGGACTTACTATGAATGAAGTGGGATAAGAGATCAAATAGCTAAGATAAGACATTTAGGAATTTTCACTCAATTAGATGCACTGCAAGTAAGATAATAGGATATTCGTTACAAATGAAAGTTGTATACTGAGAAATTATTAAATGAGAGCTTTAAGAAAGAAATTATTTTAAAATAGCATAATGAATAATATTGTGAACTACATTATAGAGTGATTCAAAAAAGTTAATGCATTTAACACTAAAAAAATGCATATATATAGGACTACTAGTCTAGACGAAGTATCTATTGAGATTCGAAAAGTTGATATATTGCAATAAATCAATTATGAAAAATTTTCAATAGAATCAATGATTGGAAAAAAAAATTTGCTGCCAATATTCAAGAAAAAAAATAATATTTAAAATTATGCCACATGTAGATGAATAAAACTTAAGTCATACAGTGAAGCTGAGAGTGTAATGGAATATAAGCTTAGAAAAATAACACCAAATTCGAAGAACCAATTTATCTTCAAATTATGAAGATATATTATGAAAGTAATTTTTGTAATAAGATAATTAATAAAAATAATAGAAAAGAAATAAATGATTGGTTTTATTAATTTGGTTTTATTAATTTTGTAAAGTCATGTGATCAACGTACCACACAAATTGATTTGGTGCGCTACAAATCAAAAAAGTGTGTATCAAAGATATGTTAATATTATTAAAGATATGTATGATGGAGCAGTAACTAGTAATAGAAGTAGTTGTAGAGTGACCCAAGAGTTCTCAATTACTATAGATTTACATCAAGAATCAACATTGAGTCCACATCTTTTCATATTAGTTATGTGCATGCTTACAAATGATATTCAAAATGAGATACCTTAGAGTATGCTTTTTATAAATAATATATTTATAATTAGTAAGACATGAACAAAAAAAACTACAAATTAGAATAATAAAGAAAAATTTTAGAATATAGAGACCATATAATTATTTGAACAAAACTGAACATGTGATACATAATTTTAACAAGTATGATGTTAATTATTAATATTTAATATTATTAGAAGATAAATTGATACACATGTGAGATATATTTAAGTATCATGGATCTACCATGTAAAAGAATATATATATATATATATATATATATATATAACTTTTAGAGTCAAGCCAAGATAAAACGGAGAAATATCTTAGAAGTATTGTGTGAAAAATGATATCATTGAGACTTAAAAGATAAATTTTATTAAATCGTAATTAAGACAAAAATATAAAATGGATCAAAATATTGATCGAGTCAAAAAATAAATCATCGATATCTAAATTCAACATGGCAGAAATAAGATCTTAAGATGAATTTATAGAAAATAAGAACGTTAATTTAACGAATAATTATGTTAGAAGAAAGATTGAAGTGACATATATTGAAGATATGATGACTAAAAATGGACATAGATGGCATGAAAATGCACAACGAATGATAGAAAATATATCTATTAAATGAGTTAATCAAATTGGAGGTAGAATACCGGGAAGAAAAATGAGTACAGTTAGGCTTAAATTGATAGAAGTACAAAATAATTTTCAAAGAATAAGTTTAATACCTCAAATAAAACTCAAAAGAAATGAATGAAAAATGATATTGCATAACATTGATGCCAAATAGTTAGGATAAGACTAATGATGATGATTATCACTATAAAGTACAAACCTACCATGGAACCTGTAGCAATAATCAAAATTTCATAGGTAAAGGCTACTCCGCTTGCACTTGTGAGAAACTTAGAAGCAAGATCTGCCTTTACAATTTCTGTGCTTAGTATCAGATCAATGCCTGCGTCAAAAAACATCGTGTGACAAAATCAAAGAGAAATAATAACAATAGTTTATATTTTAATACTTTCATAAGATCAGAAAAAAAAAGGTTTCATTCAGGCCAGATTCATTACTAGACATGGACTGACATGACAATAAACAACAGGCAGATGTTTTATTCATCAGTACAACCTTTATATGATGTAACATATAGGAAGATTTTGGAGGCTTAAACTAGCCAGTGACATGGAATATAAACAACCAAGAACAAATATCCTGATTAACTTTTTCAGGAGAAGATAAGGGATGGCGTTAAGTTTGTCAACTTAAGGCATTATAGTCAAAACCAAGCTCAACAAAAATCGAGTCAAGAATTGTCATTGAGAAATCCCAACTTGGGCCATAAAGATAATAATTGATATAATAAAATTTAATCATAATTCCAAAACTTTTGATAACTCCGTCTTCAGATTTGTGAAAAAATACTTCCATCCATACTCCCATCAAAACAAAGTTTTAAAAATTCCTCTTTACAGGGCATCACAGCTTGCAGAAGCAATTAATAGCATAAAATAGACACTTGAAGCTGCATTTGGTTCATGATTAAGAACTGTTGATCTCCATATATCTTCCAAATCAATTCGAGTGAGTGCAAAGAAATAGACGATTGACAGGCACGATGTCGCATATAGCAAGTTCGAAATAACTCAACTGCATACTAAACCCCTCAAACATCATCAATCTACAAAACGGATTGCGCCGATGAGTTTAGGAGGTCGAATCTACCCAATGAAAATCACTCATGTGCAACTCGATCGAGCTATCACGAAAATGATGGTCTATGAACACGAAGTTGAGCTATTAGCAAAGCGGATTGCATCGACGCGTCCGTAACATCAAAATTACTAAGAAATAACACCCATATTATATATAGATTATCATGAAAGATGAAACTCAAACTATGCCTGCACGTGAAGTGATGGCATGCAAATCGAGATGTATAAGGAATGAGAAATTGTATGAGAAGTTTATCAACATCCATTTTATCCTATTATTTTCTATTTTAATTAATTTAAATAATAAATAAATATGATAAACAAGCACGCGCATATATATATATATATATATATATATATATATATATATATATTATTAGTTCCTTATTAATAATAATATTAATAACAAATTTCTTACTTATCTCGACACCAGCCCATCCTGTATTCCTCTGGGTTTTTGGACAAGGCAACAAGCTTTCTCCCATATCATTCTGACCCTAGTTGCTCCTTGTTTTTTTTTTCCATCTTCCTGAATCTCTCCATACACAAGCCCACGCAATCTCTCCAATCCTCCTCCCGGTCCAATCCCATACTCAAAGCTGACCACCTACTGTCATTCCTACATCCATCTCCTAGTCAAGACCAACCCAATACAGCACATCATGTGCTCCTTCTTCCCTGTGTCCCTCTCTACGAAGATTAATACATTCTTTTCTTGGAGTGGTGGCCAGAAGACCCCGATTGTAGTACCTCACGACACAGACAATACACATTTTTCTTGACATGGTGGGCAGGCCCCGCAACACCAATGACAATCCCCCATGCAAGAAAGTGATACACTATGGGTGGCCCACCTTGGGGGGCCTAGGGGAGCTATTAGTCATTATGTAAGGAGTAATCAAGGGGAGCTACTTAGGAAAGTTCCTAATTAAGAGGAATATTATTTAGGGATGTTTTCTAAAATATGTTTAATTATTTAGGATGGTTTCCTAAATCATTTTTAATTATTTAGAAAGGTTTTCTAAATCATGTTTAATTATTTAGGAAGGTTTCCTAAATTATGTTTAATTACTTAGGAAGGTTCTATTTATGATTTTATGTTCTAGGGCTATTTAAGGGAGAGTTTTCTAAGAATTAGGGAATTTTATTGTTGAGTTTTATGTTATTAGTGTTTTGTTGGGAGTTCCTAGTGGCGTCTAGGTCTTGTGGGAGAGACGATCTACCTCTCTAATAGTAGATCACCTGTATCTTGCGTTCATATTGCAGAAATAATACAAAATTAGCCACTATTTTGGGCATTCCTGCAGTTTTCTATTGATTGGGTTGCTATTTTTTTACTTCCAAGGCATATCAAATTAATATCAGAGCCTGTCTTGGACCAAAATAGCAGTTCTCCTCACTGAAATCTGCTGCATAAATCCTCCCCTTCATTGATTTTGCTGATTGAAGACCGTTCATCGCCATTTTTTGCAGTTTTCCATGAATGGCAACAAAGAAGATGGAGGCGTTGGAAGGAGAGAGAACAATTCAAAGCTGTGATGGAGGAAAAAAATGCCCAAATGGAAGAAAGGTTCACAACGTTGGAAGGAAGATTGTCATCCTGTTGACCTGTGTCCAGGACACACAAAAAAAAAAATAAAAAAATCGCTAATTCTTCGTACCTGTCCGGCCAAGAACGACCACGCCGCTCAGACCCTATGGCCACGACCTTCGCACATCTCTGCACGCCGATACCATCCCGGTCTCGCGTGATCTTTGCCTCGAGCCTACCCCGCTTACGCTATTAAAAGGGCGAAGAAATGAAGCTTTCGACTTCTCTGACTCTTCTCCCACTCTCTCTTTCCCATCTCCCACTCCCGATCTCCTTCAACCAGCTCTGGCCGCCCCTTAATCCCTCCTTTGACGCTGTTCTTCTTTTTGATCGAAAGCACCGACGATGATAGGAGCTAGCTCGCGGTGAAGGTAGCCATCCATCTCCCTTTCGCGCGCTGCTTCGCCTTCTTCGTGGCTGTTCAACTTCGCCCCTTCTACGACGTTCCCTCCCTGTAGGATCGGAAGTCACGACACTTTGATCGGAGGCAACACGGGAGCTTCGCTTGCTGTAAAGGTAACTTTCTCGCCTTCGTGAGCTTCTTCAGTCGAATCCTGCATAAATCCTGTTGCCGAACAAGCCCCTTACGGCAAGGAAAAGAGGGAAACGAAGGATTTATTCCACTATGAGATTTACGAGACGATTAAATCTTGTTTGGTAGGATTTAACATAAATCCTGCATAGATCTTGTTGCCAAATAGAGCTTAAATTCAGCTCAAACCTTGCTTTTTTTAATATAATTATAATTAATTAGAAATTAATTATAATTTTTATAATTAGTTAATATTAATTATAATTAATCATAATTAACTATTTTTATTAATAATTAAATATGATTAATTATTCTTAATCATAATTAATTATTTTAATTATAATTAACTATAAATTAATTATAATTTTTATAACTAGTTAATATTAATTATAATTAATTATTACTATTAATAATTGATTACAATTTATTATTATTATTAATATTAATTATAATTAATTATTACTATTAATAATTGATTATAATTTATTATTATTATTATTATTAATTAATTATTTTTTATTATAATTAATTATTATTAATCTCTGTTAATTATGATTTATTAAAAAAAAGAAAAGAAGAAATGTTTCAAAAATAAAAGATAAAAAATATATAAAAGATAAGAAAACACTCTTCTCTTACCTCGATCTGCATGCCAACTCCACCGACTTCCCTCCATCGCGAAGGTATAAAGTTCTAAACTTCAATTCCCCGTTTCGACACTTGCAGCGTGACGAACAATCACATATGTGTGCTTTTCTTTAGCGTGGTAGGAGGGAATTCGTTGCGATGTTTGCGACGAGACGGGTAATCTCCTAAAGCCTTGTTTTCGATGTTTGTGGAGCGTGGTGGGAGGAAACTTGGTGCGGCGCTTATAACGAGGCAGACAAGCCTTGTGCGCACTTTTCTTAGCACGGCGGGGCAAAAATATAAGTACCCGTATGCGCCTTAGTGCCGTCGGGGAAATAACTGCGTATTTACCGAAGACCCATGCACGCCATTCTCTGGCGTAATGGGATTGAAGATTTTATGGCCGTGGTGTCATCCAACACCTACCGTGCACGCTTTTCTCTAGTGTGGCGGGAGGCCTAATCTCCTGTAGTTTCCCCTAAACGGGGGAGACGCCGGGAGGCTGCCAAAATTTGCACTAAACTGAGGACCTAGTTTGAACTTGATAGAACGCAGAGGACCTTATTTGAATAAGACTCAAACTTGAACTTGAATTGGAAATGATGAATAAAATTAAATGAACTAAACTTGAATCATATAAAGGAAACTCAAACTCAAACGAACTAAGTGCAGTGGACATGAACTCAATTTGAACTTCGGACTTGAACTCTACAAGACAGCAAGGGACTCATGGAGGAAGATATTCGGACATAATCAACATGCAAATGAGGATTAAGTGAACTATGCAACAACATGCTTATGATTAACAACAACAATTAACTTGTAACAAGCATCTCAATTGGAATGAAAATATTGAGAAACATAATATCAAACCTATCATGCATATAGCAAATCCTCTTTGAAGATAAGGAGTTTGCAAGTGGAACTTGTTTGCAAATAATGAGAAGATTGTGGAGGATATGATTTGATCACAAAGCCATGGCATGAATTCTTTATAGCATGATAATGGACTAGTAGCATCAGATTTAATTCATTTCCAAGCAATGATGAAACTGTAGAAAAGTGTGACAGGATTGTAAGTCATAACATGCAACTCTTGAGCGATGACAGTTGACTTGTAACAACCATCCCAAATTATGCTTACAAATGAGCAGATATGGTCATAATAAGTGGTGCCAGTATTGATAATGTATGATGAATACAATCCATCCAACAATCCGTGCTAACATACATACAAGTGAATGCGCTAAATCTACCTATGACCACCATGCAACAATCAACAATGGTCAATGGAAAGAGGTGATCAAATTAGAAATGAATGCACAAGAATGGCATGATGAGTATTACGAGCCGTATATAGACGATGGTGGCGCTCGTATCAGTCTCGTAGGCAAACATGACAAGTAGCAATGGAGCTTTAATATGCATGCTGAACTATTCATGAATGGTAATGAGAGATATCTGACGAATGTTGCAGCATTCTCACAACTAAATACCATTCACTGGCGAACAAATACAGAAGATCCGTAGTCAACGTTAATACCTGTAGACAGTGCTAGAAGATCTGCACTCGAAGTAATTCATTCGCAGAAGATCGAAAATGCATACAGTGGTCCTACCTACTAGCAATGGTGGGAAAGTCGAGCTAGACGTAATGCAATAACTATTAGCTCTTAGACACACATTACTGAAAGACACGCAAGTAAATGCAACAGTTCACCAATCAACCACATCGATCCCCTGCAGGCATAAGAGTTCGAGGGCACTGTCGTAATAGACCCATCATATATAAGCAGAGGCATTTACAAACAGATGTAGGAGAGGTTTCACTCATGTAGAAGTCCGATCAAGGGTGACAACGAGCAATACACAGCAGATGCAAATGATCATGAGTTGCTACAAAAGACTCATTCCACATTCATGTCAGTTGCAACCAAAGGAATTCGATATGCATTATGCCCACTAGAGTTAATGATCAATATTTGACAAAAATGCTATTAAAGATTGATGAAAAGTTTGGTGGCCTAAACTCACAATTACAAATAGAAAATACACCTGCTATTCCGACCATCTCAAGGACAACAACAATTATTTTAGGAACAAATGCCTCGCATAGCTCTCCTAGATGGTCTGATGTATCTCCAACCGCTGTAGTTGTCAGTTCAGGGAGGTGGCCCCTGATTTAGACATATAGGGAATCAGGAATTGCCTATTGATCCCTATACAAGTTCCGAGAAGAGAAAGCCAAATCAAATTATTATGGAATAAGTGAATCTCAGTTCAACTAGGTTCTGAATATCAAGTAGGATAAGACTATTAAGGCTTTCAAGTTCCTTGACAGCTAGTGGTCATGCATCTTACATGCCATCCACAGGCAAATGCTGAAGGACTATGAAAAATACGAGCTCCTACTAGCTGCCGTAGAAGACCCATCATATGTCCAAAATGCCCCCGCACATGCACCGTAATCTGTATGCACATAGGTACACAAAAGGGGTAAGTGCAATCATATACCCGCATAGGCCCCGACGAGCGTGTTAAGGGTACACACATGACGTTAGGGATGTTGCGCGGGTCAACAAATAAACCCGAGTTCGAGCACGTTCCTCTTATACGAGTGGATAGGAGTCGACATGGCTCGAACTATTGAACAAATATTCAGTCATGACGATCATCGAAATATTTGTTTTATAGGTCATATTAGGCCTTCAAGGCCTCTGACAAAAGAAATTAATTAACAGAGGCACAAAGTATACGAAACCTGATCCTCTATCGACAACTCGATAGAATCGACAAGGTTTAACCCACAAATACAAATGACCTTAAACATCCCGATGATGGCCATGTTGAACGAAGATCTCAACCGGAGGGATTAATTCTAAATACTTTACACTTTCAAATGCCACGCAAATACCCACAAAATCCAAACTCCAAAAAAATTCCCAAAATTTAAAATATTTAAAATTAAAATAATCCATAAAATACTTAGAGAAAAATTCATCCACTCTGCGCAACAGTTTGAAGGTGAACAAATCTGAAAACTACTTCAGCTCACTAAGAGCTAATGTTCAGTCGAGAATATCACTAGGATTCATTCTCAAAACAGCCTCTTACCAGCAAGGACAAGGTACGTGTCCTCTAACCGGTAGTTTCGCCGCCAAATGGCACTGTAGGATAAACGGTTATGACTCGGGGCCCTCTGAACCGAGTGATTTTGCCGCCAAATGGCACAATGAGATAATGATTATGGTTAGAGCCAATACGTTCCTTAGTGATATTAAATCTTTGAGATATGAATCAATAGGATATAATCGATAGGGCACAAATCCCTCTGTTAGCTAAGGTCATAGTTTAAAATTGTGCAATAAGAGGCGCGCCTCTGCTCAATTCGGCCCCCAAAAGCCTCATTGCTTAAGCAATTGGGGAACTGGTGAGGCTTACGCCTCACGGACTCTGAGGCGCACCTCAGAGGCGCAATTGCGCAATTATGAGTGAGGCGTAAGCCTCATGTAGCCGGGTCCCACTCACTTAAGTGAGTAATAAAAAAAAAGAAATTACATTACATATCATCTTCCCCAAGTCCCGAACCGCACGCTGCCTCCGTTTCTGCCAGAACCGCGACGCTGCCTTAGTCGCACGCTCGGCCTCCCTTTCCGCCGCCTCTCCCTCCGGCGCCGCCTCACGCCGGTGAGCATAGAGTGTCCAGCCGCCCTCTACAACAACTCCTCTATGCATTTTAGGTATTTTTTTTAAGTTTAAGGAAAGATTTTTCAAGTTATAGAAAATAGTTGAATGGTGGATCCAATTTGGTGATTCCACCCCTGAGTTACAAAGTTTTGCAGTTAGAGTTTTGGGCCTCACTTGTTCTTTCTCTGGGTGTGAGCAAAACTGGAGCACATATAGTCAAGTGCAAACGAAGAGAAGAAATCGACTTTCAACACTCAGAATGAACTCCCTTGTGTATATTATGCACAACAAGAGGTTGAGAGATAGGAGGTTGAGGAACAAGAGGTTAAAGGATGATGAGGACCCTTTGGTGTGCGATGATGTGGAGTCTGATAATGAGTGGTTCATAGATGATGACACAGATTTGTCATTATCAGATCTGCAGCTAGAGGATCTTAGTGTGGATGTCTTGAGGGGCGAAGCAGATCAAGTGGGCACATCCACTAATACCACACCACACACATCTACTAGTTCTGCATCTACACAACAAGCAAATTAAGGTATCTCACAATTTCTTTTGTGCTATTACATTATATATATATGCAATTAACATGACACTAATCTTTCTTATTGAACAAAGAAGAGAAAAGTGGGAAACATTGAAGTTGATGAAGATTTGACATTCATAGATATAATTGGAGAAGAAGATTCCCTTGAAGACCCAATTAGTAATGGGACATGATTGGATTTTATATGTTATTTCTTATTTGTACTTTGGGAGTTTTAATAGACTTATATTTGTAATTTTGTACTTTAAATTATGCTATGAGATGCATGTATTGCATCTATTTTATTATTTTCCACTAATTTCACTTCTCATTTTGATGTTTTTATTGTATGATAGACTCTTATTATTATTTACCTGTTAGAATACGTTAATTCTCATTTACGCAATTCTTCGTCCGTGAGGCTTACGCCTCACACCGCCTTGAGGCTTACGCCTCGCCTCACAGACCAAAAACGCCTCGAGGCTTATTTATGCAATTTTAAACCTTGGCTAAGGTGGATTCAAATTTGTCCCCTTTGACAAACATTTACCCCAGGTCTACAAGATACCCTTGGATGAAGCAACCCAAGGCTGCCGACAAGGATCCTTCTGTCAGGTTGGGTCGACTACCTCCTCTGACTAAGTAGACCAGGGACCACGATGGCTCGGGACGACGGAACCATGGGATCTTAATCGGGTCTATCATCCATTCCCCCACCATCCGCTTTAAGTGTAAGATGGTGAAATTTCTAATTTTAAATATCCAATACCCTAAGCCCATGCTACTACTATATGCCAGATATTGTGTACCTACGGATATGACGTATCTGATCGAAGACTAGCCTTAATCAAAAGTTCTCTCTCATGATCAGGAGGGGTAATTAACTATAGGGGCTTGCACCTATAGGAAACCAGAACTCAGATCATAAAGTCCTTGCAAAGTGAGGGCGAAATCTCTGGATAGTGTCTTATCTACAAACTCATCTGCCTTCCAAAATTTACCCTGGAACTTAATTCCATTAAAACTCCCCTGAAGAAAAACAGCGGGGGAGGTCGGGGCTAAATTTTTGGAGCCCACACATCCATAGAAACCCGAATGGAAAATCGATTCGAGAATTTGGAAGATATGATGAAGAAAATGATCGAGATGAAGTCGAAAGCTTTAGCAGTGATTCATAGGGCTGAATCAAAGAGAACGAAAATTATGGAGAAGATTATGAGAAAGCTCATGGAGATGCAATCCAAAACCCCACCGATGGTTCCAATTGCTAACCCTAATCAAGATTTGATTGGGATTCCCTTGGACAAATTTAAAGGGAAAGAGATCGGAAGGGAAGAGTTCGACGAAAAGAGCTCCTTTCATCAAAAGCTACCTCCTAGGACTCCGAAAAGGGGGGAAATAGGGTTTTCGGATGAGGGGACAGCAATAAGGGAGTTTTATTGTGGAGGTGGAGTGATCAACCACTATGAGAGATTTTTTGGGCAAATCAGAGAGGGAAGGGTAGAGCCATGGGGATCGGGTCATGTGAGGTGGATGAAAGAAAAGTGGGAGTTCCATCCTCAATACACAGAGGAAACATGGAGGGATCATGACAACCACTACACTAGAGGAGGAGGAAGCTATTGGGGCAACAATGATCCTAGGGTAAGAAAGTTGAAGATGCGAAAGATTGAGGAAATGAAGAGTGAGAGTTCAATAAGTGATAAACAAGCTCCTTCCGAGGATAAATTGATCAAGAAAGATGTGAATGAACAGGGCAAAGAAATAAACTTGCAAAGCCAAGGTGATGTTGCTGATCAAAACCTAAGTCTTGTACAAAGTGATCCTGCAAAGACATCCACATCCCAAGAACCAATATTCTCAAAATCCAAAAACGAAGATTTGAAAGACATTGAAACCAAGTCAACGTCTAAGAATGAAAGAAAAATAGTGAAAGTATCTTTGGTTTCTACTGATGTGGGAATTTCTGAAGATGGAAATGTCGAGATTGAGACACAGAATGTAGTTAATATAGAGTTCTCAAAGGACAAAGTGATAAGGCGGTTCCACACGAACCGCCTGTAGAGGCGGTTCAGCAGGAACCGCCTCAGCCGGCCCCACCTGGGCCGGCTCTTGTGTACAAAAGGAGGTTCAAAACCGCTCCCCCCTCTTTGCCGCCTATACATGGGTCCCATCCAATTTAAAATTATTTGAAAATTGTTTTTTTGGAAAGGGGTGGGCGGTTGGGGAAGTCTTTAAATAGGGGAGGTAAGGGCTAGGGAAAGACATGCTTAGATTGGTGTTTTCTTGGAGTTTCTTCTTGGGATTGGGCTCTAGACTCTTGTCTAGAGATTGTGGGAGAGACGATCCTCCTCTCGAATTGAGGATCAATTGTATCTTTTCTTATGTTTGCTTTGCTTTGAGTTATTTAATAAAAGTTGTTGTTTTGGTGTTTTCCCAGCGTCGTTCTTGTGAATCTTTTTACTGTTTTTTACCAATTTCTTGTTAGGTTTGCTTGCGAACTCAAGTAGATCCGATAGGATTACTTGCGAACTCAAGTATTTCCTATCAAATTGGTATCAGAGCAAGTCTTGGGACCGTGTGTGGGCTGATTTTTGCAATTTCAGCAGCTGAATTTTGGCCGGTAAGAAGGTTGCTGTTTTTGGTCTCCAAAATTCAGATTTTGTGATTCAACAAACTCCGGATTGAGATGGCGGCTAAAAAGGTGGATGCTTTGGAAGAAAGGCTTGAAGGGGAGATGAATCAAATCAAGGAAACTGTGGAGGAAAGAATTTCTTCCATAGAGGGGCAAGTGGCCGATCTTCGGGACATGATGAAAAAGATGTTGGAGTTTCAAACCCGATCGACGGCATCTGAGGCGAAGGGCCCTGAAGCAAAAAACACCAATTCCGAAATCCGTAGGGATGAAGAAGAGGTGGAAATCGTGGAAGGGGGGAGAGAAAGACCCCATCGGAAGCCTTTCCAGAGGGAGGAGAGAGGTAGGAGATACGGAGAGCATCAAGGATATGGAGGTGTGGAGCCAAGAGATGCTGATTTGGAGCACCGGGAGGGTTATTATGGGCGCCAGAGTGCTGTTTTTGAAGGACGACGAGGGGAATTTGAGGCAGGTTTGGGCTATGGTAGGGCACGGGAAGAAAGGGAAACTTGGGGAGGGCCTAGCACTTGGGAGAGGGGAAACTATGGAAGGGATAGGGGGAATAGTAGCGACCAGAAGGTGAGGAAGCTGAAGATGCCCATATTCGAAGGAGAGGATGCTTATGGATGGATTTATAAGGTGGAGCGATACTTCGCCGTCAATGGGCTGACAGAGGAGGAGAAGCTGACGGCAATGGGCTTGTGCTTGGAAGGAAAAGCCCTCTCGTGGTATCAGTGGAGAGATCAGAGGTGGGCTATCAGGCCCTGGAGGGAATTTAAGGACTGCATAATAGAACGTTTCCAAACCGATTGGGGAGGAGATTTCTATGAACAGTTCTTTGCTCTGACACAGGAGGGATCAGTAGCAGACTACCGGGAGCGATTTGAGCACCTAGCTAGCAGGGTGGAGCGACTCTCAGAAACAGTATTGAAGGAAAATTTCATGAAGGGATTGAAGGCGGAGATTAGAGCAGCAGTGAAGGTTCTGATGCCCCGTGACTTGGGGGAGGCCATGAAGTTGGCCCAGCTTGTGGAAAATCAGAGAAATTTGGAGAGGGGGGCCAGGAGTAGCAGCACAGGGGGAAATTACAGGATGACGACCACTCACCTAGCACCTAAAGGTCCTGTAACAGGAGGCAATCGAGAGGCCACTAAGGAGAAGACAGTAGGAGGAGGGAGTGGGGGAAATTTCAAGCGGCTGACAGAAAAGGAGGTGCAGGAGAAGAGAGCTAAGGGGTTGTGCTTTAGATGCGATGAAAAGTATACGCCAGGGCATCGATGCAAGGACCGAACTCTTCAGGTTCTCACCGTCTGTGATGACGAGGAAACTGAAGAGGGAGGGGAGGGGGAGACAAAGGATGAGATGGAGGAGAAGCTGCATTTGGATCTGGCCGAGGTATCCCTGAACTTAGTAGTAGGATTCACGACGAATCATACCATGAAGGTGAAAGGAGTGATCGAGGACAGGGAGGTGTTGGTGCTGATTGATAGTGGGGCTACCCACAATTTCATCTCCACTCAGTTCGTCGACCAGATGGGAATGAGATTGGTGGATACAGGCTGCTACGGGGTGATGATGGGAACGGGGAAGGTGGAGAAGGGTCGGGGATTTGCAAAGGAGTACTTCTGACTATCTAGGGGATTCATGTGAAGGAAGATTTTCTCCCATTGGAACTTGGGAGTACAGATGTCATACTGGGAATGAAATGGTTGCAGACTCTGGGAGACACCAAGGTGAATTGGAGAGCACTCACGATGGAGTTAATAATAGATGGAAGGAAGGTGGTGATTAAGGGAGATGCAGGGCTATCCAAGTCCATGGTTTCTCTTAAGACTATGGTAAGGAATATCTAGTCGGCAAGCGGAGGATACTTGGTGGAGCTGCACAGTTTGGAGGGAGCTAGATTGGAAGAGGAAGGAGACATACCTCTCTCAGTACAGCCATTGATTCAGCAGTTCCAAGAGATTTTTCAGCCGCCTCAGGGATTGCCACCATGAAGGGAGCAGGAGCATGCCATCGTGTTGAAGGAGGGAGTTTCACCCATTAGTGTACGACCCTACCGCTACCCACAGTTCCAAAAGGTTGATTAGAGAGATGCTGGAGGCAGAAATCATCAGCCCAGCATCAGTCCTTTTTCTAGTCCAGTTCTCTTGGTGAAAAAGAAGGATGGCAGCTGGCGATTTTGTGTGGACTACAGAGCTCTCAACAAGGAAACTGTACCTGACAAATTTCCTATACCAGTCATCGACGAGTTGTTAGATGAATTAAGTGGAACAGCAATTTTCAGCAAGATAGACTTGAAATCAGGTTATCACCAGATACGGATGAAGGAGGATGTGCCCAAGACAGCCTTTAGAACTCATGAGGGACACTATGAGTTCCTAGTGATGCCGTTTGGCTTCACCAATGCTCCCGCTACTTTCCAGGCGCTTATGAATAATGTTTTCAAACCTTATCTCAGGCGATTCGTACTGGTATTCTTTGATGACATCTTGGTCTACAGCAAGACAGAGGAGGAGCACTGGGAGCATTTGAAAAGAGTGTTGGAGGTGCTGCAGGAACACCAGCTGAGGGCCAACTTGAAGAAATGTTGTTTCGCACAGGTTAGTGTAGAGTATTTGGGCCATATTGTATCAAAGGAAGGGGTGGCAGCATATCAGTCCAAAATTGAGGCAATGCTCAAGTGGCCAGTGCCAAAGAATTTGAAGGAGCTGAGGGGATTTCTAGGGCTAACTGGTTAATATAGAAGGTTTGTAAAGGGGTACAGCACCATAGCATGGCCGCTCACTGAGCAATTGAAGAAGGACGGGTTCCTATGGGGGGAGGCGGCCACATCAGCATTTGAGAGCCTGAAGAAGGCGATGACTACAGTACCAGTTCTAGGCTTGCCAGATTTCACGCAGACTTTCATTGTGGAGACAGATGCGTCCGGATACGGGCTGGGTGCAGTGCTGATGCAGAGTCGTAGGCCCATCGCCTATTTCAGCCAGGTGTTGACGGCTAGAGAAAGGCTGAAATCAGTCTATGAGAGAGAGTTAATGGCCATTATTTTGGCCATATATAAGTGGCGGCCTTAACTACTTGGGAGGCATTTCATCGCCAGGACAGATCAGCGAAGTTTGAAATACCTACTGGAGTAGCGGATGGTGACAGAGGAGCATCAGAGGTGGCTGTCCAAGTTGTTAGGGTACGATTTTGAGATCCAGTATAGACCAGGAGTGGAGAACAAGGCGGCAGATGCTTTGTCCAGATGTATGGGGGAGCTGCAGACAGTGACATTATATGTTCCTTTGATGCTCGATTGGGAGGCCATCAACAAAGAAAGTGCTAGAGATGAAGGTTTAGAAAAGATCAGGTCAGAATTACTGAAGGAAGAGGGGAGCCACCCGGGTACTTATTGAAGGGAGACAAATTGCTATATCAGGGGAGATTTGTGATTCCCCGAACCTCGATCCACATACCAAACTTACTCCGGGAGTTTCATGGAAGCGCCATTGGGGGCCATTCAGGAGTACAGAAGACATACAGGAGGCTAGCGTCGGAACTGTATCGGAAAGGGATGCATAAAGACATAGAGGAGATGGTAGCCAGGTGTGAGATCTGTCAAAGGAACAAATACATGGCTATGTCACCAGGAGGACTACTACAGCCGTTGGCTCTACCGGGACGAGTATGGGAGGAGATATCCATGGACTTCATCGATGGGTTGCCCTGTTCGGAAGGTTTCATAGTGATTCTAGTGGTGGTGGACAGGTTGAGCAAGTATGCACACTTCATTCCCCTCTGACATCCCTACACAACAGTGACAGTAGCTTCAGCCTTCATCAGGGAGGTGGTCAGATTACATGGAGTATCCGAGGCGATAGTATCAGATCGAGACAAGGTATTCCTCAGTCATTTTTGGAGAGAGTTGTTCAAGTTACAGGGGATAGTTCTGAAAAGGAGTACAACTTATCACCCACAGACAGATGGCCAAACGGAAGTAGTAAACAGGAGCTTGGATTCCTACCTGAGATGTTTCGTATCGGAGACACCCAAGCTATGAGTTAAATGGCTATCGTGGGCTGAATACTGGTACAACACCTCTTTTCACTCTGCTTCTTAGATGACTCCATTCAAGGTGTTGAACGGAAGGGATCCTCCCCACTTGGTGCACTTTGGGAGTGGCAGCACTCCAGTTTCTTCAGTGGAGGAGTACTTGGAGGAGAGGGACAGAGTGCTGGAGGGGTTGAAGAGACATCTACTGAGAGCTCAACAGATTATGAAGAAATAAGCGGATGGGCATAGGAAGGACATCCAGTTTGAAGTGGGGGAGAGGGTCTTTTTGAAGCTCCGACCATACAGACAAAAGACAGTTGCCAGCAGGAGAAATGAGAAGCTGGCTCCAAGGTACTTTGGGCCTTATGAAGTGCTGGAGAAGATCGGAGCAGTAGCATATCGGCTGAAACTCCCACCAACGGCGACTATACATCCGATATTTCATGTATCACAATTGAGAAAAGCTATTGGTGACTACACAGCCAACCCTAAGTTACCGGCAACACTCACGGAGGATTTAGAGGTGATCCTGGAACCCTCAGAGCTGATAGGGGTTCGCCAGAAAGAGGATGGAACTAAGGAGGTGTTGATCCAGTGGAAGAACCTTCCTGACTACGAGGCCACGTTGGAGCCATTCGAGAGGATGAAACAACAGTTCCTTGTTTTCACCTTGAGGACAAGGTGATTCTTTGGGAGGGCGGTATTGATAAGGCGGTTCCACACGAACCGTCTGTAGAGGCGGTTCAGCAGGAACCGCCTCAGCCGGCCCCACCTGGGCCGACTCTTGTGTACAAAAGGAGGTTCAAAACCGCTCCCCCCTCTTTGCCGCCTATACATGGGTCCCACCCAATTTAAAATTATTTGAAAATTGTTTTTTTGGAAAGGGGTGGGCAGTTGGGGAAGTCTTTAAATAGGGGAGGTAAGGGCTAGGGAAATACATGCTTAGATTGGTGTTTTCTTGGAGTTTCTTCTTGGGATTGGACTCTAGACTCTTGTCTAGAGATTGTGGGAGAGACGATCCTCCTCTCGAATTGAGGATCAATTGTATCTTTTCTTATGTTTGCTTTGCTTTGAGCCCAACATCGTTCTTGTGAATCTTTTTACTGTTTTTTACCAATTTCTTGTTAGGTTTGCTTGCGAACTCAAGTAGATCCGATAGGATTACTTGCGAACTCAAGTATTTCCTATCACAAAGTTGACATCAAATTGGTTAAGCCAAAAGATTCAAAGGATGAAATTCAAGTTTTTGGTGTTATGAGTCAATTGGAGATACGCTGTGATGTGTGGGAACATTTATTATTTTGTGATGTGTGGGAACATGTATTATTTTAAGATAAAGAGATTCTAACAGTTTTGCGCATGATGAATCCCTTGTGGCAATGATTTCCTTTGTATTTAAAGATGCAGCTCAATACCAGCAGTTTCCTCAAGTTGTCAAAGTTGTACGTTCTAGGCTGAAAAGCCTTGGTGCTAATGTTGCAACCTATGTGCTGGATATTTTAATGAAAACTTTACATACTTGGACTGATATAGCTGCACTATTTTTAAGAGAAATTGACTCTGATTCTGAGTTTGATGGAAGCTGCCTGGCCTTAAAGTGTGGATATTTTTCCTGTGGTGTTAACAAACTTCCTCCGGAACCTACAGATGAAAGGCAGGACCATATCGTGCATGGGTACTTGCATACCGGTGATGTGTACATATTGGTTGAGATCTTATCTGTCCCTGGTCTATTTGTCGAAGCTTTAGAGGTTTTTGAAAGAGCTTTGCTTAAAGGGACCATTGGACTACAATCGGTGGCCATGGTTTTAGAAAAACTTCATTCTCAGAAATTATGTTAGGTCTAGGCTTGCTGCCGATGACCTTGATTAAGTTTCGTCATCATTCCATTCATCATCCACTTTAAGTACAAGGTGATAAATTTCAAATTTATATTAAATTTGTTGCTACTATATACTAGGTACTTAATGCATATCTAATAATTAGCATTAATCGAAATGTCTCTCTAAACATCGAGAAAGATAATTAACAATAGAGGCAAGCCTATAAAAAATCTAAACTTAGATCATAAAGTCATCGTGAAATAAGGGAGAAATCTCTGGGTAATGTCTTATCTTTAAACTAATATGCCATCTGAAAATTTGACCTAGAACATCCATTAAAACTCTCCCGAATGCAATGAAACTGGGGTGTGAATTTTCTGAGCATATACGAATTTGCCCTTGGACTTGTTCAGATAATGACGATGTATACAAACTCACTGACAAATTAATATGACAAGAAAAAGTTCTTGACAAGTCAAGTTAACAAGAAATGACCCAGCAAAGTCTATTTAATAGATCAGCATAAATGTTCAGCTCGTTCCACAAAAGAAATAGCTTTTTTGGCAAATAAATTGCATAGTAAATCATATTAAGGATTATCCTCCTCTGGGCTCTAGCAAAGCTGCCCGCTATCCCCATACCTCTTTTGCATAGTGATGGATAACATTTCTAACCTTATTAAGACAAATTCAGCACTCTAATTTTGAGGGCGTTAAAATTTATAATTAGCATTTCTCCACCTCCTTTATGCCAATGACTTATCAATGTTTGAGAAGAGCGACATTCCTAACATTATTTTCCGCCAAAACATCTTAATGGCTTTTGGAAAACCCTTAGGTCTTCACAGCAACAGCTCTAAAAGTTCCATTCTTTTCTCATATAATGTTGCTAACCCAACTAACCTCTCAGCACAATTATCATTATAGAATGCAGAACCTAAGCTCACCTACTTGGGGATTCCTATGTCCCAAAAAAACTCCATCTTATTAACTTCCAGCCTCCCCACAAAGCCACCCAACTATTAGAAGGCTAGAAAGCCAAATCTCTCTCATTTGCTGATGGGACGAAAATCCTTAAATTCACCATTTCTGACCTCTTTGCTTACTAGATAAGAGCTCTCAATCTCCCTAAAAAATGCTGCAAATTTCTCAATAAACTCTGCTTTAAATTATTCTAGCATGGGGATACTAAAAACAAAAAGACTTAAAACTCATTTCCAGAGATAATACCTACAACCAAAAGAGTTTAGTGGGTTGGGTCTCTCATCCATTGTTGCTCTTTCTCATGCCTATAAATGCTCTCAACTGTGGAGATTCTTCACCTCCCATTCCCTACTCTCTAAATAGTGAAAACAATAAACGCCTCTCTTTTTGAATTACAGCTTGGGCAAGGTCTCCCTCTTGTGGAAAGATTTTAAATAGATTACTTAGAGTGTCAAAGATAATATAGAATTTTCCAAATGTAATGGCAGAAGGATAATATAGAATTTTCCTAATGGATACCTTTAGGAATGCAATTTTAAATCTTCTTCCTTTCCACATACATAAACACACACACACACATATACATATACATATACATATATATATATATATATATATATATATATATATATATATATATATATATATATATATATATGCTGTTGAAAGATAGCGAGAAGTAGACCGAGCAATAGGTGAGAGGGCTAATGAGCTTGTGCGACCAAGACCAAAACTACGTGAGGTAGGCGGCGACCCTGTGTGTGAGGCTGGCGGACGTGAGCATCTTGGGGCCTGCGGTGACAAGAGGGGAAGACACGAGTAATGGGTGAGTGAAGAAGCATGAGAAGGTTAGGTTACCTTTTGTTTTCTCTTATTATTTGAGAAAATTTTATAAGTGTAGTTTAGTATAGTTTCCTCTAAAAAAATTTATTATTAAGATTCTAAGGATGGAAGAAGAGAAAAAGATATTTGATATTTTATATTATGAGATTTTATTATAAATTAATCTAAAAATATAAAATAAAATTTAAATGACTAATTTAAAATTCAGAATTATTTTTAAATTAAAAATGATAATACTTATACTATAAATTCATACCAAATGATATACTAATTGTCCACAAACATTAATTATAGTTATATACTTAAAAATAATAACTAAAGGAAAATTGTGATTAATAAATATGATGTATAAGTAACAAATATAAATATTAATACTATTAGTAGGCATCAAAATAATGGAGATAGTTTAAGGACTAAAGTTGGGAGTTAACAACAAAAACTGTCAAGAAATAAAGTGACCGCTCATATTTCTCATTTTTGGCAATAATATTGCTTCTTCTAAATAGAATATATTGATCATAATTAATATTTGTTAATCAATTGTTACTACAAACTCAATTTGAATTAATTGTGTTAAGAAAAACATTGATCGTATAGAAGCGAATAAAAGTTTTTATTGAAAATTAATTGTTTATTACCACAAGTAATTTATTGTTACTATAAAGAAATGGAATGCTATGGATATTGTAAAAGAAACAACTCATATAATAATGATTGCATATGCATGTTTCATTGATAAAGTTCACTCTCTTATGGTACTAGCTATGGGATGTAATATCGCCGCGCACATAAATTGAAAAGGGTCTTGAAAAAGGGAACGAAAAAGGGAGTACCTTAATAGATATAATTTAGATGATGACTCCTATGATAGTTGTATTATTTACGAAAAAGATAAGATATTATATGGTCTATAATATTAATACTTCAAAATCTATTGCAACACCAACTTTAAATTGAATTAACTGTTAAATAAATTTTTTATTGTTTTATAACAAACATGTATATTATTCCAATATTACTTCTCATTCCGATTATTTGGAAACATGATACACTCACTCAGTTGTGCTATAAATCATTCGTATCACTTAATAAAACATGGATCATCTCAAAGAAACAAATGAGCAAAAGAAGAGTGAACGTATATTGTAGATGTGATACTATAAGAGATATTTATTTTCAGAAGTTATATTATTTTTTTCTTGAATAATGAATTTTGAGTTGTAGTGGGTCTTTTAATATGTAGGAAGTGAATGAAATTTTAAATATCCATTCGACCGTCAATTTCTGCCTCGTTAATTAGAGCCTTCGAGCCAGATCGTGATACTTACTCCTAAAAACAACAAATGCTAATATTGAGAATATTGTGACTGGTATTACTATATCACTTGTGAGCAGTGACTGCATTTCTTGGTCGGGATAAAAAAATTCTAACCTTTAAGGAAATTCTCAAGATATTTTACGAGCATTCTGATAAGGTCAACTGGTACTAATTTATTTGGCACAAATACTATGTTGAAGATACTCCTCTTTTGCTTGGTTATGCTCCGCCGGGGATCTGAAATCCGCAGATGTCCCACATGCTCATAACCTAAACATCCACTCTACTTGTGGGTTTTGCAATGTGGAACAGGAATAAAAAAATCACTTATTCTTCGAATGCACTTACATATTCAACATCCTCACACAATGCTTACCTTGGACGGCTACTTCCCTACTGTGCCCCAACGTCCTGCAAGTGTTACAACATATTAATGACTTATGGGCTGCCTCTACAATTGTCAAACGCCTCTATTATCTCTCCACCTCTTGCTTGATCTATTTCATTTGGCATGAGATATATGAAACTTTTTGGCAACTCAGCTTCTTGTTGTAGTATTCAACAATAAAATTTTAGAACAATTAAAGCAAAAGTTCACAATTGGAAAAAATTCCATGAAATTTAACATCTCCTGTTATAGTAGGCTTCTTGGTTGTATCATTTTCCTAGACGGCTCTCGATTTGGTTGGTTACTCGGCTTGTTTTGTTGGGTTATTCGATTAATGTTTTGGAGCCAAGACCACGTTGAAAAATCACTTCCCAGTTTTGTTGATGCTTCTCCGAGCATGCTTATTCTCACCCACCTAAACAACCTACAGGCAACCATGGATGATGGTTCAACACAGTTTGTGGATCCTGCTTTTGGTGAAGTCTTTTGTATTCTGAGTCCGACATTTTATATTTTTGCTCCCCCTACTGACTTATCATGTAATTTTTTAAACAGCTTTCTGGGGTTATTTTATTATTTTGTTATGACTACAGGTTCTCAGTCGTAATTTTATCATTATTGTCAATGAAATGGGCTAAAGCCCTCAATTTTTCCCAAAAAAAATATCAGATTAAGGACCACTTGCAAAGAAAATTGATTAGAACGCAAGTAAGACATACCTTTTTCTATATACCATTCTGGAAGAAGCCTCTCTCCTCCACTTCCGACACACACGTGAAAGCCTGGAAGCCTTGCAGCACCTAGGGTAAAGAAAAAGAAAGGTTAGGCATAAGAAAATAAAAACATACGCATAAGAAAAAGAAAAATCAGAGCATGGAAAACAAAGCCACTTGGTCTTGTCATTGTAGGAAAACTTTGTCAACTAAATAAATAGAATGTGTTTTATTTGAGTAGACATTATAACAGGATGTCATTCTTGTAGCTAAATAACTTTGAATTCCTAAATTAAAACAACCAATTCATGGGCAAAATGAGGAAATATGGAGCTCTTACAAATAGATTCACGCAACTGGACTGCATAGATAAACCTCTAACAAATTGGGAAGACTATTTTATGCTAATTCAGTTAAATGAAGTAAACTTTATTAAAATCATAAAATTATGTTTAGGGAAGAAACCTGTCACTTGAAACGTATAATTATTGGTGACGTTGTACAACCATCACTTACAAATTATTCAAAAAAAAAGAGCAATAGGCACATGATGATGGAAAATAGTTGCACAACAGATATTGAAAATAAAACATAATGAAATACTAGATAACATTTCGTGCATGGACAGTGCTCGTTATTATAAGAACCGTCTTCTTGGAGAAACTCTCACGAAAAAACCTAACTCTTCCCACTTGCCACCGCCCATCTCCTCCCCTCCTCCAGCTTCACCAGAGGCCCCCCATCAAAGAAATCCTCACCTCCACCTCCATCGCTTTCTACCCATTTCAATAAGCAAACCCCTACCACTCTCCACTAAATGCTTCTTTCATCCAACATCTCCCATCTAGATTTTCCCCCTCTCCAATACAACACTAACCTTAACTCCATAGCCACTTTAACTCCCATGCCTCCTCTACTAGTGGTGGGCTCCATCGTTGCCCTTCTATCTTCACTTAATTGCAAGAGCTTGTTTAACTCAAAAAATCCCTACACCAAGGATTTCTCCATAAACTTTATCCCCATTAAGGGAAGTGTTATCCCTTTCTTTGAGGAGGAAAGGGCTCATGCCAGCAAAGACGGGGAACTTTGTCTTATCAAGTACTCTATTAGCAAAAGACCCTATTATGAAGGAGGTTTTTCTTCAGTAAGCCCTTCATTATTCAAAAATGATCACCGGATGTTAAGCCAATGAGGAAATAATTATCCTCTATCCCTCCTTTGCTCAAAATCCATGGCATTCCCTTACCATGTTGGAATCCAACTGGAGTCTCCAAAATTGCCAGCACTATTAGTGTGTCGATTAACACTCTTACTACAGAAAAATCTAGGCTAATTTTCGTACTGGTTTGTGCCCAAGTTGAAAATAATTCGCATCTCCCTGATGAAATCATCATTTCTACTATCGGAAAGAAACAAACCCTCAAAGTGCAATAAGATTGGAAGCCTTCTCCTTGTTATGGTTGTCACTTCTTTATCCGCCCCTCACCTTTGCCACAAAATCCCTAAGAAGCACCCCTTCCCCATCTCCCTTCCCACAGCACAAGCAAAAGCCGAAAACCTACCCTCCAGAATCTTGATAGGTGAGCTTAAATCCACCTCTACTCCTGAAAAACCCACCTCCATTAGCTGACATCGATTGAACTCATTTTTAATTTATTATATTAAATGAAGTGTAATTGGACTCAATTCAGAATTTGTCAAAATGCTTTAACAGTAGGCAATAGAAAATACTACTGAGCAGAAATTCACATTTTCAGAAATTAACCAAATTACTAAATATTATGTATAACAGCAATCTAAAACTTTAACTGAACTAAATCACTATTTTTAGAAGTCTTCTAAATTTTTGAATTGATAAAAAATGTTGCTTTTTAAAATCACTTGACGAAAAATCTCAAATAAATACTCAAAATGATCAAAACAGTCGTATCGATGACATATCAATAGTTACATTACAAAAGTTACCAGAATCTAATAAAATTGTATATTTATAAAACCAAATTACAAGTTTGATAAAAAAATCCCAAAAACACCAAATTATTGAAATCTGAGATAGGCAAAACGTAATATACCTCGATCCGAGCAACTTTTAGAACTGGTTTGATGACTTAAAATGACCTAAAGCAGCTCAACCAGACTTTCTCTCTCTACAAAAACCCTATCTCTCTCTCTCTCACTAACTCAGCTTCCTAAGAAACTGAATGAAAGAGAATAACGAATTTTGATATTTTTAATATTAAAAATTGCTCTAGCATTGTGCAGCCCTGTGGCGCTGGCCACGGAGCTCCTTACAAAATTTACAGTACTATCTCTCATGCCACATGCCAGAGCAATAAATTAAATGCTCATTTTTTCGAGACTTCAATGTCGGAGTATCAAAAACATAGCATCGAGGCGCTCCAAGTAAAATTCCATTTTTTTCCAATATACATTTAAACCCCTAAAATCCACCACAGAATACATGTAGACCTTCATATGGACACGAAACACTCTCAGACATTAGCAAAATAGTTCCAATGTAGAAATTTAATAGGTCGCCTGACTTCCAATCGAGTCAAACCAGTTTGAACATAACTCTGAATCCAGAGGTCTCACACCCTATCTCCACAATTTACCAAAAGCTAAATCATCTTAAGCTCACCCTCAAAACCCATTCATGATTATTCACCAAACACCTTACCAACCTTATTAACCACTACAAAAGGAGCAACAAAATAATATTTTGCTTCTTAATGCTCCAAAACCCTATGCTCAATGCCAAAGCTAAAGAAATAAGCGACAATTGAAAGCTTTTACTCCTCTTGGGCTTCCTGGATCATTCAAAGAGCTAAAGCAAAATGGCTTTCTATTGATGAAGATGACCTCCACTTTCTTTATGGCGGAATTAACATAAGAAAACACTGTAACTCGACCAAAGAAATTTCCATCACATTGGGCATCTTCTCCACTCTCCTAATATTGCTCACGCTATTATATCTCACATTAAAGAACTATTCAGCTCATCGTCCCCTAACCCAATCACTTTAAACCATATTTCCACTAGAAACATTATCTACCTCACATCTCAATTCTCTCTCAACGCCAACGCCAACACCAACATCAAGCCATTATCCTACTACGTTGAGTCAGCTAGATGAATCTTTTTTCTCCATTATGTCCTATTAAGTGTCAAATTCTCATTTAAATCTAAAAAAAAGGGTCATTTCTAATACTTTCTAACCAAACATTTTTAACTCTACCTCTACCTTTCTTAACATAGGTCAGATCTAATACATCTACTCTCCTAATCGGGTCATCGGAAGGCCGATGTTTTATGTGACCAAACCATCTAAGTCAACTCTCTCTAACCTTATTGCCATTAGACGTTTTATATGCTTTTAAGGACGTTAATATTGATCATTAGCATTTCTCTCACATCATTTATGCTGATACCGTGTTGCGTTTTTGGTAAGAGCAGCATGTCTAACATTATTTCCCTCAAAAGCATCTTAAGAGCTTTTGGGAAACCCTCAGGTCTTCATATCAACATCTCTAAAAGTTCTATTTTTTCTCACCAAGGTTACTAGCCCCACTACCCTCTCTAGACTACTATCATTGCAGATTAACCTACATGGGCATCCAAATATCCCCCGAAAAGCTTCATCTATTGGCCTCCAACCTCTTCTCCATAAAACCACCCAACTATTGAAAGGCAGGAAAGCCAAATCTCTCTCATCTGTTGGCTGGATGAAATTCCTTAAATTCACCATTTCTAACTTCTTTGCTTACTGGTTAATAAGAGCTCTTAATCTCCCCCAAAAATGATGCAAATACCTCAATAAACTATATTCTAAATTCCTCTACCATTCGGATATTAAAATCAAAAAACTTCACCTCATTTGCTGAGATAATATTTGCAAACCAAATGAGTTTGGTGAGCTGGGTCTCCCCTCCATTGTTGCACATTCTTATGCCTATAAATATTCTCAATTGTAAAGATTCTTCATCTCTTATTTCCTACTCTCTAAATGGTGGAAAACAAAACACCCCTCCTAGTAATTATAGCTTGGGCAAGGTCCCCCCTTGAGGAAAGACTATAAACAAATTGCATCAAAGATGCAATTTTGTATACTGATATGCCAAGGGGCCCACAGCCAGGGCGAAGGAGCTATTATTCATTATATAAGAAATCAAGGGAAGCTGTTTAGGAAAGTTTTTATTATGGAAGATTTTAATTTATGAAGGTTTTAATTGTTGAAGGTTTTAATATTTTAGGAAGTTTTTATTTTAGAAAGAGTTTAATTGTAGGTTTTAATATTTTAAGAATGTTTTAATTGTAGAAGGTTTTAATATTTTAGGAAGGTTTTAATTGTGTGTTAGGGCTATTTAAGGAGGAGTTTTGTCTAGGGTTTTCACGTTATTTAAGCTAAGTTTATTTTCCTCTTGGTGTGAGTCTCCTAGAAGTGGTTAGGGTTTGTAGGAGAGCTGATCTACTTCTCGAATAGTAGATCAATTGTATATTTTGTTATTAGTTGAAGGAGTAATAAAAAATCATCCCCTTACATTTCTGTTCCTGCATTTATTCTTCTCTATTTTGTTGTTTTTTCTTCCAAGACACATCAAATTGGTATCAGAGCGAGGTATTTGAGAAATGACAACAGAGAAGGCGGATGTGTTGGAAGGCAAAGTGAAGCAAATCAAATCTCAGATGAAGGAGAAGTTCTTAACCATCGAAGGAAGGTTTTTAGCCATGGAGAATTAGATGGAAAGTCAATTTGGAGGGCTGGAGGAGATGATGAGGAAGCTCATGGAGATGCAATCCAAAACTCCACTAGCGGTTGCGATTGTTAACCCTAGCCAAGATTTGACCGAGATTCCCTTGACCGAATCTAAGGGAAAGGAGATTGTACGGGAGGAGTTCGACAATGATAATTTCCATCATTAAGAGCCACCTCCTAGGGCTCCGATAAAGGGCAAAGTAGGGTTTTTGGATGGGGGGCTGCAAGGAGGAAATTTTGTGTTTGAGGTGGTGGGGTGGCCGACTACTATGGGAGGCATTTCGAGCAAGGGGGGTGGGTGACCGTAGATGGAGAGAATCGAGCTGGATCATGTAAGGAGGGTGGAAGAAAGGTGGGATTCCCATCTCGATACATGGGAAAAACATAGAGGAATCACGACAACTGCTATAATGGAAGAGGAAGAAGCTATTGGGACTATGGAAATCCTAGGGTGAGAAAGTTGAAGATGCGAAGGATTGAGAAGAAGAAGAGTGAGAGTTCAATAAGTGATACACAAGCTCCTTCCGAGGATAAACTAATCGACAAGGAGAAATATGTGAATGAAGAGGGCAAAGAAATAAACTTACAAAGTCAAGCTGATGGTGTTGATCAAACCCTAAGTCTTGTGCAAAGTGATTCTAATTACACTGTTGATATTGATAGTTTCATCTTGAAGCAGTTTCTGGTTGAATTGACTGAAAAGAATATGTTGCTTTCAAAAGATTGAGAAAGTACATGGAGAAATTGAAGTATGCAAAAAATTTCTTTTTTAAAATCAAACAAGAATGGGCCACTCATGAGAGGAAGCTAATTATACTGTTGGACCATAATGTGAAACTTTTGGAAGGAATTCATGAGATGATGAAAATATGACACTAAGAAGATTTGTGAGTCATACGATGCCAAGGACTATGAGATTTCAAATGATTGTTATGATAATATTTTGAAGATTATTTCAAATAAAATTACAGGGTTGTAGGTTATTGTTTCAATACCAAGGGTGAAATCCATAATTTTCAACTTGAAACCATCTTCTTTCACACTTTTAGAGCAACTTGCATTGATATTGGTGGAGCTTAGAGCATAAAATAAAGTGCTTGAGCAAGAATCTGTTTTGAGAAATCAAGAAATTTTTAACCTCCAAAAAAAAATAATGAAGTAATGGAGATGAATAAGCAGTTGCAGAAGGATATTAATGCTAGCAAACAACAGGAGGAAACGTTAAATGCAGGATTGGAGATAATATCTGGCAGATTATCAGAATTACAAGAAGCTTGTCTTATATCTCAGAGTGAAATCTCAAAGTTGCTCAAGGAAATTGAATCGTTGTCAAAGAAATTGTATGACTTAAGTAAGCAAAATGAAGCATACGAAGAGGAAAATGATGATATCCTTGAAGAAGCTATTGCTTAGGAGCTCCTCTCATTAATTTTCAGAAGTTGCATTACTGAAAATTTTTTGATATGCAGTGGTTAATTAGTAATGTGAACTATTTTTGTAGGATCACAAATGATCTAGGCCAGGAGATCAAAGTGACTAATGAAAGCATGAGAGCTCTTGAAGCTAAAAACATGCATCTTGAGGAGTGTTGAACCCACATAGTGCTTTTTGAAAATAAAATCCAACAAGCAAGAAATTCCTTGAAAAAACTCGATATAGAATAGAGACGGGACGGAAACTTTTAGAGCAGAGATACATGGACCTATCTAGTTCAGACAAGTTTCAAGGCATCCAAAACTCAGAGCTGCCTCTACCTCCTAATGGTTATATGCAAGTGATCAATAGGACCAAGTTGGTTAGAAATGAATTAGAGAAGAATTAATTTTCATCATTAAAAGAAGAAAATTTCTGCAAAGATTATGAGATTTTGTGCTTTCGAAAACCCAATCAAATGTTGGAAGAGGAATTTTATGAATTGCATGGAGTGGAAGCACATAGAACCCGGGATACCACTTGGGATCTGAACTCCAAGTATCAATTGATGAATGAAGACCCAACAAAGCAAAAGCTGCAAAGTTCCTATGTGACCTTCATGTTTCATCATTCATAGGATTGATATTTAAGGAGAAGTTCTTTGAGTTTATGCAGATACTTAAGGGCCTGGGGACAATTGATATTGTGCAAATTAAGTTTCTAATTGAAGAAATTGCTTGCGGAAATGTTCAAGAGGTAGATTTAAAAGAAAAAATTGAAGTGCTTGGAAAAGAAAATAAGGGGCTGAAGGCATAATTGAATGCTTATGCTCCCCTTTTTGCTTCTTTGCAAAATGAGATTGCGTCTCTAGAGAAACGCACTCTTTCATTGATAAATCTCCACATTTTGAACAGTAAGAGAAAACAGCCTAAAAATTTCAGTCAAGTACGAGGCAAGCGTCGCAGCTCAAGAAGTCTACAAGCATCAGCAGGAATCTTGGAGCTAAAAAAGTTGCGTGCAAAAGCTAAGGTGCTTCATAAAGCAGTAGTCGATACTGAAGGACTTATAGAGCAAGGAGAAGTTGTTTCTTGTACCAGTGTGGATGATGAAATAAGAAAAGTCAAAGCATGGAAGTCAAATAGAAGCACAAGACTGGATCTGATAAAAAGTGAAGGCATTAGCAAAGATGTTAAATTTTGAAAAATGGCATATTCTCTAGAGTAAAGCACGAGCAAATGATGAAGGATATATAAAACCTGATCATCAGATAAGTGGTTCTCGACATGAAGCAGATTTCATTATTAAAATAGATGATTAGAAGATAGTTCTCATCCTTCTACCTTGAGGACAAGGTGCGTCTTTTTTTTTGGGGGGGGGGGGGGGGGGGGGGTGGGGGGGCAGGGGGAGTATTGATACACTAGAGGGACCCACAGCCAGGTCGGAGGAGATATTATTGATTATGTAAGGAAACATGCGGGGAGCTATTTAGGAAGGTTTTTATTGTGGAAGGTTTTAATTTAGAAACGTTTTAATTATGGAAGGTTTTAATATTTTAGGAAGGTTTTTATTGTGGAAGATTTTAATCGTGTTAGGGCTATTTAAGGAGGAGTTTTGTCTAGGGTTTTCACGTTATGTATGTTGAGTTTATTTTCCTCTTGTTGGTATGGGTTTCCTAGCGGTGGCTAGGGTTTGTGGGAGAGCCGATCTACCTCTTGAATAGTAGATCAATTGTATCTTTCATTATTAGTTGAAGGAATAGTAAAAAAATCAGCCCCTACATTTGTGTTACTGCATTTCTTCTCTATTTTGTTGTTTTTGCCTCCAAGACGTATCATATACCTGATGGCAGTAGGCTTCCTTTGTTTTCAAACCCTTAGCGCAATGAAAAATCTGTACTGGATATCTTTGGGAATGTAACTTTTAATCTTCTTCCTTTCCACCCCAACTCCCCCTTCAGCTCCCTCATTCTCAACGGTGACTAGCTTCTCTCGAGAACTACAAATGATAATATTGATAATATTCTAACTGTTATTACTATATCACCTAATGGACAATGACTCCATTTCTTGGTATGGTGAGAAAATTTTGACCTTTAAATATTTTCTCAAGACTTCTTTTAAGGCATTTTGATAAGGTTAGCTGGTACTCATTTATTCTATAAGGCATTTTGATAAAGATTTTCTCAAGGCACAAACATTATGCTATTAGACACTCCACTTTTGCTTGGTTGTACTTAGCCGGGGGTCTTAAAACCTCAGATGTCCTACATCCTCGTAAATTGGACATCCATACCACTTGCAGGTTTTGCAATTTGGAACAGGGAACAAAAATCACTTATTCTTCAAATGCTCTTATACATTCAACATCCTCGCTCAATGTTTGCCTTGGGCTGCTACTTTCCTACTTTTCCCCGATGTAATGCAAGTGGTACATCATAGTAATGACTTAAAGGTTGCCTTCACAACTGTCAAATACCTCTATTATCTCTCCACCTCCTGCTTAATCTATTTCATTTGGTGTGAGAGAAATGAAAGACTTTTTGGCAACTCAGCTCTTGCTCTACGACACTTCAACAAAAACTTTTTAGAGCAATTAAAACAAAAGTTCACAACTACGCAAACTTTCATGAATTTGAATATCTCGTGCTATAATATGCTTCTCAGCTATATTGTCTTGTTGAATAGCTCTCGATTTAGTTGGTTACTTAGTTTGTTTTGTTGGGTTATTCGATTAAATTTTTGGAGCCAAGATAACGATGAATAATCACTTCCCACCTTTGCTAATGCTTTTCAGATTATGCTCAGCTTCACCCACTTGGACAGCTAACGAGCCACCGCGGAGGATGGTTCAACACGGCTCATGAATCCTTCATTTGGTTAAATCTTTTGTATTTTGAGTCTAACATTTTGCATTATTTGCTCCCTTTAGGGTTATGACTATAGCATCTCACTTATAACTTTACCATTATAGTTAATGAAATGGGCAAAGCCGCCCCTTCTGCCCCATTAATAATTATAAATATGGTCATGCAAACATAACAGAGGATTTTAGTTTGCAGTCCACTGCTATTTGCACTAAGCTTGAACTGTTTTTCAAGAGAGCTGGATATGTAGGTAAATCTTGTCCCTTCTCTAACCAGATAGCACCCATATTCTTTTAGTGTTCAGTTGGATTACTTAACTTTACTTGATTTTGAATATTATGATATTTAAATGAATTTTAGCATCTCTTCAAAACACTCATTAGGCCAAAATAATTATTGATAAATCATCAAAATTTATCTTGATCAAGCACGAATCTCGAGGCAATTTCACATTGGAAACTTCCCTATTTACTAGCTATGTCACTCCCAAAAAATTATAAATAGGCCCCTCATTCTTCATTGAGAGAGGAAGCAGGGGAACAAGGAAGAGAAAGAAGAGATGAGAGCAAGAGAAATTTGAGATCTCCCTTGCCACCAAGCTCCTCCTTGACCACCGCCCAACCACCGACTATCGCCGAACTTACTCTCGGCCACAACCTGACATCAAATTTACACTCGGCCACCACTGTCATCGGTCCTTCAGACCTCCGTCATCAGACTACAATCTTTTCGACATCCGTCACCCACCGATTACGGTCCTTCCTACCTCCGTTGTCAGACAACGGTCTTTCTGACCACATTCACCTACCGACTATGGACCTTCTGACCTCCCTCTTCAGATAATTGTCTTTCTGACCACTGTCATCCACCGACTACGGTCCTTCCTACCTCTGTTGCCAGAGTACGATCTTTCCAACCCCCGTCGCTACGGTCCTTCTGACCTCAGTCGCCAGACTACGGTCTTTCAGACCTCTGTTGCCCGCCGACTAAGGTCCTTCCAACCTCCATCGCAAGATAACGGTCCTTCTGACCTCCGTCGCCGCCGACTACAGTCCTTCAGACCACCGTCACCCAACTACGATCTTTTTGACCTCTGTCGCCCACCAACTATGGTCCTACCGACTAAACGAACATGTCAATATTGATTCTTTCAATTCTCACCATGTAATGCACTCTATATGATGTATATTTGCTACATCAAACCAAGGTCTTCCCCTCAAGGAAGGGCCTCATTTGTAATTGACTGCAAACACTAGTTGATTCATTCAAACTGGGCGAGGCCCCGTGATTTTTCTCCCCCTTTTTTTAGGGGTTTCCACATAAAAAAAATGATGTCTCTTATGAAAGCTACACCCTCTCTTTTATCTGATTGTGTGTTGAATCTTCGTACAAAGCTAAGACATTAAACTTTATATTTCTTTATCACCGCGAATATTCCATGATGTAATAGTTTGGCGCCGTCTGTACGAACGTTGTTCCTGGCTGGAGGCAATTATTGCTCCAATCGTGAAAGATCGTTCATGTCAACGTCATGGCATCAGCTATTGCAGCATTAATTTTATGGGAATCAGATGTGAACTGGAGGCAACCTTGACTGCAGCAGTGGTCAAGAAGATTCCTCTAACGCTTCCAACATCCAAGACGATATCTTGGAAAATTATTTTTATAAAGCTTCTAGCAAATTTAAGGATGCTTCCAATAAATTGCAAACTTTATACAGTCCCTAGTTGGACTTCTACTCCTTGGGCAAGGTCTTAATCTAGACCTCAAAAAAGCAGTAACAGTCTAAAGATAGATCATTCTTCACCTTTGATTTGGGATACACGCGGCATTTTCCCCCTCTCAATTAAGGCATAATCGATCCCAGGGGGATTCGATCTGATCTCTTCCACATAGGTTAATTCCATTGAGCAACGTTCCTACAAATAATCTTAGATATGTCATACATCATTGGCGAATTCTCTCGACCTCTTCTATACAGGTTAACGTCATCGAGCAATGTTCTGACAAATAATCTCGAACAGGTCAAACATTCTTCGTGGATTTCTCTCAACGTCATCGAGCAATACTCTGACAAATAACCTCAGACAGGTCATGCATCCTTGGTGGATTCTCTCGACTTCTTCCACACAGGTTAACATCATCGAGCAATACTCTGACAAATAATCTCGGATAGATCATACATCCTTGGTAGATTCTCTCGACCTCTTATATACATGTTAACGTCATCGAGCAATGCTCTAACAAATAACCCTAAAAAAGACTCACCTATGAGGTAGCCTCAAAGGAAAGCTATTAGTGGACAACATTCTCACTAGAAAGACTCCATAAGAGTAAGTGATTGATGAAATCATCACTTATATAAAAACCTTAGCAGGCTAAAAAGTCTCAAAAGGCATAGGGGCAACATATCAGAGCATATCTCAAAGATGTATAAATGACTTAGTTTTCTCTGGCGGATAAGTTTATTTCAAATAAAAAATAAGCATTGAGCTCATACAAATATCTCAAATTCATATACAATATTATTGGATTTACATAGCAAAATTTTACATCAGGTTTGAGTGTACATTCATTTTTATAAGAAGAGAAATTAAAAGTGCATCGACATCATCTTGTGCACTATAATAAATCAAGATTATCAAAAAACTCCTTGCAAACCACCGGCCTTTACTTAATTGGCACCATGAATATGTTGTTAGACTATTGCAATCGACACGATATTCAACCCCCTCCATCAAGGTGTCCGCCACCTGCCTCCATCAGTATATTATCTCCAACAAAATAAAATCTCTTTCATCAAGAAAAGATCGGAGCCCTGACAAGCCTTCAGTTATTTGACACTTTTATATGTTGTTAAACTACTGCCATCAGCACAACACCTGACCACCTCCGTCAGGTTATTCATTATTCTCCTCCAGTTATCATGGTTGCTTACTACTCTCAATAGAGTACAACTCAACCACAGCAATTATCAGCCTCTCGCTTCACTGCTATTAGCAGTGCACCCTCCAATTGTCTCCTTCAACTCACCATCTGGTCGTCGACTGCCGCCGGACCTCCACCTAACAGCTGATCGCCTCCGGACTTTTACTCAAACATCATCAAAATTCTGTCCGTCTATAGACAATCACTGGTTCTCCTCTCGGGTACTATTACCGCCAGATCTTTTCAAATCGCCCTTGTATATAAGAGGTAGCTGATCTTCTTCTGTCAATGATTATCTATTGAGAGAATAAACTCTCATCGTGACTTCTTCTATATAAAAGAGGGGCACTAAAGCTTGATAGGGGATGTCACCTATCTCAAACAGTGGAATGCTCCAATGCAAGAAGAAAATCAGAAGAGAAGAAAATGAAAAGAGGAGAAAGTTCCTTCTACACAAAAGAGGGGCACTGAAACTTGATAGGGGATGCCGACTATCCCAAACAGTGGAATGCCTCTAATGTAAGAAGAAAGGAGGAAAAGAAGAAAGAAGGCAAAGAAATTTTGCTTCTATACAAAGAGGGGCCCTAAAATTTGACAGGAGATACCACATATACAAGACCAGGGTAATGCCTCTACTGTAAGAAGACTGGAGGAGAAGAGAAAAAGCAATGATGTAATTTCTACTCTATCCCAAGCGGGACTATTTATAGGTGAAAAAGAAGGGAGAAATATTCTACAGGAATAAGAATATTCTAAAAATATTCCAAGAATAATAATATTCTGGGAACATTCAAAGAATATTCTAAGGGAATAAGAGTATTCCTAAGAATATTTTTTTAAGAGAGAGAGAGAAAAATCTCTTAAAAATATTTAAAATTTAGCTATCAGCTACAGTTAGTGCACCAACCGATGCGCGGGCACGCGGGGCAGCCGACAATGGCGGCCGGTTGTCGACGGTGGCGGTGGCTGGCCGGTTTAGCCGCCAAGTCGAGTCCGGGCCATATTTTTAACCCCAACGGTGTGATTCAGACATTTTTGGGGTCCTCGGAGCTATTTTTTGACATTCCAAACTCAGTTTAGGAGCACAATTTTTCGACAATATTCGTCCCGATCAACGCATCAACTTCAAGATATGCTAAATTATAATCAAGAGTATTTTACTTGGTTCACGACCCCGAGAGGAGGTCCATGTTGACGTCCATTAAGTGGTCGCGCCTCGTAATTACCCAGAAATTGTAATTTAGCATTGGAATGATTAGAAGAGCTCCGATACATATTTTCGGACTCTGCAAACTTTGACGTACTAAAATAGGGGGACAACTGATAAATCATAAAAAATTTATCTTGATTAAGCATGAATCTCGAGGCAAATTCGCATTGAAAACTTCTAAAATTAAATATGTGATCATCCAAGCTCCGATTTCAGCAAACGGATAGTTGAACTGAACGTTTCGAAGAGACGAACACAACGACACCAAATTCGATCTAATCTGAATCCAAATGGAACCAAATCGAGGATCCGAAGCACGTTTAGAAGCTTCAAAGCGTAAATTGGGCAACCAAATATATTTCAAATATAACATGCTTATAGTCAAATCAAGTGGCTTGACGAGACGAATCCAACGAGCCTAAGATCACCAAGTTCTGACATCATTAAGGCACTCAAATGCTCGATAAATGGTGTATGATCAAGGGAATCAATATTAGCTGTCCATTTGAACCACTCCCAACGTGCCCTTGATCTTCTCTCTATTTATTAGTCATGTCACTCCCAAAAAACTATAAATTGACCCCTTATTCTTCATTGAGAGAGGAGGAAGCAGGGGAGCAAAGAAGAGAAAGAAAGGAGGAGAACAAGAGAAATCTATGATCTCTTTTGCCACCAAGCTCCTCCTCGACCACCGCCCGGCTACCGACTGTCGCCAGACTTACTCCCAGCCACCAACTGACGTCGGATTTACACCTGGCCACTAACTGTCATCAGCCCTTCTGACCTCCGTCGCCTGTCAACTACGGTCCTTCCGACCTCCATCGCCAGACAACAGTCTTTCTTACCATTATCGCTTACCGACTACAACCTTCTGACGCCGTCTCTAGACAACAGTCTTTCTGACCACTGTCACCCACCGACTGCGGCCCTTCCGACTTCTGTCGCCAGACTACGGTCTTTCCGACCTCCGTCGTCCGTCCACTACAATCCTTCCGACCTCCGTCGCCTGCCAATTATGGTCTTTCCGACCTCTATCGCCAGACTACGATCTTTCCGACCTCCATCATCTACCGACTATAGTCCTTCCGACCTCCATCGCCCACCAACTACAATCTTTCCGACCACCGTCACCATACTACGGTCTTTCCGACCTCCATCGCCTGCTGACTATGGTCATGCCGACTAAATGAACATGTCAATACTAATTCTTCCGATTCCCGCCATGTAATGCACTCTATATGATATATATTTGCTACATCAAACCAAGGCCTTCCCCTAAGGAAGGGCCTCATTTGTAATTGACTGCAAACACTAGTTGATTCATTCAAACTGGGTTAGGCCTCATGGTTTTCCCCCTTTTTTTAAGGGTTTTCACGGAAAAACTCTGGTGTCTCTTATAAACGCTATATCCATTCTTTTATCTGATTGTGTGTTGGATCTTCGTAAAAAACTAAGACATTAAACTTTATATTTCTCTATCGCCACAAATATTCCAGGACGCAACAATTATATTTCACATCATTAGGCATAATAGATTTCAACTCCAGACATGCTTGCTAAGAATGAGCATTTTCCAGTAATCATGGACTATAAATTATTATGGTATAATCCTAAATGAACGCGTGGACAATCATGAACTAAAATTCTATCCTCATGACTTCTATGATTCAAGAATAGATTAGGTCATGATGCATGAATAACATCATCTGGTTTTTTTATTTAAGAATTTGTGGAATGTACCTTGAGGAAAAAGATACGCCTTGCTAAGTGCTGGTCGTTCGTAGGGAGCCACCTGAAAAGTTAATACCGAATACAATAAATACCTAAACCTTACAACATGACGAGAGAACTTCAAAAGTACAAGCACAAGAAAAAATTTAAACAGGAGCAAAATACCTTGCAGAACCTCCATCGTAAAAGCTTGCTAATCTAAACTAGTAAACTGTAGCTATCTAAATATTCCCTTTTTAGGCAGGAGTTAAGCAAGTTTTTGCCTGAATCCAGCCAACCTGTTCTTTTGGAATTTTAAATCCTGCAACTTCAACAATTCCCCTTTTTAACCCTGTTATTAACTTGTTAAATCCCATCATTTACATGATTCAAGGATTTCTCGCTCTCACAAATCTTAAATCCTAAAACAAACAACCAAATAGTGTTATAGATTCTAACAAGATTTAATATTGATAATGCCGAACATTTCTTAAGGTTTTACTAAATCTGAATTTACAGGATTCCCTAAATCCTAGAGTTCAAGTGTACTCGTAGCAAATAACAATCCAGTATTTACAATAGTACAAGAACAGCCCTAAAAATTATTGGAAATTTTATCAAGGCATACCGCCTCCTTCGAGATGATCGCTAGTTCTCCTGGCTTAAGGCCTTGTTTTACGAATTCCCTGGCGGCATAACCCTGTGTTAAGAAAATAAAAAATAATAATTAACAAAAAAGAGAGATTCTTAACTTGATATATAAAAACATACACAAAAAGCTAAATCTAAAGTGGAAAACACAAGCACATAAAAAGAAAATTGCTTCAATCTGAAGGGAAAAAAAAAAACCAGAGAAGCTCAAATATAACCGGAAAAGGTCGCCGCCGGAAGAGATGAAACAAAATAAAAAATGCATGAACTTACTGCCGCTACACCGCCGCCGAGGATGACGTACTTGAAGTGCTTCCCCGCCATGGATTCGCTGGCAAGGGAATCAGCTTTTTGGGATTGAAATCGAGAGCAAGAGAGTAGCTGACCCAGTTTTATTCTCTTTTTTCTACCTGAATTCTAAAAAAATTGAAAGCAAGAGTGGGAATTCTGCTCAATTTATAGATCAGAAAAGTTGTACCCGTATTGGGAGGGACCAGAGGCCTATTAGCCTATAGTAGGCGCGGCTAAAGATTAACCACCTCAGCTTTTCACTGCGGCTTGATCTAGTTAAAAAAATATAATCTATTTACTATAACAGCTTTTTCATATTTGTGGCAACTGAAAAAATTATAGTATAAAACAAATATAATATACTATAAGCTACTTGTATGATTATTCCTAGTATTATTTGCAACCGAACATACCATACATATCATGTAAAAAAAACCTTGACTATATATGTCTCGTGTTGCACAAATTTTTTTTTATATAGAAATAAGGCGGAAAAGCACTTATGAATAAAATAAAATTAAATGAGATGTAAAATCTTATATTAATGGACTGGTTTTTAAAGTTGCAGACTTTTGAATTTGGCTCAAATTTGTTTAACGTTGGAATGGTTTGAATTTAATTTGAACTCAAATTTCAACCAAGGTTTGAAGCATGGCTCACGTGACATGACGTTCAAGTGTAGTTTTGTTCATCTCTTGTAGTGGGAAGAGGGAAGATAATGAGGGACTAGTAATGCGTGTTAGAGAAGATGAGCTGGGGTGAGGGACTAATTTGATCAACAAATCATTATATTAAACAACTGATTCGAATAGCAAATTATGAGTGTGTTCAGACCAAGTTCGAACGGCTATTTGAGAGAGTCTAATTTGATCAACAGATTGCTACATTAAACAATTGATTCCAACAACAACCTCTAAGTTAAAATAGCTTTTCAAGCCTATTTCAAACCAAATTTGAATGGCTATTTGAGCTAGGTTCAAATCAAGATTTGAAATTGGTTAAAACCCAAGTTATTTTATGACAAATAAAAATAAACAAGCTATTTTATGACCATCGTTATTACTTAATATATATTAATGATACTAATTAATAAATGTAAAGCTAATCATTAAAAATTAATACTCTTATTGTTTACAATTGTCAAATAAATTAATCGCCTAATTATTAATAAAAAAAATAATTAATTAGAATCTTTATTTTAATGAACAATTAATTAATTAGAACAGCTTATCTTACAAGTTTAAATTTACAAGTATCAAATAAATCAATCCCTTATTTATGAACATAGGCTTAGAACCTATTCGATTTATTTTCAAATTGGCACTATTATACTAATCTTAAAGATAAATTTCATAATTTTTAAATTCTTTGTAACCGAACGGTTCATTGAGAATATTTGTACACAATTTATAATCGAATATTTCAATCGCTTTTAGTTGTTGTTACGCAAAAGCATAAAGGAATAGTATCAATTACCAAAGAAAGCAGCATCTTCTGCTTTATTCGGTCACCGGTCACCAATCAGACTAACGAATCGCCAATAATAAAAATATGTTTGCGAATATATTAGTATTATTTTCCTTATTTACTTATCCATCATCTAATCTTTAAAATAGAACAAATATACCACTCCCATTAAATTTTCAAGTGAGGTCATCTCCAACCGAATACTAACCCTAACCGAACACTAACCCTAGGCCAATATTTGCCGTCCACGAGCTATTCCACCCGAACAACAAAAACTGCATCATTCTCGCAGCGTGAACAGTACGACGCCAATATTTATTCACAAACATCTTTTTTTCGGTTAGAGAAAGATACACCCAGAATATTTTTTATTGTGTTATGATGTAGAGTTCGGTTAGAAATGAGTTTCTATATTTTGATTGAAGTGGAAAATGAGTTTTTTGATTGGAGATGCCCTGGTACATTAATCGATAATAAATATTAAATAGTGAAATGTAAAATATTATGCATGCAAATGTCCAAAATAAAAGCTGTAAAAGAAAACCTCAGCCATTTGTAGAAAAAAGAAATTGCAGTAAACAAAATCGTGTGTGCTAATAATTTACAACTGGTACAACTGGGAAAATTAGCCACACGCATCTTCCCAACCTTACAGACAAATTAATGTTTGTTTCCAATCCCAAATTTTACAAGATTTTTATAATATTTAAAATATGGTGATCAAAGGAAAAATTGAGAAAAAAGGTCACAATTATCACCAATATATCTTCTAAGACTTGGGGACAGTAACATTGACAATCTTTACATCCTGATATGGCTTGTCATTCCTATCAGTTTTGACCTTCTCTATGGCCTGCAGGTTTGCAAGAGAACAAACACATTTTAAAATCAATCATGACTAAATTTAGGTTAGAATATCATAACCCAAAATTTCTCCTGTTCCAATAAAGCCTTATTCAGATAGAATACTACCTGCACCACATCCATCCCTTTAACAACTCTACCAAAAACAGTGTGCTTATTATCCAGCCATGGAGTGGCCACAGTGGTGATAAAAAATTGGGATCCATTTGTATTTGTCCCAGCATTAGCCATAGAAAGAGTGAAAGGTCTGTCATGTCTTAAGCTGCAACAGTGAAGAAAAAATATACAACAAGTTAAGATAAACAGCCCTTTCAAGCAGTATCTTACACTAGCTAAACAAATAGATAAAATATAGTAACAATAGTTGAAGCATAAACATTAGTAGTTTAATGCCCTTTGATGGAAAAATAAAATAAAAATGTAGCTTCAAGAGAGTACTACTTTCCTTTTGGATGGAAACTTTACTAGGGATTTAAAATTTTTTTAAATTCCATGTCAATTAACTTTTCTTCTACATTCATAGATCTCAACATCTCACCATGCAACGTTTCATCATTTACAACGAGGACGCTAAAAATACATTGAAAATGCTGCAATAAAATCTAGATAGATTCAAATTAAATATTTCAATAACCAAAAGAACTGTCTAGGGAATTACATGGAGTGAGGAAGAAGGGGAAGATACAATCAATGAGATGAGAACGAGGACGGATGAGTAAGCAGCGAAAATCCACCCCTGAAACAAATTTTGCATGTGCCAAAACGGTAGCTGAAATGAGCAGAACATCGGAATCTTGACATAAGTTTATAGCGTTATCAAAGGCATCAGACGCCCTCAAGGTGATACTAACGTCTAACGTATAAAGAGTTGGGTGCCACCATAGGCGGTCAGCTGAGTAAAGTGTGGTGCTAAAAAAAAGTCATCTTAGTAATAAATTTATGAAAATGGAATATATTTGACGATTATTAAATAATAATCTTAACTATGTATAGCATGTATACATAAATTATCTAACTTAAAGGCATTTATATCCTACGGACAAAATAAGCTCATTAGTCACTACTATACATTCCATCATCATCATCATCATTCATACACTCTTCTCTCATTGAATTTATAACCTTCTATTTGTTCATTTGTGTCTCCTTTGGTTGGATAATTGACTAACGGGGTTTTGCATTTTATGATCATTTTTGTTAGGTAGAATTCTTAATTAATTTACATTTAGTAGTCTTTTTGGGTTCATTTTCATGCTTTTAAGAATTGATTTTGAAATCAGCCTTTACAATCTCAATTTAACAATATAATTTTAAAACCTTTATTTAACAATTTAAATCTATCCATGATAAGATATAATGACAATATGCAAATAAGACATAATATTGATATGAATGTTGAATTTAAAAACTCCTTAGCATTATTATTATTATTATTATTATTATTATTATTATTTTGCATGAGTCAAATTTTGAACTATGGCTTTGAGAATCTTTGAATTGCTAAGCCTAAAAATTATCCTTAAAAAATTATAAGTTGAATGGAAAGGTCCTCCGAGGACCTATTATAGTTCTTTAAGACAAAATATTGATTTAAAGGATAAGTGTAAAGTTCCTTAGCATTAAATTTATAGCGCAAAAGTTGATTTTAGATCTATGGCACTAAGAATCTTTGAATTGCTATGCCTAAAAATAATCCTGGAAGATTTTTAGGTTAAATGCAAATGTTCAGTGAGGCTCCATTATAGTAACTAGTTACATCAATATTACACATAACTCCGTGCAACATCAATGCACTAAGCATATTGAATTTGATAGACAATTTATGAAGAAGAAGCTTGATATTGGTCGAATATGTACTCCATTCGTAACCATAAGTGAACAACTTGCAAACATTGTCATCAAATGATTATTGTCATTTAAAAATTATCAGGCTAAGATGGAATCAATAAGGGGGAGGGGAGTGAAAACACCCCTGGATTCCACTTCCAGCTAGGCCCACAACACCACCACCTCAAACTTCACCCTCTAGGACCGGCAACAACTTCTCTGCCTTCATCTCCACCCTCCTTGACTCACAACAACCTACTCCTCATACCACCTCATGATCGACATAGCCTTACAGCCACCTTACCAACCCACAAGTTACCCTACTATAAAATAAGAAACCTGAGCTGTCTTATTTTAATTAACTCTATTTGTTTTTTAGTCATTAATTTTATATATTCATGCTAGAAGCTTTCCTAAGATTGAATAAATTTTGCATATATGTTGGAACGAAACACACAACTATTCTTCAATTCTTATCAATAAGAATATATACATACAATAAGAATGTTCTATAGTTCTGTTATCTGATAGCTTCATGGTTATGAAGAGAATGTTACATTTCATCATGATATACCGATGTTATCTAGATAGTTTCATGATTACGTAGAGAAGGTAATAGTTCGTCACAAGTAAAAACTTAATCATATGAAATGATTTATATGAATTGAAAACATGAAGTTGGAGACTATCTAAAGAGGAAAATCATAATTTTATAGATATAAAGATATGCATAAATTGGTTAAGAGTATCATAACCATTTATCTATATTGGGCTATCCATCAAGAAAATTTGGGTATTAGCCAAATCAATCTAGCAAAGGGGCTGAAGTAATTTAGTTTTATGCCTTCAGGTCGAACCAATGTTTGATTTGTATGGAATTGATCAGAATTGAATTTATGGAGTCAAGTCTGAAGTTGACAGGCCAAGTTCATCGAGGCTTTTGAGCTATAGGTAAAACCTAACTTAAATTATAAAGCATATTGTTATCATAAGCAAGCTTAATGATGCTTCATTCTTGATATGAATTCATGTAATGACATCACCAGGATGATGCCTCGTGAGCAAGCTAATCATTAAACATCACATGTCCAAAGATTTACATAACCCTTAAATTTGATGTGTAATAATAATTGATAAGGTTAAGTGATCCACTCACTTTCTGGTGGTTGAAAGTGTTGTGTGATACCTAAATAAACATTATTGTTTATTATGTATTCTGATGTATGTGTGCAAAAGTTGTCATGAGGATGTTTGATTTTGTGACTGGATAGCATAATAGATTTATAAAACTAATAATTGAAGGCAATTTCTTGAGAGGATATCAACCCATCACATGCAATCTTATAGTATCATATAGCTTTGTGTGAGAATGTTTTCACTCTAGCGGGTAGAAGCACCACACCTATATAGGGAAGTTTATGCAGGAGTGTACGTGGACACATGTACGCCTCTCATGCTTCATGAGTTACTTGGGTTGTGATGATGGTTGTTTGATCTTCTAAATGATTGTTTACCTTTAGATGGACATGCTTTGTTAAATGAAATGGATGACACAGAAGAATAAAATAATGAAATATATGACATAATGGTAGTAATATCGAAAACATGAAGTGCTATGATATACATCATATGGCATGCTTTGCCTTACCTATTAAATTACACCCTATATCAACAACAACAACATCAAGCCTTTGTCCCACTACGTGGGGTCGGCTACATGAATCCTTTTTCTCCATTGTGTTATGTTAAAAGTCAAATTCTCGTTTAAATCTAATAAAGAAAGAGATTAAGACTTGTCGAATAAGGGTTGCGTTAGGTAGTCGACAGTCAGCGTAAAACTTGTCGAATAATAATGACAAATTACACCCTATATCATGTTTACAAAATTTCATGAAGTTGCTTGAACCGTACATCAGCCTGCAAAGAAAATGAATGGAAATAGAATTCGTTTGTGCTTATAAACACTTACACTTGCTTTGCCATGCAATATTCATGGGTCGTTTTATTTATGCCATGATGCTATTTGAAGTTAAATATCGAGCTGCCTACCAGAGTGTACTCACATCTATGCATTAAAACCTTCAGATAGGTTATGATTAGGTCCTACTAAAGATAAGATGCTAATGGATAAGGGTAAGCAAGGTAAGTGAAAAAATGTAGACCTCATGTTGGATTCCTAGTTATGTTTGGGAAAATGTGATTATGTGACAGACTGTTGATGTAAGAATATGTATTTATTAGATTTATTTTCGAATTAATAAGTGATCATATGCTTAAATTATACATAATTATGATCCTGATCACTTATAATTGTAGCAACTTTAATTTATCATAATAGTTAAATAAATTTTGTTAGTTATGCATAATAGATTAATTTTCTTAATATAATTAATTAAATAATTATGTTATAATTAATAAATTTGAACTTAATCTATTTTAGTAGATTTATGGAGTAATTTCTATAAATTTTCATATATATACCTTATATAAATCTTTTTATTACAACTTATTTTATTATTTAAAAAATTTATTGTAATTACATTTATTGCCAATCCCCTAACGCAAAACAAATGGCCATGGGTACTACCATGAGATCTTATCATGATCTATTTTGGATATCAATGACTAGGCATATGTGTAAGATTGGTATACTTTTCTACCACCCAATATGACTTAATTCAAACTAATTAAAAATCTTTATTAAGGCAAATAACTCTGCACAATTAAACCGCTAATTCCATTAGATTATAGATGATATTACCTTTCATTTCTTCATTTGAAAGGAGATGAAATGCACATGACGGATGCTCCATGCAAATGAATCACATATCAAGGATTTACATGTATGTACCAAACAGCCAATATACATGCCAAAAGGTCATTAACAAGGAGAATGGCATATGCCTGTAATTCAAAATGGAAAAATAGCATTGGTAGCACAATTAAAGGAAAGCAATGCATATTAAGAAGCATATATGTCATATGCAGTTGATAATAGAAAAATTAAAGTTTTCATTAAAATTAAACCATAATGGAGTAATAAGGATTCACATGATCATGCAATGTGTAATTTGCTCTCATGCTGTAACATGCACCTAAAACCTAATGCAATAAATGTAATCAACAGAAAAGATTAGTGCGTCCATGCAGAAATGAATCGATGAAACTGGAGTCCGGAGACTAGCATAAGTAGTAGGTTTACCTTTTGTGAAATTCGTCCTCAAATTCTCTACCCCATATGGACTGCCCACCGGTACCATCTCCCAATGGATCACCAGTCTGAATCATGAATCCTTTAATTACCCGGTGGAAGATGAGATTATCATAATAGCCATTTCTACAATGAGTTGTGAAATTCTCAACGGTCTTAGGACACTCTTCTGGATATAATCTGGTGTGAATATCACCAAGAGATGTATGCAATACCTGAATATAAACATTTGAGGTTAGGCAAACTGTTTCGGACTGCCAATTGTATACAATACGGTAAAGAAATAAATGCAAGGCATCCAATTAAATATCTGGATCAAGTTAATTATCGAGCTAGTAAAAGCACTATCAAAAGTATCAACTAGAAAGAGGATTGTCAAATGATTTAAAATGTCAAATAAATATACAAGAAATATTACCACTGAATCCGGAAGGGATGAAGTAACGGCTTTTCCAATATCAGAGACAGCAAGAAGTTCTTCAGGGGGTGGTTTTTCGTTGAAGACATCTCTTCCTTTTGTTGCATCTTCTGGTTCCTCTGGTTCTCTTCGACTGACAATAGAAAAACAAATAATACAAACCTGAGTGATTTAAGGGGAGCCAAGATACGGCTAGAATGATGACATATAAGAGGTCTCTACGCATAACTCAGTGGACAGAATTGAGAAGAAAAACCGACAGAATAAACCGGTATCTATAACTTATTCAAGATATATATATATATATATATATATATATATATATATACATGTATACCTGAATAAATAAATCCGATGCTTTTTAAAAGCACAACAAAATAGAGTAGGATCAACTAAAGGTTCTTTGGTGTCATTCACATTTGCTGCCGCTGAAGGAATCTTCCGAATCTTCTTACTGCTCTTGTCGCCTTGGTACAAAGCAATCCGTAAGAATCTATCATTATTCTCAACCTTTCCAAGAATACGAGCTACTTTATTTGTATGCAAATTCACAATCTGCGTAAAGAGGAAAGAAAAGGATAACGGAGTGTCATTATAAATGAAAACATAATACAAGAGCATTGTTAAAACGAAGAAAAAATTTGGATGAAAAATGTTAAAATGACGTGGTTATAAATTATAACTAATGTAATGGGAATGCTTAACTGATCCAGGAGGTTTCAACTTCAAATCCAGCCTAAATCAAGTTCAATATTATTTTAAAATTCTAAATTGAAGTTCTAGCCAATTAAAAAGGGATAAAATGATTAAATGAATAAAATGGTCCTCAAACTATGCAACTGTCTATTATATTCTTAGATTTATCATTGTGGGCTCCGAAAATTCGGCCCCGGCCTCCGTCCGCTTTTGTTTTTGTTTCGGGGGGGAGTTTTAACGGATTTAAGTTCCGGGGTAAATTTTGGAAGGCAGATGAGATAGTAGATAAGACACTACCCAGAGATTTCGCCCTCATTTTGCGAGGACTTTATGATCTGAGTTTTGGTTTCCTATAGGCGCAAGCCCTTATAGTTAATTACCCCTCCCGGTAACGAGAGAGAACTTTCGATTAAGGCTAGTCGTCAATCAGATACGTTATATACGTGCATCTGGCATATAGTAGCAGCAATGGGCATAGGGTTTTGGGAATTTGAATATTTTAATATTTAAAACAGAAATTTTCACCACCTTGCACTTAAAGCGAATGGTGGGGGAATGGATGATAGACCCGATCAAGATCTCATGGTTCCATCATCCCGGGCCATCGTGATCCCTGGTCTACTTAGTCAGAGGAGGTAGTCGACCCAACCTGACAGAAGGATCCTTGTCGGCAGCCATGGGTTGCTTCGTCCAAAGGTACCTTATAGACCTGGGGGGATGTTTGTCTAAGGGGACAAATTTGAATCCACCTTAGCTAACAGAGGGCTTTGTGCCCTATCGATCATATCCTATTGATTCATATCTCGAGGATTTGATGCCATTGGGGAGCATACGGGCTATGGCCATAACCATAATATAATGGTGCCATTTGGCGGCGACCACCTGGTTCAGAGGGCCCCGAGTCATAACCGTTTATCCTGCAGTGCCATTTGGCGGCGAAACTGCCAGTTAGAGGACTCGTACCACGTCCTTGCTGGCAGGAGATTGTTTGAGAATGGATCCTAGTGATATTTTCGACCAGGCATTAGCTCTATGTGAGCTGAAGTAAATTTTGACTTGTCCACCTCGGCAAAGTATTGCGGAGGGTGGATGTGTTTTGCTTTAAGTGGTTGATGGGTGGATTTCAATTTTAAATATTTGGAGTTGGAAAGATTTTTGGATTTTAGGATTTTTTAGAAGATTGGATTTTGTAGGGAATTTGGGATTTTGGGAATTTTGTGGAGTTTTTGGATTTTGTGAAATTTGGGATAGTATTTTGATTATTTGGAATGGGCCCCTCCAGTTGAGATATGCATTCAACACGGCCATCATCGGGGTGACTTTATGATCCTTTATATTTATGGGTCGAACCTTGTCGACTCTATCGGGTTGTCGATAAAGGATCGGGTTTCGTAGGCTTTGAACCTTTGTTAGTGAATTCTCTTGATTATAGGCTTTGAAGGCCTAATATGAACGTATAAAACAAATATTTCGGTCAACCTCGCGACCGTATTTGTTTAATAGTTCGAGCCGTGTCATGTTTTACATACATCTGTACTCGTAGAGAGATTGTATGTATTGCAGATCTTCTGCTCTTGATTACATGCAGATCAGTATGTCTGTTTGCATCTTGATGTTAATTTTTGACTGAGCTATATTCATCACCAATTTCTCCATGCATATTAGCTAAAGATTTGCTATGCTCATAGCACATCAATCTTCAGGACTGGTAAGAGACTGTAGTCTTTCATTTGCCTGACATTACATTATTGCAAGTGATAGAGAAGTTGCTACATTTACTGTGCACGTCTTTTAGTGCTTGTGGGGACTATCGTATGTATCCCTAAGACAATTGTCATTATTTTGTAGGGAGATGTGTTGTATTCACAGCTTATTTGTTATCTTCATTCATCAACAGTATTTCTAGTGACTGAACACATTCATCATGCAGTATTTATGAACACTCATATACGACCTGCTGCACTCATTATGAGCATTATGACCGGGTTACTGTCTTGCAAGTTCCTTGATTCCTGCCTTTTAGATTATTTATAGATGAGTCACACCCATTGCATGTTGTGCACTCCTGCCTACGAGACGAACTGTACCCGACCTTGTGTAATATTGGTGCTTGCACTTTAATTAACAATGATAACCTGTGTTGGAGGTTTTATATTGTTGCTCGTAAATCGTACTAGTGCATTTGCTTGATGATTGCTTGTTATTAATTGCAAGATGACCCAATATCTATTGCATGTTGCACGTCATCATTTGCTTGCATGAGATTCGAATCCTTGCATTTGTTTGAGTTTTAATTCCCTGTAATCTGACTCAACATTGGTCTCTTCCTGTCATTCATCAGTCCAATGTCAAATTCAAACTCAAATCCAATCTGAGTTTAAGTTCATTGTCGTATGGTTCATTCAACTCCCTCGTATCCATTCATATGAGCTCAAATTGAGTTCGAATCAAAGTCCCGTTCTAGTTCGAGTCCAAGTTTACTTGTTGACTTGAGTTCAAATCCTTATTATTTGGTTCAAGTTTGGATTTAATTCATTTGAGTTCATATCATTGTTCAAATATTGTTCAAGTCAGGTCTTCTGTTCACCCGAAATTTCGGCAGCATTCAGGCATCTCCCCCGTTTAGGGGAAATTACGGAAAACTGGGCCTTTCCCACCACGCTTAAGAAAGCGTGTATGGTAGGTGCCCTCTTTCGAGGACACCGCGGTCGTGTAAAGTCTTCAATCCCCACCACGCTTAAGAAAGCATGTATGGGTCTTCAAATGTACCTAAAAAAGACAAGCAGTTGTTTCCCCGCAAGTACAGAGCCGCATACGGGTACTTAAAATCGTCCCCACCACGCTAAGAAAAGCATGTATAGGGCCTACCCGCCTCGCCGTAGGTGTCGCACCGGGTTCCCTTCTCACCACGCTTAAGAAAGCGTGTATGAGCGGTTTGCCGGCTCGACACGAACGCCAAGGGTAGGATTTTAAGTGATTACCCGCCTCGTTGTAGGCGCCGCACCGGGGTCCCATCCCACCACGCTTAAGAAAGCGTGTATAGGCAATTTTCCGGTCCGCCGCAGACAACAAAGTATGCTCTCGGAGTTTTAGGGTTGGAGGGTTATACCTTTGCAAGCGTCGGGGTAGAGGCTCGTGGACCGAGGTAAGGGAAGAAGGGTGAGTCTCCTTCTCTTTTTCCTTTTTCTTCTCTTTTTTTTTTATATATATATAATTATAATTAAAATAATTAATTACAATTAATTATAAATAATAATAATAATTAATTAGAATTAATAATAATTAATTATAATTGGATTTAACTAATTATAATTAATGTATAATTAATCAATAATTAATTAGTTATTAAAAATAATTAATCATAATTTAAAATAATTATGATTAAGTTATTAATAATAACTAATTAATACTAATTAAAAATAATTAATTATAACTAAATTAAGCTAATTATAATTGATTTATGATCAATAATAATTAATTAGAATTAAAAATAATTAATTATAATTAAAATTGATTAATTATAATTAATTCAAACAAGATCTGTTAAATCCTCTAAAACAGGATTTGGGTACTACTCGGTAACATGATTTATGTAGGATTTGAGCAGGATTGATATCAAATCCTGTGTTTCCCTCTTTACCTTAGGGATTTGGCCGAACAAGCACGCGAAAGGTAGAAAGTTAACTTCACAGCCGCGAGCTCCCGCTATTCTCTCCTCTCTCTCTCTCTCTCTGAACCGACGAGAGCTAGGGCAGGGGCGTCGGGATAGGAGGAGGTCTCGGCTACAGGAGTCGGTGGAAGCTTTGAGGTCGGTACTGGCGTCGTGGGTTGGGGAAGGTGAGAAGATCGGAGTATCGGCAGCTTGCAAGAGGCAGAGAGGGAGTTCGGTAGCAGGGAACTTGCGATGGTTTTGGGGTTTTGCGGGAGGAGAAGCAGATGGAATGTATCGTGGGAGAGAGCCAAGCGAGAAGGTAGCGAGTGTCGTGGGAGTAGCGAAGAAGTGAGAGCCTCACTCTCATTTTAAAGGCGTGAGAGGAAGCCTTGCCGAGACGAATCGTGCGTGGGATGGACTGTAGCATTCGGCGCCACTGCAGAGGTATGGGAAATACTGTAGAAGCGGCGTGGACAGCGATTTGGGTGAGATTTGGCTACAGGTAATCATTTTTAGCTCTCTTTTTTTTATTTTTTGTCTTGTTTCTTCTTGGCTGTAGCGGGAAGGTCAACAATCATATTATCCAATTAGTCCATCAATTTATCAAAACCTAACTCTTTTGGTTCTTCACTTCAATTAGTCATGTGTTCAAAATGTTTAAGTTATTACCGACCTTTATGCTTTGATACATGAGGGTTGCATGGGAACCTTTTCTCCCTGCTCCCAACCATAAAATCCTTGCATGTAGGTAGAACATGCAAGTTTTAACTCATTCTCCTCTCATGTTTTAGGAGCTTGACTTCCATCCATAGTAAATAAAATGACTTTTATTGCCCTTTTGGTTTTATAGACTACCTCATGTAACATCTTATGACAACTACCAATCCTAGGAGAAAATTGTGGACATGACCTAAATTAAAAGTTTTGTACATGAACTAACTCAAGGTTTATGTAACAGCATTACAGTGATGGTGGTGGGAGGATTGGAAAGGGATGATGTTATGGACTTGAAGGTGGCATTGGCAATTGATGATTCTAGATTATGGAGGGTGAGGGGTGGTTGCAATGGCCTAAGGTTTGTAATTTCCTCGTGGAAAAGGATTTGGCCAATTGTGGGGGTTGGCTAGGGTTTAAGAGGTGGCCTGATGTAGAACTATGTATGATTTAAATGATTGTAAAAAGAATTTACACGCTGTTAAAAGAGCAATAAGAATTAGAACGTTAGCCACTTAACGATAATAGAAAACAAAGAGGGGTACTTCCGGTTAGGCTAAATCACATGCTAATAGTTAAGATCATCAAAACAATCAAAACTTCAACATAAGAAAATTTAGGGGATTTTCAATAACATCATTGGATTAACAATGAGAGTAGATGCATAGAAAGTCATAACTCATTCCCTACGTTTACTAAGCTTTGGCAGATGGCTTTGCACGATTCATTATGCTTGATTCACAACCTACAAGAGAAGAAGATTATGGAGGAAATTGAAGAGGAGCTAAATTTTGGAGGATTTAATGGAGGATTGGAGAGGGGGAAAAGGGCCGGTAAGATAGAGGAAAGGGTTTGAATTCTTTCTAATTAGAGAGGCTTTATTTTGGAAGCAATTAAGTAGTGGGAACAAGAAGGGAGGCCGGCGGCATGATGATGGGGAGGGGGTTAAAGAAGGAGATCTAGTACTTGCTTAATTAGGAATCCCAAAATAAGGAGGAGGATTTAATTCCAATCCAATTTAAAATTGATTTGGATTAGATTTAAAAACTTTCCTAAAATAGAATTCTATTTTAGGAAATAATTCAAATTTCAAATTGATTGAAATTTTGAATTTTAAGACTTTCCAAAATGATTGGGAGTAAAAGGAAAGTAGTCATGAGGGGGGGTTTTGAATGTGGGCGGCAAGCGGGGGGGCGGGGGGGGGGGGGGCTAGACTAGGTTAGGGTTTGGAGATGTGGTAGTGTGGAGGAGGGGATATTAGGAGAGATGGTGCGGTGTAGTGGTTGGCCGAGAGCTAGGGATGTAGGCTTGGGGGTGGCTGGCGGGTTGGTGCTAGGAGGAGGCCTGTGGCTTTGGAAGCATGGTCTTGGCCGTATGGTGGAAGGGAGGGGAAGGGAAAAAGAAGAAAAGAACAAGGTTGAAAAAGCCACGAACCCGGACACTTCCAAGGTTGGTGGGTGATCAGTTTCTCCTCTCCTAGGGATTTTTCTTCAATGTTCTCAAGCTCTCAAAGAACACAAAGTTGTAGAAATTTTCATTATAATTCTTCATTAACTTCAAAATAAACATAAGGGAGCTATATGTAGACTCATACAATAAAAGGGAAAATAAAAGATGTGGTAGTGTGGAGGGGATAGCCGATTAGGAGAGATGGTGGGGTGTAGTGGTTGGCCGAGAGCTAGGGATGTAGGCTTAGGGGTGGCCGGCGGGTTGGTGCTTAGAGGAGGCCGGCGGCTTTGGAAGCAAGGCCTTGGCCGTATGGTGGAAGGGAGGGGAAGGGAAAAAGAAGAAAAGAACAAGGTTGAAAGAGCCACGAACCCGGACGCTTCTAAGGTTGGTGGGTGATCCGTTTCCCCTCTCCTAGGGATTTTTCTTCAATGTTCTCAAGCTCTTAAAGAACACAAAGTTGCAGAAATTTTCATTATAATTCTTCATTAACTTCAAAATAAACATAAGGGAGCTATATGTAGACTCATACAATAAAAGGGAAAATAAAAGATGTGGTAGTGTGGAGGAGGGGATAGCCGATTAGGAGAGATGGTGGGGTGTAGTGGTTGGCCGAGAGCTAGGGATGTAGGCTTAGGGGTGGCCGGCGGGTTGGTGCTTGGAGGAGGCCAGCGGCTTTGGAAGCAAGGCCTTGGCCGTATGGTGGAAGGGAGGGAAAGGGAAAAAGAAGAAAAGAACAAGGTTGAAAGAGCCACGAACCCGGACGCTTCCAAGGTTGGTGGGTGATCCGTTTCCCCTCTCCTAGGGATTTTTCTTCAATGTTCTCAAGCTCTCAAAGAACACAAAGTTGCAGAAATTTTCATTATAATTCTTCATTAACTTCAAAATAAACATAAGGGAGCTATATGTAGACTCATGCAATAAAAGGGAAAATAAAAGACGACATAGCCCCTAGGGCTTACACATGACAAAACCCTTAAGTAAGGGCGAAACGGGAAATGCTAATAAAACAAATACATAAAGCAAAAATAAATACATATAAAGACTCAGAAATAGATCGGCGCGATCGTGGCCGTAGATCGGCGGCCACGTCTCTGATATACTTTTCATGATTTGATGTCCCTATTATGGCCTGTAGGAAAGGACAACAAGGGTTAAGGCTACGATTTAGGTGCAAATTCAGGGTTAGTTAACAACTTCAGGGTGGACTTAAGGTTCTTGGCAACGTGAAAAGGCTAATTGAGTTTGTTCAAGGGTTTAAGTGGCTAGAGGGGGGAGGCTGATAGGTGTTTCTTGAGTTTCTTTGATGCATTCTTTATTTTTGTAATGTTATTTGAACAATGGTTTTTATTTTGTTTTTAGTTATTTTTCATTTTTTGTTAGCTATCCAATGATGGAAGGCATCCTATGAGCATTGTAGGTTGTACTTTGGGCTTGGTAGACCTTGGTTTGCTAGCTTGGGTCCTTTGGTGGCTGCTGATTTTCGGTTGGGAGCTGATATTGGAGTTCTATTTTTGTGAGCTGAAGTTTAGCTCATTAATTCTAAAAGGTATGAAGTATTGGTGAAGCTCATTAATTCTAAAAGGTATGGTGGAATGTGGCTTTTCTTTTCCCCTTGCTGCCTTCTCGTTTTTCCCCTGCTGCCTCCTCGGTTTCTCCTCTTAACCCTTCGGTTTTGGTGGTTTTTGCTATTTCCCCATAAGTCCTGTTGGGCTTCTTGTGCCTGCTGCCTTGGTTGCTGGTTTGCCTCTTCGGCTCCTTCCCACCTGGCTGGTTCCGTGGAATTCTGGGCTGTTTCTGTGGCCTTATTGGCTGGATTGCTGTGTTTTTTTTTGTTGTTTCCTGTACCCTTTTATGGCTGTTGTTTGGTGACCTTTGGTCTTTCATTTCCCTAAATCTAATTGGTTTAGATGGAGGTGCTATGGCTATTTGGTTTCCTTATGGTTTGCCTATAAATATATCATGTTTTTGGAAGGAAAAGGTTGTTGAAAATTGCTTGGCATAGCCACCTAAACCTGAGGGTTTCTTCTCTTGGTAAAGCTTGAGAGCTTTGTCCACTTTCTTCTCCTCTTTTCTATAGCTTGCGAGCTATATTCTTCTCGGGCTTCTTACCTCTTCTTCTCTCCACAAGTTACATTCCACCTGCACCTTTTTTCTTGAGCGATTGGTGTTATCGGTTGGCTGATTTGGAAGCATTTGCTGGAGGAGTTGGTTGGACGGTTGGACCTTCTTGCTGTGGTGGACCATTTGGTTTGCTAGCCCTAAGCGCATACTTTACTTTACCTACTTTTCGATACATGCGAGGAAACCGTTCCTACGGTTGTTCTGAGGATAACGACTTTTTATTTTTCTTTTTGTTTCATTTGGTTTCAAATCTCCTTTGTCTTTTGGAAGTGTGAATGATTGCTACTATTTGAAGTTAATTTAAGTAAGTGTTGCCTATTGTTCTCTTTATATGGCTTTCTCTCTAGTTTGCTTGCATCAGTTTTGGTATCAGAGCAAGTTCTTATCCTCGGTTTGTCGTTTCTTTTTCGTTGGTTTTTATCCGTGGTAAGTGGCTTCTTATCCGATTTTGGTGAGTCTTTCTTTATCATATTTCTATGGCTAATAATCCGGGGGATTGGCAAAATCTTTTGCAACAGTTAAATAACTTGCAACAATAAGTAAACACTTTGGCTGAGGCAGTGGCAAATCTAAATGTTAACAATGCTAATGTCCAAACTTCTGAAAGTGAAGAAGAGGGGCCTAGAAACAATAATAGGCAACAAAGAAATTGGGATCATGTGATCAAAATTGATGTTCCTAATTTTGAGGGAAAGTTACGACCGGATCACTTTTTAGAATGGGTAGAAAAAATGGATCAGTTTTTTGAATGGAAAGAAATACCTGACAATAGAAAAGTTCGTTTTGCAAGTTTAAAACTTTCTGGTCATGCTTTAACATGGTGGAAAAATTGTCAAAATAATAGACTTAGGAGAGGTAAAGAAAAAATCCAAGTTTGGGAAAGAATGAAAGAAAAAATGAAAGGGAAATTTTTGCCAACTGATCATGCTAGAACTATATTTCAGGAATTTAATAATTTGAGACAAGGTAACCAATCTGTTGAGGAATACACTGAAACATTTTATAAACTTCAATCTAGAAACGATTTGAATGAATCTGAAGAGAAGACTGTGTCAAGATACATTAATGGTTTAAAATGGTCTATTCAGGATCAACTTAACTTGCATCACATTATTAAAACTGACGAGGCATATCGAATGGCAATAAAGGTGGAAAAGCAACATCAAAGAGAAAGGGGTCATAAAAAAATTGTGGAAACATATAAAAGGAGAACAACTGGAGGGATAAAAACTCAAACTTCTGGAAACACATCTGGTGTTAAAATTAAAACTTTTGAAACTCATAATGCTAACAAAGGAAAGGGAATCATGGGAGCTAAACCAACTAAACAACCTAAGTTAAGTGGACCTTGTTATAAATGTGGGCTCTATGGTCATCTTTCTGCCACTTGTAGAAAGAATAATCCACCTAGGAGCAATTTCATTGAAAATGATGAAAACTTGGAAGAGGAACAAGAAAATAATTCTGGTTCTCAAAATGAAGAGGAAGTAGAGAAAATAGATGTTGAAGGAGATGAGGGAGAGGAACTTTTGGTCATAAGGCAAGTTTTAACAACAAAAATTAACAAAGGGGATAGATGGTTAAAGAGAAATATTTTTAAAACAACTTGTACGGTGGAGGGAAAAATCTGTACACTCATGATTGACAGTGGAAGTTCTGGGAATTTTGTTTCACAAAAATTGGTTGATAAACTGAAAATAAAGTCAAAACCTCTTGCCAAAACTTACAAAATTTCTTGGTTTAAAGAGGGGGGTGAGGTTCCTATCACTAAGCAATGTGTTGTGAATCTATCAATTGGTGGATCTTTTAAAGATCAAGTTATTTGTGATGTAGTACCACTTGAAGTTTGTCACATTTTGTTGGGACGACCTTGGCAATACGACCACAAAACTATTCACAATGGGGAAACAAATACATACACTTTGGTTCAAAATAACAAAGAGTACACTCTCCACCCTCAAAAACTTGTGCCTGATTCACCTTCAAAAAGTAAACTGGTTGCCAAAATTGATACTCCTGAGCTGCTTTTGAATGCTAATGATTTGAAATGTTCTGAAGTTGCTTACTTAGTTATGGGAAAGGAAAATGATTCTACTTTTCAAATTCCTAAAGAAATGAAGGCTTTACTCGATGATTTTTCTAACATAACTCCTAATGAGTTACCTATTGGTTTGCCTCCTATGAGAAATATACAACATCATATTGATTTGATTCCTGGAGCTATTTTACCTAATCTTTCTCATTATAGAATGAATCCTTCTGAACATGACGAGCTTTTTAAACAAGTGACTGATTTACTTAAGAAGGGTTTGATTCAAGAAAGTTTAAGTCCTTGTGCTGTGCCTGCTTTGTTAACGCCAAAAAAAGATGGAACGTGGCGTATGTGTGTGGATAGCCGTGCAATAAATAAAATCACTATTAAGTATACATTTTCGATTCCTAGACTGGATGACATGCTTGATATGCTCAGTGGTGCTAAAATCTTTTCTAAAATTGACTTGAGAAGTGGGTATCACCAAATAAGAATAAGACCGGGAGATGAATGGAAAACTGCTTTCAAAACAAAAGAGGGTTTATATGAATGGCTTGTGATGCCTTTTGGTCTTTCAAATGCGCCGAGTACTTTTATGCGAACTATGAATCATGTTTACGATCTTTTATTGGAAAATTTGTGGTGGTGTACTTTGACGACATTTTGATTTATAGTTTTCATATTTCTGATCATTTGAATCATGTGAAACAAGTTTTACAAACTTTGCGAGAACAAAGGCTTTTCGTTATTTAAAAAAGTGTTCTTTCATGACTTCTAGTTTGATATTTTTGGGCTTTATTATTTCTGCTGAGGGAATTAAAGTGGATCCAATCAAAATTGAGGCAATTCAAAGTTGGCCTACTCCAAAAAATATAACTGAAGTGAGAGGATTTCATGGGTTAGTGTCTTTCTATAGAAGATTCATTAAAAACTTCAGTTCTGTGATTGCTCCTATTACTGATTGTTTAAAAAAGGGGATTTTTTTGTGGACTCCTCAAGCTGAAAAAACTTTTGAAATCATAAAAGCTAAAATGAGTCAAGCACCCATTTTGAGTTTACCAAATTTTGAGAAAACTTTTGAAGTTGATTGCGATGCTTCTAATGTTGGTATTGGTGATGTTTTGAGTCAGGAAGGGAAACCTATTGCCTATTTTAGTGAAAAACTGAATGACGCTCATGCTAAATATTCTGTTTATGATTTGGAATTCTATGCCATTGTTCAGGCTTTGAAATTTTAGCGATGTTGTTTGATCCAAAGAGAATTTATTCTTAACACTGATCATGAAGCACTTCGTTTTCTGGGTTCTCAAAAAAATTTGAATAAGAGACATGCCAAGTGGGTTTCTTTTTTACAAGAGTATACTTTTCATATCAAACATAAAACTGGTGTTTTGAATAAGGTGGCTAATGCTTTAAGTCGAAGATCTCATTTGTTGGTAACTGTTTACCCAACTATTACTTCGTTTGATTTTCTGAAAGATACTTATGCTACTGATTCTGATTTTAAGAGTATTTGGGATTCTTGTCTTACTTCTGGATCTGATCCTTCTGCGCAGTTTGTTATTCATAAAGGATTTTTGTTTAAAGGTTCTCGACTTTGCATATCTAAAAACTCTTTAAGAGAGCAACTTGTGAAAGAACTTCATAGTGGGGGTTTGGGTGGTCATTTTGGACAGGGAAAAACTATTGCTTTAGTGGAAGAAAAATATTTTTGGCCTCACATGAGAAAGCAAATTACTAAGCTAGTGAAACAATGTAAGGTATGTCAGGCTTTTAAGAGAACTTCACAAAATGCTGGTTTGTATACTCCTTTGCCTATTCCTAACAAACCTTGGGAAGATATTTCTATGGATTTCATTTTGGGTTTGCCTGTTACTATTCGAAAATTTGATTCTGTTTTCGTGGTGGTGGATCGTTTTAGCAAAATGGCACATTTTATCTCTTGCAAAAAAACTTCTGATGCTTCTTACATTGCTGATTTGTTTTTTAAAGAGATTGTTCGTCTTCACGGTGTTCCTCGTACTTTTACTTCTGATCGAGATACTAGATTTTTAAGTCATTTTTGGAGAACTCTTTGGGCAAAACTTGGAACTACTCTTCAATTCAGTAGTGCATATCATCCTCAGACTGACGGACAAACTGAGGTTGTCAATCGAAGCTTGGGAAATTTATTAAGGTGTCTTGCTGGGGAAAAACCATCCCAATGGGATTTAGTCTTGCCCCAAGCTGAGTTTGCTTATAATAATTCTGTTAATCGTACAACTGGTAAAACTCCTTTTGAGATTCTTTATGGCCAACCTATTCCTCATATTTTAGATAGAAACTGCTTGCCTTTACCAAACAAAACCAGTGCTGAAACTTTTGAAACTTTTGATCACATAAAGACTGTCCAACGGCAAGTCCTTGAAAAACTCCAAAAGGCTAATGCTAAATACAAATCTGTTGCTGATAAACATCGAAGAGAGGTTACTTTCAATGTGGATGACTTAGTGATGGCTTACTTTCATCCCCAACGATTTCCTGTTGGTACCTTTAGAAAGTTAAGCAGGAAAAAATTCGGACCATTTCACATACTTCGAAAATTAGGCACAAATGTCTATTTGTTGGATCTTCCTATTTCTGTTGGCACTTCTCCTATATTTAATGTTTCTGACCTTTCTTTATATGAAGGAGATTCTGATGATTCAGTGGAAATTGAAACTTTGTCATTCTCTTCTCCTATGGCAAAAGCTGAAGATCAAATTGAAGATATTATTGATGTTAGAGTTTCTAAAACAAGGCAAGGTGAACATAAGAGGTTCTTGGCAAAATGGAAGAACCATCCTCTGACCGATTGCACTTGGATGAATGAAAAAGAGCTAAAACAAAGACATCCTGAACTTTTTCAAAAAGTTACTGAAGCTTTCTCATCCGGAGATGAGACTTTCCCACCAGGGGGGAATTGATGCATTCTTTATTTTTGTAATGTTATTTGAACAATGGTTTTTATTTTGTTTTTAGTTATTTTTCATTTTTTGTTAGCTATCCAATGATGGAAGGCATCCTATGAGCATGGTAGCTTGTGCTTTGGGCTAGGTAGACCTTGGTTTGCTAGCTTGGGTCCTTTGGTGGCTGCTGATTTTCGGTTGGGACCTGATATTGGAGTTCTATTTTTATGAGCTGAAGTTTAGCTCATTAATTCTAAAAGGTATGAAGTATTGGTGAAGCTCATTAATTCTAAAAGGTATGATGGAATGTGGCTTTTCTTTTCCCCTTGCTGCCTTCTCGTTTTTCCCCTGCTGCCTCCTCGGTTTCTCCTCTTAACCCTTCGGTTTTGGTGGTTTTTGCTGTTTCCCCATAAGTCCTGTTGGGCTTCTTGTGCCTGCTGCCTTGGTTGCTGGTTTGCCTCTTCGGCTCCTTCCCACCTGGCTGGTTCCGTGGAATTCTGGGCTGTTTCCGTGGCCTTTTTGGCTAGATTGCTGTGGTTTTTTTTTTTGTTGTTTCTTGTACCCTTTATGGCTGCTGTTTGGTGACCTTTGGTCTTTCATTTCCCTAAATCTAATTGGTTTAGATGGAGGTGCTATGGTTGTTTGGTTTCCTTATGGTTTGCCTATAAATATATCATGTTTTTGGAAGGAAAAGGTTGTTGAAAATTGCTTGGCATAGCCACCTAAACCTGAGGGTTTCTTCTCTTGGAAAAGCTTGAGAGCTTTGTCCACTTTCTTCTCCTCTTTTCTATAGCTTGCGAGCTATATTCTTCTCGGGCTTCTTACCTCTTCTTCTCTCCACAAGTTACATTCCACCTGTACCTTTCTTCTTGAGCGATTGGTGTTATCGGTTGGCTGATTTGGAAGCATTTGCTGGAGGAGTTGGTTGGACGGTTGGACCTTCTTGCTGTGGTGGACCATTTGGTTTGCTAGCCCTAAGCGCATACTTTACTTTACCTACTTTTCGATACATGCGAGGAAACCGTTCCTATGGTTGTTCTGAGGATAGCGACTTTTTATTTTTCTTTTTGTTTCGTTTGGTTTCAAATCTCCTTTGTCTTTTGGAAGTGTGGATGATTGCTACTATTTGAAGTTAATTTAAGTAAGTGTTGCCTATTGTTCTCTTTATCTGACTTTCTCTCTAGTTTGCTTGCATCATTCTTCTACTCTTTTAGATTGAGAAAGAAGACCAAGAAGTAGTTTTAGGATGAAAGAGAGAGGGGCTGAAATTTGTAGAATTAGGGTTTGGATTTAGGAGTGAGACATACATCAAGAATTTTCTCACTAAGAGAAATTCGGCAAAGGAAGGCCACCTGGCTATCCACTTCAAGAAGAAAACAACAAAATTTAATTTCTAATGCAATAATAATTCATTGGACTACACTGTCCATAATTTATAACATGGAACTCAAAGAGATCCATTGAAAGAAAGAATTTAAATTTAATGCCCTTAAAAATATTTTGAAGACTAAAAAGATGCCAGATGCGTGGAGAATGAGTGTATTGATTCCTATTTATAAGAATAAAGGTGATGCACAAGATTGTGCGAATTATAGAGGAATTAAGTTAATTTGTCACACTTTAAAACTATGGGAGCGAGTTATGGAGCGTAGGCTGCGGCGTGATACTAATATTTCTCAAAATCAATTTGGATTCATGCCTGGTAGGTCTACTATGGAAGCCATACATTTATTGAGAGGTTTGATGGATAAATATAGGGAGAATAAGGAGGATCTACATATGATATTTATTGATTTAGAGAAAGCATATGATAAAGTTCCAAGAGAAGTGCTATGGAGAGTTCTTGAAAAGAAAGGAGTTAATAATGCTTATATTCAAATCATTAAAGATATGTATGAAGGAGCTATTACTTGTGTTCAAACACAAGGTGGTTTGACCAAGTATTTCCCTATTTCGGTTGGATTACATCAAGGATCAGCTTTAAGCCCATATCTTTTCGCGTTAGTCATGGATGTTCTCACTAGACATTTATAAGAGGATGTACCCTGGTGTATGCTTTTTACTGATGATATTCTTCTTGTTGACAAGACTAGAGAGGGAGTTGAAGGTAAACTTGAAGTCTGGAGATCAACCTTAGAGTCTAAAGGTTTTTGCTTGAGTAGATCTAAAACTGAATATATGGAGTGTAATTTTAGCAGTAATAGACCTAGTGAGGGGATTGTGACTCTGGGCGATCGAGTCATTAATAAGAGTACACGTTTTAGATATCTTGGATCTATTGTTCAGAGTGATGGTGAAATAGATGGGGATGTTATTACTAGAATTCAAGTTGGATGGTTGAAGTAGAGGAATGCATCAGGCTTGTTGTGTGATAGAAAAGTCCCCCTCAAACTTAAGGGAAAATTCTATAAGATGGTGGTGATACCTGCAATGCTTTATGGTGCAGAATGTTGGCCATTAAAAGAGAAGCACAATACTAAGTTATGTGTTGCGGAGATGAGGATGCTCAGGTGGATGAGTGGATTTACTCTTAGAGACAGGATACGAAATGAGCATATACGTGAAAAGGTTGGAGTAGCTCCAGTGGAGAATAAGATTAGAGAGTCGCCTTAATTGGTTTTGTCACATAAAACGGCAGCCTTCCGATGACCCAGTTAGGAAAGTAGAGGTATTAGATTTGACTTATGTTAAGAAAGGTAGAGGTAGACCTAAAAAGACTTGGTTAGAAAATATTAGAAATGATATTTCTTTATTAGATTTAAATGAGAATTTGACTTTGAATCGGACACAATGGAGAGAAAGGATTCATGTTGCCGACCCCACGTAGTGGGACAAAGGCTTGATGTTGTTGTTGTTGCCCTTAAAAATAGCAAAGCAATACAACTTAAAACTGAAGGGGATTATCCATGCTTGCTTGGATTGAAGAATGGATTGTGAAACAAAGCCTTGAATTGGGTAGTCCTTCACCCGCAACATCATGGTTGCTGTAGAGTGATTTTCTCTCATTTGGATAATTCCCTTTGTGGATTTTAACACCCACACCTTTAGCATCATCCTTCAAGATATTAAAATCCTCCTTCATATTTGGTTGGATAATCTATCCTAGGACATTAAGACCTCGGTGAACCCTCGAGCATTCATTTTTATGCTCAACCACTTGACTCATTGTCGCTCAAATCCATCTAGGGAAATAACATTTTCTTTATTTCATTCTCAATAGTCATTCTTCCACAAAAATCAATAGCTTCAAGGTGATATAAAGAAACATTGGTTCTTTATAGATCCTGAGCAACCTAAACACAACAAAAAAAAATACAATTGTTGTTTCCCTTAGGTCAATTCCTTTATCCTAACCTTTATGGCTGATGTAGAATTATTTCCTCTCTTTCGTGTAATCCCGCTGTGACACATACCTCTGACATCATCCCTCAAGATATTATAAGCTCCCTATGCTCTTTTTGGACAATCCTAACTCAAACAATAAGACATTGGCGTACCCTCGAGCATCCTTCTTATATTCAATAAAGTTAACCTATTGTCACTTAGACCCTTCAAGGAAAGAAGATATCATTTTCCATGTCACCTGTTGACAGATTTTCATGCTAAACCATCTAACCTCTTGTGTGCTCATGTGCTTGACAAATCCCATTCATTTAAGAGGACTAACCAGCAGCCTCTCTAAGTGGATTTACATCATTGAGATGACACGCATTATGGCAACAATACAATAAAATCTAAAAAGGTAATGTCTGCTATATCAAATTAAGCGAGAAGAAATGCTTACTTTAATTCCCAATAACGTTGCATAAAGAAGGAAGTTACAACTCTCATCAAAAATAGCATTTGCTTGAGGAGCACTCTCTGTTTTCTCTATTTCTCTCTCAACAGCCATTCTTCGACCAAAGTCAATTGCTTCAAGGCGATATAAAGGAACATCACTTCTCTGTAGATCCTGAGCAACCTAAACATAACAAAACAAAAAAAAAACTTTTGACAGTCATTGTTTACATGAATGAAGATAACTGCAGAAAAGTTTTGTACCTCCAGAGATTCATCATACATCCGCCACATTTTACCACTTCTAAACCTATACAACCGGATCCTTCTGTCAGGAGATGTTATAGCAAACTGCTCCCCATCTGAGCTAACCTGATAAAAAGTAGGTTGTATCAATGAACAACAGCTGACTATGCAAATGGTCAAAGTTTTAGCTTTTAATCATGGCGTTCATCTAAGGAAGACACTTAGAAACATCTTCACGAAATCAAGGAGGAAAAAGGGAAACTAATCAGGATTATCAAAATTGTAACCAACTTGGGTTGGCTTTTTCAAAACTTTGTGAATCAACATGCATATGAGTTGCATCAAATACTAGCTTATAGTACACATTTTTTTTTAAACCATTTCAGCTGCACGTAGCCTATAAAATCATTTATAAATTATTTCCAACCTTCATTTTACAGGTTCTTCCACCACAATTATACCAATTTGAACCATCTCAATCCATTTTCTAATTGTCCTAGGACCTAAGTAGATGCCACTTCTCACTTCCACAAGCACACTAACCACTGAAGAAAAGAACTTTTAAAAGCATAATAGAAAGAATCAGTAAAAATCAAAGAACTTTGGAGACATTACCTCAATAGAAGAAACAGTTGTCTTGGACTTGGCAATGTCAAAAAGATTTGTATCTGTTTTCAACCTGAAATTTACCCTGCATTCATCAACGTGAATACGATAATCAGGGGCTGTGGCAATTCAACAACAGTTTTTTGTCATAGGTTTTTCAAATTCTATATCTAAACGGACTCTAATTTTTAATAAAAGAAACAAGATTTTACAGAAATTTCAAATGAACTGCATGCAATTATTTCTCCAAATGTGTAAATGGAATTATCACATATGTACTAAAACTAACAAGAAAATAACGGCTTCACAGTTAAAAACTGCCAAGATAACAACAAATAAAAAACTTGAGAAGTGAAGTGAAAGTCAAGGCAAATATACAATAACAAAAGCAGCATATTTTCTATAAATTTGACACCATGCATCCACCATAGCATATAATAAATCAATAAGATTTCCGATCTTGGAGCTTATTGTAAATGAAACAATGCACATACCTATCTTCTGGAAATTGCAATGTTGTAGGGTTCCAGTACTCAAGAACTCCTCTGGCATCCGCAGAAATTACAGTATCATACATGTGATTATATTTCATAACTTTCAGAGGGCCCATATGAATCTGAAGGGGGAAAGGTTAGCTACCAGCTGAATAGTAGTCCAATAATAATTCTGAAAGGGATTATTTAAACACAAACCTCTCTGGAAATTATTGGTTCATTGGAACCAGCATGTGCATCATACACATGAACAAAATTGGAATGACGTTCACTAATTGCAAGCTTAGCTTTCACAGCTCCTTGTTTGTAGACCCATTCAACGGCACCAGGAACAAATGGCAATCGCAACATAACCATCATGTCATAGTTGACAACATCATAAATTTTCACGGACTGATCAGAAGAGATTGTGCAGCAAAATAAGCCATCAACACTGACCTGCATTACTGAACCACATTACAATTGACAGCTGCTTATATCATGGGGAAGTTAGGTCACCATTCATCTAATACGGATAGAACATGCCAGGAAGATATCCAGCTTAAACAGTAACAAAAAAAAGACACTGCAGATAGACATATCACGCCACAATAATTAGAAGAATACCATCATTGAAGGCAAGAAAAAACATAGTATTATGAAATTTTAATATCATATTTATTACTAGCTTTTAAAAGGACAATGCAGACATCATACTTGGGATGTGAATGCCATCTGTTTTGCAAAGATCTTTTTTATCAGCGTTTAATCAGTATGTGGTAAGTAAACTCACATGTGCATGCATCTCACCAAATCACAAAGATTACTAAGTAGCTAAATCAAACAATACAATGCAAGGAAACAGCAGCGATATAATGCAATAAATACATGAGATGCTAGCCAGACAAAAGCGCTTTGAAATATGCTTTGAAGCACTGGTGTCAAATAATACAAAATAAGAAGACATATCTGAGATGTATTAAAATAGCATGAAGATCAAAAGTAAAAAAACTTCTTCTGCTTGATAAAAGACTTGAGAGTTTTAATTTAAATTAATAGTTATTAAAAGGTATGCATGATCATTAAATATCACTTTTTTGTCACATCAATCCCTAGGCACTGCAAGGCCATCACATAATAAAAAATATCAAGGAAAAATACACTGAAGTTTAATCCAGCATTCCGCCCAAGAATTATGCGCCTTAAATCATTCAAGTTCTTTCTTCATATATAAATTGCTAGATATTAGTGTGGCGAAGAAGTATCCATTTCTAGAATGCCCGTGCGACAAGTGCACATACGAACAAAATTTCTGATATAAAAAATGAAGCGCATATCATTATTATGAATGAATACAAGGTATCCAATCAGTTTTATATCACGGGGATCCCTGGGATAAATAAAGATCATTTAGTGTGCGAAGAAGTGAAGAAGGATGCAAAGGAATACAAATCTAAAATCAAACAAAGTTGGTGAGGAAACCAATACTGTAATACATACAGTAACACGGCTGATTCTTAGAGAACAATTTATTACAATAAAATAATATAAGGCGAATAAAAAAATTGAAGTGTTTGAGGACTTTTTTTTTTTTTTTGAAATTGTCATTACCTTATTCAAATCGCGCATAACTTGCAAAATAATAAATAACATAGAGCACCAAATTATATAAAAATTAGATACCAGAGAAGAGATTCATACAAGAGAAAAAAATGAAAATGCAAAGCAAAATGGATTAACAAAATTAGTTAGACAGGAAATAGTGCAGAAGGCCATAACAGTGATCGGTTGGAAAAAATCCGAAAGGGTTCAAATTTACATCATGATTTAATCGATGGCCAAGATTTGACTTAATCTGACTTAATGAAAATCCTAGATTTTAATTCGACAAAATTTCAAGCACCTTTTTAATAGTGGTATAGACTAAGTTATTTCCTCTAGAAGTTGCACACTAATTCATAAACTGTAGTCACCTTAACAAATAGGACCATATTTTGTCACAATAAGCAATTTATTTAAATCATTAATAGCCATGTTCAATGTAAACACAGTAAAGCTGAACAGACAAGTAACCAACCTCAAACAAAGACCAAAATTCTACTAGATATCAGGACTCGAAATATCGATTTTGCTGGTTTGGATGCACATATACGCATGGTTGTGGCTGTGTTAGGTTGCCAAAAAGGAGAGAACTTCTAGTTCTGGAGAGAAAGTAGTAAGTGAAAATAACGAAAAAAGGCATTGTGTAATGTAAGTGGGCGTGTAAACAATTCCACTGGTTCATGAGAAGTGACTTGCAACTAGTGTTTTCACATGAGAGTAAACTAAAGAGGGTGCAAAAAATGACCTTCACGTAAACATCATGAACATGTTAAAACCACATTTTAATGAAAAGCCGTTGCAGGAGTAAGGGAAAAAGTATATACACTACAAAACGGTAAGCACCAATCATGTAAATTGTACATACATACATACATACACACACACATATATATACATATATATATATATATATGGCACCAGGTTATCAAATAGAATAGACCAATTAGATAGGAAAATCTCCATCAATATCTAACCTGCAAGGCATTCATATTAGGAATTTTCACTGGCATTTAACCACAAATGCAAAAATTCTAGTGAAATAAGACATTTTAGCAACATCTTGAAAAAAGTAAGAGTTCCTATAGCCATAATATATGTGCGTGACATTAAACAAGGAAGATCTATTCTACATTATTAAAAGACGCACTATTTAAAATTGCGTAATAAGAGGCGTGCCTTGGCACAATTCCCACAAAAAACGTCTTGAGGCGCATGCAGCGAGCATCAAGTTTGTTTCGTGAGGTGTGCATGTCAATTTGGTTGAGGCGCACCTCATTCGTGTGAGGGGTACGCCTCAAATAACACATATTCTTTTAATCCTTAAACCTAAGTCGAAAGCATAGGTAGAGTTTTTATAACTACAACCGCTCGTACCCTATTGAGGGGAACCTTTGGCATTCCGTCGTTGTTGTTCGACTTTACCTGCTTTATGTTAGGTAAAGTTTTGAACGAATCGCTAAAGCTTCTTCGCCTTCTTCGAAGACGTTCCCTTCCTATTGGATCAGAAGTCAGGACAGTTTAACAACGCTCATCATGTTGGATTGAAAGTAACAACTGGAGTTTTTCTCGCTATGACAGGAGCCAGTTTTCTCCCATTTCACGTGCTTCGTCGCCACTCAACTTCACCTTTGATGTTGTTCGACTTCGCCTGCTTGATCAAGTAGCTAGCTTCTTCGCCTCCTTCAACTCGTCCATCGCTGTTGTTCAACTTCGACTGCTTCATGCGAGGTAGTAACTAAACAATATACTTAAAGATAAACTTTGTAAGCATTGTCATAATTAAAACAAAAAATACAAATTTGATGCACAACTATTTGATATCTATTGCAATAGAAAACTCTTTAGTGCCTCAATAATTGTTGAAGCTAGTTATTGCTCCATCAATTATATCTTTAACGAACAAATATATATTTGGCACGCACTATCTCTTCTTCTTAATTTGCATCAACTCAATTCACATAGTACCCAATCGTGTCTTTCCAAGCTTATTAAGCATTATATGAAAACCCTTTCATTGCCCTCTATAATTTCCCAATAATTGTCATAGCATAAAAATATAGCCCTGCATTGGGTACCCATACCCACACCCACCCATATACCCACCCATACCCAATGGGTATGGGTGGGTATGGGTACGCCCATGACCTCGCAGCGGGTATGGGTGGATACTCAACATCGGGGAAAAAAATAATTCACATTGCTAATCACCGTATGTCTTATATTACCGCAATCCTCACTACGCAGTGTGCATCACTGAATCGCGCTACGACCACGATAAATTCTGATATGCAACTTAAAAGTTTGCAATCAGAGCAAAGAGAAACAAGCATCAAGACCATCAGTCCATGGCAGACTATGTTCAAAAAGCATGGAAAGTGGATAGATATGGATGGGTACGATATCTCGAAAGTCACCATGGGTGAGGATGGTGGACAAAGCCCGTCCGCGCAGAGCATGGGTACCAAATGAGTACCCAACCAAGACCCCATGTAGGGCCTTGCATAAAAATGAATCAATAAAAAACACTAAATTAATCCATCAAATATTGATGCGAGTATCCTAATTGCCATAACAATATATGCTGTGAGTATCCTAATTGCCATAACAATATATGCAGAAATTTGATTTCCATAATAATAAATGCAACCTTCAAGGCGGCATGCTAGATGGCTCTGATACCAAATGACACCGTTAATGTGTGCACAAAACCAGGAAGATAAGAATAAACTCTGAATTTATTAATGGCTAATCCGAAATGGCACAATGATGGGTACAAAAAAAAAAAAAAGAAGAAGAAGAAGGCTAATAGACTAGAATTAGTCAAGACAAATCTTCTTAAAGGTTGAGGATTTTTGGAGATGGTTCTTGATGCAGATTTCTTGATCAGGAAGAAGGGGACAGAAGCCTTGCAACCAGGAAGAAGGGGACAGCAGCTGAGTGGCCTGTCTGGCTAAGAAACAGAAGCCTGCAAGAGGGGAATAGCAGTCTTTTGGATTGCTGGAAGAAGAACCGAGAACTACAAGAGGTTCTTGATGCAGAATTCTGGACTAAGCAGAAGAAAACAGCAGTTCTTGAATGGCTGGCAGCAGCCTTTTTGGTGTTTGGACAAAGAATAGCAGCAGCCAAGCTTCTTGTAAGGAGTTCAGCACGTTCTGGCCTGCTGAAATGGTGACTGATCAGCTGGAAGAAGGAGCTGCAGGCTGGAGGAGGAGGAGGTGCTGGAGCAATCGACACCCTGGAAGAGGGCTGTTGCTGGCTGCCAAGTGTTGGAAGGAGGAAGAGGAAGGCTGGACGCTGGCGGGCTGGGGCTGGATGCGGCTGATGGGCAGCTGGAAAGGGAGGAAAGGGGTTTCAGTCACCATCTGGAGGGATTCCAGGATACAGGACACTGGAGGATCTCTCTAACCAGATTTCTAACTCACCAAAATCTAAAATGATTTGGTTAGGGCTTCCTATTTATAAGCTGAAGGCTAGGAAAAGGGAATTGAAAATAAAGAAAAATAAATAAAAGAAAACTATTAATAAAAAAATAATGGGTTTGGCTTATTAAACCGGACCGACGCTCTGCATCATGTTGTTATGGGGAAAGCTTCTTTGCAACCAGATACGCCTACCAATTTCCATTTATTCTTTCAGCATGGCTCATATTCTACTAGACAAAAGTCACCCACTATCTTTCTAGGAAGAAATTTCTAATATGGCAACGCTATTTTTCTATTCTTTGGTAGGTAAATTTGTCATTGGTTGCCCATATTTGGAGATCACTCTTCCCGTGGTTAATGGAAAAAGGGTGAAATTTGAGGGTTTGCCCACTTATTGTTAATCTTGCAAAGTGTTTTGTCATGATTATGTTGATTACTTCGAGGCTATTCGGAATTGAAAAAAATTCTCTTCGAGCAGCCCTAATGTTGAGGATAGATCTTTTGATCACAGTATGAACACGCAAGATTTAAGTATGGTAAATACTAATGATCAAATTGGTCTCACCAACTGTGGAAGATGCTCCATTAGCCTTGGCCCCCACTCAAAAGGTTTTAATGGTCTAAACACTAATTTAGATTCCTCTTTTGAGTATGGGCCTTCCCTAGCTCTTATTGGTATGTTAGGTATCAGTATTCTGTTAGAACAGTCCATTGGACCGGTCCAGCCGGTCCCGTACCATACGGGACCGGCTCAACGTAACGGAGGCGGAAGGGAGGCGGAACTCTTCCGCCTCCTATACGAGCCACACAAACCGCAAGATCCAGAAAAGCTATTAGGAATGATTTTTGAGGGAGTTAGGAGGGAAATTTGAATGTAGGGACTGTTTAGAGATTTCCTTTTTGATTGTACGCATTAAATAGTTTGTTTTCCTAGGGTTAGGACATCTTGAATTTCGAGATCTCTGAGATTTTTCTTGGGCTCTAGCGGCGTCTAGAGATTTGGGAGAGATAGATCCTCCTCTCGATTGTATCTTGTTATTTCCTTCCGTTTGATTATTGCAATAAAAACTATTATTTTTCTGGTTTTAATTGGAGTTTTGAAGAGTTCTTTTGCTATTTTGTTCAAAATTGATAGGATTTACTTGAAATCTTCGAATGTTTCCTATCAAATTGGTATCAGAGCAGATTTTGAGACTGTTTTGGGGGATTTTTCTGAGAAAATCAGTGGCTGATTGTTAGCCGGGAGGGGGCTGTTTTGCTGATTTTTGGAATTGAAATTCAGATTTTTAGTCCAACAAAATCTGGGAATCGATGGCGGCCAAGAAAGTGGATGTGTTGGAAGAACGCCTCGAATGAGAGATCAAACAAATGAAATCTGAAATTTCAGATCTACAAATTCAAGTTTCAGATTTACAGAAAGTGTCAGCCATCCATCGAGAAGATGGATGGAAATTTTTCCAGCCTGGGGGAGATGTTGAAGAAAGTGCTCAAAGGCCAAACCAAAATATCGCCGTCGGAAGTAAGAGAAGGCGCCGACAACCAGGGAAGTGGAGAAAACCCTAAGCCAATCAGGCAAAGGGAAGATCAGGAGGTGGAGACTCGAAATGGAGAAGAGAGAATACCTCTCCTAGAGCCTATTCCTAGGGAGGAGCCGGGTAGAGCGTATGGGGAGAGGCGTGGGGAGGTAGGGCAAGAATGAAGATGTGCTGATTTGGAGAGGAGAGGGGCGAGATTGGAAAGGGAAAGGGGTAATTATAACCAAAGGAGGGTTGAATTTGAAAGGGGAGGGGTTTGTTATGATCCAATGGGTGCTGAATTTGAAAGGAGAACGTGGGAATTTGATAAAAAGCTTGGGTATGAACATAGAAGAGATGATTGGGACACTTGGGGGGAACCATCCCCTTGGGGAAGGGTAAATTATGAAGGGAACAGAGAGAATGAAGGCGATCTAAGGGTGAGGAAACTAAAGATGTCTATTTTTGAGGGAGAGGATGCACATGGGTAGATCTACAGGGTGGAAAGGTACTTTACTGTCAACAGGTTGACGGAGGAGGAGAAACTGACGGCAGCCGAGATGTGCTTGGAAGGGAAAGCTTTAGCATGGTACTAGTAGAGGGATATGAGGAGACTGATAAGAACCTGGAGAGAGTTTAAGGACTTCCTATTGGAACGATTCCAAACCAGCAGGGGAGGGGACTTCTATGAGCAGTTCTTCGTTTTGATGCAGGACGGGACAGTGGTGGAGTACCGTGAGCAATTTGAGTACCTTGCCAGTCGACTAGATCGACTTCCAGAGACTGTACTGGAGGGGAACTTTATGAAAGGATTGAAACCAAAGATCTGCGCAGCGGTTAGAGTGATGAGGCCTCGTGACTTGGGAGAGTCTATGGAGCTAGCTCAATTGGTGGAGGATCAGAGGCACCTAAAAAAACGAATGGAAGGCAGCAACTCAAGAGGTTCGTACAGGATGACCACCACCTTTTTGGCACCTAAGGAGCCAATATCGGATACTCTTAGGGAAACTTCGAAGGGGAAGACTGTAGGAGGAAGACCTGGGGACAACTTCAACAAGCTCACAGAAACGGAATTACAGGATAAAAGGGCGAAGGAGCTCTATTTCAAATGTGACGAGAAGTATACTCCGGGGCACAGGTGTAAGGACCGAACTCTTCAGGTTCTTACCATTTGTGATGATGAGGGAATGGAGGAAGGTGTTATCTTTCCACCTTGCTGACAAGGTGGATCTTAGGGAGGGTAGTATTGTTAGACCGGTCCAACCGTTCTTGGACCGCCGATCCATACGGGACCGGCTCAACGTAACGGAGGTGGAACTCTTCTGCCTCCTGTACGAGCCGCACAAGTCGCAGGACCCAAAAAAGCTATTTAAAAAGGATTTTTGAAGGAGTTAGGAGAGAAATTTGAATGTAGGGACTGTTTAGAGATTTCTTTTTTGATTGTATGCATTAAATAGTTTGTTTTCCTAGAGTTAGGGCATCTTGAATTTGGCTGAATTTTGAGATCTCTGAGATTTTTTTGGGTTCTAGCGGTGTCTAGAGATTTGGGAGAGATAGATCCCCCTCTCGAATAGAGTATCAATTGTATCTTATTATTTTCTTCCGTTAGTTTGATTATTACAATAAAAACTATTATTTTTCTTGTTTTCATTAGAGTTTGGAAGAGTTCTTTCACTATTTTGTTCAAAATTGATAGGATTTACTTGAAATCTTCAAGTGTTTCCTATCATATTCCCCATGTTCTTCCATCTCTGGCATCATCAAATATGATTGTCAGACATACTAATAATTCAAGGGCCGTAAGCAATCTATCAACTCATTGGGGGTCCTTCTATCATTCCTACTCTCCTCTTTGTGACATTAAAATTGTGTTCCCCAAGCTCTCCTGATGACTCAAGCATTCCTAACTTTGGAATGCTTTGGCTAGTGTATGAATGTGGGTATTCTTCTCTCCTCTTGAATAGATATTATTCTCATAGTATCAAGTTATCCTGATCGTATGTAGTACTTTGTAATTGTTCGTTCATGTATCATTGTCACTAACTAATAATGAACCAATGTGCAGGTGTCAGCACACATGCATGCGTGAAAAATAGGTCAAAAAATTTTAATTTCCCATAAGATAATTGTTTTGGATATGCTTAAACTCATATAAACCTTAATAATATTTATTTTTATGTAATTTAATGTTTTAAAAATCTAATGTTCCATGACAATGCTACTATCAAGAGGTGCCATTAATGCTATTTGCAGTTATCAAAAAAATAAATAAATAAATAAATAAATAAAGAATCTCAATGCATCACTTTAAATTGTATATATTACTAATTTTTTCTTTCAATACACAAACAAACCAACACATGTATGTCTAAACTAATTTCTTGCAACTTAATCACATTTAAATTATTTGATTTGAAAGACGCTTATTGATTCATATATAATTACGAAGTACTTAGAGGACTTTATATTTTTCATTATTTTTTGCCAAAATTTATAAAAAAAAACATATAATATATGATATCCCTAAGAAATTTTTAGAACTTCAAAACAGACAATAACATATAGGAAAATATTTGGGTTAGGACATCTTAGCTCAAATTTTAGTTAGAGCATGTTTCAAAATTAATGAATTTGCTTTGAGGTAAGTGCAATACACAAGTAATAATCAAAATTTGTTGTCCCCACATCTCAAAGCAAATCTAATAATTTTGAGACTCATCATATCCAAAAATTTGGTTATGATAACCTTACCCAATTATGTATATATGAAAAGTATATACTTCAAAAACTTTATAAACTCCATTTAATATTGTCAATTCGATAACTATTTTAGATACATTTAAGACTTAATAACATGTACTTTTAAGTGATTTTTTTTTTTTTCATATGACAATTTAGAAGATATGATGCAAAAAAAAAAAGAATGCTTAAATTAATTTGATCACTCTAATAAATTAAAAAGTATATTACTACATAGCTTGAAAAACTATATTTCAAAAAGCATGTCCCATGCTTTAACCTAAGTTCATTTACTACATGTGCATTCTTACTAGTTTTCACAAAAATGTGCTATGTTTGTGTTTACAATAAAGAGGGAAAATATTAGTTGGATAATGATGATGATACCTACCTCTTTTTTTCATAAAAGAAGCTATGATGCACCAACACTTTTCCTCAAAGAGGCATGCAGTTTCCGACACGACACACGTCCGACACACCTCTGACACGTGTCGGACATGCCAAAAACGTATCTGATTAAAAAATATTAAATACAAATTGGACACAAGTGTCGAACACGTGTGTCTTAAATATTTTAAAATTTTTTAAATATAATTTCTTATATTTAAAATTTTATTTATTTAAAATATAAAAACTAAATTTTTTATCTCCTCTCTACAATAATAAATCAATTGTCCGCACTCAATACCCCATTCATCGAATATTCCCAATTCATTTCTCTTTGATGGGTCGCGACTTTGGTTTCACAACAATGCCCGATATCATCTCAACATCGACATCTGACATCGTTACAACATCGACATTTCAAAATCATCTCAACATCAAAGTCTAATATTATCTTGACATTGATGCTCGATGCTAGTAATTTCTACACCCACAACTTGACTGCTCATCTTTTTCTGACTTCATCTTAACATCGACGACCAACACCCTCTCAACATCGATGACAGATGCCCTCTCGACATCAACGCCCGATACTTACTGCATAACATCAATACCCGACTCTCGACAGCATTGTCGTATCCTCTCTCGATGCCTGATACACGACATTGATGTCCGACTCTCGACATCGTAATATTAATCATTTTAAGCCCAAATTCTAGTTAAATGATTTATTATTTCTAATTTTTTTAATATAAAACTTATTCAAGTTTTATATACTATTTTTAAAATATAAAAATTATAATATTGTGTCCAACCCGTCTCCGTGTCCTATATTTTCAATAATTGACGTGTCCCATGTTCGTGTCATATCTGTGTCATTGTGTCTGTGTCTATGCATTATAGAGAAGAAGCTACTTGTCATCTTGTTTTTTATAAGAATGTTTAAAAGTATCAATATATATATATATATTTTTTTTTTTTTCCTTAGCTATTATAGTCTAGCTTTGTTAGGCAAATCACCGGAGTCCATCAAGGTACAATTTGCATGAGAAGCTAACTATAGAAAGCCCACGCATTCCTGGCTTTTGAAAAACCCTATCTTGCACGCTAGAGATTCTAAAGACCTGCACACATATGTTTGCTGTAAAAAAAATCAAGCAAGGTACTCCACCAAGCTGTGTCTAGCCTAACAAGGTTCAAAAATACCTTGGTAATGCTGCTTACGATCAAATTGGCATTCATGCATAGGTTTGAGAAATAATACCATGCGTGTTTCAATTTGGACCAATTCTTTTCATGCAGCTTTTGGTTAACAAAATCCAGGAATGCATGATTGGGTCTTAAAAGACCTAACATTCAAGTGTGGCATTGAAAAAATTGGCTTTAAACATGTGTTTGGAACCAGGCAAGCAAGTCTGAATTCAACCAACCTTACCACAAAATTCCCTTGATTTCATAAGAGTATTCCAACTTAAAAAACTACAAGATCACTACAGAATTTGCTTATAAAAAAGGAGAAAGGCAAATTTTCTCATGCTAAAAAGCAGGAGGTGGGATAACTCACAGCTAAGCCTTCAATTGGACCAAGATGAGATCTAAAATGTTTAGCAAATTCGATCCCAACAGGCTTTTTCTTCCAGAACTTGAGATGGCCTGTGAGGTGGAGAAAACAAGGGAAATCAACATGACTATATGCAGATATCTTTATGAACAATTTTCCAGAAAGTTGGAACAAGAACATTAGGCCAGCCACCTATAATTTCAAATTTTAAGAACTAAAAGCTATGTGTTATAAAGTTTCTATCAAGCAAACAAAAGTATAGGTGAAACTTTCCACAATTTATATACCTTGAGTAAAAATCATAAAATTTAAATAGCACCAAAACTAGGAGAGCGAAAATAAAGAATTGCTCTATGACACCACAAAAACATCAAAACAACGGAAACCAAGCAGCTAGTAGCAAGTAGTCCACTACCTCAACCTGTGCCTAGTAAAAAGTTAGTAGCTAAAGCACTTATTGATGGATGCTTGGAATTTACGAAAATAGGCCTGCTTCTGTAAAACATTCTAAAACAAAAACTGTTTTTAATTATTTTAATAAACACATGCAAATACAAAACACAAAAAATCTAGAATTCATTGGGCATAAAAGACATGAAAATATACTAGAATATTCTGCATACTTATTTTCACAAGTTTATTTCTCACGAGATTCCACTGCATCCTTTCCTCAACAACAGTGAGTCAGTTCGGAGAGGGGGAATATATTAGTTTATTCCCAATAGCTAAATGAGATGCAAGTGAGTTGATGACTCAAAAGAAATGACATGATATCATCATGCTACACCACAAAGCTAAGAACTTCATATTATATTAGTGGTAAGTAGGCATTCAAGGATACAACCAACTCTACTTGAACCCTTTTATACCAGCTTAAATGACATCAAGAAATTCAAAGAAAAAGCTCATCCACTTGCACATTGATTTTGTGGATTTGGATAAACAAAATACATCTTGCATGGAACATCATAAATTTTAATCACAAGAGATTCTTAACAAAGATATTATAGGTTAACACTGCATACTGCAAGTTAAATGCCGTATATGTGCATGTAAATTAAAATTTCCATGTTCCATGAAAAGTCAACCATAGCTGGAAGTTAAATACAATTTTTAACAACTTCAGTTTATGTAGACTGATGGTAAGTTAATCATCTTAGGTCTAGATGTTCTAGCTAACTAGACAAAGCCACTTCTGATTTACGCCACTATGGGGTTTATGTTTTCTGGCGCAAACCTTTTCTTATCCAGAGTTCCATGCAATCAAATAATGCAAGAACAAGCAAAATTTGAGGGCAAACAAGTCATTAAACACAAACATCTTAATACTATGAATGAAAGCAAAATAAAATAAAATAAAATCCAATTCCACTGATAAGATTTTTGGCCTTCTAATAAAGACTAACAATAAGAAGAAGAGATCATGATAGCCATTGATATTTTGTGAGTATATAAGAAACCAGAATGTAAAAAACCTGAAAGAAATTAATAGAACTTTCAACCAATCATAAGAAAAAGAGAATAAGATGAGGAAACCAATAACCTCTTCAGCAAATCATAAGAAAACAGAAAGGAGATAGAGAAAGAGAGGCACTGGAAAACTGGGTAACAATTAATCAGTAAGCAAGGCTCATACTTAGACAAGAACACCTCTACAAGAATGATACAAGTCTCACACACTTGGAGAAGGATTAGAATCCCAAAAGAAGAATAATAGTTTACAGATTCAAAACAATTTTTATTTAAGCCTTCGAACTATTTTTCCACATGCCTTAGAAACACAAATTCATACCTTATGCAATACTAAATAGTATCGATGCAGTCTGTAGAAAAAAGATATGGTCACTAGAATATAATCACCAAAGCAGAATCCGAAAAAATAATAACAAGAAAACTATTGTTGGAATGGTCACAGAAGCAACAAAACACTCAAGAATTACTGCAATGATAAGAACTATCCAACCAACAATAATACATGCAATTGGGAACAATCCTACAAGCTATAGCAATGCAAGAATAGCCACAACAATAGGCTGGATATAGAATAAGCTGCCAAAAATGGAAACGAAAAAAGGAGAAATTGTAGAATAGGCACAAAATGTCGAATCAATTATGCCCAACTTGAAAAATTCGACTCGTTGATATTCTAACAACAAATATGGACCAAGTTATAAGATTTCCTATCTATCCATGAATCATCACATGTAGACGTGTTCTTTCACTTAACAAGGCACCTGCCTCATCTTCTTCAATAGACATAATTGCCTCGAGAATAGCTTCAATAAGTAATTTAATATGGCAATCAAACAAATATGTAGTCGAAGTATTGGTTGATCTAATACCTCCTAAAATTTACAATAGCCTTTATTTAAATTAAGATGATCTAATACCTTACAGAGAGAATTTCGAGTTTTTTGCACTTTCACGCAATGTTTCTGTAAGTGAAGCTTTTCAAATACCTCAAGTTTTGCTGTTGCTCCTACACTACAGACTACCAATTCAGACATATCATAGGTGGAAAGGATCATCACCAATGAGATCACCACATATTTGACAAGTTAACATAATGATTTGAAATTTCACTAAATTTTGATAACAAAATGACGGCAAATAATAACAACGATAACACCCTACGTAAGAAAATTCTAAGACAAACAAATTGAGGTTGTTAGATTTTTTTAGGCAACTAAATGAAGTCAGGTTGACTAAAAAGTTTTTTAGGCGACAAAACAAGAAATCAAGATCACACCCATAAAATTATAATGAAAAAAAAGACTGCTTAGTAATTTTATTAAATGCAAAGTTACAATAACTCTATATAACATGATGCATAAATTTAAGCAAATACTTCCCAAAAGAATATGAAGTAGGGCGAGAGGTGAACCAACATGTAATGCAGAAGGATGAAACATGTGATATGGAAGTATCGAATATAACAATATAAAGTCAATAGATTCTTTACTCAAGCTATATTAGGCACACAACTATTACTGACTCACTAGTACATAGCAAGCACAATAAGAAAAACTTGATACTAGTTCTCTTAAAACCATTCAATAATCCTATCCCTAAGAGAATAAAAAAGAAGTTGAAAATCCTAGAGTATGATCTAACCTTGTATAGAGAACAACACAACTAGTGGCATAGCCAGGGATAACTGAAGTCAACTTCTACAAAAAATCCCTCGTCGTAGAGATCTCCTTCATTCCTTGGAAGATCTTCTACAAGGGGTTGAACCTAAACACTCAAGTAGCTCTTTTTGCGGGGTGTAACGCGAATAAGAAGAGAGTAAAAAACTCAAATAACAATTTCATTCAATCATTCAACAACCATTACATGAAAAATCATGAAGTATATATTGACATGAATAATAGAAGCCAAAACTATGGGTAATATAGAGAAAGGTCCAACCTTACATTGGGAGCGGAGTAAAGTAGTGGAGGTTTTGAAATGCCACATTGGTTTCCAAAGTTTCAAGAAGGTTTCAAGGCAAGCATACAATTGTAAGTCAATGTCAAGGCTTCACAATGACTTGAATTAAATACAAGGAGGAGAAAGGGGGCAGCCAAGTAGTACAGGATGATGACATAGAAGTCAAAAGTGAGGTGACAAGTTCAAATGTGTTGTCGAAACTCTTAGGTTATGACGTAGAGGTCAGCTTAAATGGTGACAAGTTCAACTGTGTTTACAATTTATTTCTTGTTCAAAATCAACAGATGCTTTACACAATGCATGTTTCCTTAAAAAGATATGTGAGCATTCATTTTCTAAAATCAATTTTTTTTTATCATGATCTTACATTTGTCGGATACTTTTGGAGATCTATTTGAAAATTAATTAACACAACAATTGATGAAAATAACTGGAGAGCATTGATTGAAATTTTCATTCCAACATTTATTAGTATTATACAATTCTAGGAGAACTTAAAATTTAAAAACATATAAAATCATGAAATAATAATATGGATAAATATAGTTCATAGATTGATGAGTAGCCGGAATAATTATAATAGTCCTCGAATTGATAAGTAGGCAACAGGGATTTTACGAATTAATGTGTAGCGAAAAAGAATGGCAGGTTGCAAAAATTATGCAAGCATTTCATACTTATATCATCTTTTACATTTTACTCCCCAACAAATGGACATATCGAAGTTGTCAATCAAAAGCTAGAAAACATGCTAAGATGTTTGGTTAGGTATAATTAGGAACATAAGATATAATGTCATCTAACAGAATAATTTGCATAATAGTTTTATGCATCAAACCACAAACATGTCCCCTTTCAAAGTTGTCTATGTTATGCAGCCTAGAAATCCGAAAGATTTGTGATAGGAATACTTGAGTTCGCGAGTAACCCTAACGGGAAATACTTGAGTTCGCAAGCAAACCTACAAAATTTAGTAAAACAACAAGAAATCACAAGAATATTTTTGGTGGAAAAGCAATCAAACGATAGATAGTCTTTATAAAAAAGCAAAGCGAAGCAAGAACGAAACAAAGATACAATTGATCCTCAATTCGAGAGGAGGATCATTCTCTCCCAATCTCTAGACAAGAAGTCTAGAGCCCACGACTCCCAAGAGAGCTCCAAGAGAACATAAATCAAGCATGCCCACCTTAACCCCTTCATGCCCTTTAAATAGCCCTCTTCACCTCCTTAAAAACTTCCTAATATAAGACATTATTTATTTAATTCAAAAGATATCAAATCAAATCTTTTTAATTAAATAAATCCACTTTCCTAATATAAGATATTATTTATTTAATTCAAAAGATATCAAATCAAATTTTTTTAATTAAATAAATCCACTTTTCTAATATAAACTAATTTCAAAAATTCCTCCTTATGCCTTAGCCCACCTCCTGTAGAACTGGACCGGCCCCTCCTAGGCCGATTTGGTTGATTCCGTAGCACTACTCCGCTTCAAAAGAACCACCTTGTCCTCAAGGTGAAAGCTGGGAAACTGATGTTTCATCCTCTCGTACGGCTCCCACGTGGCATCGTAATTCGGAAGATTTTTCCACTTGATCAGTACTTCTTTAGCTCCCCCCTCCTTCTGGCGAACCCCCAATAATTCTAAGGGTTCCAGCATCACCTCTACCTCCTCTGTGAGTGTCTCTGGTAACTCTGATCTAGTTGTATAATCCACAATTGCCCTCCTTAACTGGGACACATGAAAGACTAGGTGTATAGTTGTCGTTGATGGTAGCTTCAGGAGATATGCAACCGCTCCAATCTTTTCCAAGACTTCATAGGGCCCAAAGTATCTAGGGGAAAGCTTCTCATTCCTCCTGTTGACGACTGATTTTTGCCTATAGGGTCTGAGCTTCAAAAACACCCTTTCGCCTACCTCCAACTGAACGTCTCTTCTATGCCCATAAGCCTGTTTCTTCATGATTTGCTGAGCTATTAGCAGATGTCTTTTTAATTCTTCCAATACCCTATCCCTTTCTTGCAGGTACTCCTCCACTAAAGAGACTAGACTACTGCTACTCCCAAAGTGTACTAAGTGAGGCGGATCCCTTCCGTACAACACCTTGAACGGGGTCATCTAAGAAGCCGAATGATAGGAGGTATTGTATCAATACTCTGCCCATGATAACCATTTGGCCCATATTCTGGGTGTCTCTGACACAAAACATCTGAGGTAGATCTCCAAGCTCCTGTTGACCACTTCTGTTTAGCCATCCGTCTGTGGGTGGTAAGCGGTACTCCTCTTCAAAACTGTTCCCTGCATCCTGAATAGTTATTTCCAAAAATGGCTGAGGAACACCTTATCTCTGTAGGATACTATCGCCTCTGGTACCCCATGCAGTCTAACTATCTCCCTGATGAATGCTGATGCTACTGTCACTGTCGTGTAGGGATATCGTAGGAGAATGAAGTGAGCATACTTGCTCAATCTATCCACTACTACCAATATCACTGTGAAGCCTTCGGAACGGGGCAGTCCATCTATGAAGTCCATAGATACCTCCTCCCAGACTCGACCCGATAATGCCAATGGTTGTAGTAGTCCTCCTAGTGACATAGCTAAATACTTGTTCCTCTGACATGTCTCACATCTGGACACCAACTCCTCCACATCCTTACGCATTCCCTTCCAGTACAACTCTGAGGCTATCCTCCGGTAGGTCTTTTGTACCCCTAAGTGACCCCCCACTGCACTCTCATGGAACTCCTGCAACAAGTGTGGAATGTGGACTGATGTCCAAGGCATCACAAATCTTCCCTGGTATAGTAGCCTCTTGGGTGGCTACTCCCTTCCTTCAGTAAGTCGGCCCTGATCTTGCCCAACTCATCATCCCTGGCGCTTTCCTCCTGGATGGCCTCCCAATCTAACATCAATGGGATTGACACCGCCATCACCTGCAACTCCCCCATGCATCTGGACAAGGCATCAGCCGCCTTGTTTTCCACTCCTAGTCTATACTGGATTTCAAAGTCATACCCCAGCAGTTTAGACAGCCATCTCTGATGCTCCTCTGTCACCATCCGCTGCTCCAACAAGTATTTCCCGCTTCGCTGGTCTGTCCTAATAATGAAATGCCTACCCAGTAGGTAGGTCCGCCACTTCTAGATGGCCAACACAATGACCATCAGCTCCTGCTCATAGACTGATTTCAGCCTGGCCCTAGCTGTCAACACTTGGCTGAAGTATGCAATGGGTCGACGATTCTGCATTAGTACTGCCCCCAGTCCGTATCCTGAAGCATTTGTCTCTACTATAAAAGCCTGCGTGAAGTCTGGTAGAGCTAAGACCGGTACCGTAGTCATAGCCTTCTTTAGTCTTTCAAAAGCTGCTGTGGCCACCTCTCCCGATAAGAATCCATCTTTCTTCAGTTACTCTGTCAGCGGTCATGCTATAGTGTTGTATCTTTTACAAACCTCCTGTAGTACCCTGTCAATCCTAAGAATCCTCTCAATTGCTTCAGATTCTTTGGTGAGGGCTACCTCAACATGGCCTCGATTTTTGACTGGTCGGCTGCCACCCCTTCTTTAGAAACGATATGTCCCAAATATTCCACCCGGGGTTGGGCAAAACAACACTTTTTCAGATTGGCCCTCAACTGATGTTCCTGCCGAACTCCCAAGACCACCTTCAAGTGCTCCTGATGCTCCTCCTCAGTTCAACTGTATACTAGTATGTCATCAAAAAATACCAAAACAAACTTCTAGAGGTACTGCTTAAACGCCCTGTTCATCAATGACTGGAAGGTAGCAGGGGCGTTGGTAAGCCCAAACGGCATGACCAGAAACTCGTAGTACCCCTTGTGTGTCCTGAACGCTGTCTTGGAGATGTCGGCTTCCCTCATTCTGATTTGATGGTATCCCGACTTCAAGTCTAGCTTGGAGAAGATCACTGCCCCATACAGTTCATCTAAGAGCTCATCAATTACCGGAATGGGGAACTTATCCGGCACCGTCTCCTTGTTCAAAGCTCTATAGTCCACACAAAATCGCCAACTTCCATCCTTCTTCTTGACCAACAGGATTGGACTAGAGAAGGGACTCACACTCGGCCTGATGATTCTGGCCCCCATCATCTCTCGAATCAGTTTCTCAATCTCATCCTTCTGAAATTGAGGATATCTGTAGAGCCTGACGCTGATGGGTGACACACCTTCCCTCAAGGCGATGGCGTGCTCCTGCTCCCTTGGTGGTGGTAGTCCTTGAGGTGGCTGAAACACCTCCTGGAACTGTTGTATCAACGGCTGTATGGAGAGGGGTATGTTTCCTTCCTCCTCCAATCTAGTTTTCTCCAAACTGTGTAGCTCTACCAAATATCCTCCACCCACTACCTATATATTCCTTAGCATGGCTTTAAGAGAAATCATGGATTTAGATAGCCCTGCATCTCCCCTTATCACCACCTTTCTCCCATCCACCATCAGCTCCATAGTGAGTGCTCCCCAATTAACCTTGGTGTCTCCCAAGGTCTGCAGCCACTTCATCCCTAGGATAACATCTATACTCCCTAACTCATGTGGAAGAAAATCTTCTCTTACCTGAATCCCCTGATAGTCAGTAGCACTCCTCTACATATCCCCTGGACTTTCTCCACTTTCCCCATACCCATCATCACCCCATAATAACCGGTATCTACCAACTTCACTCCCAATTGGTCGATGACCTGGGTGAAAATTAAATTGTGGGTAGCCCCACTATCAATCAACACCACCACCTCCCTATCTTCCATCTCTCCCTTTATCTTCATGGTATGATTCGTAGTGAATCCTACCACGGAGTTCAGGGAAACCTCAGCCAGATCCAGATATAGTTTCTCCTCCATCTCCTCCCCTAATCCTTCCTCGCCTCCCTCCTCAGTTTCCTCGTCATCACAGACGGTGAGAACCTGAAGAGTTCGGTCCTTACACCTATGTCCTAGCGTATACTTTTCATCGCATCTGAAACACAACCCCTTGGCCCTCTTTTCCTGCATCTCCTTCTCTGTCAACCTCTTGAAGTTCCCCCCACCTCCTCCTCCTAATGTCTTCTCCTTGTTGGTCTCACGAAACCCTCCTTCTGTCAGCCCCTTGGGTGCTAAATGAGTAGTTGTCATCCGGTACGTGCCTCCCGAATTGCTGCTCCTGGTTCCCCTTTCTAAGTTTTTCTGATTTTCCACCAGTTGTGCCAGCTTCATGGCCTCTCCTAAGTCCCGTGGCATCATGACTTTCACCGCTGCTCTGATGTCTGCCTTGAGGCCCTTCATGAAATTTCCCTCCAAAGCAGACTCCGATAGTCGATCCACCTGACTGGCCAGGTGCTCGAACCGCTCCCGATAGTCTGCCATTGATCCGTCCTGTACCAGTGCGAAAAACTGTTCATAGAAGTCTCCTCCCCCATCGATTTGGAAACGTTCTAATAAACAGTCATTGAACGCTCTCCAACTCCGTATAGGCCTCCTCTGGTCCCTCCATTGATACCATGACAATGCTTTCCCTTCCAAACATAGGCCTGCGGCTGCCAGTTTCTCTTCATCCGTCAACCCATTGACGGAGAAATACCTCTCCACCTTGTAGATCCACCCGTAGGCATCCTCCCCTTCAAATATTAGCATCTTCAACTTCCTCATATTCGGATCTCCCCCATTCCCTCGTATCCCGCTATAGATTTCCTTTTCCCAAGTGTTTTGTTCCCCCCATGTCTCCCGGCCTTCCCTTACATCTTCATCTTCAAACCCTTCTTCACTTTCTCCCCTCTTTTCTCCAAATTCAGCAACCTTCCTTCCATAATACCCCTCTTTTCTCTCCCAACCAGCCCCCTTTCCCCATATTCCCTACGTCTCTCTCCATACCTTTCCCCTCTTTCCTCCATGATTTCTCCCTCGCTTTCCCTCCTACGAACATCAGAATTCGTAGTTCTCCCCACTGGCCCCTTTGCCTCCGATGTCGCCATTTGAATTTGATTTTCGAAGATCTTCTTCATCATTAGATGAAGATCGAAAACTTTGTCTTCCATCGACGACACCTTGCCTTCCACGGATGAGAGTCGATCTTCCATTGTGGCTTTGATTTGGCACATTTCTCCTTCAAATCTTTCTTCCAATGCGTCAACTTTCTTGGTCGCCATACAAAATTCTAGATATTAGATAAAAAATTCAGCAAAATTTCTTTTTCCGATCCAAAAATCGCCGTTGAACTTTGGTAAAATTCAGCCCACAGGGGTCCCAGAACAATGCTCTGATATCAATTTGAAAATAATTGGAGAGCATTGATTGAAAATTTCATTCCAACATTTATTAGTATTATACAATTCTAGGAGAAATTAAAATTTAAAAACGTATAAAATCATGAAATAATAATATGGATAAATATAGTTCATAGATTGATGAGTAGCCCGAATAATTATAATAGTCCTTGAATTGATAAGTAGGCAACAGGGATTTTACGAACTAATGTGTAGCGAAAAAGAATGGCAGGTTGCAAAAATTATGCAAGCATTTCATACTTATATCATCTTTTACATTTTACTCCCCAACAAATGAACATATTGAAGTTGTCAACATTGTTTAAAATTGCGCAATGTGAGGCTCGCATTAGCGCAATTCCAGCAAAAAACGCCTCAAAGCTTACGCCTCGAGCTTCTTTTATGAGGCTTACGCCTTATCTTAGATGAGGCACGCCTCGCCTCACTAGCTTGAGGCGTACGCCTCACTCTGTTAAAGAATTTTTTATTTAAAACTCACCTAAATCCAATACAAAAGTCCCAAAAAAATCATGACTTCTTGCACCCCCAAGCCGCAACAACCTCCTCTCAATTGCCTCAACCTGCAGCACACCGCCTTCACCGTAGCCCCCGCCATTGTAGTCCCCGTAGGGGCCGCATGCCACCACCATCTCCTCTTAAAATTTTGGAGTATTATATTTTTGTTGATGACAAACATTTATGACAGATGAAGATGACTGAAATAAATGAAGAAGAAGCATATTGAGAGGTATTGGACCCTACAGGATGAGGCAAGGAAGAGGCCAATTTGTTATGATAGTGACTCAAATAAAAATCCCCTCAGTAATGATAGTATAAATGATGTTTGAATTGTTGTCAATTACTTTAACTTTCTTTAGTAATTAAACGTAGATGAGTAGGCAACTGAGAAAGAAAAAAATAGAGTTGAACTTAATATTATATGTTATTTTTATACAATTCATATATTTTATATTATTTTATTCTTGTAATATTTAGATTTCAATTATTTCACATCATTTATCATTTAACACTTTACATCTTATACAATTTTTTGTTTCATATGTATGTAAATTTATTACTTCATAGTTCAATAGAAAGTTAATGTCATCCTTTAACATACTATTTGGATATTATATAAAAATTACTTTTAATTTTTATTTTAACTTTACGCAATTTTTAGATTTTGAGGCTTATGCCTCAAAAAGCCTTGAGGCTTACGCCTCGCCTCACGAACGAAAAACGCCTCAATACCCGATTGCGCAATTTTAAACTTTGGTTGTCAATCAAAAGCTAGAAAACATGCTAAGATGTTTGGTTAGGTATAATTAGGAACATAAGATATAATGTCATCTAACAGAATAATTTGTATAATAGTTTTATGCATCAAACCACAAACATGTCCCCTTTCAAAGTTGTCTATGTTATGCAGCCTAGAAATCCGATAGATTTGTAATAGGAAATACTTGAGTTCGCAAGTAACCCTAACGGGAAATACTTGAGTTCGCAAGCAAACCTACAAAATTTGGTAAAACAACGAGAAATCACAAGAATATTTTTGGTGGAAAAGCAATCAAACGATAGATAGTCTTTATAAAAAAGCAAAGCAAAGCAAGAACGAAACAAAGATACAATTGATCCTCAATTCGAGAGGAGAATCATTCTCTCCCAATCTCTAGATAAGAAGTCTAGAGCCCACGACTCCCAAGAGAACTCCAAGAGAACATAAATCAAGCATGCCCACCTTAACCCCTTCATGCCCTTTAAATAGCCCTCTTCACCTTCTTAAAAACTTCCTAATATAAGACATTATTTATTTAATTCAAAAGATATCAAATCAAATCTTTTTAATTAAATAAATCCACTTTCCTAATATAAGATATTATTTATTTAATTCAAAAGATATCAAATCAAATCTTTTTAATTAAATAAATCCACTTTCCTAATATAAACTAATTTCAAAAATTCCTCCGTATGCCTTAGCCCGCCTCCTGTAGAACTGGACCGGCCCCTCCTGGGCCGGTTTGGTTGGTTCCGTAACAATTTGATTGCATTAACAAAGCATACTTCAAATTCATTTTGATGCATTGTTTGAACATGTGCAGAATCTTAACACAAACATAAAACTGAGAATTGCTACATAAACTAAAAAATATTAAATAGCAGTTTATTCAAATAAAAAAGCATGAATTTAATAAAGGAGATTTTGTGCTTATACGTATTAGGTCAAAATGCTTTCCACCAAACATCTTCAGAAAGTTACATGCATGCTCTTTTGATCCTTACTAGATCTTTAAGAAATTGAATTAAAATGCATGTTTAATAGAGTTGCCTCCTGAAATTCCTTTTAGTTGTGATTTTAACATAAAAGAGTTAATACATTGTTGAGTTATTTTTAGCTTTTTGTACTTTCAAATAGTGTTTTTGAAGGAAGAGCTTATACTACTTTAAGTTTTATTGTTGCTCCTATATTATTGCATACACTTATGAAATCTCAAAGAAAATGGAACCAATCATCATCAACTAGATCACCACAAGTTTGATAGGTCCATATAGGTTCTTGGTTTTTTGGAAGAATCTTCCTCCATAAGATGATTCTTGATTGGACCATGACTCATTAACACAATTGGTATCACATCTACTAGATAACTACCTTAGACCAAACTCACTAGTGGTGAGTTGTTTACAAACCCGAAAGACTTGATGCAACACCGGTTTCTTAATCCAAGCTCGGTCAAATACTATGCTTTAAATTCTATTGCATCTAGAGTTAGAAATACAATTGAATTTATTTAGCAATTTTCAACATTTTATATGATGCCTATACATTTAAATTAGGTCTTATCTTATAGTAGGATAATTATGTAAATTTGTTTTTATGTTGGACTTTCATGTAACAATTCATTATCATTTTCTACGAAATGGGGATTGAAATGAATTATATCTCCCTTCATTCTTACCCTCTTTATATTCTCAAGGAAAAATCTCTCTCTCTCCAAGTTTATTTTATCTCTTTATTATCCTATTGAAATTCCCTTCTAGCCAAATAACTTACATCCCTCTGTCCTCTTTCACAAGCCCATGCACAAATTTCTAGGTAATCCAACTACCCACTCCCACTTACATGCATCCGAAAGTCGTTTCCATCCTCTCTCCAATCTGGATTTCAAAGGAAAGCAAGTTATCTCTATTATCCAAAAGAAGATTGAAGAAACAGGAATATTTACTTGCATGCATGATGGAGATACAGGACATAGCATATGTTCTTATGTTGATCTTCATCCCCTTCTCTACCTAGCTTCAAAGTCAAAAGCATAAGCCATAATCCTAACCCCATTAGCAAACCTGCAGCACTTCATCAAGAAACTTGATTAAGGTTTCTTGAATCACAGCGTCCACTACCTCTGCAATCTACTACAATCCCATTGGAAATAAAAATCTCTTGATTTCCATTGCTACATCAACAGTCTTCAACCAATATTTCAATTAATATCTAAAACTTCTAAAGAGGGTTATTTTATCAATCATAAATTGAGTTAAGATCCATGGATTTTGAGGATTTTCGTTAAAGATTAATCAAAATTGTATATAATCATATCAAAGGAAACAGTGAAATATTAGTATAACAATAAGCGACTGCCAAAAGGACTCTGAAAGCTCAAAATTGATAATAGGAATACTACAAAGAGAATATGAGAGTAACACACCATCATAGCTTCCTGTTATAAGAAAGTCTGCCGCTGACACTGCAACATGTGTAACCACATCACGGTGCATGTAACTCTTTTCATACCTGTAAAAAGCTTCATCATTAGTCATTCATATTGATGAACTTCTTAAATTCAAATTTATCCAACTTACAGAAATGATATACTCCATAAATGGGAAGAATTGCAATTTAGGGGTTGTTCAGTTGCAATATTTAGCCAAGATGTATGCTAAACCTTTCCGATGACCCACAAAAATCCTAATGCCTTCCTAAAACACGTTTTAGGCTAAATCCTATATTTAGTGTTTAGTATATCACGTGGAAGTAGTATTTTTAAGTGATTTGCATTACTGCTCCTCATTTTGCATCTTCTTCTCCTTCATTAAAATCCTCTATCTTGATAATATCTACCAAATAGTTTGTTAGGATCTAATCAGATTTAACTTCTATCAGGCAAAACAATTTTTAGTATTTAAAGCCTCTATAATTTATAAGATTTACTAAATCCTACTTGAATTAAATCCTATTTGCAGCCAAACAGCCCCTTAATGATTAAAATGCTAACGTAGGTATAGTTACGGGTCATCTTCTAAACTGCTTTAAAGGGTTTCAGCCTTGAACAGAAAATAAGCTTAGTAAATAAAACAATAGATCTCCGTCTCAATGATTAATTCAAAAAACAGAAAATTCTTGCAAAAGCCAAGCGCCAACAAATGCGCATAAACCCTAGCATTCAATGATATGAAAAGAGAAAAGTGTAGAAGTGCCATAAAAAGTTTTCGATGTCTTACATATGGGCAGAGGGGAGAGTATCGAGAAATGCTTGCTCGAATTTGAGAGGGCGCTTAGGGCGGACACGGGGAGCTGGGCCGGGGCCTACGATGGGTTCATCTTCAGCTTCATCCGCTGGAGGATCAAGCCTCCCATTTGAAGCTTCTTCCATGGTACTACAGTTGAAGAAAGAGTTAGGACAAGGAAGAAGCAGAACTAGCGGAAGAAACTGCTGATGTGCGGGTCTGCCGATAGAAATTGATACGTTTGCAGAAACTACTCAAAGAAGGATAAAACATCACTCTATAAGGGTTTGTCCGAAGTATGTCTATATTCCGGATTGTGAAAGACAGGTTGAATTTGAGTTGAACTAATGATATAATAAATTTATATAAATAAAATAATTATATGATAATCATATAAAAATATAAATTTATGAATAAAAATAAGAAAAAATATAAATAAATAATAATTTCTATAATTTTAAATTTAAACACATTCAATTTTTAAATTTTATTTATATTTAATAAATATTTTAATTCATATATAAATTTATAAATTCAATATAAATTATTATTAATTTATATTATATATTTATATATAATTTATATCTATATGTTATATATCAAATTTATATCATAAATTTACATATATAAATACTTTATGTTAAATAATTTATCATTAATAAATACATAAAAATTATTTTAATAGTGTAAGTATAAATAAATAAATTATTATTATTAACTAAAAAATAAATATTATTTATATTATAAAGAATTAATTAAAAGACCTATTTAAAAATTTAAACTATATATGTTGTGAGCTTCATAAAATCAATTCATCAATTTAGTCTCACATCATTTGAAAACTTTCTCTTACTATTGTTTATATAGCGTTTTGAATTTGCATGTATTAAGAACACACATAGAGTGGTGAGTTATTCGAAGATGCTTCATTGATGTTTTAAGATAAATAATTATTATAAGAATTTCATGTTATTTAAAATTAAATATTTTAAATTTAAATTAATTTGTTAGATTGCAAATATTATTTAATATTTAATCCTTAATGTAATAAATTACTTTATTTAATTATTTAATTAATTAGGCAATTGAACCGGCCGGTTCAAAGGAACCAAAGCAGATTCGCTAGTTGAACCAACGGTTTGATGCGGAAGCAATTTTCAGGATGGATTGAATCACCCTTATGACCGGTTCACGGTTGAACTGGTCAGACAGATCAGTCCGGTCCAATTTTTAAAACCTTTCTACACTATATATAATATTAATATAACTTTTTATCTAGATTCCACTATCGTAAATTATAGGAGAATTTACATATATAACATTAAATATTTCAAAGTACATAACTAATACATAAATTTTATTCTTTACTCAGATAACACTTAAATTTTTAAATTTTAATAAAAATACAATTTTTTCATCAAATTTTCTTATGTCATTATAATTTTGTCGTAAGTTTACGCCCCTCACATGCTATTGATCTTGTCGCCACTTCACACACTTCTAATCTCGTCGTAAGCCACCTCTTTAATTCCCGAACCCTTCTCGACAAAGTGGCGATGGCATTGATGATATGACCAAAATTACAATATTTATAATTTATACAAATATAAAAATAATTCATAAATATATTGATATTGCTCACTATAATTAAAAAAATCCAAAGTATTGTATTTTAGTCACAATTTTATTGATATAGCTCAACTAAAATATAAAAAAAATCTATTAAAAATGATAAATAATCTCAAGTTATTTTAGCATAATTTAATGTCACAAGTTTTTCCTTTGATTCTATTTTTTTACATCTAACAAACAATTAATATGATTTATATATCTTGTTTCGCTAAAACCTAACTCCTCTTGCCATCTTATCTTCTCCTCCTCCAACTAATACAGCTAATGCAATCCTTCAACTTATCTCAAAATGGTAAGACAAATCGTGATATTTTTTTGGTGAGTAGACTGGCTGGATGTACTAATTAAAGGGCTAACACTCATTCTCCATCACCAATTCCCTCATGAATTCCCTCTTCTCCTGTCCATGTAATTCTCTGACAATCTCATCTTCACCTTGGCACGCTATTAATTTATCTTTGCCTTTTTCAAAGAGGCACCTTATCAAGTTCCTCGCCTCTTTTTGACCATATGTATTTCTTACAACTAAACTTTCTCATATCATAGAAGCCAAAACACGTTGAAGTTTCTCTCTATAAGTCAAGTCGACTCATATCTCAATCTCATCCTCAGGGAACATGTGCTCCATATTACCAACCCACTTCCTTAGCAAAGATAAATGGAAGACATCATGCATATATGTCATGTGATTTGATAGTAGTAACTTGTGATCATATTTCACAACTTTCTAATAACCTAGAAGGTCAAATAACTCTCGAACTTAGCTTTTCTTCTCTATCAAATCCACTTACACCCTAGATAGGGTAAACTTTCAAAAAATAAAAAGTCTCCCACCTAAAACTCAAGTGACTAATGCTTTGGATTTTAATACTATTTCTATACATCAAGTGAAACGCTCAATCTATCATTAATCAATTTGATATTCTTAATAAAATCATCCATTAACTCAAGGTCTATTAATCTCCTCTCACCCACCTCTATTTGAGACAAGGGGGCCCTACACCTATTACCGTATAATGTCTCATATAGTGCCATACTAATACTCAACTAAAACATTTCGTTGTGGGTAAACTCAATCAAAGGGATATAATCTTTCCAACTATGTTCAAAATTAATCATAAAAAGTTTCACCAAATCCTCATGTATCTATTGGTAAAAATTTGAACTTAAATTCTACCTAGTCCTGAGACTCTCTCAGATATCTCTCTATAATTTAGAAGTAAATATGTCACTATGATTAGGAACGATAACCTTTAGTACCTCTTGTAGTCCTATAATCTCGCGCATATATTGCTATGGCAACCTCTCAATTGGATCTATCTATCTAACAATGAGCTCTCACAAAATATCTCTATGATTCTCATCATAACCTCTTTTTTTGTCAATGTATTTTCTCTATATTAAGATCAATCAAATCATTCATTAAATGAGGTTAATCTAATATATTATGAGTTAATTCACTTAGGATAATTTATGACATTTAATCTCTCTCTTATTTATACTTGATACGTTTCCATAAAATTAATTGATCAACATGAATCTCAAAATAATTTGGGAATTATAAACTGAAAAAATAAATTTAGGATCATCTAAACTTTAATTTTAGCAAGCTACAATCAAACTGAATGAATTGCCTAGATAAAACCATCGACATTACAAGTGATATGATCTGACTCCAACTAAGCTTAGATCAAGCACTTCTAAACATTAATAGAAGGACCAAATATTCTCTAATTATAATGTTCTTATAATCAAATCAAGCAACTCGATGAGACAAATCTAAGAGCCCAAGATCATTCAATTCGGACATCATCAAGGCATTTAAATATTTGATAAAAAAAATCTATGATTAAAGTGATTAATATAGACTGTATGATGGAGCATTTTAGATTCTAACCAAATTTGCAAAAATGCCCCTCTAAAAAGTACTATAAATAGGGTTCTATTATCTACATGAACGTAACTTGAAAAGTTAAGAGAGCTAAAGAGCTATATTGCATTTTCCAATAATCACCATTGATGGCCCCCTTCAACAATTGCCTCCACCATCTTTAGACTTCTGCCATTTGGCTAATGTCATTTGATAATTAACATATAACTCTATCATTTGGTTTTAACTATCCACTTGTGAACACCTAATTTTTATAATCTATACAACAAGAATCAAATAATTATACTCAAGTGTGTACAATTTCATCCCCTTCAATTGTGAGGAAGGTATGATTCATGTATCTTCATTTATTTGATGGATTATTGCAATTGGACTAGGCCCATGATTTTTCTCCTTGGGTTTTTCACATAGAAAATTATGGTCTCCTATAATTTTTTTCTGTGCATTATGTTTTTATGGCCTTTCATCCTACATTCATTCCCTTCTTCAGTATTATCACTTTTAAGTTTATTTATTACATAAATTTCTTTTAGACAATAAAGAAAACAACAAAGTAAATGAAAGGCACTCCATACTAGATAGTTTTTGAAGTAATCCTTCAAATAGGGCATACATTGTAAGGCTATAGAATTCTTATGCATGCTCTTTTTCTTTCACTTGATCAAGACATTATAATTTTCATGTTTTTTATTGTTAATTATATGCACCTCTTTTATCTTAAACTTTTTGTACTATTTGTTGTTTTTGCTTATCAAGTAATTGCATGTGATTTAAGAATGAACTTATCATGCATATTTACACAACAAATATGTATATACATCTCAGTGTTTATCAACATTTTTATATGCTAGGCAATTACATGTGTTACATTGAAATCTTGTTTTTTTATAAAACTAACATTTAACTACCTCTATTTACAATTATCTAACTCGCCACAAAATTAAAATCCATATTTTCTATATTCATTAAATTCTCAACAAGTTGGTCATATCACAAGCAAACATAATCGCTTGTTATTTTGTTTTTTTAATAGAATGTTAGATATGTAAATAAGAAAGAATTTTTTGATATGGTTTTCATTTTCTCAAAATTTAAATGATGCATCCATATGCATTGAGATATGTAAATGTATGAAAAGTAGACGTGAACAAATAGACGCATGCATATTTTTGCATAAGATGCATTCTTCTTGTTTGTAAGTACTAGAACTTACATGAAAATTTCTGGTATTAAAAAGCAGTAAGAAAGTTGTCCCAAATGAAGCTTATATCTATGATTTCAAATATAAAACTGGCAATTCTTTGTGTGGTGAGCAACCAACATTAACTTACATCTAATAATCAGTTGCATGTAGAAATAGTTCAAAAGGAAAAGTTATTGTTATGAATGCTCCCAAGAATTAAATTGGTATACTCTATTGCCAAACCATAATGCCTCTCAATAAATAATCATAGTAGCAAAGTATTATAAATGCTTTGCATGAAGGAAATAAGGCATATTAATTGTTAGTATGAAATAAAGATGCAATAACAATGGTTTAGTGAAGGATCCATGATGTGGGAGGCATTGGTTTCTAAAAACCAAAAATAAAAATAGTAAATAAAAGAAAGTCCATAATTCAATAATTCCTGGTAAGAGTTGCAATTGTTAGAGCATACACTCATGTACTGGCAGAACATGGTAACTATCCGGTCCTAACTACATCAGCCTGGCATTGTCTCCACTACCCTGGCACCGTAGCATGTCACTAACGGCACTCTACTCTCCTATATTCCATAGACTCTCTTGGTTATATATACAAACACCTTGTATTTCAATAGTGTGGTGGTTTTTATGAAAGGAATGATTTCTTGCATTTATCCTCTTTCTCCCATACTATCTTTCTAAACTAACCTTGTAGGTCAGTCTTCATGGAATCAGAGCCTTAGAAGCGGCTACACCTCTCCTTAATCAATGGCTGATCAGGATTCATCCTCGCCGCTCAGCCAGCCTCTTCCCTATCAGTAACCATGGTGGACTTCACTATTCCGCCGCCCCTCAAATTCCTCATGACAAATCCTAAACTCATAGTTCCCAATCAAATTACAAGGGACAACTACCCCGTCTGAAGGCTCCAGATCTTTCAGCTCTTCTTTGCAAACGGATTCGACGAATATCTCACTGGCTACAGTCCAAAACCCCCTCAATCCCTAACAGAAACCAACCCTACCGAATACCGACTTTGGAATCTTATAGACCATAACCTGGTATCCGCTCTTCTCTCCACCATCTCTCCTTCAGTACTTCCATACATTCTGAACCTCTCATCTGCCCATGATATCTAGCTCACGCTAGAACTTTGCCTCCAACCCTCAAATAGATCCCAGATGATTCAACTTAAAAATGAACTACATCATATTTAGATGATGAAGGATTTTACAATAATGCAATACCTAGCTCAGATCAAAGCATTGGTTGATAACTTAGCTGCTGCGAGATCACGTCTCGACTCTGAAGATATCATTCTTCACATCCTAAATGGCCTACTGCCATCCTACAACCCCTTCAAAATAGCCATCTGCACCAGCAAATAATCCATTAGCCTAGATGTAATTTACTCCCTTCTCTGCAATGAGGGGATCCATCAGCAGGCATAACTTCAAAGGGATATCAATCAGTTACTAGAACACACTACCCTATGCTCTACTCACATCCAGCTATCTCATCAACCGGCTACCCACCAAAGCTTGCGCCAATCAAATACCCTTCCAACTTCTATACAACCAACCTCCCACATATTCACATCTAAAAACCTTCGGCTTCCTCTGTTTTCTGTGGCTACAACCACTAGCACCAAACAAGCTCTATCCACGCTCTCAAGAGTGTCTTTTTCTTGGAAATTAAATATCCCACAAAGGTTATTGGTGCTTAAATCTCACCACTAATAACCTACATATATCATGTAATGTGGTCTTCTATAAGCGCATATATCATTACAAATCAGTCATGCCCTCTACCCCCTCTAATTCCCCGATCTCAATGGTTGAGACACCACACTCTCCCTATCTACTCCTTCCAACCTACACTTTATCTAAGTCCTCCTCAGATATTACTATACCATCTGCTCCTAAACCTCTGTCAACCGACACCCCAGTCACCCCCCAGACCTCCACCTTCAATCCCAATACCTCTCCCTTACCACACCAAGCCTGCCCTCCACCCCAACCTCAACCACCACCTACTACCTCCATTCATCCCATGCAAACAAGGCACAAAATTAGTGCTCAACATCCTAAAAGAATCTTTGACCTACTTACTATTCCTAAACCTGATCCTACCATATCCACATACACTCAAGCAGTTAAATTTAAACATTGGAGGGATGCCATGTCTGAGGAATTCTTAGCTCTTCAAAAGCAAGGCACGTGGTCACTGGTTCCACTGCCCCCACACATAAACATCCTCAGATGCAAATGGACTTTCAAGATCAAATATCATCCAGATGGCCAAGTAGAGCGGTATAAAGCCTGTCTAGTAGCCCAAAGATTCAATCAGGAATTTGGCATTAATTACAGTGAGACGTTCAGTCCGACAGCAAAGATGCCAATGATTCGTATTCTTCTTTTCCTTGCTCTGCACTGCAACTGGCCCACCTTACAATTCGACATCTCCAATGATTTTCTATATGGTGATGTCCATGATGAAATTTATATGCACCAACCTTCAGGTTTTGCAAATACCCAACATCTCAAGCATGTGTTCAAGCTTCATAAATCCATTTACGGTCTCAAACAAGCTCCAAGGGAGTGGTACAATAACTTCACTTCATTTTTGCTTGAATTTGGATTCATCTTCAGCAAGGTCGATCTCTCTCTCCTCATTTATCTCAAGGCTGACATTCAGATTCTTCTCCTCATCTATGTTGATGATCTGTTAATTATTGGCAATCACTCACCCACTATCCATCAGCTATTCTCCAAACTACAACACACCTTTTCCCTCAAGGAGTTGGGTACCATCTCCAACTTTCTTGGTATACATGTCAGTACAACTTCTCAAGGCACATTTATGCACCATACCAAATATGTGACCGAACTACTGCAAGCAGCGAGACTCCAAAGTTGAAGCCAGTACATACGCCAAAGTCCCTCAAATCGGCAAGATGCTCTGAAGCCACTCAACCATACAATGACCCTCACCAATACATACGTCTTGTTGGCTCCCTCAACTACCTTACGATCACTAGGCCGGATATAGCTTACGCGATGATCAACATTTATCAACACATTCACAATCCTACCATCGTCGACCTTCTTGCTCTAAAGCATCTTCTACACTAAATACAAGGAACCATATAGTTCAGGTTGCCTCTAATTACCACTTCACTACAATTGAGCACCTATTCGGACGTAGAATAGGTCGGGGACTCCACAGACCACAAATTTATCACTGGCTTCTGCACATTCTTAGGGAACACACTCATCTCATGGTGTGTAAAGAAACAAGTCACAGTCATCAAGTCTTCCACCGAGACTTAATATCGTGCTATCTCATCAGCAACATCAGATGCCATCTAGCTAAGGCACCTACTAGCAGACTTCCAAGCCCCTCAAACCAGTCCCACTCCCATTTGCTGTGACAACACATCGACCATGGCCCTTGCCCATAATCCTGTATTTCATGCAAGGACCAAGCATATTGAGATAAACTATCACTTTATTATAAGGCACCACATCGCTAAGGGCAAAGTCTCAATTCAACATATCATCTCTATAGACCAACCAGCATATATTCTAACCAAACCTCTACCTCCAAACAGATTCATAGATCTCCAGGACAAATTAAGCATTTGCTCAACGATAGCTCAATTTGAGGGGGCTGTTAAAGCGTACACTCATGTACTGGAAGAACAAGGTACCTATCCATCTTAACTACATCATCCTGGCATTATCTCCACTACCCTGGCACCGTAGCCTATCACTTATGGCACTCTGCTCTCCTATATTCCATAGACTCTCTCAGTTATATATATAAACACCTTGTATTGTAATAATGTGGTGGTTTTTTTGAAAGAAATGATTTTCGGCATTTATCCTCATTCTCCCATACTATCTTTCTGAACTAACCTTGTAGGTCAGTCTTCAACAATCTCTTGGTTATAAATTTAGAGAAACATAATAAAGTTATCTAATTTATTCAAGTTCATAGAAAGTGTTGAAAAGTTTATATAAATGTAGCCGTGCTGACATATTGTTTGATAGAAAGTGTTGAAAAGTTTCTATAAACATAGTGGTGACATATTGTTTGGTAACATTAATGGTTTATTGAACTTGTCATTTTTTTCTATTAAAGAAGATGACAATGACATAAATATTTGCTATTAGAATAGAAAGACATTTACTATCGTACTTTAGTGTTATATTACTTGGGTCTCCACATCACAACAAACAAACTGGTACATGAACTTGGAAAACATCTACGGCAATGTTTCTAAAAGCACCTATTAGTGTTTGTCTCATCAAAATTATATGACAAAGCAAGAACTTTGAGAATGAAAGTTGGAGTGCTCCTCTGTCACCTTTGTTAATTAAGCCTAGTTTATTCTTCTATGTTAAATTAAACATATTAGATAGCATTGTTATTGGAAAGTATCTTCTTTTGTATTCATTATGTAGTCATTATCTTTCTACATTGGAGCTATTATTATAACTTCATTACTTTCAGCAGGTTTCCAGAGCAAAAGTCAAGAACATCATTCTTTTTTTGGACAGCAAGTTGACATTAAGTTGATTGCATTCATTCCTCTTGTGTGAATTCAAATGAAAGCTTGTTGGAGTAATGAAGACTCAATTGAACCTCTTATTTCCCTTTGGTTGGCTGTAGCTATTCTGAGATTAAACAAAATAAATTGCTAAGAACTTGAAGATCAAACTAAGGATTTGGGGAAGAATCACTGACACCTCAAGCAACCACAGACGGTATGGTCATACAAGAGAAAATTCTGTAAAGGAAAACTAAGTCCAGTGACCTAAATCATTTAAGATTGCCAAATTATTAATATCTCCTAGCCTTTAATCAGGTTGGTGGACAATTAAGCCAGCCTATTTTGTTTTTGGGTAATTGTTGCTGAGAGGATAAGCAGAGTTTAATCGTGGATGGAAATTAAGACAAACTAAGCATTCAAACAAAGAACTTAGAGTACCTACCAGTGATTCATTTCCATTAGGGTGGAAATTCTACCAGGAATTTTAAATACTTCAAATTGCTAAATAGTAGGGATTAATTAGTACAATAAGGCTTTAAAAATCAGTGAGTATTATAAATGTTTCTTATATTTTATTTGTCATATATTGTTGCTTATTGTCATATGGGAATTGTATGATTTTTGTTGAACATATTCTTGTAAGGTTCTTTGCCTTACATTACTGTCGTTCGATGAGAATGATGATCAATTAATGTGACACAAAGTGAAATTAGTTCAACATGCCCCGATACTACATGAAATAATCTAAGTGACATCTGCTTACAAAATAGACCACCATCACATTAGAGTAACAAAATTACCAAAAAGGTGCCCTTCACACTTGACTCGCTCGAACAACGATGAAAATAGTGAACTACGAGTAGCTGCACAAAATTGCCAAGATCTCATAAGTTTGCAAAACGAATCGCACTATTACATCTGGAACATCAAAATTACCCAAAAAGAACCAGTGGATAGAGAAAATGAACCATCGTCCTTGTTTATTTATAGGGAAGTAGTGAGCTCCCATGAAACCCACTATAAAAATAATCATTTTTTAATATTCAAAAGTAGAATCCATAATATTTTCATACAACAACAACATCATCAAGCCTTTGTCCCACTACATGGGGCCGGCTACATGAATCCTTTTTCTCCATTGTCATGTTAAAAGTCAAATTCTCATTTAAGTCTAATAAAGAAAGATCATTTCTAATATTTTCTAACCAAGTCTTTTTAGGTCTACCTCTACCTTTCTTAACATAAGTCAAATCTAATACCTCTACTTTCCTAACAGGGTCATTGGAAGGCCGTCGTTTTATGTGACCAAACCATCTAGGGGGACTCTCTCTAATCTTATCTTCCATTGGAGCTACTCCAACCTTTTCACGTATATGCTAAATTCGTATCCTATCTCTAAGGGTAAAGCCACTCATCCACCTGCGCATCCTCATCTCTGCAACACTTAACTTAGTATTATGCTTCTCTTTTAATGGCCAACATTCGGCACCATAAAGCATTGTAGGTCTCACCACCATCTTATAGAATTTTTCCTTAAGTTTGAGGGGGACTGTTCTATCACACAACAAGCCCAATGTATTCCTCCACTTCGACCATCCAACTTGAATTCTGCTGATAATATCCCCACCTATTTCACCATCACTCTGAACAATAGATCCAAGATATCTAAAATGTGTGCTCTTATTAATGACTTGATCGCCCAAAGTTCCAATCCCCTCACTAGGTCTATTACTACTAAAGTTACACTCCATATATTTAGTTATAGATCTACTCAAGCGAAAACCTTTAGACTCTAAGGTTGACCTCCATAATTCAAGTTTACCTTCAACTCCCTTTCTAGTCTTATCAATAAGAAGAATATCATCAGCAAAAAACATACCCCAAGGTACATCCTCTTGAAAATGTCTAGTGAGAATATCCATGACTAAAGCAAAAAGATATGGGCTTAAGGTTGATCCTTGATGTAATCCAACTGAAATAGGAAAAATACTTGGTTAAACCACCTTGTGTTTGAACACAAGTAAGAGCTCATGCATACAATCTTTAATGATTGAATATAAGCGTTATCAACTCCTTTCTTTTCAAGAACTCTCCATAGCACTTCTCTTGGAACTTTATCATATGCTTTCACTAAGTCAATACATATCATATGTTGATCCTCCCTATTCTCTCTAAATTTCTCCATCAAACCTCTCAATAAATGTATGGCTTCCATAGTAGACCTACCTGGCATGAATCCAAATTGAATTTGAGAAACATTAGTATCACGCTGCAACCTATGCTCCATAACTCGCTCCAATAGTTTTAAAGTATGATACATTAACTTAATTCCTCTATAATTATCACAATATTATGCATCACCTTTATTTTTAAAAATAGGAATTAACACACTCATTCTCCACTCATCTGGCATTTTTTTAGTCTTCAAAATAGTATTAAAAAGTTTAGTAAGCCAAGAAATTCCTTCATCTCCTAAACAATTCCACACCTCTATTGGAATATCATCAGGTCCAACAGCTTTTCCACACTTCATTTTCTTCAAAGTCTCTCTAACTTTGGTTTTACTAATACGCTGATAAAAATAGAAATCTTTATTTTCATTTAGGGTGTTAAGGTCACTAAGGTCAATTGTATTTTCACCTTCTTCATTAAAAAGTTTAGCAAAATATCTCATCCACCTTTGTTGAATATCATTTTTTAAGAAAAGTACTTCTGATCTTCATCCTTAATACACTTCACTTGAACTAAATTCATACTACTCCAATCTCTTTGTTTGGCTAACTTATACATATATCTTTCTCCCCCCTTAGTATCTAATCTATTATATAAATCATTAAAAACTAAGATATTTGCATCGTATATTGCTTTCTTAGATTTCTTACGTTCCTCTTTATATCTTTCCCAATTATCAGAGTTTTTATATTTAAACTAATTTTTATAACAAATCTTCTTATTTTTTATCTTTTCTTGCATATTTGGATTCTACCACCAACTATTTTTACTGTTAGAAGCTTTTCCCTTTGATACTCCAAGCATAACTTTTGCAGTATTCTTAATATCACTAGCCACTTTTTCCCATATAACATTAGCATCCTCATGCACAGACAAAAATTTAAGATCTAAAATCTTACTCTCAAAACTATCCTTGTTAATATTCTTTAAATTCCCCCATCTAATCCTAGAATATTATTTTACTTTATTTTTTTATTTTTTGCCCTTTATCTTAAAGTCCAAAACTGATAATCGATGTTTTGTACATAAATTTTCACTTGGAATAACTTTATAATCTTTACAATCTAAACGATCTAAATTTCTTATAAGAAAATAATCAATCTAAGTTTTATAATATCCATTTTTATAGGTGATGAGATGCTCATCTCTTTTCTTAAATAAGATATTAACAATTAGGAAATCATAAGCTATGGAAAAATCTAATATGATCTTACCACCTTCATTTGTCACTCCAAATCCATGGCCACCGTGAATGCTTTTAAAATCATCTACCTCTCTACCAACATGTCTATTTAAATCTTCTCCAATAAAAACTCTTTCTTCAAGAAGTATGTTTTGTATTAAGTCTTCTAAGTCATTCCAAAATTTTAATTTTGAATTTATATCCAAACCTACTTGAGGAGCATAAGCACTTATAATATTAACAATCTTAGCATCCATAATAATCTTTAAAGCTATAATTCTATCTTCAATTATATTAATTTTTATAACATTATCCTTCAAACTGTTATCTATAATCACACATATAATATTTTTAGTACGACTCCTACCTGAATACCAAAGTTCAATCCTAAACTATCAATCTCCTTAGCCATCTCTCTAACCCATTTAGTTTTCTGAATGCACAGAATATTTATCTTCCTATGAATTATAATATCTATTAATTTCATTAAGTTTTTATAAGGGAACCTATATTCCAAGTTCCTATCCTAAATTTAGTTTCATGGACTAGCTTCTTTGCCCACATTCATCCTTGATGTGAGAACCCTTGCCTATTTAACACTACACCTGGGTACCGGTGCAGTGGCCCTTGCACACTTGTCATTATATTCAGGCTATACAGCACGTCGCTTCCAAGGGATGTCCTAGCATCAACACAATTTTTTAAAGGATTCATGTCAATATTATTCGATAAGTTTTACGCTGGCTGTCGACTACCTAATGTAACCCTCCACTTTTCTCATCTAGGACTTGGGACCTGACAACAGCAGTATTAATCCATAATATTTTCATGCAAGAATAAAATGTGATTGTTAAAAAAATTCAAAATTACAAAATATTAATGCAAAAATAAAAAATTTGGATAATTTTGATGCTTACGTGAGTTTTATGAGACGGCCTCTAACTTTGATATGATGCGTTAAAATTCATGCGAGAATTAAGAAGGCGTGTAAAGTAACAAAATATGGATTTTTTTTAGTCATATGCATGCATAACAAGGAAGCCAACAAACTTAGTTTATTAAAATACCTCAAGGAACATGCAAATGTGTCAAGCCATCAAATGTCAAACACATGGGTAATGTCAAACACATGCGTCATGCAAGTGTATTGAAAATAGTGCATGTGCATGACACGAGTGCATTAAAATTTGTGCAAGAAAATAATCCCTATTTTAAAAGAAAAATCTACACATGCTCTGACGAGCATAACAAATGTATAAATATGATGTTTGAGAATGTTGACCTCCTGAATAATAAATACATATTAAATTTATCTTTTCAAGAAACATGCAAATATGTTGAAATTTTACTACTAATTTTAGATTTTTAAATCTCTCTTAAAAATTAAAAAAATTTACAATCATGACAAATACGTGAACTTAATAAGTAAGAGTGTTGTGTAGACTATAAAATAATAAATCAACTTTAAATTCCTCATTCTTAGTATTAGACATCACCACATTCAAATATGTAAGTAGCATCAGACAATCACATAAATAATATGGAATTCCACACATGCAGCTGACTAGTTGGGCTTTTAGGGTCAACATGCACTTTCAATAGTTGATGATCACATTATTCATAATAATATTTTGAAGCTTTTATCATTGGATAACAACTTTATCAGAATCCGAACACATAAAAATTGCTCAAAACTTCGTATAATTATAAATACGTGGTAAAATTTTGAAGTTAGTATATTAAAATGTGTAGAATAGTGAGAAGAATAATATATCAAAAGTTTCGAGGTGAAATTTTCAAAGATATCTAGTTATCCCAACTTTTTTGCCATTAATTATTTTAATTATCGAACTTTCCCGAAAATCCATATTATTAAAATAAACAAAGGTAAATGTAACTTACTTTAATCCAGATAATTTCACCAACTGGCCTGACTATAAAAATGGCTTGAGGACCTCTAAAATGGACTTTCTATCTCTAAAATTCTCTCTCTTTCTCTCTGTTGCAAATCTGGTTTTGATGATGACAAACATGTTTCCAGTGTGTTTTGCTTGGCTAATCTGTTTCAGGCACAAAAGACCGCGAGCCACTCAAGCCAACTCAAGATCGGGTCCAAGTGTGTCAAATGTATGATTTTTCTTTTTATTGAGTCAATTGTAATGTAACTGATCCCCTAGCTAAGTAACCTTGCACACACACACTCAAGGGGAGAGATTGAGTGAGTTAGAGTTTCTGTTCAAAATTTGTTTAGATCGTCCTGGACGATATCCACATCGTCCTGGACGATCCAGTTAAAACAGAAACCCTAATTAGGGAGACTAAGTTAAGAAGGTCTGATTAAGCAGATCGTCCTGGACGATCTTTAGATCGTACGGGACGATATTCCCAAATCAGAAATTCTCATCCGCTAGATTAAGTTAGGCAAGTTTTATTTTAAGTACTTTGGTCTGATCATCCCGGACGATACGTGTATCGTCCTGGACGATTCACTACAATCATGCCTAACTTAGTCTGGTAATTAAGGAAAGCAATTAATGTTTAATTGATACGATCACATCGTCCTGGACGATCGCAGGATCGTCCCGGACGATCGTGATCGTATTGTGCATTTCAGCTGTACGTCCAGAACTATGTACAGGACGATTTGGGGGCCTTTTTGAACTAATCGTACCGGACGATTACCCTATCGTCCGGGACGATCAAGTCATTTTTTGGTCGTCCAGCACAGATTTCTCTGGACGACCCGAACTGTCTTCTGGACGATTTCCTTCAATTTGAACTAATCATCCCGAACGATCGCAGGATCGTACGGGACGATATGAACAACTTTTTCTACTGATCGTCCAGAAGAGCCAGATCGTCCAGGCTGAAACAGCTGAATTTGAACTGATCGTACAGGATGATTTACCGATCGTCCTGGACGATCTTGGCCGACAAGTTGAGATTTAGGGCAAATTTTAAGCCCTCCTTTAAAAAGAACTTTTTCCAATTTTAGGAAAAATCTTTTGCTGCCTTCCTTCCCTGAGAAATCCTAGAGAGAGAGAGAGTTGGGAGAGAGAGAAGAGATCTTGTGAGGGGGAGTTAGTGAGGGATTCACTAAGGTTGCTCCAAGCACGGATCAGAGTCGTCTTCTCCGCTCGTCGTCTGTCGTCTAGTCGGTGTTCTTCGTGGGAGGATCGTTCGCAAGAAGATCCGGGTTCTCTGCCCGCTTCAGGAGGAAGCGAAAGGAGTTCGTGGGTTCTCTGCCCGCTTCAGGTGGAAGCAAAAGGAGTTTGAAGGTTCTCTGCCTGCTTCAGGAGGAAGCGAAAGGAGGTCAGGTTCTCTGCCTCACCGTGTGGTGAAAAGGAGGTGTTTTGTACAGGCTTCTCCGCCTTGCTGTGGGAGCAAAAGGAGAGTCACTTTCGTTTAGTGCAATACCCGGAGGGGAGGCTCCGGGGAGTGGACGTAGGTCAAGTTGACCGAACCACTATAAAATCTGATTTGCTTTTCTGATTCAGTTTTGCATTTTACTTTTCAATATAAACTGCTTGGGTGAATATCGTTGGTTGATCTTTTCGTTATTGTTTACTTGTTTCCGCTGCTAAGTATCGAAAAGATTTTATAGTTATCGTGAAATTTTTAAATAACCAATTCACCCCCCCTCTTGGTTAGCCTCGGGACTAGTTCACTAGGGCTTAACATCCCTTTCAAACTTTCAAGTGGTATCAGAGCGGGATTCAAAATTTCTGTTTAAAAACTTTTGAATTTGATCCAATGGCTAATTGTAACAATCGTAATACTGCTGAAGGTTATTCTATTACTAGACCACCGTTGTTTGACAATATTCCTTTTGATTTTTGGAAAACACGCATGTCTACTTTTCTGCAATCTATTGATTATCGCATGTTGATGTTAGTTAAGGACGGATACGAACCACCTTTTCGAATGATTAACAATGTGAAAACTGAATTGCCATTTGCTGATTGGACGTTTGATGATCGTGATTTAGCACAGTTGAATGCAAAATGTTTGAACTGTTTCTTTTGTGCTTTGAAATCTGAAGACTATATGCGTGTTTCTACTTGTACAACGGGAAAGGAAATCTGGGATAGGTTATGTATAACATACGAAGGTACAACTAAAGTCAATAAATCTAGGTTAAACATCTTGTTACATGATTACGAACTTTTTCGCATGAAACCTAGTGAGACTATTTCAGAAATGTACACAAGGTTCACTCAGATTGTTACCTCTTTGCATGCTTTAGGTAGAGAACTTACCAACTACGAAAGAGTGAACAAGATTCTTAGATGTTTGCCTGCTTCTTATGATGCTAAGATTACTGCTATTACTGAATCCAAAGATTTAAATACTTACTCTATTGACAGCTTACTTGGATCACTCATTGCTTACGAGCAAGGGGTGAACCAAAGGCAACTTGATGCAGGTGAACGCAAGAAAGAGAAGACCGTGGCACTAAAGGCCAAAGATTCAGATGCTAGCACTTCCGGGTCTGATAGCGATGAAGTTGCCTTAATCACAAGGCAATTCAAAAGCTTTCTAAGGAAGAAACATAAGAACTATCAGAAGTGGAACAAGGGTAAGTTCAATAAAAACTTTAAGGGTTCATCTGAATCGGTTTGTTTTGAATGCAGGAAGCCTGGACACATTAAGGCTGATTGTCCAACACTTAAAGCTCACCCAAGCAAGGAGAAGAGTGAGGAGAAACCAAAGTTTAGAAAGGACAAGAAGCGGATTCAGAAGGCGTTCTGGGCAGACTCTGCATCCGACTCTTCTGAGACTGAAGCTGAAGAGGAGGAAACAAACTTGTGTCTGATGGCTGATGATCACCCTGGTCAGTCGGACCAGGAAGAGGTATGTGAGCTTACTTACGATCAGTTATTTGAAGTTTCTGAAAAGATTCATACATCGTATAGGAAGCTTAAGAAAACCCATGCTAGTTTGAAATTAGATTATTTGACTTTACAAAAAGAGCATGATTCTGTAGTTAAAGATTATTCGACACTTGATTCCAATTACATGTCTCTGCTTGATGAGTTTGATGAATTGAACAAAAAATATTCTGATTTAGTTACTGAGCATGATTCTTTGAAAACCACGCATGTTGATTTAGAAAAAGCTTTTAAAGAGTTAGATACAATGGCATGTGAAGTAGAAAGTAGCAAGGGAACCTTAAAATTTGAAATTGCAAGTTTAAAGAAAGAAAATGAGTTTTTGAAAGTAAAGATCAGTGCTTTTGAAAAAAACAAAATACCGCCTACCTTTGAACAGTTTTATGCACCGCCACCTTTTAAAAATTCTGTTGCAAGTTCATCAAAGCATGTTTCATACACTACTAGGAAGAGGCACTATCACTCACGACGTTTAGTTAATCCTTTTCCTGGTGTTAGATATTTTTCATGTGGCATGTTAGGACACATATCACACACTTGTACTGTTCACCGTAGTACACATTGGGTGTGGAGACCCAAATTGCCTGTTGCACAGCACAGCACGCATGCATCGCATTCTTCTTTTCATAAGAAGGAACCCAAACCTGTTTGGGTTCCTAAGACTGACATTTGATGATTTTGTAGGTGTGCTCTCACACAAGACCTCGTGAGAGCATGTGGTACCTGGACAGCGGATGTTCTAGACATATGACTGGAGATGCAAATCAGTTTATTTCGCTGGAGGCCAGAGCTGGAGGCAAGGTTACACTTGGAGATAACACCACCAGGAAGGTGGTAGGCACATGTATGATTGGTGATTCAAAGAATTTTGTGATTGATAATATTTTGCTTGTAGATGGACTGAAACACAACTTGCTGAGCATTAGTCAACTCTGCGACAAGGGATACAGCATCAAATTCCTGCCCACTGGCTGCATTTTAAGCTTAAATAATGAAGTTGTTTTGCAGGGGCAAAGGATCAATAACTTCTATAAGCTGGATGTAAGTAGCATTAAATCTGATAATTCAATTTGCTTAAAAACTGCTGCTGATGAGTCTTGGTTATGGCATAGGAGATTGTGTCATGCCAGTATGAAAACCCTTAGGAGAGTCACCCAAAAGGACTTAGTTAGAGGTGTGCCCAAGCTTAAGTTCACTAAGGATTACCTGTGTGATGCCTGTCAGTTGGGGAAGCAAGTCCAGTCCTCTTTTCACTCAGTTAAGGACATTAGCACCTCTAGACCTTTAGAAGTTCTTCATATGGACCTCTTTGGACCCATTAGCACTGCCAGCTTAGGGGGGAGAGTCTATGGTTTTGTGATTGTTGATGATTATTCAAGTTTCACTTGGGTTAAGTTTTTGTCACACAAATCTGAGTCATTTGATGAGTTTAAATCTTTCTCTACTTGGATTCAGAAGAAGTTAGGATGTGAGATTATTACCATCCATAGTGATCACGGCGGGGAGTTTGAAAATGAAAGATTTGGAAGTTTTTGTGAGGATCATGGGATTAGTCATAATTTTTCAGCTCCTATGACTCCTCAGCAGAACGGGGTAGCTGAAAGGAAGAACAGGACCTTAGTGGAAGCCGCTAGAGCCATACTTGCAGAGTATTCACTTCCAAAATACTTTTGGGCTGAAGCGGTGAACACTGCCTGTTATGTGCTGAATAGGGTGAATGTGAGAGTCAAACTGAACAAGACACCTTATGAGATCATTAAGGGTAGAACACCAAATCTGTCCCACCTCCATGTCTTTGGCTGTAAGGTTTTCATTCTGAACAACGGGAAGTCACCCTTAGGAAAATTTGACCCCAAATCTGATGAAGGAGTGTTCTTAGGATATTCAAGTGTGGGGAAATCCTTTAGGGTGTTCAATAGGAGGACTTTGGTGGTGGAAGAAACAACCCATGTAGTGTTTGATGAATCTGATCCTAAGGAGTCTAGATCTGAAGTAGAAGATGAAGAGATTGTTGAGGTTACCCAAGGAGTTGGAAATACAAATTTGGAGGAAAGGGTAGAACCTCAAACCCCACTGCCTAGAGATTAGAGATATTCTTCGAGTCATCCTAAAGAACTGATCTTAGGAGACCCTTCTGAAGGTGTTAGGACTAGGCATGGACTTAGGAAGGAAGTAAACCATTCTGCCTTTATCTTAATGACTGAACCCACCAACATCAATCAAGCCTTGTCGGATGAGTTTCTGATTTTAGCTATGCAGGAAGAATTGAATCAATTTGTAAGGAATGATGTTTGGGAGTTAGTAGAAAGACCTAGAAACCAAAGTATTGTGGGAACCAAGTGGGTCTTTAAGAATAAGATGAATGATTCTGGTGTGGTGGTGAGAAATAATACAAGATTGGTGGCTAAGGGGTATAATCAGATAGAAGGGATAGATTTTGAGGAAACTTTTGCCCCTGTAGCTAGATTGGAAGCTATTAGAGTGCTACTAGCCTTTGCCTGTTACAAGGGATTTAAGCTGTTTCAAATGGATGTCAAGAGTGCCTTTTTAAATGGGGTAATTAAAGAAGATATTTTTGTAGAACAACCCCCAGGTTTTGAGAGTTCCCAATATCCAATTCATGTCTATAAATTAAAAAAAGCCTTATATGGATTGAAACAGACACCCAGAGCTTGGTATGAGAGGCTTAGCACATTCCTGTTAGAAAGAGAATTTGTTAAGGGGAGCGTAGACACCACCCTTTTTTTGAGGAGATTAGGAGATGACTTACTCATTGTCCAGATCTATGTTGATGATATAATTTTTGGATCTTCTGATAAATACTTATGTGAAGAGTTTTCTAGAATAATGAGTAAAGAGTTTGAGATGAGTATGATGGGAGAATTGTCCTACTTTTTGGGGTTTAGCATAAGGCAAACGGATGATGGAACATTTCTCAATCAATCAAAATACACTAAGGACATTTTGAAGAAATATGAAATGGACAAAGCCAAGCCAATCAATACTCCCATGCCCTCCTCAGTTTAGTTAGATAAGGATTCAAATGGAAAATCTGTTGATCAGAAGAAGTATAGAGGGATAATAGGTTCACTGCTTTACCTAACTGCTAGCCGACCTGATATCATGTTTAGTGTCTGTCTTTGTGCTAGGTTTCAGGCTGATCCTAAAGAGTCCCACCTGACTGCTGTTAAGAGAATTCTTAGATATCTTTTAGGGACCCCAAACCTAGGAATTTGGTACCCTAGGCACAGCACCTCTTTTGAGATCATTGGATATTCTGATTCTGACTTTGCGGGGTGTAGGATGGATAGGAAGAGTACTTCTGGGACTTGTTAATTTATAGGACAGTCGTTAGTCTCCTGGTCCAGTAGAAAACAGAACTCAGTTGCACTTTCCACTGCTGAAGCTGAGTACATTGCCTTAGGGAGTTGTGTGGCCCAAGTTCTTTGGTTGAAGCAGTAAGTCTTGGATTTAGGAGTACCTGTTGGCACAATTTCTATTCTGTGTGATAATACGAGTGCCATCTGTATCTCTAAGAATCCAATCCAACATTCTAGGACCAAACACATTGACATTAGGCATCACTTCATTAGGGACCATGTTACAAAAGGGGACATTGAGCTACACCACGTAGCAACTGAAAATCAGCTGGCTGACATATTCACTAAGCCACTGGCCTTTGACTCATTCAGCATTTTGAGAACCAGATTAGGAGTGATTGATATAAATGCTTGATTCTGATGACTGCTGATTTATGACTGTTATGATTGGTATTCTGATTTCTGTTAGTTAGTTTTTTGTATTCTGTTTTCTGATTTCTGTTAGTTAGCTTTTGTATTCTGATTTCTGATTTCTGTTAATTAATTTTGGTTTGATTATTTGCTTTCAGTTGATTTTATTTCTTCTGCTGATTTCTGTGTTACCCTTTTTGTTAGTTTGATTTGAGTATTTACTTTGCTATGATTTTCTACCTGTTTTTTATTTATTTACGGGTTCATATCTTGCACTTACTATTTTATGCTTTTCAAGATCTGATCATCGCTCACTACTTCTGGTGATCTGAATTTTTGACTGGGAGTTTTTACCTTATTTTGGTTTGGAAGCTGATAAGCAGTGATTGACTTCGCTGAATCTGTTAAAGGGAAGAAACATTGATAATTGTTTCTCTTCCTCTAACTCCTTTACTGGTGTGTAGTTTCTTTTGAATAAAAATCCTTTTCAAAATTAAAATGTTAGTTTTTGAAATAGAGATTATTTTATCTTCCTACAGTAATCTGCCTCATATCAATAGTGTTTTTCAAAGTCTTGAGTCATTAGTTTGATTTTCTAAACCAAGTGATTGCAATTATCATATGTTATATGGATTTTGTTTTGTGAATCGTTCTTCCTTACTACGGAGAGTCATCTCCTATGTCTGGAAGATAATCTCACAGCTGAGACTCTTTAATGATTATGAAAAGGAGAAGGCTTATAAAAGATGCGCAGTGCGCCAGATAATTTGAAAAAGAGGCATAAAATGAGCCCAAAACTGAAAAGATGCGAAATTGCCAAATTGGATACACAAAGTGTATCAAAAATCAAAAGATGCGCAAAGCACCAACCAATTTGAAAAAGAGGCACAAAATGAGCCCAACACAAGCTTTCTTTCCTTTCAGATTATTAAATGTCTTAGAAAAATCTGTGTGCCACTTAATACTTTCAAAAGCTTGAGTCTTGAAAATCCTGATTTCTGTTTTTTTACTTTGTAACACTATTATATCAGATATTTTTCTGGAACGAGGCTTGAAAGGATTTCTTTTCAAATCTAATGTATTTTATTCTGAATCGAATTTTTGTGTTGAAAGAGGTTTGCATCGATAAGGTGCCCGGGGTCGGAGTTACGAAAGTTGATTATTTCCAACCTTTTTTGGATTTCAGCACTGTCAATTGTCCTGTCATTGGTTTTTGAATCTAAAATCAATATGTTTTATTTTATGTTTTATTTCCGTGTTATGTTTTTCCCTCCTCCTTTTTGTGATGTCAAAAGGGGGAGTCAGTTATAGTCGTGTCTGTTTCTATTTTCTGAGTCAATGTTTCCTGTATTGTTTTAGCTGTTAAATAAAAATTTAAAAAATGTTTGTTTATTTGATCTCCTAGTTTACTTTTACTATCAGACTACTTTACAAATATTTTCCATCATCAAAAAGGGGGAGATTGTTGCAAATCTGGTTTTGATGATGACAAACATGTTTCCAGCGTGTTTTGCTTGGCTAATCTGTTTCAGGCACAAAAGACCGCGAGCCACTCAAGCCAACTCAAGATCGGGTCCAAGTGTGTCAAATGTATGATTTTTCTTTTTATTGAGTCAATTGTAATGTAACTGATCCCCTAGCTAAGTAACCTTGCACACACACACTCTGGGGGAGAGATTGAGTGAGTTAGAGTTTCTGTTCAAAATTTGTTCAGATCGTCCTGGACGATATCCACATCGTCCTGGACGATCCAGTTAAAACAGAAATCCTAATTAGGGCGACTAAGTTAAGAAGGTTTGATTAAGCAGATCGTCCTGGACGATCTTTGGATCGTACGGGACGATATTCCCAAATCAGAAATTCTCAGCCGCCAGATTAAGTTAGGCAAGTTTTATTTTAAGTAGTTTGGTCTGATCGTCTCGGATGATACGTGTATCGTCCTGGACAATTCACTACAATCATGCCTAACTTAGTCTGGTAATTAAGGAAAGCAATTAATGTTTAATTGATACGATCACATCGTCCTGGACGATCGCAGGATCGTCCCGGACGATCGTGATCGTCTTGTGCATTTCAGCTGTACGTCTAGAACTATGTACAGGACGATTTGGGGGCCTTTTTGAACTAATCGTACCGGACGATTACCCTATCGTCCGGGACGATCAAGTCATTTTTTGGTCGTCCAGCACAGATTTGTCTGGACGACCCGAACTGTCTTATGGACGATTTCCTTCAATTTGAACTAATCGTCCCGGACGATCGCAGGATCGTACGGGACGATATGAATAACTTTTTCTACTGATCGTCCAGAAGAGCCAGATCGTCCAGGCTGAAACAGCTGAATTTGAACTGATCGTACAGGACGATCTATCGATCATCCTGGACGATCTTGGCCGACAAGTTGAGATTTAGGGCAAATTTTAAGCCCTCCTTTAAAAAGAACTTTTTCCAATTTTAGAAAAAATCTTTTGCTGCCTTCCTTTCCTGAGAAATCCTAGAGAGAGATAGAGTTGGGAGAGAGAGAAGAGATCTTGTGAGGGGGAGTTAGTGAGGGATTCACTAAGGTTGCTCCAAGCACGGATCAGAGTCGTCTTCTCCGCTCGTCGTCTGTCGTCTAGTCGGTGTTCTTCGTGGGAGGATCTTTCGCAAGAAGATCCGGGTTCTCTGCCCGCTTCAGGAGGAAGCGAAAGGAGTTCGTGGGTTCTCTGCCCGCTTCAGGTGGAAGCAAAAGGAGTTCGAAGGTTCTCTGCCTGCTTCAGGAGGAAGCGAAAGGAGGTCAGGTTCTCTGCCTCACCGTGTGGTGAAAAGGAGGTGTTTTGTACAGGCTTCTCCGCCTTGCTGTGGGAGCAAAAGGAGAGTCACTTTCGTTTAGTGCAATACCCGGAGGGGAGGCTCCGGGGAGTGGACGTAGGTCAAGTTGACCGAACCACTATAAAATCTGGTTTGCTTTTCTGATTCAGTTTTGCATTTTACTTTTTAATATAAACTGCTTGGGTGAATATCGTTGGTTGATCTTTTCGTTATTGTTTACTTGTTTTCGCTGCTAAGTATCGAAAAGATTTTCATAGTTATCGTGAAATTTCTAAATAACCAATTCAGCCCCCCCTCTTGGTTAGCCTCGGGACTAGTTCACTAGGGCTTAACATCCCTTTCGAACTTTCACTCTCTCTCTCTACGCCCCCCCCCCCTCTTTAGCTCGCAGTCCAAATGAGAGAAAATAATTTTGGATATATATATATATATTAAAAAATATTTTCACTAAACCGCTACGCTCCCAAGGGATACCCTAATTTAATCCAAAATATAAAGTGCCAAAGTAGAAGTGCCCATAACCAACTCCCAACGCTCCCCATGAACCTTTTATTTTTTCAGAATACAGAGAACTCAACGTTGCAACACCCAGATCACAACACCATGGTGCTCCTAAGGGATTTCCCACATACATAATCCAATTCAAACACTTAACCCTTGGTGGATTATTTATGTAAATGATAATTCTTTAACAATTTACAAAATTAAGAAAATGCACTTTAAATATGTCAATCTTACCAAATTTTTAGTTAAGATCATTACAGGTGTTTGAGTCACAGTAGAAGTGGTTCTTACACATATGCTCATGCCCTTTCCCTATTGATAGGACCACTTTTATGTACTACATCAATCTTCTCTTAACACTTTGATGATCTTAAAAGTAATTTTAATATGTAACCATTATAAAGGAATATTTATCTATTACTTAATTAGTTTTGAAAGGAGCCTATGGGTTCCATGAAGCTAAACATAATTGAATGATGGATTAGAAACATATCGTTAAGCTTCTTTTAGGTAAGATTATGTTAAGCTAAGCTCTATAATGATTAATTGACCTTAAATAAGTGTAAGAAGTGAAACATGAAGAGAGAAGTCTAGGGGAAAAAATACCCTTAGAGTGTCATGGCACTGGAAGTGACGACGCTGTAGCATTGTCCTCTCTACTTGGGAAAATGATTGGGGGTGGTGTTATGGCTCTAAGCTCTATTGACCTCATTTTTGTATGAGGTTAACTAAACCAAATTTAAAATCAATCCAAACTAAAATCAAAATCAAATCCAAATCCTTCAATTGGTGGTCACCTAATAGCCATCATTTGACCCCTCTTATCCTATCATTAGCAATCACCTAAATGATTGTTAATGAGATGCGTATCAAATCCAATCAATATAATCCAAAACCAAATCCAAAATTTCAAACTGAAAGTCAATTAAAGCCAAAATCTCTGGTCCCATAACATGTTTTGAGTGATTTTTGAATCATCCCAAACCAAATAAAATGACCTTGTATTCATGATTTATCAATTTCATATTGATTAGACATATCCCTAGGGTCAACCCTCCAAATTTAGGAGCAAGCCAATCTCTCTATCCCCCAAAAAATTATTGTATTCTATAAAACCTTCAAATATTTTCAACCCATGCTACTAGACTATGCATCTTGTAAATTTTGACATTGGAACCTTCCCATGACCATTGAACATATTCATAATCATTATTATGATATGTTAAACCCAAAACTGAACTCTTGGTGTACCTTGGTTGACCATGGGACCACTTGAACCCAAAACCCTTAAAATCAAACATTCTTATAAACCTCAACATTACTCATTCAAACCAACCTTTAGAAGCTCTTTAAAGGCATACCAAACATCATTTGGGATGCATTTAAACTAAACTTAAGCCTTGGTCAAGTGTGGTTGACCAAATCAACCATAGTTGACCAAATAGCCCCTTAAGGGTTCAAACTTGCATTTCATGCAAGGAGACCTCCCTATTATATGGGACCAAATCTATTGGGTTCAAAATATCAATTTGAACTTATTGGACCTAACCCCAACCCTTGGTCAAATCTGGTTGACCAAACTAACTCTACACTTACATTCATCCCAAATCTATTGCTCTAAGAATTACCAAACCAAGTTGAGCCCATGGGATGGCCCATCAGGTCCCTAATAACCATCCATAAAAGACCCAACCCTTGGGTCAACTTGGGTTAGCCACATGGCTCAACCCAAGTAGTCAAGAAGGATTTCCCTTGAGCCAAATCTCAACCTAAGATAAATTGAATCAAACTAATGCTTACATTGGGTCCCTCTTGAGCCATTGCACCTACCTTAGTGGCCCAGCCCATGGGACCACTTAGGTTAGGAATTGAGCCAAACCCAAGGGCTAAGACCACCTTTGGATGAGCCAATTTTTAACTTAGGCTTCACCAAACTAAATTGACACTTATATTGGCTAGTCCTATGTACTATGCACCTACCACGGTCAGCCCAATCCTTGGGCTAGCCCAAAGTGCCCAGGAATGGCCTTCCTGAGCCATGTTGCATAATTGGACTTCACCAAACCCAATAAACCCATACACTAGGTTCAGGCACCTTCTAGGTAACTTTCTACATCATCTCCCCTCAGTTGGTGGCTGACGGCAGCTTGAGCAGGTGAAACCGACCCCTAGTGCTCTCCTCCTCATAAGAACCAAACTTATGACACCCCATAATTAAATTTGGAAGAATTATCAATTTTATCATTTTAATTGATCAAATAAATCAACTAGAGATTCTAAGCTATATATTTGTATATCCAACAAAAATAACTAATAATTATATACCTTAAAATATTATACTACATTCATTCTCCCAAAATTAATATACAATAGCTAGAAAATTAGTATAATCACTAATCTATCACAAACTCTTGACTACAAAAAAAAAGAAAATATAAACAAATTTAAAAGAAAATATGAGGATCTCTAACAATCTCACATCAACTGGTCCTGACCCCTTCTCCGATCTGAAATCATAAAAATTCACATAAAGAGCTAAAAAGCTTAGTAGGAAACCAAAACTCTATCATTTCTTTAAATACAAGGCAAAAGAATTAATATGTATATTTAGTTCTAATCAATATTAATTATCATTTAATATGAGCAATAAAAATCTCAAAAAATTAATAATTAACTGAATATGATCAGTGAAATCAAAAGAGATCTATCAAACTATTAGACATACGGTAAATAGTAATATCATCCAATGAAACATATAAGTATGCTATGTTATGTTGTATCAATATTAATGACATAATGAGCTATCAATATGTCAATCAGTTTAATTTACTATCAATTAGGTAAATATTATAATGAATATAATTATGAAAAAAATGCACAACATTCATTTTTGATGTGGTGTTTTCTTCTGTATATATGTTATCTATCATAGCTCTTAATCTGTCAATTTTCACAGGTGGCTTTCAAAAATCATTTAAGAGTCGTCACTCTCTACCCATTGATGTAATTCAGTCAATCAATTACAGGCTACAACTAGATTACACTACCAACCTTTTATTTAAATGAAAGCCCATCGGCCCACCCTCCTCTATAGTATATTATATTTTAAGAGCCAATATGTATTCATTATAGTATTAAATGCTAGCCTTCTTTGCGTACATGCAAATGCTATATTTTTTTTATACAATATAAGTCAATATCATGTACGAAATGCAAAAAATATATAAATATAAGAAAATCTATCAAATTTATATATTATTTATTTACTTAAAAAAACATATCTTTCAATTTACTTTGTGAAAATTTAATATATTATAGTCAAAATATTCATATTGACGAGATCTATCACATACAAAAAATTATGCGGTAAAATTTTACCAATATAAAATTATCCTAATTTTTTGGTAACTAAAATACCAATTTGATCAGAAAATTATCAAAAATATAAAATTATTAAAAATTCAAAATAGGGTAATAGTTCTTTACAGTGATACGAGTAAATTTCCCAACAGGCTCAACTGACCAAATCACACCGTGACCTCCGAAACTAAGGTTCACTTTTTCCTCTCCTCTCTTTCCTCTCTCAATTTCTCAAACAATTCTCTTTTGTCAATTTAGGGAAAAACATAATTTTAAAAAAGCTTTTAACTTAGTGCCTTAGGATATTTAAGATATGTATAATAAAATATTAATATAATATTAATATAACTATTTAACTTAACTAATTTTTTAATATACAATTCATATAAATCATTTTAGATTTTTAAAAATAATAAAAAAATATTCATAAAATAAATTATTTTATTTTGAAAATATTAGTGAAATTAGTTTGCAAAATGGACACCTAATGGTCCCAACATCCCTGGTTGTACCAATAGCTATCAATTTCTTAAGAATTTTCACCAGCGTCCAAAAATTACAAAAAATCATGTAATTAAAATACTATAATATAAATGTTATGGAGAAGATTATTTTCAAATTTGGATTAAAATGACTCTTAAAAAATTTATTTGTTTTGGTCAAAATATAGGTTATTACAATCTCCCGCCTTAGAAAAATGTTTCCCTTGACATTTTCATGGACAAAATAGATAAATAAAGATAAATTCAATTCAGAAGTCCATCAAAATAAATAAATATGATTCAAAACTAATAGATCAATTAAAATTCATTCAAAATTTCCAAAATAATGCATGCAATCAATCATTAGTTCATTCAAAACAATCATACTCTCACATATCATTCAAGCATAATATGCTATGAAAATTATTAATCAATCAATTAAAGGATTGAAAATTTTAATAATAGATCCTCTAGGAGCATTCTTATCCTCTTATTGGATTAAACTATAAACTCTAGGTCGTATAGGTGGTAGTGTTGGTGTTATATACTATACAGATCCTCTTTGACTTTCAACTATCCTTCTTCCATATGTCTTGCTTACAGACCCTTCACTATATTCTCTAGATTCCATGGTCCTCAATCTATAGTCTTTTTTGGTTTGCTCCCCTCTGAATTCAGATCCTACCCCCCTATTGCTGTAATAGCCAATCAGCCATCTGGTGTTCTTATTGCCCACATCAAAAACATTATCCAATCATAAAAAAATATGATCCACTATGTCTCTTATGACATCAGGCACACTCCAGTATATCCACACTAGAATTAGATTAGATCCTCTCATGATGTGTAAAAATTTACCTCTCATTCACTACTTACCCTCCTAGTTATGTCATCTTCTCATCTCTTCTTTCACATATCATGTAAATAATGGAATAGCCAAGTCATTCTCTACAAATCTTGCTCTCTCAAAAATTTGGAATCCTCAGTGGTACAAGTGGATGCTTTAATTCATCCTTCAATCATCTTACAAACATGTATCATTTTTCATCAGCAGTACTAACCAGTTGAGGTACGTACCTAGACAGTGTAGTAAACTCTGCTTCATACTACATCACTATCTTGTTCCCCTACTCCAATCACATGAAAGCTTCCTGCATCTGTTATCGGGCTGACAGAGGTACAAACCAGTCTCTGAAGATACCAACAAACTCTATTCAAGTGATCTCTACATTCATCTTTTCTTTAAATTTCTGTCTCTATTGTCCAATCCACCATCTATCAGCTTCTCCTTCAAATCAGAACATTGAAGTGATACTTTTTTATTCTTTGGGCACTATATGCTATCAAATATCTTCTCTATCCTCAATAACCAGTCATCTGTTGCCTGTGGCTCTATAGCTCCCTTGAATAATGGGATTTTAACTTTGGAATATTTATAGATGTCTAGTCTCTTCTGATTTCTTGTATCCCACCTATCTACTTTGAGCATCACTCATAGCTTGTGCAAGCATGCTATCAAGCTGCATTAAACTATCAAAACTCACTGGAGCTGCTGCTGCACTCTGTCCATTCTATGTATGCTGATTGGTAGAGTCTATCTATCCACTAATAAAATCATCTTTCCTAATCAATTAATTCATAAACTCAACATAAATACATATATAAAGCAATCAATGAATTGCAAAATTAAATATTTATACTACCCAACTTTTATCCCACTCATAAATCAATTCCTATAGCTCTAATTATAATCCAATAATTCTAACAATCGCTTTGATACCAATTGTGATGCCCTAAAATCAAATTTGAATGAATAATCAATTTTATATTTTTAATTAATCAAATAAATTAATTAGACCTTCTAAATAATAAAATTATATATCTAGTGAAAATAACTAATAATTATATACCTCAAAATATTACACTATATTCATTCTCCCAAAATGAATATACAATAGCTAGGAGATCAAACAATCATTATTCTATCACAAACTCTTGACTACAAAAAAATAAAGAAAAATATAAAAAAAAATTAAAAAAATATGAGGATCTCTGATAATCTCACTCCAACTGGTCCTGATCTCTTCCCTGATCTGAAATTATAAAAATCTATATAATAAGCTCAAAAGCCCAACAGGAAATTAAAACTCTATTGCTGGTTTCAATACAAGGCAAAAGAATCTATATGTATATTCAGTTCTAATCAATATCTATCATCATTTAATATGAGTAATAAAAATCTTTAAAAATTAATAATAAAATCAATATGATAGTGAAATCAAAAGAGATCTATCAAATTATTAGACATACGATAAAGAGTATTATCATCCAATGAATTATGTTAGTATGTTATGCTATGCTATATTAATATTAATGCTAGAATAAGCTATTAATCTGTCAATCAGTTTGATGTACTATCAATCAGGTAAATATCATTATGAGTATAATTATAAAAAAGTAAGCAATGACATTCAATTTTAATGTGGTATTTTCTTTATACATATGTTATTTGTCATGGCTCTCAATCTATCAATTTTCACAAGTGACTTTCAATAATCATTTAAAGGTCGTCACCCTCTACCTGTTGGTGTAATTAAGTCAATAAGTTACATGCTATAACTAGGATTACACCACCAATCTTTTATATAAAAAAACCCCATCAGCCCACTCTCATGCGTAGGATATTCTATTTTAAGAGCCAACCTATATTCATTACAGTTTTAAATATCAGCGTTCCTTGTGTACATGCAAATGCTATCTTTTTTCTATGCAATGTAAGTCTATATCATATACAAAATATAAAAATGTATAAATACACAAAATCTGTCAAATTTATATAGTATGTATTTAGTTCAAAAAATCATATCTTTCAATTTAACTAGTAAATATTTAATATGTTACAGTCAAAATATTCATATTGATGAGATATATTAAATACAAAAAGTTATGCAGTGAAAATTTTACTAATATAAATTTATCCTCATTTATTGATTATAGAAACACAAATTTGATTTAAAAAAATAAAAAATATAAAATTATTGAAAAGTAAAATAGGGTAACGGTTCCTTACAGCAAGACGAGTAAATTTCTCAATAGGCTCGACTGATGAAAATCTCATCCTGACCTCTAAAATCAAGATTCTCTTTTCTCTCTCCTCTCTTTCCTCTCTCAAACCATTATTTATTTTCGATTTAGGGAAAAAATAAATTAAAAAAAAAGCTTTTAACTTAGTGACTTAAGATATTTAAGATATTTGTAAAAAAATATGAAGAAATATTAATATAATTATTTAATTTAACCAATTTTTTAATATATAATTCATATAAATCATTTTGAGGCTTTAAAAATTATATAAAAATATACATAAAATAAATCATTCTATTTTAAAAATATTGGTGAAATTGATTTATAAAATGAACACCTAACGATCCCAAAATCCCTACTTATACCGACATGTATCAATTTCTTAAGGATTTTCTCTAGTGCTCGAAAATTACAAAAAAATTTCATGTAATTTAAATACTACAATATAAATGTTATGGCGAAAACAGTTTTCAAATTTGGTTTAAAATGACTCATAAAAAAATTATTTGCTTGGATCAAAATACAGGCTATTATAAAACCCACGGGCCTTTTAAGGCCTAGAACTATATATTGAGCTCAGGGAGCATTCCCTAAGTTATTCCCTCCAATTGGCGACCATCAAGGGCTCTACCTGAGCAATCCTAGCTATCTAAACTCCATTAGAGAGGTCTAAATAGGGAAAACCCACCCAACACCTCTCATTTCTTCCTTTCATTTCAAAATGACTCCCCATAGCCAAATGAAGCTTTCCCTAGCTCCCCAGGCTCTCCTGTGCCTTCCTCCAGTGACTTTCAGCAAGCTCCAAAGAACTCCTTCCATCTGAGCTCAAAGTCCTACCTACGGTGCTCCTCCAGCCACTCTCTCATGAGATCTTCCCTGATGTTGAACAAATATACCTAAGCTCAGGCCCTGGCATTTGGAGCTTTCCCTGAGATAATAGCCCAAACTCGAGCTCCCTAGCTAGGTGGTCTGGTCAAGTATGAATTGAACCTTCTCTGATTACTGGATTAAAGGTTCACACCATTCTGATGCTCTCTATGAAATTTGATGTCATTTTGTCGCAAGCTGGAAAAGCCTTACGGCTTATAATACATGCAGGAGGTGGAAGATAAAATTACAGTTGTGATCTTGATCAACGGCTCTGATTAAATTCTATGGTCTCAAAGTGCATTATATCATTGCCTTTTGATCTTAGATTGGACTACTACGAACAAAGCTGTGTTAATACCTTTTGCACCAATGATTGGCTACTCAATCAGATGACGTCGCGTAGAAAAGTTCGGCTGACTATGTAAATCCTTAATTAAATTCATAGAGAAAATGACTAAACTTAAAAAATTCATATCTCCTCACACACTTATCCAAATAAATTCTTGTTAGGGTCATTGGAAAGGTATTGAGGGGATCTACAAAAGCCCTATAGTATCAAGCTCTGATTTAATATTAAATTAAGGTTATTTCAAGTTTATTCCTAGGGTTTTTTTATAAATATAAGCTCTAATCAATTCCTTAGAGCTTGAGGCTTTGGGAGATTGATTTTGGACATCTTATTGACTTGCCCAAAACTGATCACCTTATTTGAAGTGAATAAGGGTTTCATTTGACTAATTCAAACTTAAGGGTTAGTAATAAACCCTTAAGTTTGAATTACCCCAATCACTTTCTAGTGGAACTAGGTTTCCATTTTTTTTGATTGCTTAAGTTTGGTCTAAGGGATAGAAAACCTCTAATTTCATCCTAATCCCATGATTATTTTGACCTAAATAAATCCCCAAGTGCATAGATGTATTTTCCTTAGATGATTAATTTGTTAACCTTAGGGGGGGCCTACCATGGATCCCAATTGAAGAACAAAGAGAGCAAAAACTTCCTAATTTTCAAATTACTATTTTCCCGGCTTTTTATCCGGCCTCATCGTCGCTCTTCAGGCGATGGCGGCGGACAATCGCCGGCCATCAACGAGGACAACTTCTGCTGGATAGCCACCCGTTGGTATTAGTGATCGAATTACAGAAGATTTACGAAGTCATCAGACGAAGCAAGGAATGGAAGCAAGTGATTCACGGATGAGGACGACTGCACGCCCATTGATTATCAAAGAAGTTAAGAATTCTACTCCTCCAACGAAAGTCAATTTGGTGGAAGGAAAGGGTAAGGGTATTTTGGATGCATCTAACTGTTTTACTCCTCGAAAGTCGAAGTCTGTGGCTTTATCGCCTATAAAATCTAATGAATGTGAAGCCTCTTCATCAGACATGAAGATCTTTGTTAACAAGTTCGGTTATTCAAATGCAATCTATGACCTCATGTCAGGGATAAATGCAAATTTCTTGAATAATGATAATAAAGATACTCATTTTACTGGCGTGGTGCAACCTGATAGCGATAACATAGACTTGCCTGAGTTGGTAGATGGTGCTGTGTCGAATAATGGTATGTCTAAGCATTCAGATGTTTGTGTTAATGCCTCAGGAGGAATTAGTTCGAATAAGTCGGATATGATTCTAGAACAGGAAGCTATACCTGTTCAAAAAATCTTTAACCCATGGGTAAGACATCCTAATATTAAAGTCAATTTCACCATGGAGGATTCATTTCTCTCTGAAGATAAGAAGGTAATCAAATTGAATGAAGAAAAGGTTATAATGAATTCTGAGTAGCTCAAGTTTTTTGTGGTGGTTAAGGTCTTTAGGAAAGAGACTCCGATTCATTTGATTGCAATTGAATTACGACGTCAGTGGGCACATTTTGGGAAGTTTCATTTAACTGTTCTTGGACTAGGATGGGTTCTATGCTCATTCAGCAAATTTGAGGATGTGGAGAAGGTTTTAGACGGTGGCCCTTGGTATGTTAACGGGCACATTGTTGGGTTAGATAGATGGACTCCTCAATTTTCTCCCACTTCGTTTATAGGATTATCTTCCCCAATTAGGATAAGGATGCCTCATCTTCCTCTGTTGTGTTTGGATGAGGAAAATGTAGTGAGAATAGCTTCTATGATAGGAACACCTTTATGGGTTGATGGTAATACGTTCCAATGGAGCAAGAGGAATATGCGAGAGTATGTGTTCATATGGCTCTAGACAAGCAATTTCCCACTGGAGTCTGGTTTGAGGGGTTAGGTGGGAGGTTTTTTCAAAAGGTAGAATATGAAAAAGTATCTTCTTTTTGTTTCAATTGTGGGAAAGTTGGTCACCTAGTTGATGAATGTAAGGTGAATGATCATGCAGCTTTAAAGGTTGGTGCTAATGATTTGGGAGATGGTGGTTGCAATACTAAGGAAGTTTTGTCTGCATAAACTGTTCCAGATTCTAATTATGGGCCTTGGGTCCATGTTAAAAATAGAAGAAGAAGGGGTATGGTAGCCAAGCAATTTCCCAAGGTTGCTTCTTTCCAAGCTAATTATGATGAAGGAGGGGAGAAAAAGGCTATCAACGTCAGTGTTGATATGCATAATCAAGTGCCTTCTACATATATAGAGGTTGGCTCAAGTGGTGCTGATTCGGTTTCTGGAAAATGTGATGTTGCAAACATAAATTCATCTACAGATACACATGTTGTTGCTGCCAGACATTCCCCCAATCCTTCCGGTTAGACAGATTTGAATTGGTTTAAAGTGCTGGATAGTATTGAGGAAGATTATTCTAAGCCACTTGAACCTTCGGCTGGAGAACTAGAGGAAGGAGAAATTGTTGCAGTAAATGTGGGTAATTAATTTCAGAAGCGGTGGAAGAAGACTCGGGAGGCAGGAAATTCAAGCTTCAAAAAGAATTGAGATCTTTGGGTAAGGATAATATTACTCTTATACAAGGAGGAGAGGGAGTTTGTTAAAAAGTAGTAGTGGTGGGAGCAATCCCAACTCTAATATCCAATGACTTCTATTGCATTCTGGAATTATCGGGGGGCCAGGAAACATGAAGCCTCCCGTTACTTGAAGGGTTTGGTTAGAGAATTTGATATTTTTTTTGTTGGGTTGATTGAGACTAAGATTAATTCAGTCAATAAACTAGAATTTAATAGAATGTTGAGACCTTGTTGGGATTACTTTCTGCTTCCCGCTGAGGGTTTGTCTGGCGGTATGATGATATGCTGGAGGTCGGACATTGTTTCTTTCTCAGTTAAATTTTCATCTCTTCAAACGGTTGTTGGAGAACTTAACATTCCTAATAAAGGAGTATGGTTGATTGCCACGGTTTAGGGTAGCAAAGAAGTTTATAGGAGAAGGATTTTGTGGAGTAGCCTTGAAGTTTTTTCAAAGTTGGATATTCCGTTGTTAGTAGGTGGTGATTTCAATTGCATTCTATCACAAGAGGAGAAGAGAGGAGGTAAGAAATTCATATTTTCTCAGGGCACACAAGACATGAATATGTTTATGAACATATGTGATTTGCATGATATGGGGGTTGTAGGACCAAAGTTCACTTGGTGTAATAATAAAAGTGGTGGAGCCCAGATTTTAGAGAGATTGGATCATGTGCTGCTCAATTCTTTGGCGTTAGATGTTATTTAACCGGCTGTGGTTCGTCATCTTGCTAGAATAGCTTCTGACCATTGTCCTTTGCTGATTAAAGTTGTATCGTCTGGATTTCAAAGAAGTAAATTGCAACGATTTGAAGAAGTTTGGTCTTCATATCCATCATCTTATAAGATTGTGGAGAAATCTTGGGAGAAGAAAGTGCGAGGTAATGTAACTCAATCTCTTAACATCAAATTTAAAAGATCTCTAAAGGTATTATTTTTTTGGAGCAAATCGAAGCTTGCAAATCTTAAGGAGTTGAAAAAGTGTCTCAAGAAAGAAATACTTGAGTTACAAGAGGAAGAAGCTGAAAAGGGCGGCTTATCAAATTCTAAGCTTTGTTTATTGAAAGCTAAAGTTTTGGAGCTTAATTCCACTCTCGGGAGACTCGACATCTGGTGGAGGCAAAGGGTGAAGATAAAGTGGCTGGAAGAAGGTGATACCAATTCAAAATATTTTCATGCGTTTGCGTCTTATAGGCAGAATTGCAATCTAGTTAATCAAATCAAAGACTCCCATGGTAATTTGTTTGAGGAGCAAAGGCAAATAGAACAAGTTTTTTATGAATACTTTAAAGATAAGTGGAAAGGGAGGAGATGTGTTCTTAAGGTTTGGCCGAACCCTTCTTTTGTTCTGAAGGAGGAAGATAGAAGCTTATTGTTGGCTGATTTCACTAAGGAGGAGCTAGAAGGTGTTGTTAACTATCTGGAATCAAACATTTCTCCAGGTTTGGATGGTATCACTTACTCTTTCATTAAATCCTATTGGCAAATAGTTAAGGAGGATGTTTGGAAAGTTGTTTACTCCTTTTTTATTTTTGGTGAAATGTGTGATGAGTGGAAGGAAGCTTTGGTGATCCTAATTCCTAAAGTTAACAATCCTATGTATCCTTCCAATTATATGCCAATCAATCTTTGCTAATCTATTTATAAAATTGTGGCTAAAATATTGTTGAATAGACTTGTCTGGTTCATACCTAAGATCATTTCTGAAGATCAAGCTGCATTTGTTAGATGATGTTCTTTATCTGAATATGTTCTTCTTTCTCAAGAGCTAATACACAAGTTCAGATTTTCAAAAGCTAAGAAAGGGTTGATGGCAATCAAAGTGGATATGGAACAAGCATATGATAGCATGGGATGGTCCACTTTAAAGCAAGTGTTGGATTGTTATGGTTTCCCATGAAAATTCTCCAATCTATTAATGCAATGTGTAATTGACCCAAAATTTTCTTTCTTGATTAATGGCAGCAGCTCATCATGGATAAAAGCTGAAACTGGATTTAGACAAGGTTGCCCCTTGTCCCCTTATCTCTTCATATTGTGTTCTCAATTGCTTTCTGATGCATTCTCTCAAAGGAGTAGCAACATTGGTATCAAAATGGCTCCTAATGCAGATAAGATTTCACATCTCCAATATGCTGATGACGTTATAATTTTTTCTATAGCAAACAACAATCATGTTAAGAAAATTAACAAGAACTTGAAGGATTATAAGAAGTGGACGGGTCAGAAAATCAATGCCCAAAAATCTTCAATTCTTTTTGGAAAATCTGTTGGAAGAAGAAAGGCGGTGGACCTTGCTAATGTTCTCAGTTTTAAGGTAGTTAGGGAACTCAACTACCTTGGAGTCAAGTTGGCGCTAAGAAGATTAGTCTTTTCAGATTTTCAAAATTTGTTAGAGAAGGCTTTTAGCAGAATTAATACTTTGAATAATCGGTTTATTTCTCTCCCAGGGAAACTTCTTCTTATTAAGTCTTCACTACTTTCTCTTCATACATTCTTATCTACACATTCACTTGTTCCTAAGGGAGTATTGAATGATTTGGATAGGATGTGTAGGGATTTTCTTTGGCAAAAAGGTGATAGGAGTAAGGGTCGACATTATGTTGCATGGGATACGATATGTAATCCAAAAAGTTGGGTGGTCAAGGAGTACATTCAGCTGCAGATTCAACAGGGCCGTTGAGGACCATGTTTTCTTGGAGTTTTCTTTCTAATCCTCTATCCCTCCTTAACAGGAACTTGAGGGCCAAATATGGAGATAACATTTGGAATTCTCAAGTAAGAAGTTATGCCTCTCCGACTTGGAAGATCTTAAAGAATGGAGCTTTGTATCTAAAAGAAGTAGTAAGATGGAAGGTCTCGGATGGTGTTAATATCAATACTTTTAAAGATGCTTGGATTTTTGATAAAAGTATTGATTGTTGGCCCACATTTGCTGCGATTCTAGATCTAGCAAGTTCTAATCTTTTGAACTTTGTACGAGATGGAAGATGGGATGAGGAAAAGCTGCAGCTAGCTTTTAGTCTTGATTTAGTGGAGGTTATTGCTGCTGTTCTAATCTATTATGAATTACAAGGTGATCAACTGGAGCTAAGTTTTAAATACTTTGGCAGATCCATAGCAGCCATGATTTCTGAGAAAATGAACGGCAATAATGTTGAAGATTTGAATTGGGAGTGGAAGAAAAAGCTGAAGCTTAGGCCACGGGTTGAAATTTTCTGGTGGAGACTCGTTCATAAGGCTATTCCAATTAATGAATTCCTAGTGTATAGAAGATTACAGGATTACAATGGCTGTCCGAGAGGTTGCAAATCAGCTGAAGATTTGACCCACATAATAGTTAGTTGTGTGTATCTAATCCAGGTTTTGTTAATGCTTAACAAGTGGGGATTTATGGTCCTTACGTTTGCAGATCAGGAAGAATGTAATCGGAAGTTGTTGAATTTTTCAAATTCTAATCCTTTTATAGGGAATTAGTATTCCTCGGCGGTATATCTCTCATGGAAAACCAGGAATAAACTTAAGCATGGTAAGAGGGATGAAAGCATCATTGTAATAGCTGTAAATGCCGTAAGCTATGCTGCTGCCACATTTTGCTTGGATCACTGGGATGTCAATCAGCCGAAGCAGCTGTCTAATTTATTTTGGCATCCTCCTCCACCTGAGTGGATCAAGCTTAATGTTAATGCTTCATTGAAGAGCTCTTATAAGGGTGGAGTTGGTGGAGTGATAAGAGATTTTAAAGGAAGGCTTTTGTATGCTTTTGGCTTTTCCTGTTTACATTGGGACCACTCGAACTTGGAGTTCAAATCAATTCTTTCTTTGAAGAATATTATGCAAGAGTGGATGTTTGAAATGAAAGGTATTATAATTGAAGGAGATAATGTTAATGTAATGAAGTTTGTCCAAAGCATGGTCAATAACGAAGAACTGAAGGTTCCTTTCTTCAAACGAGAAGATTTGCCTTTTCTTAGAGACTTTAATCAAGTTATTTTTCAAGTTGCGAATAAGAATTGCAATAAGTTGGCAGATTGTTGTGCTAACTATGCTTCTTTCTCTGATTTTATCTGGGATAGTATTGATTATAATAATATTCCTCCTTATTTTGTTTCTCTGTTAAAGGAGGAAAGTGATAGGGTTTCTATCACTTAGAGTTTGTTTTTAAAGATCAATAAAATTGCTCTTTGCATTTCTTCAAAAAAAAGGGGGGGCCTACCATAGGGCCAATTTTAGTGGGTTAAAAGTGTAGGTCCTAGTGGACCTATGTTTCAAATTTCATTATAGTTTGATATCATTTGGCCCATCATTTAGTAATTTCAAAATTCACCTATATTGTGCACCTAAGTTTTTAATTAATTTATAATTAATTCAAATAAAATCCTAAAAATATAAACTAAAGCTTGAATCACTAATAATTGAGTTATAAACACAAGAAAATTAAAGGCCCTATAAAATGAATTCTAAATAAATAATAAATTTAATCAAGAAAATCTAATAATTAATTAAATAAAATAATTAAAAATGATAAAAACATCAAATAAATTTTAAACATTTGAAACCATCCCTATAAGTCATTCTTGATATTTGGGTAAGATTCCAAGAGCTTTGGAGTTGGTTTGGTACAAAAATAAGAAAGTCCCTCTAATTAAGCAATTAAACAATTTAATTAAATGCACAAACTTCCTGAATTCATAATTAAGTACAAATAAAATCCAAATTGAGTTAACTCAGAGGCATTGGACTCATTCCCAAGTCTAATATTTATGAAAAATATCAAACCCTTAGAATTCATTAAAAATAAAAAGTTAACAATTGTCAAATCTAAGTCATTAAAATACTTAAACTTATAAAATTTATAACTAATTATAAAAAAATCCAAATCCAACAAATTTAGTGGCATTTTACTCATATATTGGTCTAATATTTATGAAAAATATAAAAACTCTAAAAACTTATGTAAATAAAAAAGTCACAAAATGGACCCAATAGTAGATGCATTAAAATATCCATTGAAATATAAAAAATTAATAAATGATTAAAATTTTAGTGAATAATCAAGTTAATCAATCAAATCAAAAAATAATAGTAAAATAAATAACCAATATTCCATTGATGAAGTTTTTTGGCTGGACTACCTTAGGTTACGGGGCTATGTGTCCTAAGGAGGCATGGTCCTCGTGCTTATTGTGACAACGCCACGAAAGAATTTGATGGAATGCAAACCACATATCCTAAGGTTCATAGTTCATTAATTAATGAATTGAAATTAAATTGTTAACACAACCACATCAATAAGGTTTATAGGCTAGACTATCTTAAGTTGCAGAGCTATGTGTCCTATGGAGACAATGTCTGTGAGACCGTTATGACAACTCCACGAACCAATTGATGGAAAACCAATAATAAACAGACAATCAATACCAAAATTAGTAATAAGATAATCACAAACTTTTAGTAAACTAAATCAAACTTAAACCCAAAGATAATTGCTGGGTAACCCGAGCCTACGAGGCTATTAAGTTAGCTCTAAGAAGGGTGAAATAAACTTCATGACCCTGGTGTAAATAAAGGTAATTATTTTTCAACTTAAATGATAAATAATAAATCACTAATAAATAAGAGCCTTTATACCATATTTAGATTCCAATTGGAGAGCATAAGTGTATTAGATTTTAAGGCTTAAGGACTAAGACACCTATTTAAAATTTAAGACTTTAGAGAATTAATGATTAATCAACTTTAACACATAAAACTCCTTTTGAAATGAACATTAAAAAATCAAACTTAAACTCAAACTAAAACTCCCCTTAGCCTAAAAATAAAGCAAGTAAAACATTAAAAAACTCCAAACAATAACCAACTTAGGATATATCCAAACCACACACCCTGATGCAAACATTGTAGATGGTTTACCAGGATAATCAACTCTAGTTTTAGGCATAACCATTGCTCTTTTATGAATTCTTTTTTTGTGGCATGGATTTGACGTAGATTTCTACTCATGTTGGTTATTACGGTTTGATTTGATTTGAGATATTCAGGATGTGATGATATGATATATGATGGGTGCTAGATTGTTTTGGGTTATGAGCGGTCTAGATACTAATAGAATTTTTTGTAAGTGGTTATGCTTATGCATGTCTATAAAAAAGGGGTTGATTAAAATATGATTAACAGAATTTTCTGCACATGCTAAAGTTGCTAAGCCCCCTAAAAATTAAAAGCATGGCCAAATCGATGCATTTGCCCAAAAATGAGCAAGTGATTGTTATGTTTAGATTTTTTGTAGCTAATTTTTTAAATGAATTGCTTTTGTTGGCTAACATGCAAGGAGTATAGAGTCATTTTAAATTTTCATATGTAATTAAATCTAAAAGAGTGGTGAAATTTAATTAAAGTGGGATTTTGGCTGTCTAATTTTGTATTCAAAGAGGAAGGAAACATCCTCCAAGGGAGAGTTCCTTCTATTTAGAGAACCAAATTTAGATAACATGGGATCCAAAGAGAAAAGAAATACCCCTTCAGGAAAGAGTTCTTTTCATTTTTTATATTCAAACTTGCAGGATCCACGGAGCATGATGGAAAAGAGCTAAATAAATAAAGACAAAAAATATTCTACTTTAAAACTTGCATCATTACATTGGATTAGAATTCGAGATATTATTAGTGGGGCCCAATCACTTTTATTTTTTTATAGACTCTGGTTTATAATTAAGTGACACTGCCACATGACCTTTTATATTCATTTGATATGACTTGATATTTGATTATTTCATTTAATTATTTATTTTAGAAATTACCTATTTTCTAGATTTATTATTTGCATGTAATATTTTTTATCCTACATTTCGTTAGGCTCTTAAGGATAAAAAATTGTACTTATAATTAAATAAAAAAATTTAGGCTCACATATAAAGATAAACATTTTTAAAAAGTAAGCACGGGTACATTGGGATTTTTTCATGCATACATACATGTCTTTTTTTCCTTGCTAGGTGCCTCCCTGCCTGCAGGTCTTGGCAAACAACATGACCTATTAGGATGCACCTTTGTCTAGGGGATGTTGTGCATCTCTAGAAAAAAAAAAACATATTTTCTAAGCCTTTTTTAAAAGTTCACTATATGCCATTTTTACATACAAATGTCAACTTGCATGCATTGCATTAGAAATAAATAAAAGTTAATTAAAATTTAATTATATTAAGCATAATCTCACCATATATAAGTAAATGAATCACTTAGAAAATTCTCTAGATGTCGGCCCCAAATCCTTAATAACTTAAATAATGAGCCTTACCCATATTTCATACGACCGTAGCCATGATTTTAAAGTGCCTAGGTGGTTTAACTAGCTTTTTAATCCAAGCCAATGTAAGCCTAAAATTACATTTCATTAGTTATGTTTGGGTTACTATTATATAGTTCCCAACTTAGATATAGGTTTCGGGGCAGAGCCAATCTTAAGTCCCCAGCACTACGAATTTAATCCCAAATTTCTAATAAAATATCAAATTAAACTAAATCTTCTCTTCTCCAAAATTTAAAACCCAACATAGCGTAGGCTAGGCACTTCTAAATAGTTTTTAGAATCTCAAAGTGCTCCTTACCTTTCACCCTTTGGCCTCCAAAATAAGTATTCAAAATTGATCGAATCCTGATTAAAATTCCAACATTCAACCTTTCATATAACTCTTTAAAATCTAAATAAAAATTATATCATTATTCTAATAAAGAGTATTTGTAGGAAGCCTAAACCTCCCTATGATGTAATTAATTATGAAGGCTTGCCTTTGTAGGAAATTTAAGACCTAAGATAAAATAAACCCCACTCTATTTAGTTCCTAAGTAGAACAGGGAAAAATTATTCTTTTGGGAAAATTAAGAAAATAATCTAAGATAATCATTATCATCGTATTCAAAACACTCAAAAATAAATGGTATTTTCATTCTTAGGAATGATATATCATTTCTTATTGAGATATTTGGATATAAAATTAATGACAATATATCTAAATTATTATAATTAGTTGCATAGTTGAACATCATTTTGACCCCTTGGGGCCATATGTAGTCCACTACGATGATCCAATTACAAGAATTGGTTATAAAGTACCCTAACTATCATAGACAAACACATGATTGCATATCATTTTGATTCTTTGGAGTCATATGTATTTCTCTCTTAAGTTTGACTATTATAGCCAGGATGAAGTTTACAGTTTTATAATATGAACCTATTAGATAACATTATTTTCACCTCCCGAGGTGATATAGCATTCATAATATCGTATTCAACTTCAAAACTAAAAATTCAAAAGTCTATATTCAAAATTTCCCAAAAATATAATTACAATTGATTTGCATATTTCACAAAGATGCAAATAAGCTCTTGAGTTTGAGATTCTGGGAGGATTTGAAATATTTTAATTGAGTGTAGTGGTGTTGTAAACGAGAGCATTACAGTCCTGGACCAAAAATGATTTTTTTATATATAATAATTTAAAACCATTTTCTTCAAATCACACACCCCCCCAAAAAAAATCCTTAAGCTATCAAAGAAGATAAAAAGAAGAGAGGAATTTGAAGGCTGTGGCTCAGGTTTTGTTAGTCGGGCTAGTTGGGGAAATAATCGAGCAAGAGGTAGACTTCTAAAAACCTATCTTTGATTTCAATTCCAATAATTTTATGATAAAATTTGAATAAAAATGTGTTTTTCTTAGGTTTTATGATATTTTTACCATGTAACTTTTTGTATATTATAGTTTACTTTAATTTGGATCTTTTGACTGTACAAATTTGAATTTTCCCATTATTTTTCTATGATAATTTTTGTGTATATTGAATAAATGAGGCATTTTGTGAATCCTCGTAGTTCTCTAAAAGTCTTAAAATGATATGAATATTCTCTTAAAATTATAATTGGAAAAGGAAATATTAAGTGTAAAAGGTTCTATATATGTAATATTACCCTACTTTAATAATTTTGGTGGCTTATACATTATCATACACATGTTCAAAGTTATAATTATATTGCATTCAAATTGCATAATTAATGACATGACATTGACCAAGTCTTGAGCTCTGAATTGTTACAAGTGCACTCTTTGAAATTGTACAAGAGCCCTATATATTCCATTATGGCCTCATCTTTCTTGTGTGGACGTGGGAGGGATTCTGACCTTACTTGCTATGTGTGGGTATGGGAGATTATTTTATTCTATTCTGGCCTCACTTGATATATAAAATGTGGGAGGTAAAAAGAGAGCTATAAGTGGAAGTGGAGTTATAAGCTGACCTTAGGACATATGCATCATATTTATGCATTGAATGATCTAAAAAATTTATGAATATAATATAAGTGATATTCAGAACATACTAAAATGACTCTGAAACCTCTATATATTTTTTTGATAAATCATGAAGGTTTTAGTGCAAGTGATACTTTGATAGCATGTATATTCTAATATCTCCTTAAAGTTATTTGTGAAAGTGCAAATAGTGACATTGAAACCAAGTGACCTCTGATAACTTTAAGAAGTTACTTTTGTTAGTAATTATGTTATATATTTTATTAATTAAATAGATAACTAAATAAATTATTATTGCTATTTTAATGAATATTAACATTTATAATGGGAATGTAAAATCAGTCTGTTGAGTTAGTGTTGCTTATTCTATGATATTTCTTTGATATTTCAGGAAAATAAATGGGCCATGTGGAGTTAAGTTGATTAGGGAAAGATCATTTAGAGGATTTTTTTTGGCATTTTTTTAATCCAGTGTTACTTCTTTTGATGTATAGATTTCATGTAAACTAGATTATTGTATAATTATTTTGAGAAATGAAACCAAATGATGTTTATATTGGTATTATTATTTTGATTTTTATAGATAGCTCTGGTTTATTCTACTTGATGGTTGAGAAAAAAATAGGTTTAAGGATTTAATTATTCTATTAGATCTCACGCTGACATATACAGTATGCCCAAATCTTTTCATGTCTCTTCATTAAGCAGGGAAGTGGATGCCAAAAAGATGGCAAGCCCTTATATTGAATCTTGCTGCATCAATCTCAATTATCATTGATGCTTTACTTCTCATTTACTCTCTTCCTCCATGAATAAGAACTAGAAAGTGAGACGCGACTTGACAACCCAAGTTCCCCCTCCCCTGGAGCTTGTAGTGGAGCGCATCAATGCTAGTTCAAACTCCTTTATTTGTGTGATGCCCGAAGATCTAATATAAAAAAAGTTATCTATTTTATCTCTTAATTATTTTACCTAAGCCACTAATTTCTATTCATTTAATAAAATACATCAGAAGCAACCATATACATCAAAATATTTTACTATATTCATCATTTCTCAAAAATCTATTTATAATAGCCAAGAGTTTAATCAATATATCAATACATCATTCTTTCCCGTAATAATTTTGATAACAAAATAATATAACATAAAATACAAAAATCTAAATCTAAAATCCTGGAATCAAATCTGCCTCACTCCACTAAGTCCTGACTTCTTCCTAAAAATATGTAAAAATTATATAGTGGACTAACAGCTCAGTAGGTTACCAGAACCTACAACTGTAATCAATGTAATGCAATAGAAGCAATATGCATGTAATCATTCAATCTAAATCAATATAAACTTATAGCAAGAAGAACAAGTGCAATCAATATCACTTCATGTGAATAATGGAAACTAATATAAGCAATATAACCCATAATCAATGATCAATGGCCATACAAAGGATCAATGTATTCTATCATTCATATATCATGTCAAATATAACACAGTTAGTCTATTATGTTTCTATGAATGTTTGTAAATTATACTTTATGTCAATCTATATTCAAATTCATGTATATCAGTATGAGTATACCTATCATATTAAGCATGTCAAACCATATCAAAACATATAAATCATCTTCTCTCTATTAAATATAATGTATCATGCATAAAATGTGTTTCATATTTCACAACACAATCCGATATGACCCACAAAAAAACATGTCATACTATGTTGAATTGAGATAGGCCAAGCCCAAGATCAAAATATTAAGGAACTTTTAAAAAAAAATTAAACATACAACAAAGCTATTTAACATGCAGTAAGTAGAAAATAAACTAATCCACATTTTTTGTCATTCATCACCAAAATGTATATACAATATTGACACTATAGTGCATGCCCATACACTGAACAAAATAACTAAAAACTAACCATGTTTGTACAAAAAAATTAGAAAAATACCTACACCAGCTCGAATAGTTCAGAACCTTAATAGTTAGCTTCCCAATGGGCTATTTCCCTTTTTCATGACCTGAAATAAAATATAAAATAGGCGTGAGCCAACACAACTCAACAGGTCACACTCAATAATCTGAATTTCAAATTATTTAATTTATTAAACCTTCAATTAGGTTTTAAAAGTAGTTAATAACAATTTGCTATAATAAATATAATAACACTTGCAGTTATAAAAAATCTAAGAATAATGCAGTTAAATTAAATAAATAAGTACTCCATATATTAAAATAAAAAAATAATAGATTTCTCTTAGGCTTTTATACTCCCATAAAAAAGGCCCTTCACTACAGGAAAACCTTAGTTTACCAATGGAATTACATCCGCCGGTATAAGCGATGGTGTAACCGACAGATATTTCGTCGAGTATATAACAAAGAATTTTTCGGCTAATATTCAGCCGAAAATGTTTCCGACGAACAATCCGCCGGCAAGTATGTCGATTTTTATAAAATCGGCGGTAACGTCTGACGAAAAATATGCTAGTAAGTACTTCTCCAGTCGAACGAACGCCGCCTCCGTCACCGACGATCTCCGCCTCACTTGTAGGAAATCCACCGTAAGTAGCCCATTTGTTTTTGATTTGGTCATGGATGTTCTCGGTAGACATTTATAAGTGATAGTACCATGGTGTATGCATTTTGTTGATGTTATTCTTCTTGTTGATAAGGCTCGAGAGGGAGTTGATGGTTAAAGTGGAGGAATGTGTTATGCTTATTGTCCACCGAAACTCGCCATGGGTTATCCACCGGTAAGAGTGCCTCGCAAATGATGAATATTTCAAAAAAATTATGTCAAAATAAGGTTTCCGCGTGTGTTTTACCGTCGACTAAATTTTTGCTAGAAATTCATATTTTCTAGAAGCATTGTATGATTTCCAGTAGATTTTGGCCGCTGATAATAATAGATTTTCCTGTAGTTCTTATGATTCTATATGCTAGCATATCAGAAAATATGTCCTTATGACTCCCAATACTTAGCACACATCCTATATTCAAGAATTTAGGCCCTTATGGATATCTGTGTATTTAGCACTAAAACTTTCGTCATACATCAGATCTCTTTAAAATCACACATTTCAAGCAAATAAGTGTATATATCATTACATTATAGTAAAAAATATAAATAAACCAATTTCAAAATTTGATAGAATGCTTTGTCGGTAGGCAATATATTCAACTACTACCATAATTTTATAATTTCAAAATATCACCAAATTACCATGGATTATTCAAAATATTATTTTGACTCTTTAATTATACTACAATATTATTTTTATAGATCATAATTAGATTTTAGTTAAATAAAATAATATACTTTATAAACTACTCATTATAAATTTCTCAAAAAAATACTTAAATGTCTAGAATGGCTAGCTTGACGAAATATAAAAAGTTATATGATGAAAATTTTATGGGTACAAAATGATACTCATTTTTGTACTATAAAATTATAAATTAAATCAAGAAAATTCTAGATTTTTTTATATTTTAAAAATTGAGATAGACAGTAAGTAACCTACCTTAGTTTGGATTTTTTTTTAATTGAGTGATAATAAAAAATGGACAAGAGTCATTAAAAACTAGCTTTTGTTAACTATATATTTTATAGTATTTTACCGTCTTAAATATCAATAAAAATGTTATTTTTAGGTATTATTATGTAGGAATGTCTCAAAAAAGGAGAAAAATTTATAAGTGTTTAACCAGTGTCGTAGTGCTTTAACTATTAGTGCCACAGTGTAGACAATGCCCCAGCACCAGATCATAAAATCACAACATCGAAGCCTCAGGAAAATGTCAATTAATTCAGCACCCTGACGGAACCAAAGTCAGCGCCATAACTCTTCACAAAGTCACAGCACTAGTATTCAGCATCACATCATTGGAGTTTAGGGAATTTGAGCCTTAAAGCGATGAACTTTACAACACCGCAACATCGAATTGGACATTTAAGCATCACAACGCTCAACTTTTGGACTGTCATGGTGTAGCAGTTGATGAAAGATGGAGCTGCACCAAATCCACTAAGCGGCGTACTGGTTCAGCCATTAAATGTATCGAACCAGCCCAATATCACAACAGAGCATGCCCAACAGCACCGAGGTGCTAGTTCATTCTATTTCGCCATGGTGCCACCATGTCGAGCGCTATAATACTTGAGTCCATTTCTCTACCAGTATAAATAGTTTTTCAATTCATTTGAGTGGGAGTTCTATCAGAGTTTTGTTAGGGTTTATTATTTTTAGTGAGTATTGAGTACTAAAGTGTAGTGCCCCTTAGAGTCAACTTTAAGGGAGGCCAAAAGAGAGACAAATACATCATTTAGCATATCATATCCCATCCATTATAAGAAATCAGACATTTGGAGGAGAAATAAGTGTGGAGAGTGTATTATACTATCAGAGTGATATCTGGTTTAACTTATACTTTTATACTTTCTCTTATATGTAAGTAATGAAATTTGGTTTATTTTCTTTTATTTTCATGACTCGCTAATTTCTTAGTTTTGGGCTAATACTGTGAATCTTTTGTAAGTACTAATATAGACTCTTATACTTTGAAAGAATATAGGATATTTTCAATATCTCCCATCATAATTTTATATATATAATGGACATGTGTGTAGTTAAAAGTTTATGTAATATATTGCCTCGATGGGGTAATATTAAAATAATTAGGAGTATTGGAATGGAACTTTTGAAAGTTCATGAAGGTGTTAAACCCTAAAGAACTAGTCCCGAGCCTAACCAAGAGGGGGTGAATTGGATATTTAAAAATATCTTTAACAAAAGAAAAATCTTTTTATACCTTGTAGTAGAAATGAATTAAATCAACAATAAAAAGATTAAATAGAGATTTCACCCATGCAGTTAATCATAGTAAAAATAAAGTGCGAAAAATAATCAGAATGAACACACCAAAATTTATAGTGGTTCGCTCCAATTTGACTTATGTCCACTCCTCGGAGGCACCCTTTGAGTATTACACTAAACCTATAGTATCTCTCCTTTTGCCCCCACAGCAAGGCGAAGAAGCCCTTACAAAAATTTTTCACCAACCTGATGCGGCAGAGGACCGTAATCCTTTCAAAGGCAGAGAACTTTGAATCCCTTTCACCTTCCCTGATGCGGTGGAGGAGCTAGGTCCTTTGACCCTAAAAAGATCTTCTTTTTTCCAAAATATCCCTCAAGATGAACCTTGAATCCTATGGTACTAAGGTGCAAGCTTGCCGGAGCAACCGTGTGAAACCCCGTCCATACTCCCTTGAAACCCCCTCCAAGGATCTTCTCCCTCTCAAACTCCACCCTTTCCTCTCTCCCTTTCAAGGCTATCTCTTCAAGTTTTCTTTGGAAGAACAAAGAATCAATGCGTTCCAAAGACTCATACAAAGTCTTTGGAGAAAGCTTAAATAGAGGGCTTTAAAAAACCCTAGAAATTCAATTTTAGCAGTAAAGATTGTGCTGTACGATCGCAGGATCATCTAGTACGATTACTTCAATCAACTTGCAGTTCATCCAGGATGAATCCTGGGATGACCAAAATTGTCTCTATTGATCGTATAGTACAATCGCATGATCATCAAGTACGATCAGAATATTAAATTTAAGCAGATTTGATTGACTAATCAAAAAATTAATTTAGACATAATTTTTATAGATCGTCCAATACAATGTAAATCATCCTATATGATTAGAACAAAATTTGAATCTTGAAATCTTACCTAGATTATGATTGGCGCTACTTTTCATGACTGTAACTAATCATCCTGGACGTCTAAATCATCCAGTATGATTAGTTCAATGAGCTGATCGTATAGTATGATTAGTTCAAATTTTGAACTTCTAGTTTTGACTCAATCTCACTCCTCCTGAGTGTGTCTGTGCATGGTCACCAAGTTAGCATACACCTTTAAAAGACTAGACTCAAGAAATCAAAATTACATCAATGAATATTAAAAACTCTTTACAGCATAACCTATTCTACCCAATCTTGAGCTCTAAATATTCGTTGGATGGTGCATGGTGTTAATGAAATATTAGTATACACACAAACATATATACATTACACATACTAGCAGACATAAAGATATGAGCAACAATATTTATTATCATTAAAAATATAAACTCGAGAGCTCGAGTCGCAATAACTCTTGCATGCCTATACGCAGGATGTTTAGAATTCTTAGCTCTATGGAGATATAGTAATTATATGCAGACCATAAAACTCATTTACCACCCTACAAGCTTGAAAAATATTTGGTGATGCATATGCTCTGATCCATAGCATCAAATATAGAAGAGTCTATTTGAGAAAACTTAAATAATTCACAGTCATTAGTTTAAAATATTTATTCATCTGATTATCTTTTATTTGCATTCCCCAACTGAGATAGAATCTCAACCCTTATTTTCATTTAATAGGATAAACACTATAGCTATAGTAGATAATACAAGTTTATTTGCATGTTTGCAGAACACTTCCTCATAAGATAGACACTCTCTCGATCACTTTATTACTTGATCGACATGTGCACTTGTATATTTAGTGGGTATTGCATATCAAAGAAAGTTTAAGCATATTTTAACCCTTAGCATAAATATAATCCACGCAAACACCCTCATCATGTTCTCTCACTAAAATCTCTTTCTTTCTCTCTCTAAATATCTGAAGGGGGCTACAAATTTTGGTTAATAAAAAAGAAAGTAGATTTGGATAGTTTTATAAAAATTTAACTTAGCACAATAATGCTCTGCCTTTTAGCATTATAGCACCCCCCATTGAAGAGCATGGTGTCATAATGCTCGATCCTTGCATCGCAACACTAGTTTATTTTCTAAGAATTTGTTAGAGAACTTAATGTCACAGTACTACCATCCCAGTACCACAATACTCTCAGGGGAAGAATTTTAGATTTTACATGTATGCACACAGACCCTAACTACCCTCTTTAGAACAGGTTCAAACACACTCATAGACATATGCAGAAGATATGAGTGCATAAATTTCACTTCATTATTCTTTCTTAATAGGGTTAAAACAGTTACAACTATGTATAGATTCAATAGGTGTTACAATCCTCCCCTCAGAAAAATATCATCCTCGATATTTGAATTCTCAAATAAATGGAACACATCGAGATATAACTATCTCATTTTATATTCCTTCACCTAAGTAGCTTCACTTTTAGTTATGTGCTTCCACCACACTTTAATCATTGGGATTTATTTATTTCTTAGCCTTCTGGTATCATATCCCAAAATTCTTTTTGGTTCTTCTCTGTATCTTAGATTCTGATGTACCTCAACCTCTTTTATGTATACACTATTCTTAGAATCAAATACCCATTTCCTTAGAGATGATACATGGAATATGCTATGAATATCAAACATGTGATCTAAAAACTATAATCTGTCAGCAATTTTTTGAATCCTTTCAATTATCTCAAATGGTTTAATATACCTTCGACTCAACTTTTCTTCTTTCTCAAACTTACACCCTTCTTTTCCATGATCTTCACATATATAAAGTCTCCAACTTAAATTTTTACAACTATGTGGTTTGCATCATAATATTATTTATATCTCTCTTGCACAACTTTTAATATATCTCTGATCAGAAAAATTTCTTCAATAATATCATCAACCAAAATTAGCCCAATCAAACTCCTTTTTTTAATATCTATCTAAGACAGTGGGGTCCTATATTTTCTTTCATACTGAGCTTCATAAGAGGCCATACTAAAACTTGACTTAAAATTATTGTTATAAGTGAATTTGATCATAAAAATATGATCTTCCTGTTGACCTCATTTTTGTATGATGTCACCATGACCTACCTGGGTTTTTTTTTTCTAGTGACCTAATGATTAGAAGATGTTTACTTTTTAATCATATAGGTCCCAATCAAAATCAAATCCAATAATAATCAAATCTAATTCGTCTTTTCAATTCAATCTCCAGTCTCCCTTTCAATCAACTTTCAATCAGCCTTTAAATCATATCCAATTAATTTCAATCATTCATCCAATTGTCATTTATATGGATGGCTCAAACTTAACCATTCAAGTCCAAAATCCAATCTAAATCCAAGATTCCAAACCAATCGTAGGGTTAAGGACCCAGGTCCTAAAACCCTTTCTAGGTGATTTTTTATCACTTTGAAATCCAGACTAATGACCTCTAATTTATGGGATATCAATTGTATATTATTTAGATATGTCTCTAAGATCAACGCACCAAGTTTGAGTTCAATATGAGGCTCCTAGCCCCAGAAACTGAATTGATTCTCACATGCTGTAAAACTTTCAAATATTTATAATATATGCCACTAAATTTGCCATTCAATGGAATTTGAGCTTTGGATTCTCCCCAAAGCTTCTAACCATATCCATGACCTTTGTTATGACTTGTTGATTAGTAATCTACACTTTGTTGATCCAGTTTGACCCAGAGTTGACCAGGGGTGAAAATGACCAAAATGCCCTTTAAAGGAATTTTTGGTCTTTCCCCAAAATTCAATATGGTCTAGCCATATCAAACCTCCAAACCTATTCCAATGACTCCTAAATGTCATTAGGAACACTTTGGACCCAAACCTACCCTTTGGTTTGACATGGTTGACCAAAGTATCCCTTAAGGGTTTAAACACCCATTTCAAACCAAATGAACTCATCTTGGCTTGAGGCCACTTCCATTGAGTACATATGATCAATTTGAACTCAATGGACCCAACCCTTGACCTTAGGTCAACTTGGTTGACAAAACCTCTTATACACCTTTAACCTCTTCTAACCCTTTGATCAATGCTTTCCCAAGCCAATTCAAACCTTTAAGACCACCCATTAGACCCTTAGGGATTACCCTTTAGAGGATCCAAGCCTTGGGCCCACTTGGGTTAGCCATTTTTCTTGACCTAAGTGTCCAAAGAGAGGTTTTCTATGAGGCAATTCTACTTCCAGGCCATATCAATTCAAATCAATGGGGGCATTGGGTCCCCCATGACCCAACACACCTTTGTTAGTTAACCAAGCCCTTGGTTCAACTTAGGTTGGGAATTGGGCTAACCCAAAGTGGTCAAAACCACTATGGGTTGAGCCATTTCTCAACCTAGGCCCCACCAGCCTTATTCAACACTTGCATTGGGTGACCCTAGACCCAAGGCACCTACCATTGTCAGTCTAACCCTTGGGTTGACTTGGTTCAACCTCTAGGCTAGCCCAAAGTGATCAAAACCACTTTGATCCAAGCCATCTTTCACTACAGACCATACCAAGTCTAATTGACACTTCCATTGGATGTTCCCTGACTATACACAACTCCTCCACTAATCACATGACTTAACTCGACCCTGGTTGCACTCGAGCTGACCCAAACCATACAAATTTGCGTCAACCTGATCCTTCCCATCAATCCAGGCTTACCTACACCTGACCATTCAGTCAAGTTCATCGGACCTCCAGACATATTTTCACTTCATCCTGACCCAACCAGTAGCCGGTGGCAGTCGGAACTAATGAAAAGCCAGCTTTGGTGGTCTCCCCTTTACGAGCTCTAGTTCAAGCTTCCCCAAAGCCTAAGTTTGACTCCTTTGGGCTTAAAAGACTCCCCGAGGATGTACCCTTCTAATTGGTAAGCATCTGACGGCTAGCTCGATCAATCCCGGCCATCATGGCCCTGAAAGCTATTTGAATAGGGCTCACCCACCCAGACCTCCCCATTCTAACCTAAGCCTTCAAAAACTCTCCCCAGAGTTCCTTAAGTATTCATCTCTCATTCCCCAGCCTTCCAGCCCTCTTTGACCACTAGTTAGAGCGAACTCCAACTGAACCCATTCACGTCCCGCTCTAAGTTCTACCTTCGGCAATCCTCCGATCCCGACGTCTGAAGGAGAAGTCTTCGCCTTCATCCCCTCAAGCTTTTTGATAGAAAAATACATTCGTTGTGGCTTTCTACACGGTGAGATCCTCTTCCCGAGCTCCTAGCTAGGCAGTGGTGGTCAAGTGTGAAGTAAATCGTCAACCCACCAGAATCAGACCATTGGATTGACGGTTTACGTTGTCCTGATCCTTCCCATGAGTTTTGGTTGAGATTCACCAGTAGGATCTCTCGGATCATGCTATAAAAGCCTGACAATCTCGGGGGCCTAAAAAAGCTTAAAGACGTAATCCCAGCCATTGATTGACCAGATTAGATCCTGCAGTTTCGGAGTCACTTTAATCATATCCATTTGATTGATGATCCAATGGCTATGGTTAATTCTGTATTTACATAATCATGGCCAATGATTGGCTACCCAATCAGAGTGCACCCGCATGTAAAAGGGTCATTGACTGTGTAAATCCAATTTTATTAAATCCAAAGATCATGGGAAACTTAAAAAATTGATATTCATTCAATCTACTTGACCAAATTAGGAGATCTTAGGCTCATTAGAAAGGTCTCAGGGAGAACTTTAAAAATCATATGTGAAAGTTCGATAGGGAAGTTAAGCCCTGATGAACTAGTCCCAAGGCTAACCAAGAGGGGGGGTGAATGGGTTATTTAAAAATTTGACAGCAATAATGAAAATCTTTTCTATGATTTGCAGCGGAAATGAATAATACAATCAAACGAAAAGATCGAATACAATTTCACCCAAGCAGTTAATCACAGAAAAATAAAAGTGCAGAAAGTAATTAGAATGAATACACCAGATTTTATAGTGGTTCGGTCAACTTGACCTACGTCCACTCCCCGGAGCCTCCCCTCCGGGTATTGCACTAACTCAAAGTGTCTCTCCTTTTGCTCCCATAGCAAGGCGGAGAAGACTGTACAAGAACCTCCTTTCCACCACACGGTGAGGCAGAGAACCCAACGTCCTTTTGCTTCCTCCTGAAGCAGGAAGAGAACCTCGGATCTTCTTGCCGATGATCCTCTCCCAAAGAACATCGACACGACGAAAGACGATGAGCGGAGAAGAAGACTCTGATCCTTGCTTGGAGCAACCTTCATGAAACCCTCACGAACTCCCCCTCAAAAGATCCTCCCTCTCTCTCCCAAACTCTCTCTCTCTCTAGGGTTTCTCTGAAAAGGAAAGTGGCAAAAGATTTTTTCTTGTTTCAAGAAAAATATCTTTTATAGGAGGGCTTAAAATTTGACCTAAATCTCAACTGGTCGGCCATGATCGTCCTGTACGATCAGTTCAAAATCAGCTGCATCAGCCTGGACGATCTAGCTCTTTTGGACGATCAGTAGAAAAAATTATTCATATCGTCCTGTACGATCCTGCGATCGTTCGGGACGATTAGTGAAAATCAAGGAATATCGTCCAGAAGACAACTTGGGTCGTCTAGAGAAAGTTGTATTGGACGACCAAAAAATGACTTGATCATCCAGGATGATAAGGAGATCATCCTGTATGATTAGTTTAAAAAGTGCCCAAATCGTCCTATACACAGTTCGGGTCGTACAGCTGAAATGCACTAGACGATCATGATCGTCCGGGACGATCTTGCGATCGTGCAGGATGATATGATCGTATCAATCAAATATAAATTACTTTCCTTAATTACCAGATTAATTTAGACATGATTGTACTGGATCGTCCGGGACGATCAGACCAAATAACTTAAAATAAAAACTTGCCTAACTTGATCTTGCGGCTGAGAATTTCTGATTTGAGCATATCGTCCCGTACGATCCAAATATCGTCCAGGACGATCTGCTTAATCAAACCATCTTAACTTGGTCGCCCTAATTAGGGTTTCTATTTTTACTTGATCGTCCAGGACGATGTGACTATCGTCCAGGATGATCTGAACAAAAATTTGAACAGAAACTCTAATTCACTCAAGCTCTCCCCCTGAGTGTGTGTGTGCAAGATTACTTAGCTAGGGGATCAGTTACATTACAATTGACTCAAGAAAAAGAAAAATAGTACACTTAGACTCGATCTTGAGTTGGCTTGAGTTGCTCGTGATCTTTTGTGCCTGAAACGGGTTAGCCAAGCAAAACACAATAGAGACATGTTTGTCATCATCAAAACAGATTTGTAACAATCTCCCCCTTTTTGATGATGGCAAACATTTATACAGTAGTTTGAAAATTAACTAGAAGATTGAAAAATAATTTTTTTTTAATTTTCATTTAACAACCAAACTAATACAGAAAACTTAACACATAACAAAAACAGAAACGACTACAACTGACTCCCCCTTTTGACATCACTGAAAGTTCGATAGGGTGTTAAGCCCTAGTGAACTAGTCCCGAGGCTAACCACGAGGGGGGGTGAATTGGTTATTTAAAAATTTCACAACAACAATGAAAAATCTTTTCGATATTTAGCAGCGGAAATAAATAAACATGAACGAAAAGATCAATCTCAGATATTCACCCACGCAGTTAATATTAAAAAGTAAAGTGCAGAACCGAATCAGAAAAGCAAACCAGATTTTATAGTGGTTCGGTCAACTTGACCTACGTCCACTCCCCGGAGCCTCCCCTCCGGGTATTGCACTAAAGAAAAAGTGTCTCTCCTTTTGCTCCCACAACAAGGCGGAGAAGCCTGTACAAGACCTCCTTTTCACCACACGGTGGGGCAAAGAACTTGACCTCCTTTTGCTTCCTCCTGAAGCAGGCAGAGAACCTTCGAACTCCTTTTGCTTCCACCTGAAGCGGCCAGAGAACCCTGGATCTTCTTGCGAATGATCCTCCCACGACGAACACCGACTAGACGAAAGACGACGAGCAGAGAAGACGACTCTGATCCATGCTTGGAGCAACCTTAGTGAATCCCTCACTAACTCCCCCTCACAAGATCCTCTCTCTCTCCCAACTCTCTCTCTCTTTAGGGTTTCTAAGGGAAGGAAGGTGGCAAAAGATTTTTCTTATTTTAAGAAAAAGTTCTTTTATAAGCGGGCTTAAAATTTGCCCTAAATCTCAACTGGTCGGCCAAGATCCTCCAGGACGATCGGTATATCGTCCTGTACGATCAGTTCAAATTTAGCTGTTTCAGCCTGGACGATCTGGCTCTTCTGGACGATCAGTAGAAAAAATTATTCATATCGTCCCGTACGATCCTGCGAACATCCGGGACGATTAGTGCAAATTGAGGAATATCGTCCAGAAGACAGTTCGGGTCGTCCAGAGAAACTTGTGCTGGACGACCAAAAAATGACTTGATCGTCCAGGACGATACGGGTATCATCCTGTACGATTAGTTCAAAAAGTACCCAAATCATCCTGAACACAGTTCGGGACGTACAGTTGAAATGCACTAGACGATCATGATCGTCCGGGACGATCCTGCGATCGTCCAGGATGATATGATCGTATCAATCAAAAATAAATTGCTTTCCTTAATTAACAGATTAAATTAGGCATGATTGTACTGAATTGTCCAGGATGATACACGTATCGTCCGGGACGATCAGACCAAATAACTAAAAATAAAAACTTGCCTAACTTGATCTGGCGGCTGAGAATTTCTGATCTGAGTATATCGTCCCGTACGATCCAAAGATCGTCCAGGACGATCTGCTTAATCAGACCCTCTTAACTTAGTCGCCTTAATTAGGGTTTCTATTTTTACCTGATCGTCCAGGACGATGTGAATATCGTCCAGGACGATCTGAATAAAAACTCTAATTCACTCAAGCTCTCCCCCTGAGTGTGTGTGTGCAAGGTTACTTAGCTAGGGGATCAGTTACATTACAATTAACTCAATAAAATGAAAAACAGTACATTGGACACACTTGGACCCAATCTTGAGTTGGCTTGAGTGGCTCGTGGTCTTTTAGGCCTGAAACAGATTAGCCAAGCAAAACACACTGGAAACATGTTTGTCATCATCAAAACCAAATTTGCAACAATCTCTCCCTTTTTGATGATGGCAAACATTTATACAGTAGTTTGAAAATAAAACTAAACAGGAGATCCAAAAACATATATTTTTTCAAATTTTCATTTAATAATCAAACTAACTCAGAAAATATAACACTTACCAAAGACTGAAACGACTACAACTGACTCCCCCTTTTGACATCACAAAAAGGAGGAGGGTAAACCAGAACACGAAAATACAAGTACAACATATAAAAGAGAACAACTACAAAACAGAAAACTAGAACTGAGGCGGATCCTGATCGGAAGAGGGAGGTGGTGGTGGTGGTTTGAAGTAATTGTGAATGGCCTGAAAGTGGGCTCCAATCCAGGCAATGTCCTGGTCATGCTGTTGTTGCTGCTGCGCAGCATAGTCAGTGAAGCGCTGGATGTCCTCGGCGTGCCGCCGCTCCTAGGCAACCACGTAGGAGTCAAACTGGCCTCCCACTAATCGAAATGCTGCACCAGGTGGTCAAAGGGAGAGGAAATGTGAAGGGGAGCAGGTGCCTCTGGTGCAGCAGGAACTGGAATGGCCTCTTCCTCCTCTTCCTCAACATCCGGGGCGGGCTCCAGATGTAGTCGGGTGCTGTGTAGGACATGGAAGGCATTGTTGGTGAGGAAGGAAGGAGGAACATCTGGAGCTGCGGGATATTGCAGGTCATATTTGGTTTCGAGGGCATAGGCAACGATGTGTCCTAAGGCTAGATTTGGATGACGGCGATGACCTAGATCTCGAATGGTGGTGAGGTGCTCGAGGTACCAGATAATAAGGTCTGTGGCATTCAATTCCCTATTGGCCAGGATGTAGTAGGTGGTCAAGGACAGGAGTGGGGTGATGTGAATTCGATCCCCCGTCTTTTGAATGACGGAGGAACGAAGAACATGCTGAATAGTCCGGGCGTCCTTAAGAAGTGTGGAGCAGGCATTGTCATGATAAGGGGCATTTGTATTTCGAAGGAAATGATTGGCGACACTCCAATCATAGTCTGGGTCGGTGATAAGGGTATGGAGTTTGTCGCCAGTGACAGACAGTTGGAGAATATTGTGAAAGTCCTGATAGGTAAGTTCGACGGGGCGCTGATTTACATAAGAACGAAGAGTGGAATAATCAGCCGAAATCCTCAAGTTTGCAAAGAAAATGCGAAGAAGTTCCGAGCTAAAGGGAAATGCGAGAGTCAGGATGAAGGTGAGGGAGGTGTGTGCGAAGAGGTCAAGGACAGGATAAGTGAGAGTGCGAGGATTTACGATTTTCGACGGTGTGATCCCCACCTCGCAATATCGCTCGTAGGCAGCCTGATCGGCTGTATTGGGGAAGCGAGGATCAACAGGTCCTCAGGAGGAACTGGCACCCTTTTGACGGGACCGTTTGCAACCAGCCATTAGAAATCAAGAGTGTAGGAAGTAGAAGGAGAGTGGAAGAGAAATGGTGTGGAAAATCCTTAAGAAAACTGTTGTTTATATAGAAAATGGCCTGATCGTCCCGTACGATTGCGACATCGTCCGGGACGATATGGGCATTTATGACGTCCTAGACGATTGGTCAAAAAGGCGGTCCGATCGTCCAGGATGATCAGAGATCATCCAGGATGATTAGACACAGGCGATCATCCCGAGGAGTCAGGCTGGACGACCGTTGACGAAAAGTATCATCCAGGACGATTAGGTGGATCGTCCGGGATGATATGCAATAAATATGTCGGACGGGCCGAATTCGAATCGTCCAGCGGCTGACACGTGGATCGTCCAGGACGATGAGGTGGATCATCCAGGATGATGGACAATAATTGGTGCAATATCAGCCGTTTGATCAGATCAGGAAGATATGGATCATATCATCCAGGATGATGTAAGGATCATCCAGGACGATCACCAATAATTGGAATTTTTTTAGCAGCAGGAGCAGTGTGGGGACGATTTTGAATGAATCGTCCAGGATGATGTTTGGATCGTCCAGGATGAAGAGGATCATCCAGGACGATCGGTGTATCGTCTAGGATGATGTGAAGAAAACAAAAAAAGATGAAGGATGAAGATGATCGATTAGGATCCCAAAAACATAACCATGAACTCAAAATAAAATAGACACGAATAAAACTTACGGTAAAAACACATAAAAGCAACATTTTTTTTATCAAGCTGCTCGAGTAAATCAGAAATTTTCTTTGATTTTAGATTTAAAAATCAATAGGAAGACGATTGACAGCGCTAAAATCCAGAAAAGGTTAGAAAAATCAACTTTCGTAACTCCGACCCCGGGCACCTTATCGATGCAAATCTCTTTCAAAACAAAAATCCGATTCAGAAGAAAAGACATTAGATTTGAAAAGAGATCCTTTCAAGCCTCGTTCCATAAAAATATCTGATATAGTAGTGTTACAAAGTAAAAAAAATCAGAAATCAGGATTTTCAAACTCAAGCTTTTAAAAATATTAAGTGGTGCACGGATTTTTCTAAGATATTTCACAATCTGAAAGGGAAGAAAGCTTGGTTTGGGATCATTTTGTGCCTCTTTTTCAAATTAGTTGGCGCTTTACGCATCTTTTTATTTTTGATAAACTTTGTGTATCCAATTTGGCAATTTCACATCTTTTTAGTTTTGGGCTCATTTTATGCCTCTTTTTCAATTTATTTGGCGCACTGCGCATCTTTTGTAAGCTTTCTCCTTTTCATAATCATTAAAAAGTCTCAGCTGTGAGATTATCTTCCAGACATAGGAGATGACTCTCCACAGTAAGGAAGAATGATTCACAAAATAAAAGCCATATATCATATGATAAATGCAATCACTTGGTTTAGAAAGTCAAACTAATGACTCAAGACTTTGAAAAATACTATTGAAATGAGGCAGATTACTGTAGGAAGATAAAATAATCTCTATTTCAAAAACTAACATTTTAATTTTGAAGAGGATTTTTATCCAAAAGAAACTATACACCAGTAAAGGAGTTAGAGGAAGAGAAACTATCATCAATGTTTCTTCCCTTTAACAGATTCAGTGGAATCAATCACTGCTTACCAGCTTCCAAACCAAAACAAGGTAAAAACTCCCAGTCAAAAATTCAGATTATCAGAAGTAGTGAGTGGTGATCAGATTTTGAAAAGCATAAAACAGTGAGTGCAAGATACGAACCAGTGAATAAAAATAGGTAGAAAATCACAGTAAAGTAAATACTCAAATCAAACTAACAGTAAGGCTAAAACAGAAATCAACATAAGAAATAAAATCAACTGAAAGCAAATAATCAAACAAAAAACTAACTAACAGAAAACAGAATATCAATCAGAACAATCCAAAATCAGCAGTCATCAGAATCAAGCATTTATATCAATCACTCCTAATCTGGTTCTCAAAATGCTGAATGAGTTAAAGGCCAGTGGTTTAGTGAATATGTCAGCCAGCTGATTTTCAGTTGCTACATGATGTAGCTCAATGTACCCTTTTGTAACATGGTCCCTAATGAAGTGATGCCTTATATCAATGTGTTTGGTCCAAGAATGTTGGATTGGATTCTTAGAGATACAGATGGCACTAGTATTATCACACAGAACAGAAATTATGCCAACAGGTACCCCTAAATCCAAGACTTGTTGCTTCAACCAAAGAACTTGGGCCACACAACTCTTTAAGGCAATGTACTCAGCTTCAGCAGTGGAAAGTGCAACTGAGTTCTATTTTCTACTGGACCAGGAGACTAACGACTGTCCTATGAACTGACAAGTCCCAGAAGTGCTCTTTCTATCCACCCTACACCCCGCAAAGTCAGAATCAGAATATCCAATGATCTCAAAAGAGGTGTTGTGCCTAGGGTACCAGATTCCTAGGTTTGGGGTCCCTAAAAGATATCTAAGAATTCTCTTAACAGCAGTCAGGTGGGACTCTTTAGGATCAGCCTGAAACCTAGCACAAAGACAGACACTAAACATGATATCAGGTCGGCTAGCAGTCAGGTAAAGCAGTGATCCTATTATCCCTCTATACTTCTTCTGATCAACATATTTTCCACTTGAGTCCTTATATAACTGAACTGAGGAGGGCATGGGAGTATTGATTGGCTTGGCTTTATCCATTTCATATTTCTTCAAAATATCCTTAGTGTATTTTGATTGATTGAGAAAGTTTCCATCATCCGTTTGCCTTATGCTAAACCCCAAAAAGTAGGATAATTCTCCCATCATACTCATCTCAAACTCCTTACTCATTATTTTAGAAAACTCATCAAATAAATATTTATCAGAAGATCCAAAAATTATATCATCAACATAGATCTGGACAATGAGTAAGTCATCCCCTAATCTCCTCAAAAAAAGGGTGGTGTCTACGCTCCCCTTAACAAACTCTCTTTCTAACAGGAATGTGCTAAGCCTCTCATACCAAGCTCTGGGTGCCTGTTTCAATCCATATATGGCCTGTTTTAATTTATAGATATGATTTGGATATTAAGAACTCTCAAAACCTTGGGGTTGTTCTACAAAAATATCTTCTTTAATTACCCCATTTAAAAGGCACTCTTGACATCCATTTGAAACAGCTTAAATCCCTTATAAGAGGCAAAGGCTAGTAGCACTCTAATGGCTTCCAATCTAGCTACAGGGGCAAAAGTCTCCTCAAAATCAATCCCTTATATCTGATTATACCCCTTAGCCACCAATCTTGCCTTATTTCTCACCACCACACCAGAATCATTCAGCTTATTCTTAAAGACCCACTTGGTTTCAATAATACTTTGATTTTTAGGTCTTTCTACTAACTCCCAAACATCATTCCTTACAAATTGATTCAATTCTTCCTATATAGCTAAAATCCAAAACTCATCCGACAGAGCTTGATTGATGTTGGTGGGTTCAGTCATTGAGATAAAGGCATAATGGTTTACTTCCTTCCTAAGTCCATGCCTAGTCCTAACACCTTCAGAAGGGTCTCCTAAGATCAGTTCTTTCGGATGACTCGAAGAATATCTCCAATCTCTAGGCAACGTGATTTGAGGTTCTACCCTTTCCTCCAGATTTGTATTTCCAACTCCTTGGGTAACATCAACAATCTCTTCATCTTCTACTTCAGATCTATACTCCTTATGATCAGATTCATCAAACACTACATGGGTTGTTTCTTCCACCACCAAAGTCCTCTTATTGAACACCCTAAAGGATTTCCCCACACTTGAATATCCTAAGAACACTCCTTCATCAGATTTGGGGTCAAATTTTCCTAAGGGTGACTTCCCGTTATTCAGAATGAAAACCTTACAGCCAAAGACATGAAGGTGGGACAGATTTGGAGTTCTAACCTTAATGATCTCATAAGGTGTCTTGTTCAGTTTGACTCTCACATTCATCCTATTCAGCACATAACAGGCAGTGTTCACCGCTTCAGCCCAAAAGTATTTTGGAAGTGAATACTCGGCAAGCATGGCTCTAGCGGCTTCCACTAAGGTCCTGTTCTTCCTTTCAGCTACCCTGTTCTGCTGAGGGGTCCTAGGAGCTGAAAAATTATGACTAATCCCACGATCCTCACAAAAACTTCCAAATCTTTCATTTTCAAACTCCCCTCCGTGATCACTATGGATGGTAATAATCTCACATCCTAACTTCTTCTGAATCCAGTAAAGAAAGATCTAAACTCATCAAATGACTCAAATTTATGTGACAAAAATTTAACCCAAGTGAACCTCGAATAATCATCTACAATCACAAACCCATAGACTCTCCCCCCTAAGCTGGCAGTGCTAATGGGTCCAAAGAGGTCCATGTGAAGAACTTCTAAAGGTCTAGAGGTGCTAATATCCTTAACAGAGTGAAACGAGGACTGGACTTGCTTCCCCAACTGACATGTATCACACAGGTGATCCTTAGTGAACTTAAGCTTGGGCACACCTCTAACTAAGTCCTTCTGGGTGACTCTCCTAAGGGTTTTCATACTGGCATGACACAATCTCCTATGCAATAACCAAGACTCATCAGCAGTAATTTTTAAGCAAATTGAATTATCATATTTAATGCAACTTACATCCAGCTTGTAGACGTTGTTGATCCTTTGCCCCTGCAAAACAACTTCATCATTTAAGCTTAAAATGCAGCCAGTGGGCAGGAATTCGATGCTGTATCCCTTGTCACAAAGTTGACTGATGCTCAGCAAGTTGTGTTTCAGTCCATTTACAAGCAAAACATTATCAATCATAAAATTCCTTGAATCACCAATTATACCTGTGCCTACCACCTTCCTGGTGGTGTTATCTCCAAGTGTAACCTTGCCTCCAGCTCTGGCCTCCAGCGAAATGAACTGATTTGCATCTCTAGTCATGTGTCTAGAACATCCGCTGTCCAGGTACCACATGCTCTCACGAGGTCTTGTGTGAGAGCACACCTACAAAAATATCAAACGTCAGTCTTAGGAACCCAAACAGGTTTGGGTTCCTTCTTATGAAAAGAAGAATGCAATGCATGCGTACTGTGCTGTGAAACAGGCAGTTTGGGTCTCCACACCCAATGTGTACTACGGTGAACAGTGCAGGTGTGGGAAATGTGTCCTAACATGCCACATGAAAAACATCTAACACCAGGAAAAGGGTTAACTAATCTACGTGGGTGATAATGTCTCTTCCTAGATGTATATGAAACATGCTTTGATGAACTTGCAACAGATTTTTCAAAAGGTGACGGTGCATAAAACTGTTCAAAAGTAGGCGGTGTTTTGTTCTTATCAAAAGCACTGATTTTCACTTTTAAAAACTCAATATGTTTATTTAAACTTACAATTTCAAAAGTTCTTGTACTTTCATTACTTTCTAAATCACATGCCATATCATCCACTTTCTTAAAAGCAACTTCTAATTCAACATGCGATATTTTTAACAAATCATGTTCAACAATTAAATCAGAATATTTTTTGTTCAAATCATCGAATTCATCAAGCAAGGACATGTGATTGGAATCAAGTACGGAATGATCTTTAACTACAGAATCATGCTCTTTTTGCAAAGTCAAATAATCTAATTTCAGACTAGCATGAGTTTTCTTAAGCTTCCTATACGATGTATGAATTTTTTCAGAAACTTCAAATAATTGATCGTAAGTAAGCTCACATACCTCTTCCTGGTCCGACTGACCAGGGTGATCATCAGCCATCAGACACAAGTTTGTTTCCTCCTCTTCAGCTTCAGTCTCAGAAGAGTCGGATGCAGAGTTTGCCCAGAACGCCTTCTGAATCCGCTTCTTGTCCTTTCTGAACTTTGGTTTCTCCTCACCCTTCTCCTTGCTTGGGTGAGCCTTGAGCGTAGGACAATCCGCCTTTATTTGTCCAGGCTTCCTGCATTCAAAACAAACAGATTCAGATGAACCTTTAAAATTTTTACTGGTCTTACCTTTGTTCCACTTTTGAAAATTCTTATTCTTCTTCCTTAGAAAGCTCTTGAATTGCCTTGTGATTAAGGCAACATCATCGCTATCAGACCCGGAAGTGCTAGCATATGAATCTTTGGCCTTTAGTGCCACTGTCTTCTCCTTCTTGCGTTCACCTGCATCAAGTTGCCTTTGGTTCACCCCTTGCTCGTAAGCAATGAGTGATCCAAGTAAGCTGTTAATAGAGTAAGTATTTAAATCTTTAGATTCAGTGATAGCAGTAATCTTAGCATCATAAGAAGCAGGCAAATATCTAAGAATTTTTTTCACTCTTTCGTAGTTAGTAAGTTCTCTACCTAAAGCATGCAAAGAGATAATAATCTGAGTGAACATTGTGTACATTTCTGAAATAGTCTCACTAGATTTCATGTAAAAAAGTTCGTAATCATGTAACAAGATGTTTAACCTAGACTGTTTGACTTCAGTTGTACATTCGTATGTTATACATAATTTATCCCAGATTTTTTTTCCCATTGAACAAGTAGAAACACGTATGTAGTCTTCAGATTTTAAAGCACAAAAGAAACAGTTCAAGCATTTTACATTTAACTGTGCTAAGTCACGATCATCAAACGTCCAATCAGTAAAAGGCAATTCTGTTTTCACATTGTTAATCAATCTAAAAGATGGTTTGTATCCGTCCTTAACTAACATCCACATGCGTAATCAATAGATTGCAAAAAAGTAGACATGCGTGTTTTCCAAAAATCAAAAGGAATATTATCAAACAATGGTGGTCTTGTAATAGAATAACCTTCAACAGTATTACGATTATTACAGTTAGCCATGGATTAAATTTAAAAGTTTTTAAACCTAAATTTTGAATCCCTCTCTGATACCACTTGAAAGTTCGATAGGGATGTTAAGCCCTAGTGAACTAGTCCCGAGGCTAACCAAGAGGGGGGGTGAATTGGTTATTTAAAAATTTTACAATAACAATGAAAAATCTTTTCGATATTTAGCAGCGGAAACAAATAAACATGAATGAAAAGATCAATCTCAGATATTCACCCACGCAGTTAATATCAAAAAGTAAAGTGTAGAACAGAATCAGAAAAGCAAACTAGATTTTATAGTGGTTCGGTCAACTTGACCTACGTCCACTCCCCGGAGCCTCCCCTCCGGGTATTGCACTAAAAAAAGTGTCTCTCCTTTTGCTCCCACAGCAAGGCGGAGAAGTTTATACAAGACCTCCTTTTACCACACGGTGGGGCAGAGAACCCGACCTCCTTTTGCTTCCTCCTGAAGCAGGCAGAGAACCTTCGAACTCCTTTTGCTTCCACCTGAAGCGGGCAGAGAACCATGGATCTTCTTACGAACGATCCTCCCACGACGAACACCGACTAGACGAAAGACGACGAGCGAAGAAGACGACTCTGATCCGTGCTTGGAGCAACCTTAGTGAATCCCTCACTAACTCCCCCTCACAAGATCCTCTCTCTCTCTCTCCCAACTCTCTCTCTCTCTAGGGTTTCTCAGGGAAGGAAGGTGGCAAAAGATTTTTCTTGTTTTAAGAAAAAGTTCTTTTATAGGAGGGCTTAAAATTTTCCCTAAATCTCAACTGGTCGGCCAAGATCGTCCAGGACAATCGGTATATCATCTTGTACGATCAGTTCAAATTCTGCTGTTTCAGCCTGGATGATCTGGCTCTTCTGGACGATCAGTAGAAAAATTTGTTCAAATCATCCCGTACGATCCTGCGATCGTCCGGGACGATTAGTGCAAATCGAGGAATATCATCCAGAAGACAGTTCGGGTCATCCAGAGAAACTTGTGCCGGACAACCACAAAATGACTTGATCGTCCAGGACGATACGGGTATCGTTATGTACGATTAGTTCAAAAAGTGCCAAAATCGTCCTGAACACAGTTCGGGACGTAAAGCTGAAATGCACTAGATGATCATGATCGTCCGGGACGATCCTGCGATCGTCCAGGACGATATGATCGTATCAATCAAAAATAAATTGCTTTCCTTAATTACCAAATTAAATTAGGCATGATTGTACTGAATCGTCCAGGATAATACACGTATCGTCTGGGACGATCAGACCAAATAACTAAAAATAAAAACTTGCCTAACTTGATCTAGCGGCTGAGAATTTCTGATTTGAGCATATCGTCCCGTACGATCCAAAGATTGTCTAGGACGATCTGCTTAATCAGACCCTCTTAACTTAGTCGCCCTAATTAGGGTTTCTATTTTTACCTTATCGTCCAGGACGATGTGAATATCATCCAGGACGATCTGAACAAAAACTGAACAGAAACTCTAATTCACTCAAGCTCTCCCCCTGAGTGTGTATGTGCAAGGTTACTTAGCTAGGGGATCAGTTACATTACAATTGACTCAATAAAATGAAAAATAGTACCTTTGACACACTTGGACCCGATATTGAGTTGGCTTGAGTGGCTCGTGGTCTTTTGTGCTTGAAATAGATTAGCCTAGTAAAACACACTGGAAACATGTTTGTCATCATCAAAACCAAATTTGCAACAATCACAAAAAGGAGGAGGGTAAACAGAAATACTGAAATATCAGTACAAAACAGAAAAGAAAATAACTACAAAATAGAAAACTAGAACGGAGGCGGATCCTGATCGGAAGGAGGAGGTGGCGGTGGTGGGTTGAAGTAACCATGAATGGCTTGAAAGTGGGCTCCAATCCAGGCAATGTCCTGGTCATGCTGCTGTTGCTGCTGCGTAGCATAGTGAGTGAAGCGTTGGAGGTCCTCAGCGTGCCGCTGCTCCTGGGCAGCCACAAAGGAGTCAAATCTGGCCTCCCACTGATCGAAGCGCTACACCAGGTGGTCAAAAGGAGAGGCAATGCGAAGGGGAGCAGGTGCATTGGGTGCAGCAGGAACTGGAATAGCCTCTTCCTCTTCCTCCTCAACATCCGGGGCAGGCTCCGAATGTAGTCGGGTGCTATGTAGGACGTGGAATGAATTATTTGTGAAGAAGGAAGGAGGGACATCAGGAGGGACAGCATACTGAAGGTCATATTTAGTTTCTAAGGCATAATGAATGAGATGGCCTAAAGCTAGATTTGGGCGACGCCTATGACCCGGATCCCTAATAGTGATGAGGTGCTCTATGTACCGGATAATAAGGTCAGAGGCATTAAACTCCATGGAGGCCAAGATGTAGTATGTGGTCAAGGACAATAACGGGGTGATGTGAATTTGATCCACCGCCTTTGGAATGACGGAGGAATGAAGGACGTGCTGAATGGTCCGTGCATCCTTAAGAAGTGAAGTGCAAGCATTGTCATGATAGGGTGCATTCGTATTGCGAAGGAAGTGATTGGCGACACTCCAATCATAGTCAGGGTCGGTGATAAGCGTATGGAGTTTGTCACTAGTGACAAAAAGTTGGAGAATGTTGTGAAAGTTTTGGGTAGTGAGTTCCATGGGACGTTGATTGACATACGAGCGAAGAGTGGAATAGTCCGTAGAAATGCACAAATTGGCAAAGAAAACTTGAAGGAGTTCAAGATTAAACGGAAAGGCTAGTGTAAGGATTAAGGTGAGGGAGGTGTGTGCGAACAGATCAAGAAAAGGATAGGTGAGGCTACGAGAATTTACTATTTTAGAATGCGTAATCCCCACGTCACGATAGCACTCGAAAGCAGCCTGATCGGCTGCATTTGGCAAGCGAGGATCAACATGCCCACTGGAGGAACTTGCACCCATTTACCGCGAAAGTTTGCCACCAGCCATTAGAAAGTAGTGAAAGAAGGTAGAGGGAGATGTGTGAAAGAAGAGATGAAAAAATGGCTGTTTAAATAGAACTTGGCCTGATCGTCCCGTACGATCACGACATCGTCCAAGACGATATGGACATTTATGACGGCCAGATGATTGGTCAAAAAAGCGGTTCGATCATCCAGGATGATTAGACACAGACGATCATCCCGAGGAGTCAGGCCGGACGACCATTAACAAAAAGGTATCGTCCAGGATGATTAGGTGGATCATCCCGGATGATGTGCAATAAGTGTGACGGATGGGCCGAATTCCAATCGTCCAACGGCAGACACGTGTATCATCCAGGACGATGAAGTGGATCATTCAGGACGATGGACAATAATTGGTGCAATGTCAGCCGTTTGATCAGATCAGGAAGATATGGATCATATCGTCCAGGATAATTTATGGATCGTCTAGGACGATCACCAATAATTGGTGTTTCTCAGCAACAGGAGTATAGTAGAGACGGTTTTGAATGGATCGTCCAGGACGATGTTTGGATCATCCAGGATGAAGAGGATCGTCCAGGATGATCTGGGTATCGTCCAGGATGATGTGAAGAAAATAGAAATAGATGAAGGATGGAGATGACAGATCAGGATCCAAAAAATACAACCAGTAAAATAAAAAAATAAAACTAAAATGAAGAAAACTCGAAATGAGAACACAAAAAAAGCAACATTTTTTTTAAATCAAGCTCCTCCAGTAAATCAGAAATTTTTCTCGATTTTAGATTCAAAAACCAATAATGAGATAATTGACAGCGCTGAAAATCAGAAAAAGTTGAAAAAATCGACTTTCGTAACTCCCACCTCGGGCACCTTATCGATGCAAATCTCTTTTAAAACAAAAATCTAATTCAGAAGAAAAGAGATTAGATTCGAAAAGAGATCCTTTCAAGCCTCATTCTAGAAAAATATCTGATATAATAGTATTACAAAGTAAAAAATCAGAAATCAGGATTTTCAAACACAAGCTTTTGAAAGTATTAAGTGGAGCACGGATTTTTCTAAGACCTTTAACGATCTGAAGGAAAGAAAGCTTGGTTGGGCTCATTTTGTACCTCTTTTTCAATTTATTTGGCACTTTACGCATCTTTTCATTTTTGATACACTTTGTGTATCTTTTGTTGACGATATTTCGCATCTTTTCAGCTTTGGGCTCATTTTGTGCCTCTTTTTCAATTGATTTGACGTACTGCGCATCTTTTGTAAGCTTTCTTCTTTTCATAATCGTTCAAGAGTCTCAGCTGTGAAATTATCTTCCAGACATAGGAGGCTCTCTCCATAATAAGGAAGAGTAATTCATAAAACAAAAACTATACGTCATATGATAAGTGCAATCACATAGTTTCGAAAATCAAAATAATGACTCAAGACTTTGAAAACACTATTGATATGAGGTAGATTACTGTAGGAAGATAAAATAAATCTCTATTTCAAAAATTAAAATTTTAATTTTGAAGAGGATATTTATCCAAAAGAAATAATACACCAGCAAAGGAGTTAGAGGAAGAGAAACAATCATCAATGTTTCTTCCCTTTAATAGATCCAGTGGAATCAATCACTGCTTATCAGCTTCCAAATAAAAATAAGGTAAAACTCCTAGTCAGAAATTCAGATTATCAGAAGTAGTGAGCAGTGATCAGATTTTAAAAAGCATAAAATAGTAAGTGTAAGAGATGAACCAGTGAATAAAAACATGTAGCAAATCACATCAAAATAAAGACTCAAATCAAACTAATAATAAGGCTAACACAGAAATCAGCAGAAGAAATAAAACCAACTGAAAGCAAATAATCAGCTCAACAACTGACTAACAGAAAACAGAATAACAATCAGAACAATCAGAAATCAGCAGTCATAAGAATCAAGCATTTATATCAATCACTCCTAATCTGGTCCTCAAAATGCTGAATGAGTCAAAGGCCAGTGGTTTAGTGAATATGTCAGCCAGCTAATTTTCAGTTGCTATATGATGTAGCTCAATGTCCCCTTTTGTAACATGGTCCCTAATGAAGTGATGCCTTATATCAATGTGTTTGGTCCTAGAAAGTTGGATTAGATTCTTAGAGATGCAGATGGCACTAGTATTATCACACAAAACTAAAATTATACCCACAGGTAATCCTAAATCCAAGACTTGTTATTTCAACCAAAGAACTTGGGCCACACAACTTCCTAAGGCAACATACTCAGCTTCAGTAGTAGAAAGTGCAACTGAGTTCTATTTTCTACTGGACCAGGAGACTAACGACTGTCCTATGAACTGACAAGTCCCAGAAGTGCTCTTTCTATCCACCCTACACCCCTGCAAAGTCAGAATCAGAATATCCAATGATCTCAAATGAGGTGCTGTGCCTAGGGTACCAGATTCCTAGGTTTAGGGTCCCTAAAAGATATCTAAGAATTCTCTTAACAGCAGTCAGGTGGGACTCTTTAGGATCAGCCTGAAACCTAGCACAAAGACAGACACTAAACATGATATCAGGTCGGCTAGCAGTCAGGTAAAGCAGTGATCCTATTATTCCTCTATACTTCTTCTGATCAACAGACTTTCCACTTGAATCCTTATCTAACTGAATAGAGGAGCTCATGGGAGTATTGATTGGCTTGGCTTTGTCCATTCATATTTCTTCAAAATGTCCTTAGTGTATTTAGATTGATTGAGAAAGGTTTCATCATCCGTTTGCCTTATGTTAAACCCCAAAAAGTCGGACAATTCTCCCATCATACTCATCTCAAACTCCTTACTCATTATTTTAGAAAACTCATCACATAAATATTTATCAGAAGATCCAAAAATTATATCATCAACATAGATATGGACAATGAGTAAGTCATCCCCTATTCTCCTCAGAAAAAGGGTGGTGTCTACGCTCCCCTTAACAAACTCTCTTTCTAACAGGAATGTGCTAAGCCTCTCATACCAAGCTCTGGGTGCCTGTTTTAATACATATATGGCCTTTTTTAATTTGTAAATATGATTTGGATATTGGGAACTCTCAAAACCTGGGGGTTGTTCTACAAAAATATCCTCTTTTATTACCCCATTTAAAAAGGCACTCTTGATATCCATTTGAAACAGCTTAAATCCCTTATAACAAGCAAAGGCTAGTAGCACTCTAATGGCTTCCAATCTAGCTACGGGGGCAAAAATCTCCTCAAAATCAATCCCTTCTATCTGATTATACCCCTTAGCCACCAATCTTGCCTTATTCCTAACAACCACACCAGAATCATTCATCTTATTCTTAAAGACTCACTTGGTTCCCACAATACTTTGATTTTTAGGTCTTTCTACTAACTCCCAAACATCATTCCTTACAAATTGATTCAATTCTTCCTGCATAGCTAAGATCCAAAACTCATCCGAAAGGGCTTGATTGAAGTTGGTGGGTTCAGTCATTAAGATAAAGGCATAATGGTTTACTTCCTTCCTAAGTCCATGCCTAGTCCTAACACCTTCAGAAGGGTCTCATAAGATCAGTTCTTTAGGATGACTCGAAGAATATCTCAATCTCTAGAAAATGTGGTTTGAGGTTCTACCCTCTCCTCTAGGTTTGCATTTCCAATCCCTTGGGTAATGTCCTCTACCTCTTCTTCTTCCTCAACTCTAGTCACCTTAGGATCAGATTCATCAAACACCACATGAGTTGTCTCTTCCACCACCAAAGTAGTTTTATTAAACACCCTAAAGGATTTCCCTACACTTAAATAGCCTAAGAACACTCCTTTATTAGATTTAGGAAGTGAATACTCAGCAAGTATGGCTCTAGCGGCTTCCACTAAGGTCCTGTTCTTCCTTTCAGCTACCCCGTTCTGCTGAGGGGTCCTAGGAGCTGAAAAATTGTGACTAATCCCTTACTCCTCACAAAAACTTCTGAACTTCACATTCTCAAACTCTTCACCATGATCACTATGAATAGTCAGGATCTCACAACCTAACTTCCTCTGAATCCAAGTGGAGAAGGACTTAAACTCATCAAATAACTGAGATTTATGTGACAAGAATTTAATCCAAGTGAACCTTGAGTAGTCATCTACAATCACAAAATCATAGACTCTCCCCCCTAAGCTGGCAGTGCTAATGGGTCCAAAGAGATCCATGTGAAGAACTTCTAAAGGTCTAGAGATGCTAATGTCCTTAACAGAGTTAAAAGAGGACTGAACTTGCTTTCCTAACTAATAGGCATCACACAGGTGATCCTTAGTGAACTTAAGCTTGGGCACACCTCTAACTAAGTCCTTTTGGGTGACTCTCCTAAGGGTTTTCATACTGGTATGACACAATCTCCTATGCCACAACCAAGACTCATCAGCAGCAATTTTTAAGCAAATTGAATTCTTAGATTTAATGCTACTTACATCCAGCTTGTAGACGTTATTGATCCTTTGCCCCTGCAAAACAACTTTATCTTTTAATCTTAAAATGCAGCCAGTAGGCAGGAATTTGATGCTGTATCCTTTGTCACAAAGTTAACTAATGCTCAGCAAGTTGTGTTTCAATCCATCTACAAGTAAAACATTGTCAATCATAAAATTCTTTGAATCACCAATTATACCTGAGCCTACCACCCTCATGGTGTTGTTATCTCCAAGTGTAACCTTGCCTCCAGCCCTGGCCTCCAGTGAAATGAACTGATTTGTATCTCCAGTCATGTGTCTAGAACATCCACTGTCCAGGTACCACATGCTCTCACGAGGTCTTGTGTGAGAGCACACCTACAAAAATATCAAACATCAGTCTTATGAACCCAAACAGGTTTGGGTTCCTTCTTATGAAAAGAAGAATGCAATGCATGCGTGCTGTGCTGTGAAACAGGCAATTTGGGCCTCCACACCCAATGTGTACTATGGTGAATAATACAGGTGTGGAAAATGTGTCCTAACATGCCACATGAATAACATCTAACACCAGGAAAATAGTTTACTAATCTACGTGAGTGATAGTGCCTCTTCCTTGGTTTATACAAAATATGCTTTGATGATTTTAAATCTGAATCTACAAAAGGTGGAGGTGCATAAAATTATGCGAAAGTAGGAGGTGTTTGGTTTTTCTCAAAAGCACTGATTTTCACTTTCAAAAATTCATTCTCTTTAGTTAAACTTGCAATTTCAAATTTTAAAGCACCATTGTTACTTTCTACATCACATGCCATGGTATCTAATTCTTTAAAAGCTCTCTCCAAATAACATGAGTGGTTTTCAAAGAATCATGCACAGTAACTAAATCAGAATATTTTTTGTTCAATTTATCAAACTCATCAAGTAACGACATGTGATTGCTATCAACAGTGGAATGATCCTTAATCAACACATCATGCTCTTTTTGCAAAGTCAGATAATCCAGTTTCTAGTTAGCATGGGTTTTCTTAAGCTTGTTATATGATGCATAAATTTTTTCAGATACTTCAAGTAATTGATCGTAAGTAAGCTCACATACCTCTTTCTGGTCCGACTGACCAGGGTGATCATCAGACATAAATTTGTTTCCTCCTCTTCAGCTTCAGTCTTAGAGGAGTCGGATGCAGAGTCTTCTTAGAATACCTTCTGAATCTGCTTCTTGTCCTTTCTAAATTTATGTTTCTCCTCACCCTTCTCCTTTCCTGGATGAGCTTTAAGTTTAGGATAATCCGCCTTAATGTGTCTAGGCTTCCTGCATTCAAAACATACAGGATCAGATGAACCCTTAAAATTTTTGTTGGACTTACCCTTGTTCCACTTCTGAAAGTTCTTGTGTTTCTTCCTTAGAAAGCTTTTGAATTGCCTTGTGATCAAGGCCGTGTCATCGCTATCAGACCCGGAAGAGTAAGAATCACTATCGTTGGCCTTCAGTGCCACTGTTTTCTCCTTCTTCCTCTCACTTGCATCAAGCTGTCTTTGGTTCACCCCTTACTCGTAAGCAATGAGTGATCCAAGTAAGCTATCAATAGAGTAAGTATTTAAATCTTTAGATTTAGTGATTGTAGTTATCTTAGCATCATATGATGAAGACAAACATCTAAGTATTTTGTTCACTCTTTCGTAGTTTCTAAGTTCTCTACCTAAGGCAAGCAAAGAAGTGACGATTTGAGTGAATCTTGTATACATTTCAGAAATGGTTTCATTAGGTTTCATGCGAAATAGTTCATAGTCATGTAATAAAATATTTAATCTAGACTGTTTGACTTCAGTTGTACCTTCATACGTGATGCATAATCTATCCCAGATTTTCTTACCAGTTGTACACGTAGATATACGCATATAATCCTCAGATTTTAAAGCACAGAAAAAATAATTCAAATATTTGGCATTTAATTGTGCTAAATCACGATCATCAAAAGTCCAATCAGCAAAGGGCAATTCAGTTTTCACATTGTTAATCAATCTAAAAGGTGGTTCGTATCCAGCCTTAACTAGCATCCACATGCGATAATCAATTGATTGTAAAAAAGTGGACATGCGAGTTTTCCAAAAATCAAAAGGAATATTATCAAACAATGGCGGTCGTGTAATTGAATAACCTTCAGCAGTATTACGATTACCAAAGTTAGCCATGGATCAAATTCAAAAGTTTTTAAACTTAAATTTTGAATCCCGCTCTAATACCACTTGAAAGTTCGATGGGGATGTTAAGCCCTGATGAACTAGTCCTGATGCTAACCAAGAGGGGGGTGAATTGGTTATTTAAAAATTTGACAGCAATAATGAAAATCTTTTCTATGATTTACAGCGGAAATGAATAATACAATCAAACGAAAAGATCGAACACAATTTTACCCAAGCAGTTAATCACAGAAAAATAAAAGTGCAGAAAGTAATTAGAATGAACACACCAGATTTTATAATGGTTCGGTCAACTTGACCTACGTCCACTCCCCGGAGCCTCCCCTCCGGGTATTGCACTAACTCAAAGTCTCTCCTTTTGCTCCCACAGCAAGGCGAAGAAGCCTGTACAAGAACCTCCTTTCCACAACACGGCGAGGCAGAGAACCCAACGTCCTTTTGCTTCCTCCTGAAGCAGGCAGAGAATCTCGGATCTTCTTGCCGACGATTCTCTCCCAAAGAACACCGACACGATGAAAGACGGCGAGCGGAGAAGAAGACTATGATCCTTGCTTGGAGCAACCTTCGTGAACCCCTCACGAACTCCCCCTCATAAGATCCTCCCTCTCTCTCCCAAACTCTCTCTCTCTCTAGGGTTTCTCTGGAAAGGAAAGTGGCAAAAAAATTTTCTTGTTTCAAGAAAAATATCTTTTATAAGACGGCTTCAAATTTGCCCTAAATCTCAACTGGTCGGCCAAGATCGTCCAGGACGATCGATAGATCGTCCTATACGATCAGTTCAAAATTAGCTGCATCAGCTTGGACGATCTGGCTCTTTTGGACGATCAGTAGAAAAAATTATTCATATCGTCCCGTATGATCCTGCGATCGTCCGGGACGATTAGTGTATATTGAGGAATATCGTCCAGAAGACAGCTCGGGTCGTCCAGAGAAAGTTGTGTTGGACGACCAAAAAATGACTTGATCGTCCAGAACGAAAAGGAGATCGTCCTGTATGATTAGTTCAAAAAGTTCCCAAATCGTCCTGTACACAGTTCGGGTCGTACAACTGAAATGCACTAGATGATCATGATCGTTCAGGATGATCCTGCGATCATCCAGGATGATATGATCATATCAATCAAATATAAATTACTTTTCTTAATTACCATATTAATTTAGGCATGATTGTACTGGATCATCTGGGATAATACACGTATCGTCCGGGACGATCAGACCAAATAACTTAAAATAAAAACTTGCCTAACTTGATCTGGCGGCTGAGAATTTCTAATTTGAGCATATCATCCCGTACGATCCAAATATCATCTAGGACGATCTGCTTAATCAGACCCTCTTAACTTGGTCGCCCTAATTAGGGTTTCTGTTTTTACTTGATCGTCCAGGATGATGTGACTATCGTCCAGGATGATCTGAACAAAAATTTGAACAGAAACTCTAATTCACTCAAGCTCTCCCCCTGAGTGTGTGTGTGCATGGTTACTTAGCTAGGGGATTAGTTACATTACAATTGACTCAAGAAAAAGAAAAATAATACACTTAGACACACTTGGACCCGATCTTGAGTTGGCTTGAGTTTCTCGTGATCTTTTGTGTCTGAAATGGGTTAGCCAAGCAAAACACAATAGAGACATATTTGTCATCATCAAAACAGATTTGCAATAATATGGTTCCAAGCCACATTTTTGCATGAGTCTTTCTCAATTCTAGTAATAGTATTTATTGTATTTTAGCATTTATGGTTGAATTATGTGTCCCCATGGCTTGGAACTTTGGGAGAGCAATCTTGGGCATGTTAAACACATGTCTAAAATTTCTCTACTATGTTTGATGTAATTAAGGGCAAGTTTGAATTGATTTGGGCCTAAGGGTCATGGTTTGACCCTTAATTTCAAATCAGCACATCTACTTATCCAATGAGACATAAGATTTGAATGTTTGTGTGTTGATTATGATTAGATTAGGGAGGTTAGAGCCATTGGTTTCATCCCCTACCCCAAGCCTAGGATAGTGACTTAGGAAATTTTAAAGGTAACCTAGAGGTTGCTAGGTGGTTTGGTTAACCATCTTAATGAGTTCCACTTGGGACTAAATTTAGAGGGATTGGACCTTAAGATCAGGTGATCCCATGGTCCATATTTCATTGGAAGTGGGGTCTATTTGGTTCGCCAATTAGGGAACCCAAAATTGCCAACTAAATTTGACCTACAACCATATTTAATTCATAATTAATTCATTTAAAATCCTAAAAATTCACATAAGGTATCTAACTAATTATAATTTAACCCTTAATCCATGAAAAATAAAAGCCGTATGATTAGACTTTTAATTTAACTTTAATTTAATTTCCAAGGGAAATTCATAATTAATTAAGTTAATTAGTTAAAAATATTTCAAAATTCCAAAAAAAAAAACTCCTAAACATTTGGAATTATCCCCTCAGGTCATTTCTGACCTTTGGGGGTGATTTTAAGGAGTTTGGGATTGATTTGGATCAAAACTCCTAAAACACCCTTAAATAGGCAATTTTAGAAAATCCAAAACTGTCCTAACTTTGAAAAAACACTATTAATTTTAGAGAAATCCAATTCAATCAAACTCAAAGCCATTCAACTCTAATTAAAATTTACTATTTTCTAAAAATATCAAAACTTCAAAATTCAGTCAAAGTCAAAAAGTCAACTTTATGGTCAATTGTTGTTTAAAATTAGGTCAAAACTTTCAAAAATCATAACTTAATGTAAAAAAATTCTAAATTGAGCAAACTTAGGGTCTTATTACTCACATTAAGGTCTACTATTTAAGAAAAATAATAAGATTTCAAAAATCACTTTAATTCTAAAAGTGAACTTTTAACCCCTTAATTTGCACATTTAAATAATTATAATAATTCCAAAATTTTTAAAATTCACTAATTCACTTAAAATTCTAGAAATTTTAATTTAATCATTCAAACTAGCAATTAAAACATTTAATTCAATTTTTTTAATTCCTTAATCCTCAACCAATTAAATAAACTTAATTAACACGAGTTATTATTGGGTAACCCAGGCCTATGAGGCTATTAAATTTGCCCCAAGGAATGTGAAATAACCTTCACGCCCCGAGTGAGCAACAAAGAAAGTAATCACTTAACAACTAAAACATACCTAAATTAAGCTTTAACACAATAATATTTAAACTCAAACATAAATTTCTCCCTTCGACCTTTAACAAGCCCAATAACTTTAACCAATTGCCCAGCTTAGAATTTATCCCAGCCTCATAGCCCTTTTGCACACACTTTAGATGATTTACTAGGATAATCAACTCTAGTCTATGCTAAATTGGTGTTTACTCCTTACTACGGTGCACTAGGCTTTTCGAGTTTTTATTGCATGCTTTGATCGAAAATTTATTAATATGAGTATTTACTTACTTTAATTATAATCTATGAATTGATGTGATGGGCGGTAGATTACCCTTAAGTTAGGAATGATTTGGTTGCTCACTGAGTCTTCTACAGGTGATCATGCTCGTGTAGAATTAGTAATAAATATAAATGCTACATGTGATTCTACTGCTTAGCCCACAAATAAATAGGAGCATGGCCAAGTGTGATTTATTTTTTCATACTATGCATATATATATATATATATATATATATATTGCTTTGGATTTATTTGATTTCAAATGTTTAGGATAACCTTGAAGGAAAGACTAAAAATTTTCATTTCTAATATTAAAGTAATTGGTTTAAAGTATCGTGTTGGAAAGTTAGTCTTTGAGTTGGGATATAGGTATCTAAAATTGGATTCCAAAGAAAAAATGATGCCCCTTAGGAGGACAGTCCTTTTCCATTTGGAAGCTTAAATTTGGATAATTTTAATATGCAAAGTGAAAAGAATTACCTCCCGTTTGGGGGAAGAGTTTTTTTTTTATTTGGGTATCCATATACGATGAATTTAAGGAGCCCAAAGAGTTGAAGATAAAGAATATCCCACTCAAAGTCAACTTGTATCAATTCTAGGATTAGAATCCAAGTTTATTGTCAATGGTGCCCGACTCTGTTAATTTATATAGGCGACGACCTTTCCTTGAGTGATCTTGCGATCATGAGAGATCTTATTGCCCCAAAAAATATTGAGCGGAGGGCGAACAACGGAGCTAAGGTGGATGATGCAGCATCCACCATTACAGGTGATTCTTTGATCGTTCTACACAAGAAGTTTCACATCCCGAATGATGTGGTGACGATGGTCCCGAAGAGGTTTGATCGGGCTAGCCTTCCTCCTCCCGGGTACCTCATTGTCTGTGAGACCAATTTGCGAACAGGGTTGCACTTTTCACCTCCTGCTGAACTGATTGGGATTTCAAAAGGATGTGGGGTGAGTCTATTCCAATTTTTGTATAGAGCCATATCAATGAGGTGGGGCTGATTGTACTCTTCAGAGATCGGGGAGCCTTTCTGACACCGGAACACCTTTCGTGGATGGGTCGACTCACTAGTGATATGCAGGGGCGTATGATATTCAGATCCAAATGATTGGACATGAGCACCTGGGATCCTGTGAAGAGCTAGGCCAGCGCCTTCTTTTTTATGAAAAATGATTGGGGCCTACTAGAGAAGTGGGGAAAGATGAGGGACTTACTAGCTCCTTTGCACGTTAGAGAAGAAGACTTAATGAGGATCCTCAAGGTTGAGGACCTACACCTGACTCTTCCCCTGCCAAGTTTCGTATTCCTGGAAATATATTGAGCCATCAGTGCATTGGATGTCACAAAGTTGACGACTTGGTATATATCATTTTTCTAATGCTTCTTCTCTCCTTTTCTTCTGTGATGACATCTAATATACTTTTCTGTTATCACGGTGAATGGAGGTTGAGCTTACAGAGTCCTTGAATAAATTGAATGCTGAATTCATAAAGGTTAAATATCTTCAAGGAGAGTATAAGCGGAAATATGATCTGAAGACCAAAGAGGCAAAGGTGTTGTAGGAGGAGTTGTACGGGTTCAGAACTGAGCTGGCCAACATAGTACACTCTATATCTCTTCAGAATCAGTAAATTGATTAACTCCAGGTTAATCTTGAGAAGACACATGCGATGATCACCTAGCTCTGTAAGGACCAGAGGGCTTCATTAGAAAAAGTAGCAGTGTTCGAAGCCGAGAAAAAGAGGTCCCAGACTGTTATTGCTGAGAAGAAGGATGCTTTAACTAGTTTTGAGTCTTCGAGAGTTATTGAGGATTTCAAGAAGCCGATAGCCTTCAGACCATCATCCAGGACCGCATTCAGGAGGCTTACGATCACATTTATAAGATAGAGGAGAAGACTTTGGAGCAGCAGTGCATTGACGAGGGGTTCATCCAGGGCTTCTTGAAGGGAGTTCGTCTGGTACAGCAGAAGGCTGGAGTTGAGGTCGAGGGGCTGACACCCAGCCAGGCTTTAAATGACTCTCCCCTAGATTCTGATGGTGATGAGATAGAGAGTGAGCTGCAGAAGGCCTTTGCCCTCGAGGTTGATGTTGAAATTGTAGATATTAAGTAGTGTCTTTTACATTTCTTAGTGATTGATATATATTAGGTGTTTGTGTTTATATGTATTATCTTTTATGATTTAGTAGTGGGATATTGATGCATTTATTAGTAGAAAATATTCTAGTACTTTTATTTCATCTCAAGTAAATTTTATTTATGCTTGTTTAAGGTAGTCGATTTGTTTGAGGCTGTTAGTTAATGGCTTCCCACCTGTGCGAAGGAAGTCAGATTGGATTCACTTGGGATCGAACATCCAGTGATTGAGATTCAGGCTTCTTGAATCAAGGAGTAGAATATTTAAATGACACCCATAGAGGATGTTTGACCTTTCTGAGGTTATTGATTATAACATTATATAATGATTTTTAACATGTGTGAAAGAGGTCGGATCGAATCCCCCTGGTACTGATCATCCAGTGATTGAGGAGCTACGAAGATTGCGTGTGTCTCAAATCAAGGATGTTAGAGTTAAGTGACATCCACCTAAGATATTTTGAGATATTCGAGGTTGTTAATCAAATCATTATTTAATACTTTTTCAACCTATGGGGATAAGGTCAGATTGAATCCCTCTGGGACTGATCATCTAGTGATTGAGTTACAATAGTGATTGTATATTACTCGAATCAAGAATTTTACGATTGAAGTTCACAGCTTGCATGAATATATCTTTACAATTCTACTTGAAGAAGGCGGTAATATAATTGAACAAGGGAATAAAATTTTACTGCATTATAGAACATCACACTTTCCTAATATAACTCAGGGATAGGAGCTATAAACGTTACTGACAATACAGAAGGTAAACGACACTTAACATCGAAGACATATAATACTTAAAATAAATAACACTTTTATCTTCTACTGATAGTATTTGTGCAGATTGTCCACATTCCAAATCCGAGGAAGCATTTTTCTCTTAGCATCCTTCAATTTGAAAGTCATGGGCTTCACTACAGCTACTACTAAGTATGGACTCTCCCAGAGGGGGGAGAGTTTATTGCATTGAGGGCCTTTTCCTACTGCCTCGATGCTGCGCAGAACTAGATCCCCAATAGATATACGTCATGGTTTCATCCTTCGGTTATAGTGATGGGCAACTCTCTAGTGATACGCAGTAGCTTTGAGCATCACCTCGTCTCTTACCTATGGAAGGAGGTCTAGGTGGTATCTGAGCTTTTCTTTATTGCCGTTGAAGTCAAAAGTTTGAACTCTATGACTTGGGACTCCAATGTCGACAGGAATAATAGCTTATGTGTCGAAGAAGAGATTGTACGGGGTTTCTCCTGTTGAAGTTCTTACCGTGGTATGATAGGCCAAGAGGACATTTGGGAGCTCGTCAGCCCATTGCCCCCCAGCCTTCTCCAGCCGTGTCTTTAATCCCTTTAGAATAGTCCGGTTAGTGACCTCCATTTGTCTATTAGTTTGAGGGTAGGCCACAACCATGTGCACTAGCTGAAAATGGAGATCCTTACAAAATATGGTGAAGAACTTTCCCGTGAACTATGTTCCTTATCGGTGATAACTTTTGCGGGAATGCCGAAACGATATATTATGCTCGTCCATAGGAACTGTTTGGCATTTGCTTCAGTGATTTTTGCTAAAGGTTCGGCCTCCACCCACTTGGTAAAATAGTTCACAACCAATATAATAAACTTTCGTTATCCAATGGATATAAGGAAGGGCCCGATTATGTCAATTCTCCATTAGGCAAAAGGCTAAGGACTCTGTAACGTTGAGATCTCTATAGTAGATAAATGGGTGAGGTTGGCATGTAACTAGTAGCTATTGCCCTTTTTTATGAACTTTAGTGCATCCTGCTTTATCATCGGCCAACATAACCCATGTCTCATGATCTTATGGGCTAGTGCCTTTCTGCCCGAGTGTTCTTCATAGATTCATGAATGTACTTCTCGAAGTGCATAATTCGCCTCTGAGGGAGGAAGGCATTTGAGGTAGGTTCCCATGAAGGCTCATTTGTTTAACTCTCCACCAATAATAGTGAAGTTTGCTGCCTGCCTCCGAAGTCATACTGCTGTTATTGGGTCCTCGGGAAGAGTACCATCTTATAAGAAGGATAGAATGGGATCAATCCAGGATGCCTCTCTCGAATCATCGATCTATTGCATTACCCACGAGCCTTAAACACTAGGGAAATGGATCTCCTCAACACATTTTCTTTTAAAGATATCCCCAGTTGTAGAAGCAGCTAGTTTGGAAAGGGTGTCTGCTCATGTATTCTGCTCCCAGAGAATATGAGTGATTTAATACTTTATTATTTTGGTAATAGGGATTTTTCTATCTGGCAGTACTGGGCCAACAGTGAATTATGGGTCTCGAATTCTCCCTCCACCTAAGAGGCAACTAACTGGGAATCGGTGTGGAGCACCAAGTCTTGTACTTCACAATCGATTGCCAACCTCAATCCGGCAATCAGGGCTTCATATTCAGCGATGTTATTCATTGCCAAAAACTTTAGTTGAAGTTAATACTCAAGTGTAGTTTATTATGGGGAAATCAACAAGATTTCAGCACTGGCGCCAGAACTCCCAAAAGCTCCATCAACATATAGGGTCCAGCAGGAGGAAGAAGGTGAGGTAGCCAGTGGTTCGTTAGAAGCAGGGCTAGTGCATTCAACTATAAAGTCTACAAGCACTTGTGACTTGATGTCAGGTCTAGGTAGGAAATGGATGTCGAACTCTCCAATCTCCACTAACCATTTGATCAATCTTCTAGATGCCTCGGGTTTTTGGAGAATACTTCTCAATGGTAGGTTTGTATATACCCCGATTATATGGGTTTGGAAGTAAGGGCGTAGCTTTCTGGCCGAGTAGATTAATGTCAAAGCTGTCTTATCTGCTAAGAGATAATGTCCTTCCATTTTAGATAAGATCTTACTGACATAATATATAGGACATTGCATAGCATTCTCTTCCCGGACTAGGACTAAACTGGTTGCCTGGGCAGAGATGGCCAAGTACAAATATAATCTTTCTCCTGGAACTGATTTTGAGAGTAGCGGAGGTGAGGAAAAATAGGCTCGGAGCTACTTGAATTCCTCTTGACATTCGTCAGTCCATTGAAATCCTAAGCTACGAGCACCCCTGAGGATTTTAAAGAAGGGTAGATATCTATCTACTGAGCGAGCCAAGAAGCGAGAGAGTGCTACGATCCTTCCATTTAATCTCTGTACTTCTTTGATGTTTCTTGGAGGCACCATGTTCCTTAGAGCCTTGATCTTCTTGGGATTGGCCTTAATCCCCATGTAGGTAACCATAAACCCCAGAAATTTTTCTGAGGTAACTCTGAATGCACATTTAAAGGGATTGAGGGGCATGTTGTAAAATCAAAGAAGACAGAAATATTGTTCCAAATCAGAGATATGCTGAGATTTTTTAAGGCTTTTCACTAGTATATCATCTACATAAACCTCCATAGTATGCTCGATAAGATCTTTAAATATCTTATTCATGGGACGCTAATATGTGGCTCCTTTATTCTTTAGTCCGAAGGGTATAACCTGATAGCGTATAGTCCTCTATCTGTTTAAAAAACTATTATCTCCTCATATGCGAGATTCATTCTTATTTGGTGCCTGAGTAGGCATCCATGAAACTCAGCATTTAGTGCCCAGATGTGACGTCAACTAGTTGGTCGATACGAGGGAGCAAAAAGCTGTCCTTCAGATAGGCCTTATTGAGGTCTGTGTAGTCTCTATACACATCCTCCATACTCTGTTAGTTTTCTTGAGCATAACAATATTCACCAGCCAGGTGGGATAGTGTACTTCCCGTATGAATCCAGCTTCCAAGAGCTTAACGACTTCCTTTTCGATATCTTACTGGCATTCTAGTGCAAAACTTTGCTTCTTCTAAATAACCAATTTGCATGTTGGGTTTATTTTGAGAGAATGTATAATTACTTCAGGGCTGATTCCAGGCATGTTTGCTGAACTCCAAGCAAAGACATCTTGATTTCTTCGTAGAAACTCTATGTACTTTGTCTTCTCTTCTTCTAAGAGCAACGATCCGATCTACACTGTTTTTGAAGGATGCTCATCAGATAGGGAGATATAAGCAAGATCCTCGACGGGGAAGGCCTCTGAGGGATATCCTCATTTTGCAGATCAAAGTCTTCGATGCTCAAGATAATTGATAAGCGTGGTTGAGCCTGTCGAAGATAACAGGATTATGCTTCTTGTTGATCTCCTCGTACTATGCCAATCCTATTGGGGTGAGAAATTTCAGTTTGAGGTGTAGAATCGAGGCAATGATCCCGAAGATTGACTGAAGTAGCCTTCCAAAGATAGCATTATATGTGGATTCTGACTTTACGATAATAAAGTGGATGGAATGTGTGGCCTATCAGGGGAATTCTTCTAGTATAATGGGAAGGCTTATTATACCTTCCACTCGTACAGGTCGATTCTCAAATCCATATAGTGGTTCTGTAGTAGGTTGGAGCTTCTCTCTAGCGAGACCCATACTGAGAAAAGTGGAGTAGAATAAGACATCTACGGAGCTCTCGTTGTCGACCAAGATCCTTTTGACTTTATAACACGGGTCGCCGATCCTTGCACTTATTACGAGTGGGTCTTGATGAGGGGTCTTTATTCTTTCTATGTCAGAATCAGTAAAGGCAATAGAATGGTCAGTGCGGGACTTCTTTGGTGTGAGCTCCTTGGTGACGTCGATCAGGACTTGACTTGGCATTAAAGGACCCTCAGTAATGGTTTTAATTTCACCAACCATTTGATGATTGTTCGTCGATTGATTTTGTTGTTGAATTTTTGCCCCAGCAGGACTACTCTTATCTCAGGTCGGTGGATTCTTGACAAATTATCAGATATATCCTTACCGGATCAGCCTCTCAATTTCTTCTTTGAGTTGCCTGCAGGCTTCAGTAGTATGTCTACGACTACGATGGAAGTGGCAGTATTGCTCCTGATTTTCGACGTTGGGCTTCAAAGGATGTGGCCACTTAACATTTTCTCAATCTTGAAGGGCCATCAATACATTTGCCCCGGATACGTTAAGTGGCGTATACTTCTTTTCTTGGTGAGGTTCTCGTCGTGGCTGTGAGGGTCGAGGGGGTAAATTAGCGTACTTTTACTATTATGAGGAAGGATTTTCCATCCCAGGTGTACTCTTTCGCTTTCCAGTCGTCTGTTCGAATTGCTTCGTATGAGTATTAGTGGTCTGACAGAGCTCAGGGTGTCAAGTGGTGGTCTGATGGAGCTCAGGCTGTCAAGCGGTGGTTCGGCGGAGCTGAGGAAATCAGGTGATGGCCCGGCGGAGCTCAGGGTGTCAGGCGGTGGTTCGGTGGAGCTGAGGACATCAGGTGGTAGTCCGGTGGAGCTCAAGGTGTCAGGCGGTGGTTCGGTGGAGCTGAGGACCTCAGGTGGTGGTTCAACGGAGCTCAGGGTGTCATGCAATGGTCCGACGGAGCTAAGGACGTCAGGTGGTAGTCCGATGGAGCTGAGGGCTTCATGCCGTGGTTCGGCGGAGCTGAGGACGTCAGGTGGTGGTTTGGCGAAGCTGAGGACATCAAGTGGTGGTTCGGCGGAGCTCACGCGGCGTCAGGTAGTGGTCTGGCGAAACTCTGACGTCAAGCGGTGGTCCGACGGAACTCCGGCAGTGGTCGAGGAGTAAAGAGGCAAGAGCAATCTCCAATCTCTCTCTTTTCTCCTTAGGATTAGGTGCCTTTTCAAAGAGGAGAGGGGGCTCTATTTATAGATTTTTGGGAGTGGCATGGCCCGTAAATAGGTGGAAGATCAAGGGTTATTAGAGAGTGGTTCGAATGGATGGCTGATATTGAATCCCTTGATCGTGGACCATTTGATAGACATTTGAAGGTCTTAGTGATGTCAGAATTTTGTGATCTTAGGCTCATGGGATTTGTCTCGTTGAGACGCTCGATTCGACTATAAGTATGTCACATTTGGAGATTGTTTGGTAATCCAAATTTAGGTTTAAACCTTCCAACAGCTCTTCAGTCCCTTGATTTGGACCCATTCAGGCTCGGATTGGGTTGAGTTTAGTGTCGTTGGGTTCGTATTTTCGAGACATTCAGTTCGACTGCAAGTTTGCTGAAATCGGAGTTTAGATGATCCCAATTTTAATTTCAGAAGTTTCCAACTTTATTTTGCCTCGAGACTCGTGCCCGATCAAGATAATTTTTTGATGATGTATCAGTACTAAAACAGTAAAGATTTCTGACTTGTGTGATGTTTTTCATAATCGTACATGTATCATGTTCATTTTAATATCTTAATCTTAAATTTAAAATTCATATGATTTTCTTGAATAGTCATCACTGTTGCCCATCGACATCTTAACTTCATATAACTTCTGTTCTTAATCAAGGATATCATCACAAATGTTATTTTAAGAAAAGCTCATCGACCCACCCTCCTGTACATGATATAATCAATCTCTAACCAACCTATCTTAATAACCAGCCTTTCTTATTTACACGTAATAGGAAATTTAATTTCTAATAATTAATAATTATTCATACATATTAAAATTATTCATTTACAATGCCTATTTCATCAGCATGCTTGTATGTACAAAAAGCAATAAATTTCTTTTTAACTGTTGAAAATAAAAATTATATATTCAAAATGACTAGAATAATTAGTGCCACAATATATCAAAAATTATGTAAATTAGGAGAAAATGCAATAAATATTGATTTAGGCAAAAGAATAAATCTCAGAATAAAAATATTTGAAAATAAAGATAGGATATAAGTCACATATTATGATTAGAATAATTTTTGTAATAGGAACAACAGATAGAAAAATCCCAAAAGCCTTCTTTATCTTTCCTCTCGCCTCTCCTTCTCCCCTTCTCCTCTCATCCTTCTTCCCTTCCTTTCTTAGAAAGCTAAAAAAGAAAGAAAGGGTGAAATGGCCGTGGAGAAATTTATATTTAAAAATACAATTCAGTACCCAACATCACATATCGTGGCATGCTAAACCCAACGCCACAAAATCTGCATTCTCAATCTAGAGTTAATGTAGAATAGCGATCTCAGTGTCATCGCATTAAATTCCGGCGTTGTTCCCTTCCCCCAGTACCATTGCGCTCGAGAGCACAGCATCGTGGCGGTTTAGTTTAGAAATTTCAAATTTTTTTAATTAAATCCATTTCAAAAATCTTATGTTGTTACAATATAATAGCACTAAGCCTCCCCCTTCCCCCAATTCTCATTAGCTTGCTAGGTAAGGAAGATAAGATGAAGAGAGGAGGAGGAGAGAGAGAAGAGAAAGAAAAGGGGTTCAAAGCATTTTCATCTGTTGGTTCTATTTTGAGATTTTTTCTAATCATGGTAGAGAACCCAAATTCTACTTTGATTTTCAATGATTTTGAGTATCGATAAATTCAATCTTTCCAAATCAATAAATATGCATTTTTTCTTTATTTATCACACTTTTATCATAGAAATTTTTGTATATGATAGATATGAATTTTATGAGTTTTTTACTGTAGTATTATTGAATTTTACTAGTGGATTGATAGTTATAATTTTTGAAGTAAATGAATAGTATCTATATTTCATGCATAGATTAGTGCATTTTATACATGATATTGACTTATAATGCACAAAAAAAAATGATATGACTAACATGAAATAAATATGAAATTTGCATAAGCAAGAAAAGATGGCTGTTAACACTATAATTAATATGAGTTAGCTCTTAAAATATAATAGTCTGTATATAAGGGAAGGATGACAAGCTTTTTTTAAAATAAAAAGGTTTGCAGTGTAATCCAGGATGTTAGCCGGTAACCGATTGGCTAAATTAATCAGATGTGCAAAGAGAGACGACTCTTTATAGATTATTGAAAGTCGCCTGTTATAATGATGTAATAATGGTGGTATAATTATATAATGAATAATTAATAAGACTCCTAGATGATAAATAAAGGAATGAAAATACCACATTAATGCTGAATATCCCACATTGCTATTTATAATCACATTCATGATTACATTTATATGGTAGTATATGAAGTGATTGATAGGTAGAACTGATAAAACTAGCATTGACACTGATACAACATGATATAGTATATAACAAATATACTTATAGACATTGATATGCATATTGATATAGTACATTGGTATGATATGCTGATAGATAGGTATACATGGCACCTCATTCATAAGAATATATGATGGAATCATTGGCATAAATATAATTGATAGATAATCAAGTATGTGTAACTATACAACACCTGACATTCTTTTATAGATTATTATTGATTTCGTTATATATTAGCATATTTCTATGCTTCTGTATATACTTTTATTTTAATGATTATATATATATATATATATATATATATATATATATATATATATATATATATATATATTGATATTGATAGCTGATTTCAAACCGACGCCCACTAATTTTATATTGATTAAGATGAGCCTGCATATTAATTCTTGAGATCTTACATTGAATGTCATGGTGGGTTTTATTTGCTTGTTGGGCTAACAAATTTTAAGAAATGAATATATAAATATTTTGATGTATATGATTTATGGTTATTTTTGTTGATTTATTTATATATGAAAAGGTTGGAGTAGCTCCAATGGAAGATAAGATTAGAGAGAGTCGCCTTAGATGGTTTGGTCACATAAAACGGCGGCCTCCCGATGACCCGGTTAAGAAAGTAGAGGTCTTAGATTTGACTTATATTAAGAAAGGAAGAGGTAGACCTAAAAAGGCTTTGTTAGAAAATATTACAAATGATCTTTCTTTATTAGATTTAAACGAGAATTTGACTTTTAACAGGACACAATAGAGAAAAAGGATTCATGTAGCCGACCCCACGTAGTGGGATAAAGGCTTGATGTTGTTGTTGTATTTATATAAATAAAAATTAGTGGCTCTCGTAGATTAAATTAAAAATAAAAGAGATAATTATTTCAAAATTAGATCTTGGGGCATTACAACCAAGGGTCCAAATGAGTCAAGTCGGCTCGTGAGCTTACTTAATCTCAACCCGATAATGAGATCACAGTCGAGTTTATCAAGCTCGGGTAGTATTTTGAGCTTGTGAAATCATTGAGTTCGAGTTCGATCAACCAACCGCTCGACTTGGCAGCTTGAATGGCCAGTCTGCAGAGGCAAAATAGCGAAAGTGCGGGACCGAATGAATGAGCATTTAAGGATTTAACCTAAGGCGAGCGGGTTCAAGTTTAGTATTTTAGGGTTTATCGAACGACGAAAGTGGAGGCAAAATGGGAGGTAAAAGCAGAACATCTTGCAATCCTTTGTCTAGTTTCTTTCCAGCTTTCTTCCTAACCATTCGTTATAATCCTTCTTGCTTTCAAGTCATTCAAGTTTCATAATCCATCTCACTTTCAAGCCAAACTTGCAACATTAACCCGTAGCACAACAAATAGAAACCTCCTCCAGTTTTGTTGAGCTCTAATTAGCCATTATAAGTTCAAGTTTCTTCTATTTTATTCAGGTTTAAATTAACCTCTTCTTGCAACAGGTAATACAGAGTCCAACTTCGGCTTCGTCATAGTTTAAGCTACAGGGTTTAGCAGCCCTGAAGTCTCAGTGTTTTTTGTTTTTCATCTTGTTTGACGAGTTTGTTTTGACTGAAGGAATTTAAAAAAAAAAGACAAGGACTCAACCAATTTATGGGTTGATTATGAATGTGTATCAAATGCGATTTTCCTCTCTTTTTGTCTCTCACATTAACAATGCCCTTCTATTATTGAGCCTTTGATTGAGCAGAGTTCAAGCAGTTTAATTGAGCTCTAGCTAATGAGACGAGTTCGAGCCTGAGTTTTGAGACACGAGTCAAGTCCGAGCTCTAGTTTCGAGCTAGAGTTCGAGCCACCTATAAATTATGCGAGCCGAGCTCAAACTTATTATGGCTCAAGCTTGACTCACTCATTTACAGCTTTGATTATAGCATTGATATTCAAGACCCTAGCAATGCGCTCACTCAAATACTAGAAAATCTGAGAGCTTGGTTCCGCAACGCCTAGTGGGCTCAATTCTGTAGTGCTCCTATAGACAATTTTTAAAAATTTTAATGAAATTAAACTTGAGGCTATTATAGTTGGCACTCATGAGTACTAGCCTCATAAATCATGAAAGGTGATGGACATGTAAGTGGTGTATATTGGTGAACCTATGGTATCTTTATATATGAGTTAATCTATGGTCTTGAAATCTTTCCTAATGTGACATGTTAGTGCTTGAAGTTTCCAAAGACTCCATTAGTCAGCATTCATGCGATGGGTTTGATCAAAGGGATATTAGTGAGGGACCTAGAAATAGACTTAGTTCGTTTAAAGTTGCTACTGGAATTAAGAGATGTCCCTTCTTTTTAGGATCTTAATTAGGTTTTGATTTAACCTGTCATGCCTCTAGAGGTTCTAGTTGGATTTTATTTACGGACTCCAATTGCAATGAACAAAAAGAAGGAAGGTAAGTGCTTATATTTTGGCAAGAATGATGAGGATGTGGAGATTGAGTGATTTTAATCTGACTAATTACTGGGTTTAAGTCTTTGTAATGCTTTTAACTCATAGCTTGTGCTGTAAATGTAGCCATGAGTTGGCACTAAGCTTTTTTCCTTGCTGGTTTATAACTTCATTTAGAGTCCCTATGGAATGAAATATAGAGACAAGTTTTCAATTGAATGTTGTATGGCTAGTTATTGCATAACCACCAATGATTTGCTATTTCTTTTTCGGTTGCAAAGCTCTTGGTCTAATTTAGGTTGGATTAAACAAAAATTCTCTCTACAAAGCTTTGGGCTAGTTATTCATTTATGCCCTAGGCTATATGAATTTTTCTTAGTTTGGATAAATATGTCCCATATCCCGATAACATTTGGATATTTTTTGCTGCTAGAAAAACTTTCCCTTGATCACACTTTGCCTTGCTCAATTTTCTAAACCATTCGTAAGATTAAATTCATTCTTAGTTGATGCCACACCAAATCTTTGGATCCCTTTTTCGCAATTGCTAGTTATGGAGATCTTACCAAATTTTGGTCAAGTTGGATTTTCTAGTGATTGTATATATTTATATATAAGTATAATATATGATTAATCAATTAATTCATAAATTTTACATATATCAAAGAAAATTTAATGATTATAAAACTAATACAAAAGCGTGTTATGCATTAAATAATTTGTTAGGAGGTAAAATAATAGCTTGTTACAAAATGATAAGATTATTATGCATGGCATAAGAAAACAAAAATATAAAACACATCTTTGACCTTTTTATTCATTTCATTGTGCTGCAAATGTTTGAATTATCATTTAAATTTATGGTTCATCAACATAGAGTGTTCATTAAGCTACTATCAAAATTAGCATAACATGTCACTTTTAATATATCGTGATATCTTCTTCAAAATATCAATCACATTTTATTTAAGCATTTTTGAATTCCCATGAAGCATGTAAATTAGAGCATTCTGAACTATTAGGTTGTTATAGTATTTATAGCTGTTATATCATCAAAAAATTATCTTGATTGGGCATAAATCTCAATGCAAATATGAGTCAGAGGCTTTAAAAATTAAAAACAGGACCATCTTTGTCAAGCTTATAATCAAATTGAACATCTCAAGGAGACAAGCACAACGACACCAAATTTAATCCAATACGAGCCCAAATCAATTGACCAAAGCCTATTTGGAAGCTTTAGAGCATTAATTGGATAACCAAATGATATCCACATATGACATCCTTATAGTCAAATTGAGGGCTCGACGAGACAAATCCAATGAGCTCAAAATCACTTAATTCTAACATCTTTAAGGCATTTAATTACTTGATAAATACTTCATAATTAAGGGGATCACTATGAGTTGTCTGATGGACTATGAGTTGTCTGATGGAACACTTCAAACATGCCCTTGATCCTCTCCATATTTACTAAGCATGCCACCCCTAAAAAATTATAAATAACCCCCTCATTCTTCATAAGAAAAAAAAGAAAGAAGGAGAAGGGGAGAAAAACTAAAGAGCTCTCCTATATTCTTCAGCCATCATTGTTGTCGACGACCACCTGTTACTACCACCAGCAACCACCAAAATCATTGACGATCGAAATCAGAAATCACCAACATCTCTAAAATACTATGAAGATTTGAACCTATTGTTAAGTATAACATTTGATCTTTATACTTTCCTTTTCTTTAACAGTTAAGAATGAATATTTTTATATCACTTGTTATATAGTGAATTCTGCAACTAGGTCAGAACCCATGATTTTTCCCTTTCCGATATTTCCACGTAAAAAATTCTTTGGTCCTAATATTTTTATCTACTAGTGTTGAATTTTTGTGCACTACTAAACGTCAAATGCAATCTCTATTGACTCAAATTTTCTAGCATGTAACAAGGTTATAAAGAATAACCCCAAAAAGAGAAAACAAATTATGCAATCTATAAATGAATTAATAGGTTTTGCAAATGGATAAATTATTTTTTCTCAAACAATAATATATATATATATATATATAGTTTTTAAAAAAGATAATTACTTTCTTAATTTGAATATAAAAAAGTTTTGATACGTCATTGAAAATTGCTTTGATCAAGCACGAATCTCGAGGCATATTCAAGTTGGAAACCTTCAAAATTAAATTTGGGATCGTCTGAATTCAAAATTCAGTAAATTTATAGTGAAACTGAATGTCTCAAAGAGACGAACTTAACGACACCAAATTCGGTCCAACCCGAGCCCAAATGGGTCCAAATCGGGGGCCGAATCTCATTTCAAAGAATCAAAGCATTATTTGGATGACAAAAAGATATCCAAATATGGCATGCTTATAATCAAATTAAGCGGCTCAGCGAGACAAATCCAACAAGCCCAAGATTGCTGAATTCTGACATCGTTAAGGCACTTGAATAGTTAAAAAACTCTCTATGATCGGGGGAATCAATACGAGTCATCCGATGGAGCACTCCGAACCTGCTCCGGTTCCTCTCTATATTTACGGGGTGTGCCACTCATGAAAATCTATAAATAGACCCGCACTCTCTACATAAGGGGGATCTTTGGCTATAGATTGGAGAGAGCTCTGAAGCCTCAAGAGCTCCAGCACCACAACCCGGCTGCCGACCGTCGTCGGACATCCACCAGGCCACCGATCATTGCTGAACTTCAGCCCGACCGTGCTCAAACCACCGCTCGGCCGTCGACCACGGCCGGACTTCCACCCGGCCACCGACCGCTGCTAAACTTCCACCTGGTCTCCGATCGCCGCTGGGCTTTAGCCCAACCATGGTTCGACCACAGCCCAACCGTTGACCAATTTCCACCAGGCCGCCAACTGTTGCTTGACTTCCACCAGGCCGCCGCACTTCCGCCATTCGACCGCCGCACTTTCGACCTACCGCTGACTGTTGTCGGACTTTCGTCTGGCCACCGCCGGACTTTCACTTGACCTTTGTCGGATCATTCCTTGTCAGCTGAACTTCTGCACAGACGCCTTTGGACTTTCACCCGACCGTTGCCAGACCTTTGCCTACTCAGCTACTCTTTAAACTACTATAATTTGACCTCCTCTAAGTCGAGAGATGGGTCAACCCTTATAATTCATTCAAGTTTAGTGGAATCTTTTCATCTGAGTGAGGCCCCATAGTTTTTTCCTCTTCGGGTTTTTCACATAAAAAAGATCGGGTGTTTTACTTCTCTCTCTCTATTTATGTGTTGGATATCCGTGCATCGCTAAGATAAAAAATTTACTCATTCTACCATCGTGAATATTCTAGCCCGTAATAATTTGGCGCCATTTGTAAGAAACCCAATCACACCCTTATAAGCATAAATAAAGTCATGCCTTAATGGCCAACATGCATAACAATCATAACAACAGAGTCTCTTGCTCCAATTCACATTAGTCCAGGAATCAATCCATGAATTATGGATGCCAGGCATCTACTTCTCTCTTCCATGGTAGAAGAAATCCTATTGGGGAAGGAGTAACAGTGCCATCCTTGGAAGATCACATCCAAAAAATAAAGGAGTTTCAGAGTGAGATCCTTCAACTTCTTCGGGGCACTTGCCAACCAGTACTAGCACAACAAGAGGAGATCCATCCCCCCTTGAGATCCACCACTAGCTGGGGATGTTCAACCTGAATATATTAATGCAGAGATCCCTCTCCCTCAGTCAAAGGGTCACCCTCTATCATAGCCAGACCTCGACCTCATTGACATAGCTAGCTCTACACATCCTTCTCGTATGGGTCGGCCAACCTGTGTTCCTCCAGCCATCGTCGAGGACTTGGCTCAACCTCACATCACTGGAATCCCACATAATGCCCTACATGATGAATTATGACTACTGGTTCGAGAAGAGTTTCCTTTAAGAGGAGAAAGATAATCTCTTTGTCAGTAGGATTTTCAGGAGTCATCACCCCTAAATGAAGCCATCCTTCAATATCCCATTTCGATAGCATTCAAACTACCAAGCATCGATTCCTATGATGGGACATCTGACCTGTATGAGCATATCGATTACTATAGAACTATCATGCATATTTAGCGAGCCTCTAACGCGCTCCTCTGCCAAGTTTTCCCTACCACCCTCAAGGGACAAGCCCGAATGTGGTTCTATTCACTTTTAGCTAGAATAATCCCCACTTTTATCAAATTAGTCAAAGTGTTTGTGGAACACTTCATCGCCAATCGAAGAATTGCTAAGGATTCTTCTCACCTCTCTGGGATTCACCAAAATGAGGAGAATCACTTAAAGAGTATTTTCAATGAATTTCCACTAAGGCTTAAAAAATTCTTAAGAGTGGATCCTGAATTACTTAGAGGAGTTTTCCTTGGTGGGCTTCTTCTTGGCCCCTTTACTCGGCGCTTATGCGAGACACAGTTCCTTCATATACTGACCTGATCCATTATATAGAGGCATAAATATCAACAGATGAAGGTATCAATGCTCACAGGAAGTAATTTGAGCAAACTCTTAAAAAATGCAAGAATGCTTCTACAATGGATGACTCATTCTTGCAACAAAAAAAAACTGCCTCCTAGATACGTAGTACCATGACGTGAGTTGTAACCTCGATGTGAGTTTTAACAAAAAAAATAGTATACACCACTCAATGCCTCTCAAGCAAATATATTGATGGCCATTGGAGATTAAGAAAATATTAAGTGGCCTAACACTTTGAAGCCGAATATGGGAAATCATGATCAATATTATCATTTCCACCGTAATAGTGGACACACCACTGAAGCCTGTAAGCCGCTCAAGAATAAAATTGAGAAACTTATCCGACAAGGCTACCTTCGACAGTTCATTCAAAATTCACCTGCTCGAGATGAGGCTCATCCCACTCGGGGGACAAAATCAATAACAGTAAAGATGACCATTAAATAATATTCAAATGGTTAGCGAGATTAAATAACCATACAGTTTGAGCCTTTATATTAATAATATTATTTATCTTATGCCATCATGCAGCTCTTTTATATTAAATAGGGTGTCACTCTAATATCTATAGTATTTTTTTTCAAGTTAAATATCGTGTTATCCTGTATGTATATCTTATGTGGTGTAACCCTTATATCCCTAAGTCAGACTAGGGAGCTGTTATATTATATTACATAGTACAGTAATGTGTTGCTCGCTTCATTTTGATATTTTCTCCTTCTTTAAAAAAGGATTAAAATAGTAATAAAAATTAATGACAAATCTAATCTCTTTAGTCATGATTTGAGAAAAACACAATTTTTATTGTCTTAATCATTAGATGATCAATCTCAGGGGGATTCGATCTGTCCTCTTCTATATAGGTTAATGTTATCGAGTATTGCTTTGACATATAACCTCGGATAGGTCATACATCATTGGTGGATTCTCCCAACCTCTTTCATATAGGTTAACGTCATCGAGCAATGCTCTGACATATAATCTCAAATAGGTCACACATCCTTGGTGGATTCTCATGACCTCTTCCACATAAGTTAACATCATTGAGCAACGCTCTGACATACAATCTCGGATAGGTCATATATCCTTAGTGGATTCTTCGAGCCTCTTCCATATAGGTTAACGTCATTGAGCAACTCTCTAACATACAACCTCGGATAAGTCATATATCCTTGGTGGATTCTCTCGATCTCTTTCACACAGGTTAACATCATCGAGTAATACTCTGACAAATAATCTCAAATAGGTGAAGCAACCTTGGTGGATCATATCAACCTCTTCTACACAGAATACATGTCAATATTCTTCATCACTTCATAATTTGGCCATTTACTATCACCATAAGTCTGCCCTACTATTGTTCGACCAATGCTTGGATGTTGACTACAGTTTGACTTCCTTTCGGCCACCATCAAACTTCCACTCGATCACTATCAAACTTATGCCCGATCAGTGTGGGACTTTCTCCTAACTATCATTAGACTTCTATTTGACTATCGTCAGACTTTCACTTTACCTCCATCGACTTACACTAGGTCGTCACATATTCCTCATGTCCACTGATTATCGTCGGATCTCTTTCAAGGCATTACTATTGATAGATCTCCTACATGGTGTGGCCACTACTAGATTATTCCCTAATTCTTGAGAAAATTTGAATCAGCGAATGAGAATTAGGCTTTGATTGCCATCAAGGTTCTCCGAGATAGCAATCAAAGGGGGAGCTAGGAGCCTACGTAAGAGTATCAGGCTTTAATCATCGTCGTCAGTATTTAAACTCTTGTCGGATAGTTTTTTCTCCTGATGGGGTGAATTGGAGCCTGCATAAGAGTACTAGGTCTTGATCGCCTCTGCCGCCGGTATTTAGACTCTTGCCGGACAGTTTTTCCCCCAATAGGAGTGAACCGGAGCCGACGTAAGAGTACCGAGTCTTGATCGCCTCCGCCGCCAGTATTTAGACTCTAGCTGGATAATTTTTCCCCCAATGGGAGTGAACTAGAGCCAGCGTAAGAGTACCGGGCCTTAATCGTCGCTTCCGGTATTTAGACTCTTATCGGATAGTTTCTTCCCCCAATGGGAGTGAACTGGAGCTTGCGTAAGAGTACCGAGTCTTGATCGCCTCTACCGCTGGTATTTAGACTCTTTTCGGACAGTTATTTCCCCACCAGGAGTGAACTGGAGCATGCATAAGAGTACTGGGCTTTGATCACCGCCACTAGTATTTAAACTCTTGTCGGACAGTTTTTCCCCCAATGGGAGTGAACAGGAGCCTGTGTAAGAATACTGCACCTTGATCACCACTTACAGTATTTAAACTATTGCCGGACAAATTTTTCCTACTAGGAGTGAACTAGAGCCTGCGTAAGAGTACCAGGTCTTGATAGCTGCAGCCAAAAATTTTTAAAATTTTTCCCTGTCCTATTTCTCCTAATTTTGCAAGAGAAATTTTGGGACCGGCGAAGAGAGGTAGTGCCTTTTCCTTAGCCCTTAAGGGGTGTATTTATAGTTTTTTAAAGGAGGTTTGGAGAGCAATTTTTTGAATTTTTTATTAATTTACAGAATTTTTTAATGGCCAAAATTAAATTAATTCCTATTATTAAAAATGTGAAATAAAAAATAAATTAAATGTAATTTTATTTAAAAATAAAATAAATATGCATAAATTAATTGTTTCCATTCAAGAAAAAAATTTTATATTTTTTCTATGAATTTTTGGATTTTTTTTCGAAATATTTTGGAGCCAAAAATAGTATTTTACTACTAACAGTTTAATTAATTAAGTTAATTTCACTTATTCTATAGCCTCCTTCTAGAGGTAATAGGTCATATAACTAGTGTATGTAAGGTAATAATTAATGCCTTCTACATATAATAGTTAATAATAATAATAATAATAATAATAATAATAATATATATATATATATATATATATATATATATATATATATATATATATATATATAACTATTATATATAAAGTAATAATGACAAATAAATATTTTTATTGATTATGCAGATCCATTTTTAATTAATTAATTAGCATTAATTAATTAAGTATGTAATTAATTATATATTTCTTTATCCCGGAAAGTCTGATTTGAACATTTTTTGAGTCCCCGGAATCGATTTTTATGTTCTTGACTCAATTTTAACTCTTTTGAAGCTCAAAAGAGTATCTATGATAAGTTTTGAGCTATTTGAAAAGTTTTGGAGTAAACTTGTTTAATATTTTTTGCTCCAATTAACGTCCAAAAATAGAATGACAACTAATACGTCATCGAAAATTGCTTTGATCGAGCATGAATCTCGAGGCATATTCAAGTTGGAAACCTTCAAAATTAAATTCGAGATCGTTTGAATTGCAATTTCAGCAAACTTATAGTCAAACTGAATGTCTCAAAGAGACGAACATAACTACACCAAATTCAATCCAACCTAAGCCCAAATGGGTCCAAATCGGGGGCCCGAATCTCATTTGAAAGGATCAAAACATTATTTGGATGACAAAATGATATCCAAATATGACATGCTTGTAGTCAAATCGAGCGGCTCAGCGAGACGAATCCAACGAGCTCAAGATCGCCAAATTCCAAAATCGTTAAGGCACTTGAATAGTTGAAAAACTCTCTATGATGGGGGAATCAATACGAGCCATCCGATGGAGCACTCCGAACCTGCCCCGGATCTTCTTTATATTTACGAGGTGTGCCACTCATGAAAATCTATAAATAGACCCCACTCTCTACATGAGGGAGATCTTTGGCTAAAGATTGGAGAGAGCTCTGAAGCCTCAAGAGCTACAGTGCCACCGCCCGGCTCCTAACTGTCACTGGACTTCCACTCGGCCCCCGATCGCCGCCGGACTTCAGCTTGACCATGGTCCGACCACCACCCGGCCGCCGACCGTCACCAGACTTCCACCTGGTCGCCGATCGCTGCCTGACTTCCACCAGGCCGCCCCACTTCTGCCACCCTACTGCCGGACTTCCGACTTGCTGCCGACCGCTGCCGGACTTCCGCCTGGCCACCGACCGCTGCCAGACTTCCACTCGACCTTTGTCGGATCATTTCCTGTCAGCTGAACTTCTGTACGGATGCAGTCGGACTTCTGTCCGACCATCGCCAGACTTTTGCCTACTCTCCAAACTACTGTAATTTGACCGCTTCTAAGTCAAGGGACGGGTCAACCCTTGTAATTCATTCAAGTTTAGTAGAATCTTTTCACCTGGGTGAGGCCCCATAGTTTTTCCCTTTTCGGATTTTCTACGTAAAAAAGCATTTGTTAATTCTAATATTTTTTCAATAATTATAATAAATTAACTTCATTTTAAATATGGAGATACTCTTAAGACAAAGTATTAAAAAAAAGACAAACATAATTAAATAAGGGTCCATCTAGAACAACTTTTTTAGTGCTTCACTTTTCACATTGTAATTATAATTTTTATTTGACTATTATTTTCTTAATTTTCTTAAGAAATTTATGTAGAAAACTGTTTTTTATAATAGTTTTTTTAAAGATAATTACTTTCACTATAATAACTTCACAATTATTTTTATAAAAAATTATAGCTATTATAAACAGTTTCTAAATTTCATATAAAAAAGAAAAAAAAGTTAGATTATTGAAGCAAATGATTAGATTAAATATGCAGTCACTGTTCAATCTAACGTAAACATAAAGATTTTCTTTTGAAAATTGTATAACTAAGCGTGTGTTTTAACATGTAATCTCATTTATTTAATAATAAATTTATGAAATACAAATAAATCAACTATGCTGTATTATCTACGTATTTTGCTAGTTCTGAAATATAATTATACAATTTCATCAATTTTACTTTATTAAAATTAAAAATAATATTTTACTTTGCAGTAAAATTTTGTCCAACAAAATCAAATCAGTAATCTTTTTCTTATAGATACCATCGGCGTGTTCAGCAAATTAGAACCCGCTCGCCTAAATAGTGGACATGAGGAGCGCCCTCGCTACAAATTTACGATACTGCCACCCAGCCGTCCCCGCAAGCTTCCTATTTAAGCAAGCTGCCCACCGGCGACCTAAAAGGCTTTTTCTACCTTTACGTCAACCTCCCTCCCCACCTCGCCGGCTACGATTCTCCCAATTTCCCTTTCCATTGGTTGTCGTGGCTTCGTCTTCTTCGACCATGGGGGATACAATTCGATCTGCTGAAGTTTCGAAGCCGCCTTTCTCAGTGCTCTTCGTCTGTCTCGGTATTACAAGCACTGTTCATCGCTTTCCTTATTTCTCTCGGCTTTGACCGGTGCTACTGATCACTTGGGCTGCGTATTTTTGTAGGTAACATTTGTCGGAGCCCTGCGGCGGAAGCGGTGTTCACGAACATTGTACGGAAAAGAGGAATTGAGTCTAAATTCAAGATCGACTCCGCGGGCACTATTGGCTACCATGAGGTTTTATGCCTTCCATTCTCTCTGTTTGGGTCCTTTTGTTTTGCTTCTGTTTTTGTAACTTTGGAGAGCTGATCTAGGGTAATCCAGCGGACTCGCGTATGAGGGCGGCGGCTAATAAGCGTGGAATCGAGGTTACTTCAATCTCCCGGCCAGTACGGCCTTCTGATTTCAGGGATTTTGATCTTATCCTAGCAATGGACATGCAGAATAGAGGTAGGACAGTAATTTTTTTTTTCAGCGTGTTCCTACAGATTTATCGTTTTTATTCTTTTCCTTACTCCATATTGATGAACTAATATGTTATTTTACTCTTTTGTTTGTGGGTGGGTGATATTGCGATGGAATTGACTGTGAGGATATTTTCAGATGATCTACTAAGTGCATTTGAGAGATGGAGCCACAAAGAGAAGCTCCCTAAAGATGCCTATAAGAAGGTCAGCTATCATTCTTTATTCTAGTGGAAGTCAAAGCACTATAAATTAGATTTTTTATCTCTAGTTTGGCCAAATCCTTGACTTTTTAATCTTTTCTGTGGAAGTTTGAGGTATTCCTGTTATGTGTGGATGGTTATGCTAGAGGGTTTAAAAACAACAGACATTCTCAGAAAACATCAAATACAAATTTCTCTTTCTGGTGTACTCTATGGGCAAGCTGATGAGAGTCACAAACACATTTTTTTAGTGTGATTTTTCTTCCACACTCATTTCTTCCATACTGCCTATTATGAATGCTTTCCTGTATAAGCCCCTAAGGGCTTTATTTTCATCTTCTCCGACATCTCATTTAGCAAAATTCCGCAATCTCTCCGGCATCGAAACTGAGCCATGAACTCTTCTCAGATTAAAGATAATCATGCCTTCATTATACTGCATGATCAAGCGAGCGGGTATAAAATCATTCTTTAATCCTTCATTTGTAGCAGATAATGAGAAGTAAGAATTTTTGATAGTTTATATCGAGGAAAAAAATCGCTCTCTTCTATGAACTAGTGAATCTTGATTTATTTTTAGTGTTGTGATTGATAATGAGATTTCTTGATTTAGAGATTTTTTTGGTAGTAAACATGATGAGATAAACATAGCAATCTAAACCCTACTTCAAAAATTTTTACAAGGATTTTATGCTGACCTGCAGCAAATGGAGTCACTTACTTTTATTTGATATAAAAATAATGCTTTGAGGTATTCATGTTATACTTTCACGGCTATGTTAGAAAGCTTAAAAATAACAGAGATTCTCAGGATACGTCAAATGCAAGTTTTTCTTTCTTCTGTACTTTGTGGGCAAAGATGATAAAAGTCACAAATACCTTTTTTATGTGATTTCTCTTTCACACTCATTTCTTCCAAGCTGCCTGGTATTAATGCTTTCCTACTTAGGCCTAATTTACAACAGGTTTTGGATTATATTGCTGATTTACTGGTGGGGAGACATATTAAGAATTTTTTTGTCCACGTGTTGTTCTTTATACTTTATCTGGCGGGAAAGAAATAATCATAAATTTGGAGCTAATATGAATTGCACTGCAACTGCTTGTTACTTGATTAAAAGAAATCAATCATAGCTAAAATTTCTAGGTGGAAAAAGTTTGATGATATTAAGCACTTTCTATCTTTGTCTAAGGAATATATATGATTGGAGATATTTTGTTTTTTCTAATTAACTGCTGATTATATTGTGTTGTTCTGGTTCCTCTTCTGTCAAATGTTAGTTACTTTAAAGTTCTATTTTTATTTCTTTTGATTTTTATCGGGCTCGCTTTGAATTGGTCATCACTTTGAGCTGAAGCTTTTTCAGCTCTGATGTTTATTCGATTTGTGGCCTCTATGGACAATGGACAATGATGAATGGTTTACATTCGAATTTTTGTCCCTTGGAAGGCCGTCTCGGCAACCTGCTTTTATTTTGGATGGTCATCTTCGGCAACCAAGGGATCAGCCCATCTTGAGTTAATCTCTAATATATCGGATGTAGTTTTTTCCATTATGAGTCTATTTTTTGGTTATTTTTTTCCTGTTTTATTCTCTTACTTAGCCTTCTCTTAAGCATTTTTTGCTTAGTTTTTTGTTATAGCTTGTGTAAGTTTATACATTTTTTCTAACTCTCAAGTTGTAATTTTTGTTACAGCTTTTATTCTGCTTATGTAAGTTTCTTTATTGAGAATAATTGTTGGAATTTTTCAGTCTGTTTCATTCAGGCTGTTATCACTGTCATTTCTAATTTTTCTATATCATTATATTTTGACTCATATTTTTTGGGAAGGAATTTTTAAATTCCATTTCAAAATTGTTTACAAGCATTTTTATATTAACTAGCAGCAAGTGTAGTGACATTCTTTTATTTGGCTTAAAAATAGTGTCTTGAGATATTCCTGTTATGTATGGATGACTATGCTAGAGGGTTTAAAAATAGCAGACATTCTCAGAAAATGTCAAATACAAGTTTCTCTTTCTTGTGTACTTTGTAGACAAGCTGATGAGTCACAACCACCTTTTTTTTAGTGTGATTTCTCTTCCACACTCATTTTTTTCATGCTGCATAGTATGAATTCTTTCCTGCATAAGCCTCTAAGGGCTTCATTTCCATCTTCTCCGACATTCTCTCATTTCGCAAAGTTCTGCAATCTCTTCGGCTATCTCTCGAAACTGCCTCAAGCCATGAATACTATTCAGATTACCATTTTCAGAGGAGACAATAATGCCTCTGTTATACTTCATGATCAAGCGAGCAAGTATGGAGTCATTCCCTAATCCTTCATTTTGAAGTAGAGTTTTGAAACCCCTTTCCAAGAATGCAAGAGTCAGAATGTAGTGATATAGGAGAAATAAAAATGACAGTGATAATAGCCTGAGGGAAACAGGCTAGAAAATTTCAACAATCGTTCTCAATAAAGAGCTCACAGAAGCAGAATGAAAAATTACACACATGAACTCAATCTCTAATATTCATTCATTTCATGCATATAGTTGCAATTATACGTAAAACATATATTTCAAGACAATGATGAATTACACCATTATTTAAGTGAAGGAACTCTTGAGTGCATTCATTGACCAACAATTTTTAAATAAAAATATGTGAAAAATCACGAAATGTCAGATGAAATCATTACAAATTAGTAAATTATAAATGTAGTCACATTCAATCCAATACTTGTTTTAAATTTCTCTTGTAGGGTTGCAAAACTCTCCATTATTGAATTGCTTTGATCTTAATGAAAATCTTCAAGTTTTAGGCTCTATACTGTTCACCGTACATTGCATACTACATAGCCCATTCGTATTTGATGCACACATATTCACGGGCTAAGAGCTAAAAGTTTTAAATCTATTTGATATCTCTCTTAGCAATTCAGTTAAGATTGGTAAACATTTGCTACTTTCAAAGTATAAATTCTACTGTTCATTTACTTTATTACCCTAGCCTTTTAATCTATATCAATAACAAATTTGTTAATTAATACAAACCTTGATTATATCACAACAATTATTGACATTAAACAGAATTCTAAATTAGAGCTAAGTGAAATTTAAAGATTATCCTTTCATTATTTATGAATATACTTTCCTTGATCTTCTTTTTTACTCACATCTTGTTCATAGCAGCCATCCAATATGTAAATATTTTTGTGACTGTTGGGTCTAGAAATGAAAAAAAAAGTTTATTAATAGCGTTACAGATAGGGTCTTTTTCATAATTTTGATTTATTTCGATTAGCTGTTTTTATTTATTTTAGGGTTAAGAGTTTAGGGTTGTCACTTCAGTGAATCCATCTCAGATTGCTATATTTGTCTCATCCTGTTTGTTATCAAAAAAATCTCTAAATCAAGAAAACTCATTATCAATTACAACATTAGAAATAAATCAAGATTCACTAATTCATAGAAAAGACAAAGCGATTTTTCCTCCTCGATATAAATTGTAAAAAATCCTTAATTCTCTTCATCTGCTATAAATGAAGGATTAGAGAATGACTTCATACCCGCTCGCTTGATCATGCAATATAACGGAGGCATGGTTGTCTCCTCTGGAAATGATAATCTGAGAAGGATTCATGGCTTGAGGCAGTTTCGAGAGATAGCCGGAGAGATTGCAGGACTTTGCGAAATAAGAGAATGTCAGAGATGGAAATGAAGCCCTTAGGCGCATTCATACCAGGGAGCATGAAAGCAATGTGTGTGGTAGAGAAATCACACTAAAAAAAGGTATTTATGACTCATCAATTTGCCCACAGAGTACACAAGAAAGAGAAACTTGTATTTGACATTTCTTGAGAATGTCTGCTATTTTTAAACCATCTAACATAGCCATCCACACATAACAAGAATATCTCAATGCACTATTTTTAGAAAAGGATGCCACTCCACTTGCTGCCAGCTAACATAAAAATGCTTATAAAAAGTTTTGAAATTGGGTTTGGAAATCCTTTCCCAAGAAATGTAAAGAGTCAGAATGTAGTGATATAAGAAAATTAGAAATGACAGTGATAACATCATGAGGGAAATAGGCTGGAAAATTCTAGCAATTGTTCTCAATATAGAAGCTCACAAAATCAGAATAAAAGCTGTAATAAAAATTATAACTTTAGAGAGTTAAAAAAATACAGAAACTTACACAAGCTGTAACAAAAAATTAAGCAAAAATGCTTAAGAGAAAGCTAAGGGAATAAAACAGGAAGAAATAGCCCAAAAATAAATTCAGAATGAAAAAAATTACATCCGATACATCAGAGATTAACTTAATAGGGGCTGCACCCTTGGTTGCTGAAGATGATTATCCAAAACAAAAGCTGATTGTCGAGATAGCCTTCCAAGCGACAAATCGAATAAGCATCAGAGCTGAAAAAGCTTCAGCTCAAAGTGATGGCCAATTCAAAACGAGTCCACAGCCAAACCAAAAAGAAACAGAATTTTGAAGTAACCAACATTTGACATAAGAGGAATCAGAACAACACAACAGAATATGTAGTCAACTGGAAAAACAAAAGACCTCCGATCCTCTATTCCTTAGCCAAAAATAGAAAGTGCTTAATATCATTAAACTTTTTCCACCTAGAAATATTAACTAGGATGGCTTTCTTTTAATCAAGTGACAGACAGTTGCAGTGTAATTCATATTAGCTCAAAATTTACGATTATTTTTTTCCCGTCAGATGAAGTATAAAAAACAACATGTTGATAAAAAAATTTCTTAATTTGTCTCTTAACCTACAAATCAGCAATATAATCCAAAATTTGCTATAAATTAGGCCTAAGCATGAAAGTATTTATACCAGGCATCATGGAAGAAATGAGTGTGAAAGAGAAATCACATTAGAAAAAAGGTATTTGTGACTTTTATCATCTTGCCCATAGAGTACAAAAGAAAGAGAAACTTGCATTTGACGTATCCTGAGAATCTCTGCTGTTTTTAAACCTTCTAGCATAGCCTTGAAAGTATAACAGGAATACCTCAAGGCACTATTTTTATGCCAAATAAAAGGATGCCACTCCACTTGCTACAGGTCAGCATAAAATCATTATAAAAAGTTTTGAAGTGGGGTTTAGATTGCTATTTTTGCCTCATCCTGTTTGCTACAAAAAAACCCATAAATTAAGAAACTCCATTATCAATCACAGCATTAGAAATAAATCAAGATTCATTAATTCATAGAAGAGAAAGCGATTTTTCTTCCTCTATAAACTGTCAAAAACCCTTCTCATCATCCGCTACACATGAAGGATTAGGGAATCTCCATACCCGCTTGTTTGATCATGCAGTATAACAGAGATATGGTTGCCTTTAATCTGAGAAGAGTGCCTGGCATAGTTTCGATGTCGAAGAGATTGCAGGACTTTGCAAAATGAGATGTTGAAGAAGATGGAAATGAAGCCCTTAGGGGCTTATGCAGGAAAGTATTCATACTAGGCAACATGGAAGAAATGAGTGTGGAAGAGAAATCACACTAAAAAAAAGGTGTTTGTGACTCTCAACAGCTTGCCCACAGAGTAGACAAAAAAGAGAAACTTGTATTTGACGTTTCCTGAAAATATCTGCTATTTTTAAACCCTCTAACATAGTCATCCACACATAACAGGTATTTTCTTAGGATTTATCAAGATTTAATATTTGTCATACCAAACTGTTTTTAGGATTTAACACCCTTAGGATTTATTAAATCCGGATTTACAGGATTTACTAAATCCGACTAAAGTTAAATCCAATCCAATACCAAACAGCCCCTTAGGAGAGATGATTTGGTTGATAAGGTTCAATTGCTTTCCCTCTACTTCATTGTATCCTAGACCTTTTCATATTACGATTGTAATTTTAACATTTTAGATTTCAGATGATGAAAATTGCAAAGAGGAAAGTTTAAGCTGAGAGGCTGGCCTAAATGCTGAAATATTTGAGCTGCATAAAGGAACTATGTTCTCCTCAATGCTTGAATAAGAATCTCACATATGCAGCTGCAATAAACTCACATGACAGATGTATAGAATCCTCCCGGACTTTATGAATAAAACGTCACTTTATTTCTACGGAAATTAGATATTTAGATGAATAGACTTTTACTTTTTTTTAATACTAGTGCATGTGGCATGAGTGTGCATGGTAGTAGGCCTACTAATAAGATAAGTGGCTAGAATAAATTTAGAAGGATTAGGAAGAAAAAAAAAGTCAGACCAAAGGTAAGTGAAAAAAAAATTGTGCAAAATGAATTTGACATCTCATATAGCACTCAACAGGAATTGATGATATGAGGATTGGTATAGTAATGATGATGATGATAATATCTCACATTAAAAAGGATCTTAATTTATAACTAAAATACCTGTCTTAGAATGATTGTAGTAATTACTCATGCATGTCAAAACGTCAAGAGGAAAGTAATGACATTTCAGTTGTTTCTTGCGGTCATGGGAATTTAAGGGGAGCAAGGGAGCAATGGGAGCATTCTACTTTAAAAACTAAGCTGTACATGCTTATAAGAAGGCATGGAACTACATATTTGAACTTCACTCGAGCCCTTTTTTTAGTTACTTTTCAAAAAGATAGGTAGATTTTTAGGGAGGGATATGTGCATAGTGTAGTCTGTTGCAATTGTTTTATATTCTTATTCAAATGTTGAGGGTGCATAGCACAAGAACAAGTGCCTTAGCAGCCGAGGGTGGATGCCTTTGTATGGATGTAAGTTTCAACCCCAAGTATGAGACATAAAGCACATTTGATTAATGCACAAATTCCATTATTAGGACAGGCATAATGATTGGAACAATTATGCAGTCCTGTTCGGCTATACAATCACAGGTACTAAAAGCCAATAAATAAATTATTTTTTATAATTAATAATTAGATTGTAAAGGTCACAAAAATGATACTATTGGTGATCTTTTTGCATGTCATACTTTTTGGACGTTGTAAACCTTTCATTTATATTAATTCCTTGATCCAAATAACTTGGGACTGCTAAAAATAGGAAAAAATTCACAATGATATCCTAATGTAATTTGTTTCAGGATAGACTTGAATGCCCTTGAATTAGTGCTAATATTAGTATAATTCATAATATCATATATAAGCACTAATCTCAGCGCATATCCAAAGGCATTGAAATCCATTCCGATGCAATTGTGTCAGGATATCCTTGTGAAATTTCTTTTCCTAAAAATACTATTAATTGTAGTTCTCTAATTCTTGTAGTGTGGCAATCTTTGATGCACTAGAAATAAATTATCTTTTGTAGATATGTTGGTCAAATGTTGATCAAAAGATTAGGTGAACAAATATTCTCTACATGATAAGTACATTGTTTTTTTGAAGAATCTTTTCTCATGATTTGATTTTTTTTTACATCATTAATATCATATTTCATGGATATACAACAACAACAACAACATCAAGCTTTTGTCCCACTACATGGGGTCGGCTACATGAATCCTTTTTCTCCATTATGTCTTGTTAAAAGTCAAATTCTCGTTTAAATTTAATAAAGAAAGATCATTTCTAATATTTTCTAACCAAGTCTTTTTAGGTCTACTTGTACCTTTCTTAACATAAGTCAAATCTAATACTTCTACTTTCCTAACCGGGTCATCGGAAGGCCGCCGTTTTATGTGACCAAACCATCTAAGGAGAATCTCTCTAATCTTATCTTCCACTGGAGCTACTCCATCCTTTTCACGTATATGCTCATTTCGTATCATATCTCTAAGGGTAAAGCCACTCATCCACCTGAGCATCCTCATCTCCGCAACACTTAACTTAGTATTATGCTTCTCTTTTAATGGCCAACATTCGGCACCATAAAGCATTGCAGGTCTCACCACCATCTTATAGAATTTTTCCTTAAGTTTGAGGGAGAATTTTCTATCACACAACAAGCCCGATGCATTCCTCCACTTCAACCATACAACTTGAATTCTGCTTATAATATCCCCATCTATTTCATCATCGCTCTGAACAATAGATCCAAGATATCTAAAACATGTACTCTTATTAATGACTTGATCGCCCAAAGTCACAATCCCTTCACTAGGTCTATTACTACTAAAATTACACTCCATATATTCAGTTTTAGATCTACTCAAGCGAAAACCTTTAGATTCTAAGGTTGACCACCATAATTCAAGTGTACCTTCAACTCCCTCTCTAGTCTTATTAACAAGAAGAATATCATCAGCAAAAAGCATACAATAAGGTACATCCTCTTGCAAATGTTTAGTGAGAACATTCATGACTAAAGCAAAAAGATGTGGGCTTAAGGCTGATCCTTGATGTAATCTAACTGAAATAGGAAAATACTTAGTCAAACCACCTTGTGTTTGAACACAAGTAATAGCTCATGCATATATATCTTTAATGATTTGAATATAAACGTTATTAACTCCTTTCTTTTCAAGAACTCTCTATAGCACTTTTCTTGGAACTTTATCATATGCTTTCTCTAAATCAATAAATATCATATGTATATCCTCTTTATTCTCTCTAAATTTCTCCATCAAACCTCTCAATAAATGTATGGCTTCCATAGTAGACCTACCCGACATGAATCCAAATTAATTTTGAGAAACATTAGTATCACGCCGCAACCCACGCTCCATAACTCGCTCCCATAGTTTTAAGGTATGACACATTAACTTAATTCCTCTATAATTCGCACAATCTTGTGCATCACCTTTATTCTTAAAAATAGGAATTAACGCACTCATTCTCCACTCATGACATTTTTTTAGTCTTCAAAATAGTATTAAAAAATTTTGTAAGCCAAGAAATTCCTTCATCTCCTAAGCATTTCCACACCTCTATTGGAATATCATCAGGTCCAACAGCTTTTCCACACTTCATTTTTTTTCAAAGCCTCTCTAACTTTGGTTTTAGTAATACGCCGCTAAAACATAAATCTTTATTTTCATTTAGGGTGCTAAGGTCACTTAAGTCAATCGTATTTTCATATTCTTCATTAAAAAGTTTAGCAAAATATCTCATCCACCTTTGTTGAATATCATCTTCTAAGAAAAGTACTTTTTAATCTTCATCCTTAATACACTTCACTTGAACTAAATCTTTACTACTCCTATCTCTTTATTTGGCTAACTTATACATATATCTTTCTCCCTCCTTAGTATTTAATCTATTATATAAATCATAAAAAGCGAAGATCTTTGCATCGCATATTACTTTCTTAGATTCCTTACGTGTCTCTTTATATCTTTTTCAATTATCAAAATTTTTACATCTAAACCAATTTTTATAACAAATTTTCTTATTTTTTATCTTTTCTTATACATTTGGATTCCACCACCAACTATTTTTACTATTAGGAGCTTTTTTCTTTGATACTCCAAGCATATCTTTTACAATATCTTAATATCACTAGTCATTTTTTTCATATAATATTAGCATCCTTATGCACAAACCAAATCTTAAGATTTAAAATCTTACTCTAAAAAATATTTTTGGTTATATTTTTTAAATGCCTCCATTTAATTCTAGAATATCGTTTTACTTTATTTTTTATTTCTGCCCCTTTATCTTAAAGTTCAAAACTAATAATCGATGTTGGGTATATAAATTTTCACTCGGAATAATTTTACAATTTTTATAATCTAAACAATCTGATTTTCTTATTAGAAAATAATCATTCTGGGTTTTACTATATCCATTTTTTATAGGTGATGAGATGCTCATCTCTTTGTTTAAATAAGGTATAAGCAATTAAGAAATCATAAGCTAAAGAAAAATCTAATATGATTTTACCATCTTAATTTATCGTTCTAAACCCATGACCACCATGAATGCTTTTAAAATCATCTACCTCTCTACTAACATATCTATTTAAATCTCCTCTAATAAAAACTCTTTCTTCAAGAGGTATCTTTTGTATTATTTCTTCTAAGTCATTTCAAAATTTTAATTTTGAATTCATATTCAAACATACTTGAGGAGCGTAAACACTTATAATATTAACAATATTAGCATCAACAATAATCTTTAAAGTTATAATTATATCTCTAATTCTATTAATTTTTATAACATTTTCCTTCAAACTCTTATCTATAAACACACATACACCATTTCTAGTACGACTCCTACCCGAATACCAAAGTTTAAATCCTAAACTATCAATCTCCGTAGCCTTCTCTTAAATCCATTTAGTTTCCTGAATGCACAGAATATTTATCTTCCTATGAATCATAATATATATTAATTCCATTAATTTTCCTGTAAGGGAACCTATATTTCAAATTCCTATCATAATTTTAGTATCATGGACTAGCTTATTTGCCCACATCCGTCCTTGATGTGAGAACCCTTACCTATTTAACACTGCACCCGGGCGCCGGTGCAACGGTTCTTGCACACTTGTCGTTGTATTCAGGCCATACAGCACGTCGCTTTCAGGGGACGCCCTAGTATTAACATAATTTTTTAAAGGATTCATGTCATGATTATTGGACAAATTTGACGCTGTCTGTCGACTACCTAACACAATCCTCCACTTTTCTCATCCAGGACTTGGGGCCTGACAACAACAGTATTATATTTCATGGATATACGTTGATCTAAATGTAATTTCCTTGTTACTGATATAATCAATATATCATAAGTATGAAAATAGACTGTTATAGGATAATTATCACCTATGTTGAATAAAAACTTTATTGTGCAACTCCCGCTCCCTGAGATATGATTGGACCAGGGTTTACTTTGCAAATCAAATTAATTACAACTGTTGACCTTGTTCTCACCCTAACCCTTGGGTCAAGGAGTTTGACTTGGTCAAATTGACCAAGTCAGGCCCCAAGACCACCTCCCTTGGGTTCAGTGGGTCAAACATAACTTGTTGAGCCCAGACCCTTGACCTGGGTCAACCTGGTTGACCAGGTCAACCCAGGTTGACCCAATTAGCCCAAATGAGCCTAATTCAAATCAATTCCAACCTATCTTAGGCTCAAACCCCTCATCCCTTAGGTCTATTTGACCAAGTCAACCTTTAACTTGGTCAATCCTAATCTTCCTTGATCAAATTTGACCTATTTTGGTCAAATTGAGCCATGTAATACATTGAATACCTTCCTAAAGATCCATAAAGCCAACTCAACTTGGTTTCCCTCCTAATTAGCCCTAGGATCGATCGAAGCCGTCCATTATGGGGTTAGAGGTATAAATAGGGACTTAGGGTTTCTTTAGAAGGGACTTTTTGCATCTTTCTCTCCCTAAGCCTCCTCAAGCCCGAACCTTGGTCCCTCTGAGCTCCCAAGGTTCTCTCCCACCTTTCCCTACTCAAACTCACCGGTCAAAGCTCGCCGACGAATCGAGCCGAAAATCCTTCCAAGGCGTTTTGTGCTTAATCCAGACGCTGGGAGCTCGAGGAGTCTTCTGCAAGTTTATACGTGGCCAGTCAACAAGTTCAGAGCCACCTTAAGCGGGTTAAACCATCCACAAATCGAGGTGAAATCCCTAACCCTAGTTTAGGACACCTATAGCTAATTAGCATTGTAAAAATCACTCCACACGAACTATTTTCATGCATATAATTCATGTTTAAAATTTCGAGTGATTTCATCGAGTTGTTTGCAAGAACGAAGCAAAAAATGGTTTAGGATTTTAGGTTACGCCTTCGTCTGCTGGGAGAAGATCCGAACCGTTGATCTCGTGATCAACAGTCGAGATCCGGTCGTTCCACAGTTTGGATCGACCGCGGAGTTCGATCTCGCGGCCTCGTTTTTTATCCGGCAAGATCAACGCCGTCCGCTCGAAACAGCGAGCGATCCGACGGTTAATATTATCCGCTGACGTTGTTCATTAAAGCCGCGTTTGCGGCTTAATAATTGTCCCATTCATGCGGCAATCATTGCTGGCAGCGCAATCATTGGCGGCATTGCGCTGCTAGGTAATGATTGCCTGCGACCGTGGAACCAACCAACGGATGCCACGTAGCCTGCGCCATTATTTTAATTTAAAAATTGTTTTATAATTATTTTTAAATCCTTTTTTAATTCAGAATACTTTAAAAATTATTTTAAAAATATTTAAAAATAAAATTTACATATTATATATCAAAATTTTTAGAATTTTATCCTCTTTAATTTAAAATTAAAATTATTTTAAAATTTATTATATATTTTAAATTATTGTTAAAATGATTTTTTTAACTATTTAATTAATATTTAAAATAATATTATATTAAGTATTATTTGAAATTTAACATTTTACATTAAAATACTTCAAATAATTAGCTGATTATTTTGAAATATAATAATTTAAAATTAAATTATTTTAAGATATATTTTGCATTTTGTTAAATAAATTTAATTATTTAAATCATTTAAGTATATAATTAATGTTTATTCATATTAATTATTTTTATAATAATTAAAATATTCTTATTTTATCTTTAAAAATAAGAAATTACTTTCAATTATTTAATTTTAAAATTATGTTTAATATCATTATTTTAAGTAATTTTTAAATAGTTAAATAATTAAATACTTAAATACTTTATTAATAATTAATTAAATATAAATTTAAAATATTTCCTAATAATTTTATGATTATTATTTTTTAAATTATTTTAAATTCTAGATACTTTGAAAAATAATTTGATTTAATTTAATAATTATTTTAAAATATTAATTATTTTTTTAAAATTATTTTAAAATTGCTTTTAATTATTTTAAACTTTAAATATTCATATTTAATTCATTTTAAATCGTAAAAAAATGCATAATATCTTAAATTTTTTACAAAATTATGTACTTTAATTTAAAATTATTTTCATATATAAAAAAATTAATTTTTATTAATTATTTTCTGTTATTTAATTATTTAAATACTTAATTACTCTTTAAATAAATAATATATTAAGTATTTTTAAATTAAAAGTTATTTTCAAACCTCTCCTTGGGTGATCAGTGGATCTCTCATGCATATATGTATATATATATATTGAACTATTTTTTAATTACTTTATTTTTAAGCATATATATATATATATTTAAATATATATATATATATGTATTTTAAAGTATTTTAAAATTAGACATATAGTTAAATTCTTTTAATTTTGAGAGATGCTATGAAATTTTAAACGTGGATTATGTATGTGAATAACATTCATGGGGGGTAGATTAGTGAGTGATTCGGCTCCAATCATTCACTAATCACATAGTTAATCGTGCTTAATCATTGTTTAGTCTTTTTTTTGCATGTGTAGGATGCACGAGCACTTAGTCTAGGCTCTTCTAGTTCTAAGGACATGGTGTGTCATAATTTGTTGCATTTCCCTTTATTTATGCCAAGGGTTAGACATTAACATTTGATTTAAACTTATTTAACTTAGTGACACCCTAAGGGCAATAATTAAGGACCTGTTTAGTAAACTTAGAAAATTTTAGGAGCTAGGATACATCTCCGATTGACATGAAACTTGAAACATTTAAACTTAGTGACATCTTAAATCCTCTGAAATTTTTTAGGAATTTTTAGGAGATTTTAAACACCTTAATTAAAAAACCCTAATCAACCCTTTAATTAAGCCCCAATAACTTCAGAAAATTCTAATAAATTTAAATTAAATCTAAAAATTACCCATAATATATCAAGCTCTTCAGAATTCAATCCTAAATCTCAAAAAATTAAAAGCCTTTTTATTGAACTTCAATTTGAACAATAATTTTATTTCAACTAAATTAAATTAAATTAAATATAATTAAATTAATTAATTAAATTAAATAAAATCCCTTTTATTTAATTAAATTAAATAATTAAAATTTATTAAAAATTTCAAATTTTTTCCAAACACTTGGAAACTCTTCCTTGGGTCATTCCTGACCTTTGGATGATTCTAAGAGGTTTGGAGTTGATTTGAATCAAAATTCCTAAAACAGTCCTTAATTAAACAATTTTAATAATTCATTAAATACCTCAATTTTGGAAAATCATAACTGATTCTAGAAAATTCTAAATTGAGTAAACTAAAAGGCATTCAACTCTAATTAAAATCTAGTATTTATTAAAAATATCAACTTTCCAGAAATCAACCTAATTTAAAAAGTCAACTCCCTGGTCAACCGTAGTCAAATAACTAGGGCCCGAAACTTTCAAAAATCATAACTTTGCGTAGAAAACTCTAAATCCAGTGGACTCAAAATCTAATTACTCATTGTAAGATCTAATATTTTAATAAAAGGCTAGAACCCCAAAACCTAACATATTTCTAAAAGTCACCTTTTGGACCCCTTTAACTCAGCAGATAAGATGACCCCGGACCTTCTAAAATCCGTTAATTCAACTTAAATTTTTAGAGAACAATACCGTAAGTATTAAAATCGATCAACCAACTAAATTAATCTAACAAAATTTATTAATACTGGGTAACTCAAGCCCACGATGCTATTAAGTTAGCCCTAAGGAGGGTGAAATAAATCTCACGGTATCAGTGAGCAACAAAGATAGTAATCAACTAAACATTAAAAATAAAACTCTTAAAAATCAAACTTAAGACATTAATACTTAAACTTGAATTAAAATCTCCTTTGACCTTCAACAAATCGTATCACAAATAACTTGAACTAATTTTCCGACATAGGACATATCCAAAGCCACACAGCCTGCTACACACACATAGAATTGCTTGCTATGGCACTACTTCTAGTTCTAGGTTAGGCTGGTGCTTTCCTTTTCTGCTTCTGTGATGGGAAGCTCTTGTATGTGGCACGTGTACTGGTTGTTTCTGTTGTGATATCTCCTTTATTACTGCACTTTATTTATGATGTGTTGTGCGATAGATCATCCATATGTTAGGGCGATCTTGATACTAATGATGTCTTCTGCAGATGGCCATGCTCATGCAGTGCTGAAATAAAAGTGGCTAAGTAATAAATGATAAATCATATAATTACTTGTTACAGGTGCTTCAGCTGCTTAGCCTCCAGATAAATAAGAGCATGGCCAATTGTGGCTGGCATGAGTACTTTACTTTCTAGATATAACTGTTTGGGATTTTCTATTTTAACTGCTTAGGATAACCATTTAGGAGAGTCTAGATTTTCTTTTTGATAATGTAATTTGTATGTAATTCATTGAGTTGTGAAAGTCTTCAAAAATAAGGCATTTCAAATATAGGGGATCCAAAGGGAAAAAAAAACCCCTTGCGGGGAATTTCTTTTTATGCGGGGAATTTCTTTTTATTTGGGTACTCTTCTGAAGGACGAACCCTACGAAGATCGAGGAAGACGATCCGTAGAAGGACAAGAAGATGAAATGCCTTGTTTTTAAGACTTGCATCATTCAGTAGGATTAGAATCCAAGATGTTGTCGGTGAGTCTGACCATAATTACTTTTCTGTAGACCCTAGGTTGTACTTATATGGCACTTGCCATGAACTTTGGATTTTCTTTTACTTTGATGGTTTTATTTATATTGATGCGTTTTCTCTGTTTGCACAGTAGAAATTACCTACTTTTTTAGGTTTCTTTCTTGCATGTGTGTGTGCCTGATTTCGCTAGGCTCTTTAAGGACTAAAGTTTTTTCTACTCGTAACTAAGATTTAATATTTTAAGAATTAAATAATATAGAAACTTAACGATCTAGGAAATAGCCGGAATCGTTCGAGGTCACATGCATATTAATGCATCCTCTCTCCTTGCTTAAGACACTTCCCCGCCTGCGGGTAGAGTCCAGATAAACCCATGAGGATGAGGTGCTGGATCTGGGAAAGTCTAGTTTTTTTTAAAAAACAAATTTTAAGCATTTTTTTACTTTCAAGCATTCATGATATTGAGATTTCAACTTGCATGTATTGCATTAGAAACTAATTAAATTAAAATTTAATTGTATTAGTTCTAGAAGTATTCTACCTTGTATAAGTACAAGGCCACTTAGGAACCTCTCTAGACGTCGGCCTTAACTTCCAAAAAACTCAGTCACCCACCCATCTTTCATAAAGACCGAACAATATTGATTTTATATGACTAGGTGGTTAGCTGGCTTTCCTTTTCAGACAGGATATAAGTTCAGAATGCATTAACTAGGACATGAGTGTTAGTGTTATGTGTAGAACACTAAACCCACTATAAATTTAGGGTTCAAGACTACTACTGTTGGTGTCCCGTAGTATGCCTCATTGGTGGGCAGGTCATCTATCCTTCAGATGCTATAAATCATGCCTATCCGCGTCATATGGATGACGCCACCTTCATCATTCTCTCTTGCATGCTTAGAGTGCAGTGTTGATCTTTTTCTCCAGTTTCTTTTCACTACCTTAGTCCTTCCGGATGATGATGTGAGCTGTGTATGTTGACCAAGCTAAGTTGAACATTTCCTTTCCTGTGAGTAGGAATTTCCTAGTTTCCTCTCTATATGTCAATTCCATCTGAGAGAATAATGTAGGATCCTTAATCGAGAGTCTTCTTAGGCCCCGACTTAAGTTGTAATTAACTATGGGGGTTTGCGCCTGTGGGAAACCGAATCCCACATCAAATAAACCTCACTCGAGCTGATATATCGGGTGGGGGAAACCCCGTGACTCTGATCAGGTCATGCATATTTTTACCCATCGAGGTGCGTAGGCGATAGCCACTGTTCTCAATGATTAATCATATGTATGATCTAATCTGCTCTCCCATTGGCCCGCTGGCGAAGAGCGCAAAGGTCTGCGATCATTTTGTCCTACGGGATAGTACAGTCGTACCCTTTGCATTCTGTCCCCGCGGAGCGGTGTCCTTTTGGAGGTCCACAACAACTAATGATGAAGTAAAATAACCGTGTATATGAAAAAAAGAAGGCAAAGATTTGTGCTGCAATTATTTTGTGACTATAATTGGGAAAATAATCTCATTACATTTGATTCTCAAAAAATACTTTCATTTTGATAAAATAAATGCAGGTAAATGCATGCAATTAGATTTAAATTATTTTAGTGGTTATTTTTAAAGTTTAGGCGCATACTTGATGACACAAATTCTGTCAAATAGGACAAAATCTCAATCTAAATTTTCAATTGAGATCTTATGCATGAATCTTACTACACTATCGCATTTTGACTTTATTAATGTCCTTGTGGAAGATAGTCCGAGTCTCTTGAGCAGATGAAGACAAATAACTAATAGAAGAATGTGGATTGTCTTGCAAGAGATTCATAGTGATTTACATTTGATTCATATTTCATGGAAACTACATATATATTCTTTTCTTTATTTTCACTTTTTTTTTCTGAGTTTTTTTCTTTGATTCGTTCTCTTCCGACAAAGCCTTGATGTTCTTCTTGTTTATTTTTTATTTTTAAATTTTGAATTGTTATCTTCTAACATAGTCCCTCAGGCAATCCTTGCGTTGTTCTTGAAGTTCTTTTATCGTATTTTTCGTTTCTTGGGATTTCTCTATTTTTCACTCGATATGTAATGGTTTCAGATTCCAGAAAGAATGCCACAAAAAAGAACCGCCAACACATGCTTAAGAAGCCACATACTCTAAACCCAAGGGAAATCAAATAAATAGTCTATAATGATTATATACGCACTAAAGATTTTGTAAATTTTTGACTTTTTTATCCCCTAAAGATAATTTTATTTTTGAAGAAATACTTTTAGCATTCTGCTTATTTTTTGGTTTATTCTTCAAGTTTGTCTTTAACTTCTGACCTCTTTCCTTTAGCTAATGGCTATCATCTTACCCTAACCAATTGTTGAATATTTTTTTTGTAGGTCAAACTCATGTGCTCTTACTGTAAAAAACATTCAGAAACTGAAGTCCCAGATCCCTACTATGGAGGCCCACAAGGATTTGAAAAGGTAATTAGGAAATTAAATGTTAGGAATTTTCAGATTCACAAATAATAAAAGCAGAAGCGCAAGCATATACCTCCTGGCATAGCAATCTGAATTATAATCTCTAGGATTAGGAATTCTTTGATTACTTCTTCTAAGACGCAATGATAGAAACTCAGACTCTCTCTTGAAGACCAGTTATCATTTTTCACTGTAAAGTTTAAGGTTATATTCTCCCAATGACTTCTTCCCATCAAAGAAGACAAATAAATAACTATAAATGGGTCACATAATTGAATTTTTTTCTTAAATTTATTTTAAAATAAACTTATGTTTTCAATATTAGCAAGTGTTGTTGTATGCTTTCCTAACGCTGGATATTAGAATACCTGTCTGGATGTGTTTAAGACTGCAGATATATACAAACTAATAATTTCTTATAAATTTTAAATAGCACGTGATTTATGGCTGCAAAATAAATGTTATGAAGTGAGAATCTTCTTCACTATTAGAATGCAGAATGTTCTAAGCAACTGAGTTTGCTCTCTTTTTTATTCTATTTATTTTTTATTTTTATTTATGTGATTGCTATACATTTATTGAGAGGTTTGATGGAGAAGTATAGAGAGAATAAATAGGATCTATATATGATATTTATTGATTTAGAGAAAGCATATGATAATGTTTCAAGAGAAGTGCTATGGAGAGTTCTAGAAAAGAAATGGGTTAATAATGCTTATATTCAAGTCATTAAGGATCTGTATGCAGGAGCTGTTACTTGTGTTCAAACGCAAGGTGGTTCGACCAAGTATTTTCCTATTTCAGTTGGATTACATCAAGGATCAACCTTAAGCTCATATCTTTTTGCTTTAGTCATGCATGTTCTTACTAGACATTTGCAAGTGGATGTACTCTGGTGTATGTTTTTTGCTGATGATATTATTCTTGTTGATAAGACTAGAGAGGGAGTTTAAGGTAAACTTGAATTATGGAGGCCAACCTTAGAGTCTAAACATTTTCTTTTAAGTAGATTTAAAATCGAATACATAGAGTGTAATTTTAGTAGTATAGATCTAGTGGGGGGATTGTGACTTTGGTCGATCAAGTTATTAATAAGAGTACACGTTTTAGATATATTGGGTCTATTGTTCAGAGTGATGGTGAAATAGATGGAGATATTATTTATAGAATTCAATTTGGATGGTTGAAGTGGAGGAATGCATTAGGTTTGTTACGTGATAGAAAAGTACCCCTCAAACTTAAGGGAAATTCTATAAGATGGTGAGAAAAGTAATGCTTTATGGCATAGAATGTTGGCTATTAAAAGATAAGCATAATATTAAGCATAGTTTTAAAAATCGGACTGGTTCGCTCGGTTCAATCGTGAACCGTTCAGATGGCCGGTCCGATCTAACTTAAGAACCAGATTTGCATCAAACCGTGCTGAACCGGCAAGAACCACTGGTTCAATCGTTGAACCGATCCCGGTTTTCTAAAACCGGTCGATTTAAGTGTTTTTTGTTTAAATAATTAAACAATTTAATTTAATATTAAACTTAATAAATTAATATAAATATTATATATTAAAACTTTTAAATGAATGGTAAATACACATAATTAAGAATTATCAAAGAAGAGAATTCAACATTCTCACATAGCCCCACCACTCCATATGAGTTCCTACCATATGCAAATGCAAAAAAGCTATATAAATCATACAAAGTATAACTTCCCAAGTGATGTGAAACTAAATAGCCATCTTGAAAGTTTTCATGTTTACAATACATATCTTTTTTTTAACAATTTTTTAAATTAATGTTTATAATATGAATAATATTTATTTTTTTAGTTGATAATATTTATTTTTATCCTTTTTAAATTTTTTATATAATTGGTTATATATTATAAACAATTAATTTTTATATATTTAATTATACACATAAATGATTTATATATATAAATTTATAATATGAATTTGTTATTTAATTTATATATATAAATTATATCTAATTATGTAACATAAATTAGTAATAATTTATATTAAATTATATGCTTATATGTAAATTAAATTTAGATTAAAAATTAAATTTAAAAATGGAAAACTATTTAAATTTAAAGTTATAAAAAATATTATGCATGAATTCTCTTTATTTTTTAATCATAAAATTATATGATTATATAATTATTACAATATTATTATATCAGTTAAGACCTTATTTAAATAATTTTAATATTTATTACATCATCTGGTTTAACCCCGGTCAAACTATTGAACTGTGAACCTCTTATTCTATTCTTTCGATTCGGTTTTCACAACATTGATATTAAGTTAAGTGTTGCAGAGATGAGGATGCTCAGGTGGATGAGTGGCTTTACTTTTAGAGACAAGATACGAAACGAGCATATAAGTGAAAAGGATGAAGTAGTTCTAGTGGAAGATAAAATTAGAGAGAGTCGTCTTAGATTGTTTGGTCACATAAAATGGCAGCCTTCCGATGACCCGGTTAGGAGAGTAGATGTATTAGATTTGACTTATATTAAGAAAGGTAGAGGTAGACCTAAAACGACTTAGTTAGAAAATATTAGAAATGATATTTCTTTATTAAATTTAAATGAGAATTTGACTCTTAACATGACAATGGGGAAAAAGGGTTCATGTAGCCGACCCCATATAGTGGGATAAAGGCTTAATGTTGTTGTTGTTGTTGTTGTTGTTGTTGTATTTATGAGATTACTCTCTCGGTTATCATTGATGTAAGGGGTGTAATTTTCCCTTTCAATTCTGCTCAGCTTTTGAGTTATAGCATCTTTAATTGCAGGTTTTGGATCTATTGGAAGATGGATGTGAGGTTTTAGTTGACAACATTCTTTCTGAGAACTGTCAAGAACTCCCTATAGATGAAGGAACCTTTTCTTCTTGAAAATCAGACGCCCCAGTGGAATTCTAGGTGAGATTGCTTCGGAAGTTTGTAGATATTTTTGATTAATCCATGTACAGAGAAAAACAATCATATGCAAAACTTTGATCATTGAAACTATTTTTTTTTTTTTTTTTGGAAGTTTCGACTATTAAATATATACAGGATAACTACAATGAACTTATGTTTTTGCTAATACTAGCGTGTTATGTTGGTAATATATTTAGAGTGGTATGCTAGTATAAATTTAATCCTGGTTTAATCTTCTCCCAAGTAAGGAAAAATAATATGTATTCAAATTATATGGGGTGTTACAATCTTGCCTTCTTAAAAAATAATCATTAAAATTCATTCATAGCTTCATGAAGAGCTCGGTTTAGTAGTTTCTCATTTTGATTTTTACCTCCCATGTAACCTCTTGTTCAATGATTCTTCGGGATCTTTTGGCTATAGCTATGTGATTGTCTAATACTCAGGTAAAGGAAATCATCTCGACGAATTTTAAATGCTCGGTCAAAACAGGAATGAGATATTACACATTGAAATTACTCGGACTTGAATAAATCAATCAAAAGCCATGAACCTACTTCTCTTGTTGTTAATGCTGCTAGTTTCAGACAGAGATGTATTAGGCTTTCACAAGACACTTGTCGGTAAAGAAGTAGATATAGAAGAAGAATGAAGCACCTCAGCTAGAGGACCTCTAATGGCAGCTTCCCCGTGGCTTTCCCAAGTAATTTTATCGCAGCCATTGGTATTGGCATTTTCTATATCCAACTTTAGTAAGAAGCTTAAGGGACAAGGATGTTTTGCAAGGAATTGATATTGAGAAATTAGTTCTGCTTTTGATGATAGATTCTTTCTCAGATTTAGTCCAATCGAAAAAAAATCTCACTAGTACTCTACCTTCGGGCTGCTTCTCCCCTGCAACTCTTTTATCAAAATTTTTTTTATTTTTTTTTTAATTTCTTAGATGATAATGTGAAAAGAAATGATTCATTGCTCATATAAACATTTTATATTTATATATTTATCTTTAATTCAAAATAGGAAGCGCACCCTAAACGCAGCAGGTATACCGAACAAACCCTATGATTCGCAAATCTTCATGTAATAACCTACTCAGTTACTTACAAAGAAATGATTTATGCATACTTATGGTTGCTCTAATTTTATTATTAGTATTATTATGAACAGTTGTCGTTATTAGGGTGGACATAATCCATGCATTGCTAACTTTAGTAATTGATAACTCATCATAACTTTATTAAATCTCAAAACATAGTTAAAATTGTTGGCAGAATAAGGGAGGGGGGGTAGCTCCCACTCCTTCCAGTTTAGGATAAAAAGCATATAGCAAATGAAAATTTAGCACTTAAAAAAACAAGCCTGCCAACTTCATAACAAAAGGCTGTGACATAGCAAATCAAATGTGAGTTCAATGCTAGAAAAAGAATATACCTTTAATTACGTTTGGAACGTACTGTTTTCAAAAGTAGCTTTTTAATTCGAGCTTTCTCAAATAAAGCCTAAATGAGAGGATGGAGAGTGCATGCAAATTTTTGATTCCATGACATATGAATCCTAAGCCATGGTTGCCAAAGGAGGGGAAGAATAGCCCAAGCATTTAAGCCAGTATCAGGAATGGGGGTTGGATACTTCTACAAGCTTTCTTGAACTTAAGCCACGACGACATGGCGGTCATAATAGTATTTTTGCACGTACAGCACAGCCCTTGAACATCTCTATTTCTTTCATAAATATTTTGTGATGGGTATGTAAATCACTATAAATAAATATATAAATATTTTGTGGTATATATGTAAATCACCCTAATATATATATTATTACTTTTTAAAGTAGTATTTTAATATAAAAAATTTTTGACCTAAAAAATTTTATACTAAAAAAATTGCTTTAGAAATAGTATGAAATTTATCCTAAACAAAGTCTTATGTTTCATTAGGGATAGCTTTCTTATTGCTTTTTAAAGTAATTTTTTAGTATACAATTTTCTTTGAATAAAAATTTGTATGTTAGAAAGCAACTTTAAAAAATAGTCAGAAAGTTATCTCATATGAAGCCTTAGGGGCTGTTAGGTTGCTTGAAAAAGGAATGCAGTGTAAATGAAATATTTTGGAGTTATTTGGATGATTGTAAAAGAAATGCATGAGATTTTTTTTGTATGATTTGAAGTAAAATGAATACAATGTAAAATTTAAAAAGTTAGTGGTCGGTGGCCGACATTAGCGTTGGTGTGGCCGACAGCGGATGGCCGGCAAGCGGCAGACAGTCGGATGTGATGGTGGCCATTGTCTGCTGCTTGCCGGCTAGTAGTGGGTGGGCGATTGGTGGGTGGACGGAGGTCGGCTATCAACATTGGTGGTCGACGATGGTGGTGATCTGCAGTGGTCGGTGGTGGCAGTGATGGTCAGCGATGGCCGACGGTGGTAGTGGTTGTTGATGATGACTGGTGGTAAGTGGTGGTTGCGGTGGCCATCGGTGGTCGGCAACCGACATGTGGCCTCGATAATTATAATGAATTTTTGTTGTATTTAGAATTCGCCTAAATCGAAATAAAAAATTCATATACATAAAAAATGAACTAGACGGTGTATTCGAAATGCATCAAAATTTTACGTTACATTTATTTTATTTCAAACCAACAACAACAATAACATCATCAACATCAAACCTTTATCCCATTATGTGGGGGTTGGCTACATGAATCCTTTTTCTCAATTGTGTCATATTAAGAGTCGAATTTTTATTTAAGTTTAATAAAGAAAGATCATTTTTAATACTTTTTAACCAAGTCTTTTTAGGTATATCTCTACCTTTCTTAGTATAAGCTAAATCTAATACATCTACTCTCCTAACCGGGTCATCAGTAGGCCACCTTTTTATGTGACCAAACCATCTAAGGTGACTCTTTAATCTTATCTTCCACTAGAGCTACTCCTACCTTTTTCACATATATGCTCATTTCTTATCATATCTCTAAGAGTAAAGCCACTCATCCACCTGAGCATCTTCATCTCTATAACGCTTAACTTAATATTATGCTTTTCTTTTAATGGCTAATATTCTGCAACATAAAGCATTGCAGGTCTCACCACTATCTTATTGAATTTTTCCTTAAGTTTGATTGTTTGAGGACTTTTCTAGCACACAACAAATCTGATGCATTCCTCAACCATCCAACTTGAATTCTACTAATGATAGCCCCATCTATTTCACCATCACTCTCAAGATATTTAAAATATGTACTCTTATTATGGACGTGATCGCCCAAAGTCGCAATCCCACAACTATATCTATTACTATTGAAATTACACTCCATATATTCGATTTTAGATCTACTCAAACAAAAAGCTTTAAACTCTAAGGTTGACCTTCATAATTCAAGTTTAGCGTCAACTCCCTCTCTAGTTTTATCAACAAAAAGAATATCATCAGCAAAAAGCATACACCAGGGTATAACCTCTTGCAAATGTCTAGTGAGAAGATCCATGACTAAGCAAAAAGATATGGGCTTAATGATGATCCTTGATGTAATCCAACTGAAATAGGAAAAATACTTGGTTAAACCACCTTGTGTTTGAACACGAGTAACAACTCATGCATAAATATCCTTAATGACTTGAATATAAGCATTATTAACCTCTTTCTTTTCTAGAACTCTTCATAGCACTTCTCTTGAAACTTTATCATATGTTTTTTTCTAAATCAATAAATATCATATGTAGATCCTCCTTATTCTCTCTATACTTCTCCATCAAACCTCTCACTAAATGTATAGCTTCCATAGTAGATCTACCTGACATGAATCCAAATTGATTTTGACAAGCATTAGTATCACATTGTAACCTATGATTCATATCTCTAGGAACTTTATTATATGCTTTTTTCTAAATCAATAAATAGCAAATGTAGATCCTCCTTATTCTCTCTATACTTCTCCATCAAACCTCTCAATAAATATATAGCTTCCATAGTAGATCTACCTGACATGAATGCAAATTGATTTTGAGAAACATTAGTATCACATTATAACCTATGATTCATATCTCTCTCCCATAGTTTTAAAGTATGACACATTAACTTAAATTGCTCTATAATTTGCATAATTTTGTGCATCAACTTTATTCTTGAAAGTTGGAATCAATATGCTCATTCTCCACTCATTGGACTTCTTTTTCATCTTCAAAATAATATTAAAAAATTTAAAAAGTTTTACTTCAAATCAAACATCAATATTTTAAAAACTTCTACATTTGAAATACTTTACACTCCCTTTGCAGGTAACCAAACAACCCCTTAGTCTTTGAGTTCAGAGTTTAGTCTTTCAATTAAGAGATATCAAACTCGAGCTCTTTAATATGTGTTTTGTATATAAATTTGAGATTAAAATTAGCCCTTAGTCCCCTACTGTCTACTTTTCCATCAAGAGAAGTCTTTGTAAGAAGAGCCCACCAGGTCAGCAACTCCCATAAGTCACGTCTCAATTTGGTCTATCTCTCTTCTCTCTCTTCTAGCCATTTGATTTAAAGGGGAGGAGAGGCTTAGAACGTTGGCCAATATCTCTATATACATATTTAGCAATTCAACTATAATAAAAATATATTAATTTTAATTTGGGTCACTCAGACTTTAGAAATTTTACTATCACAGTTATTTGAATTGAATAATTTTTTTCCTCTTTCATGATAAGTAGGCTAACTTTAATTTATAAAAATGGTTGGATCCAATTTTTTCTGTGAATGACATCCAACTCTATCAGTAGGCTAATTCTGAGAAGATATAAAAAACTTGTGAGAATGGAGAGAACAAACAACTAAGAAGAAGATTTACAGTACTAGTGCTCAAGAAGCTCCAAATCTTAAACAGTCAAAAAATCCTAAATGCTCATCTATACCCTTTATTTAGAGGGATTGGAGGGCTATAATAAATGTTATATTAAAAAATATAAATAATAAATAATTTTAATGACTCTCGGTCCAGACTACCCTAGACATGTGTCACATCTAGGTTGACTGAATTAGCCTTGATGATCTACTTAAGGGTGAGTACAACAGTGTGGAGTAGGCGGGGGTGAATGTGCATAGGCTGAGCTCATTAGTAGGTACTGAGATGAAGGGGCTTATAACTAGTAAGTGATCTGGAATTGTTGGTGACTTGTCCTAGAGCCTTGGATTGCCTTAGGAAAGATAGACAAGTGAGTTTATGTTGTTGTGAGGTTGAGTTCCATGGTTGGATGGTCGCGATAAGGTGAGCTGAGAGCCAAGAGCCTCATGAGTTGGTGCTTTCTTATAATTTGAGGTTGGTGAGTATGAATGAAGGTGCCCACCCTACATAAGGATGAGTAGTTTTGATGATTGATCTTCCTTCATGAGGCATGTGGCGAGTCTTGTTATCAACAAGCTCCTTTGATTGCCCCTAGGGGGGGGGGGGGGGGGGGGGGGGGGACAAGTTCCCCTTATGTTTATAGGCGAGTAGGTCCTGGAGATCCTTAGGTGTGTCCCTTGTGTTGACCTGCCAACTAGCTACTAGATATCTGAAAAGATATATGTGAGTATACAAAATAAAGCTTAGCTTAAGTGGAACACAATAAACTCTCAAATCTATCATAGCTCAAGCTCTACTCTACTCACACTCATAAAGAGAGATAGTGAATGTAGTTGTCATAATAATAAGAATTTAAATGATTTGATTATGTTATATGTAAATATATGAATTTTCTTAATTCATCTTTTTATTTAGGCATTAAATATGTAAATAAAAAAAATTTGAGTGATAAGTTTTCTATAGATTAATTTGCATCAAATGTACTTTTAACTTTTCTTCCTTTTTTTCAAATATAAGTTTTTTATAAATTACGCAGCTCATCTTGGTCTGTTGGTTGAGAGTTTTGGCTATCAACCAAGAGGTCTAGGGTTCAAAGCTCATGTAAATAATGTGTGTGTGAATTTGACTTTGATTTACTCAAAAGTTTATATATATATATACTTGTTCTACTGATTCTGTAATGCTACTTATAAAAAAAATTAGAGTACACAATAATGTATAATTATAAACTCAATAAACAATTAAGTACTACATTATCCATATATATAATTATATATATTATCCCTAACTAATAATCTTGTTACACAAAAGATCTAACTGCCAAGAAAAGGACTCAAACAAGAAATCTAAGAAAATTTGCATTAGCAGACGAATTTATAAAAGTATGTCAGAAAATGGCATCAGTGGAAAATTTTATTTACGAATTTGGTTGTCCTATGTCATGGTCAAGGAGTCAATGATATCAGTTTTCTTTTTCTTTGTTTTGTTACCATATTAATAATAATATGACACATAGGTCTCCTATATATATAAAATCTACAAAAAAGCAGTTGATGTACACAATGTTATTCTTCTATATTATAAAGAGAGTCATCAAATTAAAATTTTTTGAAATTAACTTTAGGACAATATCTAAACTCCAATTTCAATAACCTTATAGTAAAATTGAACATTCCAATAAGGAAAATCCAACAACACCAACAACAGTCTAATCCGAGTCTGAATGAGCCCAAATCAACCACTTGAAGCACAATAAAAAGCATTGGCATACTAATTGAATGATCGAAAGACCTATAAATCTTGTATGTTTATTGTTAAATTGAATGTATCAATGAGACGAATGCGAGCTCAAAATTGACTAATTCTAAAATCATAAAGCACCTAAAAGTTGAATGACCTATGATCGGGGGAGTCGATACAATTAAGCCAATTGATTGAATATTTTACAATGCTCCTCCACACTCCATCTTCTAATTACAATCATCTGACCATCATCACTTGACTTTGGTCTCCTAACCACCATCGTGAACTATAATCGCTTAACTTTAATCACATGATTGTCGTCACTTAGCTATTGTCGCTTGATTACAATGATGCACATTAACTTTGTTGCTTGCCATCACTAATAACGTAGACACATGCCATCACTTATAAGGTTGATAACACCATTAAAATCAAATTTGACTCCCAACATCAACACCAAGCTATATGTTTGGCATCCTTGTCTCCTCTCCTTAAAAGGAGAATGACCAATTAAATTGTAAATGATCTCTTGAAGGTAACTCCCATGCCATAAGGCTATTTCAAATAATTGCCATTACTATCATAATAAAATCGTCATTAGTAAGATAACGATCTACTAGGTTCATAATGTATCTCAATATGTCATATTTCAAAGAATGAACTACTATATGTTTTAAAAAATAAGCAACAGTTATTTACTATAGGATGTCAATTAGATGACTCTTGCTTTTAACATACTTAGGCATAAGTTCGCCTAATATAATTAACTCTCCATTGTACTTTAGTATCAATTAAATACCTCCTTCACTCACCTTAATTTATTGTTTTATTGAAATTAAAAAAAATTATTCAAATGATTTACAATGCATACTAACATAATGCGACTCTCTCTAATCTTATCTGCCACTGGAGTTGCTCTAACCTTTTCATGTATATACTCATTTCGCATTTTGTCTCTAAGAGTAAAGCCACTCATCTACCTAAGCATCCTCATCTCTGCAAAACTTAACTTAATTTTGTGCTTCTCTTTTAATGACCAACATTATGCGCTATAAAGCATCACAGGTCTCACCAACATATAATAAAATTTTATGTTAAGTTTGAGGGATGCTTTTCTATCACACAATAGGCCCAATACATTCCTCCACTTCAACCATCCAACTTGAATTCTACTAATAATATCCCCATCTATTTCACCATCACTTTGAACAATAGGCCTAAGATATCTAAAACGTTTACTCTTTTTAATGACTTTATGGCCCAAAGTCACAACCCTCCATTAGATCTATCACTGCTAAAATTACACTCTATGTATTCGATTTAATATCTAATCAAACAAAAATCTTTAGACTCTAAGGTTGATCTCCAAAATTTTAGTTTTTCTTCAACTCTCTCTCTCTCTCTCTCTCTCTCTCTCTCTCTCTCTCTTATTATCAATAAGAAGAATATCATCAACAAAAAGCATACACCAGAGAACACCTCCTTGAAAATGTCTAGTAAGAACATCCATGACTAAAGCAAAAAAGATAAAGGGTTTAAAGCTAATCCTTGATGTAATCCATCTGAAATAGGAATATACTTGGTCAAACCATCTTGTGCTTGAACACAAGTAACAACACCTACATACATATCCTTAATGACTTGGATATAAATCTAAGAAAATATAAATCTAATTAAAAACATAAATTTAACAAAAAAGACTATATATCTTATAATATGAATCATAGTAAAAAATAAATAGGTATTCAAAAAAGACTTAAAAACAAAATTAAAACTATAAGAAAAACCACATATTTTACCTCAAATAAAACACAGATATGACAATCAAATAAAAATATATGAAATAAAATTATAGAAATTAGCATAACTTAAAGAATTCATGGTTCAAATTCAAATAATTGCCATTACGTTTGGTCGGTCAATTGACATATTCCCTTTTATTTTTTAAAATATCAATAAAAACTTCATGCTAAATAAATTTACTATTTTAATTTCAAAAATGTAATAGTTGCTTTGAAGTTATGAAATCTCTAAGAAAATATTGAGAAATCTTCGAGAAAAATTTGTATTTGAGAATGAGAGTGAGAGAAGGTGGATAAAGAGTTTAGAAGGTGAAAGAGGGCTTAAATGAGAGTTGGGAAGACCCCCAAACAAATAGCCAACAGTTAGCCCCCCATTTTTCAAAATAAAAAGAAATAAAATATCCATGTGGACGACTAAGGCTTCATTTGGGACATCTTTCTCACTGTTTTCTAAAGCAGCTTTTTAGTCCAAAAATTTCTTGAACTAAAAATTTTTATACTAAAAAGCTATTTTAAAAAGCAGAAAGAAAGTTATCCCAAATGAAGCCTAAGTCACCACCTCACTAGCGACTTAGTATGTTTCCTAAATCTAAATGTAACCCTACCATTTTTCAATATTTAAATTAAAACTTGGTTTATTTGTAAAATTTCACTACCAACTACTCAAGAGTAAGACTCAAATAGTTGTCATCGACAAATTATTATGGTTGCCTATTTAATTGAAATATGTTTACACATTTTCTAAGTGAGTTTGACCCAAATTTAAATATAATCCTAATTTTAAAATACTTTTAAAGGTTATTTATTAATTTTTTTTATTGAGTTTGAGATGTAACCAAGTTTAATTAAATATATATTCGATACTAACAATTTAAACATACAATTTAATTATTAGACATAATTGAATTTATAAATTGTAGTCAAAATTATGATAATCTATTAGGTATTCCTTGAAATATTTGGTGATGTTTAAAAATCAACATGAAAAATTTAAATATAGAACTAGCTATTTATTTGATATTTTCATACAATTTATAATATAAATAATTTTTACAATGTGTAAAAAACCCAAATATTGATAAAAGGATATTGAATAACTTTTCAAATAAACAATTAAGTTATCATTGAATGGGTATTTTAGTTAATTGCTAAAATATAAACAAACATACTAATGAACATAAATTAACAAAAAAATAATATTCAAACATATTTATTTATTTGATGAACATGTAAAATTTTATTTAAGATTGTTCAAATTAGTAAAGAAAATAATATAAATACATCTTTTAGGCGTCTGAATATGCCAACGACCACATGATCAATAGGCTTTGATGTGAGAGGTAAAAATTGCACTAGCTAAAGTTTAAGGTGCACTTATCAAGGATAAAAGATCACTTGTTATGCTGTATGATTACACTCATCACTTGTCACTCTACAGGACTATACTTGCCACTCATCACTTGTCATTGAGTAAGACTACACCACTGCTTATCGGCACTTGCCACTATATAGGCCCATTTGACCAGTAAAATTCTACGTTTCGATTGTCCATATATATTTTTATATTTATAGCTACATATTGAGCTACATACCTTATGTAAATTAGCATTTTCTTTATGTAGCTTTTCATGTAGCTTCATAATTCTATAAATAAAGGATCATAGGGCAATTAAAGGGATAGACTGTGAATACTTAAAAGTTACAATCTCTCTTTCTTACTCTCACTTTTTTCTTTTTCTCTTTGTCCACTATCACGCAGTGAAGCTTCGTAAGAAGGTCTAAGTATCACCCACAAATAAATTAGGATTCAACAATAAAATTAAACATTGAATTATTTAACTAGTACACTAATTAGCTTGCATTCTTATATATTGTGTTTTAAAAATAATTTATTTTTCAAATAAATTATATAAATACATTGAAAAGAAAAAACTTAATGTGAGAGAAAAATAAAAATATTTTGATGTACTTTGTATAGAATGATTATATAAAACACTAAATTTGTAAAGTAGATACTCAAAATTAATGAAATAAAAATAAAAAAAATAAAAAAAATTATATATTAATATTTTTAAAAGAAAATTTTAAATTATTTTTTATTTTGAATGTTTATCTTATACTATTAAATGTTATTATGCTATGAATTCATTTAAGGATAGACATATATATATAATATAATCGAAGTAAACAAAGGACGCGGCACCCTTCTCACTGCCCGTTCAGCACATTTACCTCCCCGGCTACCTACGTTTCGAAGGAGCCGCCGTTGGCTCCCTCTTCCTCCTCCTTCACCTTCGCTACTTCTCAAGACCCTCTTTCTCTGTCTCTCTCTCTCTCTCTCTCTGCTTCTCTTTCACTCTCTCTAGTCCAATTTCTCCATAACCGTTCTCTTGCTTCCTCCTAGATCCTCTCGCAGCGCGCGATTAGGGTTTCCTTTGTTGTAGTCGGCTTTCGTCGCATTGATCTCTGGATATCAAACCCCTATGCTTCTTCATTTGTTACCTCTGCTTGTTTGATTTATAATTAGGTTTAGCCGATCTCCAGTTTATGGAGATGGAGGCCCCACGTAGATCTGTGTTGGACCGGTCGAGGGAGCCAGGCGCGAAGAAACCTAGACTGGCAGAGGAGAGCGAGCGGGACCGGGGCCCTTCCGCCGGCTTCACATCTGATCGGAGTCGTTCCTTTTCGCAGGCCAGGCCGGCAGTCGGCAGCGGCGGAGGCAACCCGAGATTTAAGGCGAGCGAGAGGGAGGAAAGGGAGGAAGTGGGAAGAGGGGGAGCGTCTTATCAGCAGCAGCAGCAGGAGTTGGTGGCGCAATACAGGACGGCACTCACGGAGCTGACTTTTAATTCGAAGCCTATTATTACTAATCTTACGATCATTGCCGGGGAGAGCCTCCATGCTGCTAAGTCTATTGCTGCCACTGTCTGTGACAATGTTCTTGAGGTAACCTACCACCTCTGTCACAATGAATTGAAAGTTATTGAGGAACTTAGTAGAAGGAGCTTTTATGTACGATGAAAAATGTTTTTGTTTTAAGAGTCTTTTTTTTTTTTTTTTGCGGTCTACTAATGTATTTTTATAAATAGATGTAATAGAATAAAGGTCAAAGCTTATGTTACTTGTATGACAATATACCCAGCTTCCTATGTTGGACCCTTGTTGTGATAATTCACCATTTATTGTTACAGCGTTCTCAGTTGCAAATGACAGTTGTGATATTGAATTCATGTAAGAGTGACCAATATTGAGGGAAGTACTGTTGTAGAGTACGGATCAGTGTTAGGCATGCCCGCTGTTACATCTGAGATAAGCACTCTTATTACATTCAGCTCCTCAGTTACTAGTTTATTCTGTGGAGTTGAATTAAAGTTTAATTAGCCAATCATGTTATTTCTGTTTGGTTAGAGAGAAACCGTCTGGAAGATTTTAAGGCCGTGAGCTGCATTAACTTGCTGTACAACAATGTTTTTTGGGATTGTTCTCACTTGCTCTGCTTTCAGGCTGGCATTTTAGTTGTCAAACTCTCCACTTTATTGTGTTTCAGGATTAACTGTTTTTATATCAAGTAATTATGCTAATTCCTGATTATTAAATAAGTTTTGTGAGTGTTTGATGTACTTGTGCCTCTTCAATCTCCCTTTCTAGCTCTTGTTGTAGTTTCCATTATGTTGTATCGAGACTTCGATGGTCAACATGAAGAGTGTGCAGCAATTACCATGAAAAACTAACAGATGGTCAAAGTTGGTGTTATTTTGTCATGTGATTAATTAATGCTAAACATTTATGAAGTTTGAATTACCTTACCCTAGTTAGAAGTTATCACATCCTCCTCCTAATCCTCAGTCTTTTAATGTTGGGGTTGGCGCTAATTGGCCCTGCCAAATAGGGATGGCTCACTCTGCTTCCAAGCTGGCATTTCAGTTCTCAAACTCTCAGGATTGACTGTTTTTACATCAAGTAATTATGCTATTTCCTGACTATTAAATAAGTTTTGTGAGTGTGTGATGAAAACTTGTGCCTCTTCAATTTCTCTTTCTAGCTCTTGTTGTAGCTTCCATTATGTTGTATCCAAACTTCGATGGTCATCATGAAGAGTGTGCAGCAATTACCATGAAAAACTAACAGATGGTCAAAGTTGGTGTTATTTTTTTCATGTGATTAATTTATGCTAAACATTTATGAAGTCTGGATTATCTTACACATAAGGTAGAAGTTATCACATCATTCTCCTAATGCCTAGTCATTTGAATGTTGGGGTTGGTGCGTGAATTGGCCCTTCCCAATAGGGATGGGGCAAAATTAGAACTTATGACCATGCAGTGTCTGTTTCTAGCTTTTTCGTTGTTTCCATTTAGTTGGATCAATGATTGGATGGTCATGGAAATGGTGGTCATCATGAAAAGTGATTTGCAATTACCATGAAACCCAACAAATGCTCGAAGTCAGTGTTACTGTTGTCATGTGATTAATTTGTGCTAAACATTTTTGGAGTTTGGATTAACTTACCCTAGGTAACAGTCATCACTACCTACTCTTAATGTTCAATTTTGTGAGACTAAGTTGCTTAGACAACATTTCCCTATCTCTATCTACTAATGCTTGGTACTTAAGAATGCAGATTTTTAGGAGTATATATTACATAAATTATGTGGGAATCATTGTTATTAAAAATGCTTGGCATCCTCAATGCCAAATTGATTTGAGGTGCTAAGCAGTAGCCTAGGTATTCTTGTGACAGAAATAAGATGCTAAAAAAAAAAACACATATTTTAATTATGAGAAATACTTTTGAAGGGTATAGTATGTAATCATCATATCAAATATTAGTAATTTATTTTTGAAAAATACATGTCAAATTTATGTCATTAAAAATTAAAAAATGAAAAAAAAAATCTTGCCAAAAAGGTTATCTAAATAAAAGTGCTCACAATGTCCGAAAGTGCTCACAATGTCCAAAGGTGATGTTTCAAGTTTAAACAAATAAATAAAAACTTAAATTGGTAGCTTCCATAATGTAAGATTAATCTAATCTTTACTACTATTTTTTTCATCTAATTCATCACCTATGCTCTCTTTCTCATTATTAGATTCATAGTCCTCCATCTCATAGTTTGGTTGTGTATGCATTAAAAAAAAATCATCATAGAGACTAGTGCCCTAATGCCTAGCACTCATACATCAGCACTCACCTATGCAGTTCCTTAGTGATGGTGCCTATTTGCGAAGTGTTTGAAATAGTTGAGCCTCTCGTGGCCTAGCATGGCCACACCCGGTGACTAGCGGAGCGCTCGATTTGTTTTTAATAACAGTGGTGAAAGTATTTGTTGATAATTTAATTATTTGTTTTATACTTTTATAACCCCAAGTAGTGGGATAAAGACTTGTTGTTGTTGTTTTATGCTTTGATGTGTCAAAAAGTTCTTGTAAACATAAGTCCTTGATCATATTTTATGTTTATTTTTATGGGAAATTTTATATTGTAGAGATGAAAAGTTCAATAAAATCTTCCTTCCTTTGGGTTTATTCAATTTACCAATGTCTTGTATGCTTTTCGTGACTTTTGTTATAGTTTAAGTATATTTTCATGCTTTAAGTTTTTGCAACAGTATGCTACCATCTTTTGTCACTTCTTTATCACCATGCTTGACTAATTTGATTTCATGACGTTTTGCATGTTCTTTTTGCTTATTTGCAGGTTCCTAGTGAACAAAAGTTGCCATCTTTGTATCTTCTTGATAGCATCGTGAAGAATATTGGAGGAGATTACATTAAATATTTTGCTGCAAGATTACCACAGGTAGATTATTCTTTCAGTTATTCCATTGATGAATTCATCTAACTGGCTTACTGTTTGTTCCTCTTTTTTGTTCCTTATAATTGATTATCTGTATTAATGTTTCAAGTTTTAGCATTAATTTCTCATTTCAATGTATGCATGGAAACATTTCGTACTATTATTATGACATTGCCATCTTTTTCATTTTCTGATTCCAGACTTGCTATTTTTTTTTTCATTTTATGATCATAGCCTGATATGCACTTTGATTATTCTTTGGGATTGCATGTGCTCTTTTCCTTGGCGTAGGTATTCTGCAAAGCCTACAAACAAGTTGACCCTTCCATACATCATAGCTTGAGGCATCTATTTGGAACATGGAAAGGGGTATTCCCCACTTCTTGCCTCCAATCAATTGAGAACGAATTGGGATTTCAACATGTTATAAATGGTTCATCTGGAAGCACAGGAACAAGGCCAGATGCTCATTCACAAAGGCCATCTCACAGTATTCATGTTAATCCAAAGTATTTGGAGGCTAGACAACGCTTTCAGCAATCCACAAGGGTAAGGACAGTAGAATAATATTGTTTATATATATAGTGGATTATCTTTATTTATCCATCTCAATTGATGTTCATTGGAAAAAATTCATTATGATGCACATGCTTCAAATTTCTTGCTTGTATAACTATAATATTTTGCTGCGACTCGGCACTTGACTTCCTATAATACTGTGCTTGATTATTATTTTTACTTCTTAGCAGACTTCGTTGTTGAAAGAACAACTTTGATGTTTTCTTAGCTTTCCGTTACAAACTAGGCTTTTCCTTTTCAAACATATGGGGTTATCATCATCTAAGAAATGTGTATAATATTCCTGTGTAATTCACACTGTTTGACTACGAAACAATTGCTATTTTAAATGTTTTATTTTGATCTTGACAAAATATAGGTATTTTTCTTAAAAAAAGCGGTATTAGTCACAAAAGCATTTTAAGTTGTGTTTTGTATTTATGTGCTACCTTTGTGCTTCTTCCTATCGTTTCAACTAGCACAAATTGGTTCTAACTTTATATCCACTGCTTATGCTACATGTGTGTTATTACTTTTTTCATTTCATCTGCTAAGGTTACAGTATTTGGCCAGAATTCTTTGATTTTATGCAGTTCCTGTAGTGTGCTTTCACATTTTTTGTTAAAATTAATGCTGAATATGAAAATATATTACTCATCAAACCTGACATTTTAAACATAATTTACTGGCTTAGTTGAACTCCTGTTTTAATATTTTCACATCTCTTGCTCTTGTTGTAGAAATTCTGTTGAGATGTTTTGCTGCCAATTTTATTTCAAGTTTTAGATCTAATTTTTACGCTCAAATTTATCCATTGATCTTTCATAAACTAAGTTAATGGTCATAGCTTTGTTATGAAGTTGACAAAAAAAGTATAAGCCAGAAAAGCAGGTTTTAATTGTGGTTTCTAGTTATGCACGGCCTTTTTTCCTTTTTCTATTGTTTCTTTTTTTACACAAATTGCTTCTATGTTTATATCCAATTTATATGCTAGATGTTTAGCTCCTATTTATTTGTATTTTGTCACAAAGGCTACATAACTTGGTTAGAATTCATTTATTACTTGTGGTTCCTGGAGTATATGTTATTAAACATGCACATTTTTTTGTCGAAATAAATGCAGAATATGAAAAGTGATTACTTATTAGAGTTCAGCCATTGAAAAAAACAAGTTTATTGTTGTAGTTTAATTCATGTTTTAATATTTTTATTTCTATACCTGTTGTAGAAATTATGTTGAAGAGTTAAGCTATTCATTTTATTTTAAGTTGTATGTCTAATTTGTGTTAAAATTTCTCCCTTTCTCTTTCATAAGCCGAGTTAATGGTCATGCCTGTGTTTTATTACATGTGTCCCTACGTGAGCTAAAACATATGGATACATTTATTCAGCCATTTTGAAGAGGTATCCAATGTCTGTTCAATGGATGTTTGATAATAGGTGATGAATTCTTCTAAGCGCTTTTCAACTGTCTTGTTTATGTTCTTTTATTGTAATAATCATTTGCAGAGGAAATAGAAATCAATTGACCTTCAACTTGTTGACATATTTCATACATGAATAACTAATAACACGTTATAAGCATAAACTGCATTGAGATATTTAAATTAGGTATTATAACTAGAAAACCTAGTGTAGAAAGATAGAAAAGTAGAAAAAAGTTCTTAGAATTTTATTATTCTATTCTATACAAAATGTGGAAGTATATATGGTCTTCTGTAAAAGTCTGGCAATGGAAATAAATAAAAGCTATATACAAAAAAAGGGAAAAAAATCTCCAAGAGAGGTTGATGGCTAGAAGAGTAAGAGTAGGCACACGCATTATCAACACAAAGAACTCAAATTCGCTTTCTCTTTTTACAAATTGATTGAGAATTATTGCATCATCATAGCATGTCATTTTGAGATCTTGATATTAATCTAGTTCAAGGTAATAAATTTTCATTGCATTTAAGTTCTCAATAACATTAACATTATCATGCTTGATTGTTAAAATCTTAGTTTTGATATAATAAATGTGTAGCATCATTCACTTTTGAGTTTTTTTGTTTGATGACATTCCAAACTTTTTTACGGTGGAGAGGAACATATATGATCAACTGATTTCAGGCCTCATGGTATTTCACAATCATATAATGATCATGGAATCTTTTTCATCCTAAAGTACAAACTTTGGGTCCTTCAGCGCAGTAGGAGGATCCATAAAATGAGTTTTTTATGGAATTTTTCCTTTATTTTTAGAATGATCTTTATAGTTTGGAACCACTTCATATATTTTCTCCCATCCCAACGATATGAGGCTTGTAGCTTCTAAAGTTCTCCCTTATTTTGACTTCACCATTCTTGATGGTTGACTCCTTGAAAAGGAAGTAAAAGAAATGATGCATAATAAAGAGAATGATGAATCTCGACAAGAAAGAAAGAGAATGAAAGTTAGAAGAAGAAAATCTTAACCTCTCTCTAATATCATGTATAAAGTAAAATCTAAAAAATTTATCTTGAATTTTATTGCTTCATCCATACAAAATGCGGAAGCATATATAGATTTCTCCAAAAGTCTTGTAAAGCAATAAATCAAAGTTTTTTTCAAAAAATTAAGAAAAAAGTCCTCCCAAGAGGGGCTGACAGCTAAAAGTGGAAGAGAAGACACACCGAACACGGATTGCAATTTAAGAGCCATATGAGTATCGGTCCAATGGTTAGATTCCTTAATTCGTGTGCTCGAGGATCCCTATCAAGGTTGGTTGGCTTGTGGCATTCAAAACATAATTCTAATAATTAATTATTTAACCAGGAATATGATGATTAATATAAGGTTTTTGCTTGTTTTCCTCGACATCTTTATTATATTTTCTTAAATGTTCAGGTTTTGTTAGGAAATTCCATGCCATATTAAATAGCTAATAGTCTTACAAAGATGGATAGTTTGCTCTGGATGTGTGCTCTATAATCATGAGGCTTTGAGGGCGTTGCATTAATGGGTAGCAATGGCGATCTTGAATTGTGAATCTCTTTTATATTCCTTTTGTGGATTCTCATGAAAGGAATTAATGAGATGAACAGGAGGCGTTTGTCTCTTGAATAGAGATGTCTCCCAATGGTTAGGTTTTCTTGTGAGAATGGAATGTAGGAGAAAGAATTGGTAATTATCGAGATCATGCTTCCTTGATGGCAACGAAGTAAGAAAACGGCAAAAAGAGATTGTGAATTAGATTTTCTTGAGTACCATCAGGATGAAAGACAAGATAGCTACCGATTAGGAGGGAGGGGGGGGGGGGGGGGTTGCTAAGTGAATTTTTTATTCCAACTTATAATAATAATACTATCCTTCATACATTGACCATAAAAATAAGGTTTTAAATTAAATTTTTTTAGAAATATGTTACAATTTAAGTTAAAAAATAATTCAATATTCATATTTAAACTCAATCTAATCCTACCATCTACTTTAAATTAAAAATCAAAATCATCTAAAAAGGATAATGCCTACCTAATTTTAAATAAGAATAACATAATAAAATAAGTAACAATTAAACTCATGACCCTATTTGATTCAATCTAGACTTGGATCTAGCTTTGATTCTTGATTTTAGTTTTTTGTTACATTAATTCTTCTAGGCTGAAAGAACACTCTTACTAAGAGCTGGTAACACTTTTTTATATTTGATTTGGCACATCTTCATCAACTTGTTATGTGTGATCTAATAATCTTTTGTAGGTGATTCTTACGCAAAACTAATTTTTGTGTACTTTATGAAAATAATAAAGAAGATATGATAGATGAATAATATAATTAGTAGTCGTTGATCGCACCTTATATGAAAGTAATATAACATTTTGTTCAGATTCAATTTCAATTATCACAAATTCTCAAGGAAATAAAAACTGAACTAATGGTTTAGGTGGAAATTAATTTTTAGTTTTGCTGACACTTTTTTTGGTTGGGCATCATATATTTGTTTAGTTTGCTTATATAGCACTCTAACATTAGCGTCCTTGAATTTGAAAGTATAAATGTTGGTTCTAGTGTTATGAAGAACATTCATGTCATAAAGCTAGGGTTGACCTATCAAATATCTAGCACCAGTCATGTTATACACTACATTTCATATTAGAATATCGATCCAATTGAATATGCATGATATTTTCTTAGTAAGAAAAAATGTCTTGACCCATGCAGCATTAAAAGTACTTAATGCTGCTTAGCCTTAAGATTGCATTAGTCAAGGTGGTTTAAGATATGTCTTTCATGGTACTTTTACCATCTATGACTATCTGTTTATTGCAAGAAATAGGTCGGCATTGAGCCGAGTTTGAGCGAGTTGACTTGAGATGAATAAGTCCATGCTAACTTGTATTAGACACAAAGCTAAAATATAATTTAACTTGAGTCTACTCAACATAAAAAAAAGTCTATTTTGAGTCAACTCAAAATGAGTTTTTGGTTACTCATCGAATCAAAAACCAAAAAAGATATGGTCATGAGAAATGTTCAATTTTTTGCCCAATGTGAGTGAGATTGGAATTTTGGGAAATTTAACTATTGAGTTGTTTGTCATAAGCTCCCACCCACACACATAGACATGTTTCCACACACACACACATATATATATATATATAGTCCTTTAATTTTTTCTGATCAAAATAGTTCTCGATTATGTAAAAATATCAATTTGGTCCTTTGACTCTTTAAATAGAGGCTAAATTAGTCCTTCCGTGGGATCATCTAGGTTTCTATTTTAAAAGTCAAGAGACAAAAAAGGGACTTTTAAATAGTTAGGGATCATTTTGATTCCTTTCCATGAAGTAGAGTGTGGGAAGGGTTAACATGAAAGAAATATGGAATTGGGGTAAGGGTTTGTCTTCATGATTTTAGTTCTGATATCTAATTGATGTAAATCTTCACTGCATCTTTTTTTGTGCTCCATGTTCCTCTTGAAATTTGCTTGGTTTATTAAGGAATTAAAGAAGAAGTACAGTATTGGTTTCTTGAAGAAATAGGAGAGCTGAAGAAATCAGGAGATGTCACAATGATGAGATTTTCCTTTGAGAAAGGAATGTGGAAAGAGAATTGGGAATTCTCAGTATGCATAATTTGGTCGAGAGTGAAAAAGGGGTTGAAAGAGATTGGGAATCAGATTCTTGTGAGGATTATCAGGAAGAGAGTGAGGGATCAAGCTAAGTTTCTTATTTCAACTTATAATATTAATAATAACACACTCTTCCTACCTTTTGATAGAAATAATGTTTTAATTTAAATAAAAAAACTAATCCTATCTTTTCATATAAACTTAAATTTAATTCTATCATTTTATTTGAATTGAATATCATCATTTTTCTTAATGGATAATTGTACATAATTCTAAATAAAAGTAACCTAATAAAATACATACAATTAAATTTATGAACCAGTTTGATTTAATCAAAACTTGGGTTTAGCAGTAATTGTTGATTTGAATCTTTGTTGCATGGTTAGTGATTTACATCGTTTATTTTGCGTATTAATCAAAAGTTTGGTTTCACAGGAAAAGTAATGCTTTACCAACTATGGTCTTGCCATATTGGTTATCTTCTGGCATTATATCTTGTAACTTTTCATGGAACAAGTATGGCTTTTTGGTAATTCACTTATTTTGCAGCAGCTAATTTGTGTGCTGAAAGGTCTTATTATTTTCTTATATTATGAAGGGGAAGGAAATAAGCAGTGAAGACATTGATGAAGTTGTTGCACCAGTTGATGATACAGAAAGGTCCATTCGAAATCCTAGCGCTGGGAGTATTAGGCAGTGGTCTGAATTATCTAATAAGGTTCCTTTATGAGTTTTCTATACCTTATTCTTATGTTCCATTGCTTCTAAAAGGCTACAGAAAGAAAATTTAAATTACTCTTAATAAACTATTAAGTGCTAAAGCCTTTCAATTTTCTTTGAATAATAACATTGCAGGATGTTCAACTCCCTCAAAGGGAACAACCAAGTGACTTTATTAATGAGAGAAAAGGTTACAAGGATATAAGAGATCCTGGTTTTTCTTCTCAAGTTCCACGACAGCAAGATATGGGAGTGGGGAGGATCAGTGGCCGGGTTAAAGATTTAGATGAACAAAGGAGGACCGTTGATCAGATTAGTGAGTTAGATGAGCCAAACAAACCCTTTTTTGAGACCGGTGTGGCAGCTCAATCAACAGTCTATAGAAGAAATGGTTTTGATGCAAATCATGCTTATGGTAACTATCGAGCATTAAGGTCTGCTCCAAATAATAGTCAGGTAGCTTCAATCCATTCTAATAGAACAAACTGGCCGGTTTCTAAGAATTGGAAAACTTCGGAGGAGGAAGAGTATGTCTGGGATGAAATGGGTTCCAGATCAGCAGCTTATGAGGGATCAAGCAATAAAAGAAACAGTTTGAGTACTGATGATCAGGACAAGTCACCTGGCTTGCAAAGTCGTGAGTGGATGCCCACGGAGACTGATCAAGTTGACTCCAGATTAAATAAATTTGATGCATTTAATCGGCGTTCAAAAACTGTAGGAATAGAAGATAGAGTTCATTTCCCAAGGGTAAGCTTTCTGGCTTTTTTTTTTAATTGTCAGATATCCTTCTAGGAACAGGATGGTGAATTTGAAGCCTTGATTGTGCCAAGTAAAATTACACTTCGGACTGCATAAGCTAGCCACTAAATCTTCTTTTATTGTCTTACTATCATTTTATTCTACTGCGGTAATTGTAAACTTGAAATGACTAAACTTGTCATCTCGTTCCACCTGTTAAACAGAAATGTATATGTGCTGCTTTTGTCGATTAGGTTCGTTAACACATTTTATGAAGAATGTAGTTTGAACATCAAATCTACACTTAATGTTTAATTAGAAAATAGACAGTCGAATCACTAATAGTAAACATCACTCATAGTTTCTAGTTATAAACTTCTTGCAGGTCTCGTTAATATAATTTTGATTTTTTCCCTTTTTGAAGGATGGTGAAGAGCACTATTCACAACAACATCGCCAAGAGATTGAGCCGAGAGTAAAGAAGGGTACATGGCCTCTGCCTCTGCGTGACCCACTACTGCCAGCTCTTGGGTTAGATCATACGATATCAACGGTTTCAGGTCAAACAGAGTGCAGTCCAACACCTCTTGGTGGTGTTTTATCTACTAATGATAATTCAATCATGCCCAAGTCTGGATTACAATCTACTCTTCCTTCAAGCTTGGGCTCTTCTATAGATGGATTAGGATCAGGTGGAGTTTTAGGGCAGCAGAGGCAACTGCCTCTGCGATCTCCTTCACCCGCCTTTCCCTCCATCCCATCTGCTCCCCTTCAACAACAGAAACTACGTGGTTCAATGGACCAAGATTATCTTCCAGTTCACTCATCTCAAATAGGTCAGAAATCCAGCCAGCTTGCGGACCAGTTAAACAGGGATCCATTTGCACCAGCCATTCATGACTCTTTTCCAGTTTTATTGGAAAAACCAGGTCAAAAGACTCATGCATCATTGAATTCACAGCCTTCCCTGCCACTTACTTCTTTGCCTGTCTTATCAACATATCCGGAGCAACATAGGTCTTCATTGCGACAGTCTCAGTCTGGTCCATTAATGCAGGCTGTCCAGAATGAGACCTCAGCACCTGTATCCCAGGGTTTTAGCCCTAATAAGTCAAAAGGATTTTCTGGTGTGATGCACTCTAATTGTCCCATTGATGTTTCTAGGCAATCCAACAACAGTAATTTATTGGCTTCAATTTTGAGTACTGATGTTTTGCCTGACAAACCAGCAAGTGGTTTGAATATACATCCTCCCCTTCCAAGTGGTCCTCCACCCGCACAGGCATTGACCTCCTCTGCTTCTTTGCCAACTTCATTCGCAGAAATGACATCTTCTCATGGCATTGCTCCTGCTTTTGCACCCCTTTTTGTAGGAGGAGGCAGGTTACCTCCATTGCCACCTGGTCCTCCACCTTCAATATCACTAGTAGGTACCTCTTCACAAACCACCAACTCAGCTAGCATTGGTCTGAATCCACTTTCGAGCCTCCTGAGCTCATTAGTTGCAAAGGGCCTAATAACCTCGGCATCAACAAAATTGCCAACCATTACTTCTAGTCAGTTGTCAAAGGAAAGCTTGAGTCAGAACAGTGATCTAGATGCAAGCACATCTACCCCACCGCTTTCTTCAAAAGAACTTGTAATCTGTGAGGCATCTAGTCCGCACCATGCCACCTTGGATGACAGTTTGATAGGTATTCAATTCAAGACTGAAATTATTCGCGAGTTTCATCCTTCGGTGATTGATAGCCTCTTAGATAATCTAAAGCATCGATGCATTTCATGTGGTCTGCGATTGAGACATCAACATCAGCTTCAGAGTCACTTGGATTGGCATAACTCGAACGACTCAGAAATAAGTTGTATGGACAAACGGTGTCGGAGATGGTATTCAAGCATCAGCAGTTGGATTTCTGGAGATGTCACGCCACCATGTGGGCCAGTACCTATCATTCCCTTAGAAGCCGCACCTTCTGAAGAGGCACTAGAGCCTATGGTTACTGCAGACGAAAGGCAAAGCATATGTGCTCTTTGTGGAGAACCATTTGAGGACTTCTATTCTATTGAGAGGGACGAATGGATGTACAAAGGGACCACTTATCTGAACTTAACGGATGAGAAATGTGTTTCCAGAGGCATGGAAAATAGCATAGTGGAGGTACCCATAGTGCATGCTAAGTGCATTTCAGCATCTGCCGTTAGTGGAGATTTTACTCGGTACAGTTGACTAATGTTGGAGTTCAATCTTTTCCCCTTCAGTTCGGTAATCTATCTTTCATCTTCACTTAATTTCTTGAATTTGATCCTCACTTGCATCACAATAAACTCCCCTCTTGTGGATTTATTTATGAAAATTTAACTTATTATAACTTTTCCCACAATTTCCCCGAAATTCTTGTTAGGTATGCGTTCCTGGTGCCTAGAAGCATAAAGTTAGGAGAATATCTACTGACGTTACCGTTTTTCTGTAATTCATATTTTTTGTAGGTATGAACTGTGTTTTGCATCTGAAACTCATTATGCTTAATGAGCTGCACTGTAGCGGGTCCTGGCAATGGAAGCGGACATTACTGGTTCAAGGTTTGCTGGTTGCTTTTGACACTCTTTTTGAATTTCATTAAGTTTGATAATATGAATATATGAATCATTTTGATAGTGTTATCTGTGCATCATATATAATTTGCAAGATATAGACATGAAAATAGGGTTAATCATGATTTTGTGCTAATAGTTGAAGTTAAAATTTTTTTTTAGTCAATGGTGATTTGGAGCTCGTTCAGTTCCAGCAACAAATCTTAAATGCCTTTTTGTAGAAAACCAAAAAAACACAACGAAATATGTGGATGGAGATATGGTTTAATAAAGATGAGGGATGATTGATCTTGAAATTGTGACTTAGATGATTCGGCGTGGAGAGCTGGTTAGTTTAGGGAAGATGTGGTTTGCTGTACCAAATTAATTGAGATATAAAACATTTAATTTGTATCATTGTTATCTACCTAATCTCTATATTCTTAGGAGCAGTTGTGACTACTCTTTTTGGGCTGCTGTATCAGCGGTTTTGTGGCTAATATTTTGTTTCTTTTATCAAACTGTATTTGAAATAATTTTGTTTTGCCCTAAAGGACATGCATGTAATGACGCCAGTATGAAACATGGATTAGCATGTATATAGTTCTTCTGCATTTCGAATATCGTTATTGCTATTATTATTATTATTATTATTATTATTATTATTATTATTATTTAATTTTAAGTGCATAAATATGGGATTTGATTTCAGGATTTGGGCAATAACTGTAATTTTTTTTTTTTTACTTGAGAGAACACACGCATGTATGTATGTATGTGTGACATGGATTTTGTCAATGCTTTTTTGTTCGATATAGTCTGAAATATTTTAGAAAATGAGAAGATATTATTATTATTATTTGCTTTCAGTAATGTACCAGGACAAAATGTTTTTTTTTTCTTATTTTAGCACTGTTTGAGACTGGGAAATAATATAGCATTGTACGTGCTTTAAACTTAAAGTTTTGCTTGTTGCAGCTATTAGCATCGTGGAAAATAAGCAAAATGTGTAAGCTGAAGTATTTGCTGAATTTCTATTGAACGAATAAAATGAAATTTGATGTGCGTTATCTCTTCTTCCGTTATTTGGCAGTATTTCTTGGCTGGTAAATTTTGGGCTTTTTAGCTCTTAATATTAGATAAAGCTGTTAGCTTCGCTCAAATTTATTTGAAAATTAGAATGGGTTTTGGTGTTACTGAACTGTTATCAAAATGCATATGTTTGGATTTGTTAATTTATATGCGTACTTATCTGTAATTTTTAAAATTTTGAAGCATGTATTTATGTAGATATATGTATTATTGCCTATTCATGAAATAAGAAATTGACACAGGAGATTGAAATTTTATTAAGTTGGAATTGAATTTTTGGTTGTAATTGAATTTAAATTTAATTTTCAAAGCCTTATATAGCTATAAATAAAATTGGATTAAGGATTGTGATAATTTGGCATTGTAAAAAAGTTATAGTCTATTATTCTTGAGATAAAATTGACTTGATTATCAACCCTGAGGGGCATTGGAATTTCATACTTAATAGAATTTTTTCTTTTTTTTATTACTACACCTGGACTGACATCAAGGGAGAGGTTAATAAAACAGGCTTAGGATGATGTTCTAAAAATGCTATAAATAAAAATTCTGGTCTACAACTGAACTTAATATATCCTCAAGGGTCAATTTCAACTTGAATTACTTTAAAAAATAAAAAAATAATAATTAAAAATATATCAGCACTAAGTCTGTTTTGATTCATTTATGGCTTTATGGAAACCGTCATCTCTAGTGTAAACTTGTCAAGTTAATAATCTTTTTAACTTGAATGATATTTTAAATTTTTATTTGAACATATTCAATCGTGTAAACAGGTCTTTTACAAACAAGTATTTGAGTTATTTGTCATGTGCACTTGGCTTAAACTTATTCATCTGTGCTGCCAACCCCGGTCTCTAATGTCAACGGACTCTAAATCCTTCTGCCGTTTCTATGACAATTGGGAGATAAAATTTTTGATGTCAACACTTATTTCTTATATATTTATAAATTTGATAACTTTTTACTTCTATTTTTTAAATTTTGCATATTACAATTCATGTAAAATATTTCTAACTCTTTTTTTTCTTGGTTAAAATTTCAATAGCTTAATCATGACGCAAAATATATATTGGTTTACAAGTGTTAATTTGATAAATAAGATAAAATTAGCCGTTACCCATGTAAGTCCAACCCAAATAATCAAATCAAAAGCACCCAGCTTATTTTAAATGATTGGGGCACTTTTTTATAAAGCTGGAGTTATTTTGAAAAAAAAAAGCCAAATTAATCCCAATCATCCAAACTTAATCGGATGGGTGCAATTGAGAACTTTACTTCTCTAATTAATTTTTACTGATTGGAGAAAATCTAAATCATAAAAAGAGCCAAAGCTCACTATTAAATGCTAAGAAATAATTTTTAAGAGCAATCAAGCTTTGAAGATTGTGAAATCATGAAGAAGGGCAAAAACAATAGTAAAAAAAAACCCACCACTATTCAAAGAACAAAGCTAATCGATCAAATTCTAATAAGCAACTCAACAAACTTGAATTTCTGAAGCTAAATAAAATGCGCACGAAATTTTTCTACTTTGTAAGCCGGCAGAAAGTTAAAAGGTTCAGAATTAAAATTTTCAACCTCTTAAGGATAGATAACAGATTAATTTGATTATAACAAAAAAAGGGGGTCACCTCTTCTAATAAACATATGGGAAAATCCTCCAAGGAACATGCTCACAGTACTCTGCCCAGATTTCTTTGTACTTATGTGAGCACCTTGAATCATCCCTTCTCTCCCTCCATATTAACAGAATAAGAAGGTATATGGGATAGAAGTATGGAATCACAGAACTGCACGAGAAAAGAAGAGTTTTAACCAAAGCTACAATTATAGCATTATAGTTTGAAACCAATAATAAGTATTAAAAAAAGAGGGATAAACCTTGCTCCACATGGCAAACTAAATGATAATGCCAGTAGTAAATCTCCAAGGTAATTGCAGTGCCTTGAAATTCCCCTGCAATAACAAAATTCAGGTTGTCTTCTAAGAGAAGTCTTATCTTATGCATCATAAAATGAATTAATTTGGACCAGACTCTGTGTTTTAGTTTCCCATAACAGACGACGATACAATTCACCAATTGTGTGCAGGTGGCGCAATGCCAAATGGGTGAAAAGAAACATTTGGTGGGAGTTTGATGCATGCGGAGAAACAAGCATGTTCTACAACGTAATGAAACAAATGATGGAGAATCAAAGGACAAAATTTTCAACATATTAAAAAATCCAAAAAAGAAGAATGGTTTACGAAATATACCAATAACCAGATACAAGCAACTTCCCTCCAATAACTTTAGGAGGCTTGCCCCATATGGGAGCTTTGGGGTCCTTTTTAAAAACATGCTTTTGCTTGTTAGCTCCTCTAAATATTTGATAGCTGAAACATTCCATAGAATACTCAGAACGACGATAAGATAGGAACTTGATCTCTAAAGGAGAACAATATCATAAGTTTATAGAAAAAAAAGCAACAATACTAAAAATGGATCAGTAAATAACCCAATGAGAAAAACCAGGCTATCGATAAGAGCAGCTACTTTTGGAAGTTCGACTTTGTTTCCCAAAAGCCACCAACCCTTTAAAAATAAGAATGAGACATCAATTTAGTTATCCAACTATGATTTCATTAACAACATTCCAAAATAAACAAAAAAACAAAATGAACTGGTCTGCAGTATTAGTTTCATATCAAGTCCATAAAAAAGATTGGTAAGAGACGAGCAAATTCCAAATGCAATAAGAGAATAATTGGCATAGCTTAGCAATTAGCCTAGACTTCATATACAACACAACAACAACATAAAACCTTTATCCAACTATGTAGGATCAACTACATGAATCCTTTTTCTCCATTTTGTCCTTGTCAATAGTCAAATTCTCATTTAAATCTAATAAAGAAAGGTCATTTCTAATATTTTCTAACCAAGTCCTTCTAGGTCTACCTATTAGCCTAGACTTCGTATGATGGATAAAAAAGGCCCATTAACTATAATTGGGTAAATATGGTCATGCCTCAATTATTAAGGCCCACTTGATGTGATTTCCGTCGTGATTCATGGAAAGCTACATAAAATAGAGAATTCTAGAGGATAGCCATTTTATGTTGAGCATCACACTGAAATTTTAGACAACTGGACTTAACAGGACATGTGTTAGAAATTTGACTTGCCGATGTTCATATATTTCTTACAAAAAATATTCAATGCTCCTAAGACACCCCTTGGATGCAAACTACAAGTAATTATGCCTATATCATTCCCTAGTCATTTCCCCAATTTTTCTTGAGTTTAAATATTGCCACGAAAGATTTAGCCCTAACTAATCAATCAAACAAATCAGACTTTTTACTATACCTAGACACTTTTAAAATTAAAAAAAAAAAAGAAAAACTAAAATCCTCCAAAAAATGATGAAACCTTTCATATCACAAGTAGACCTTCCCTAACTTGTACACGTGATTTAAAAATTTTTCCACCAAATTTTGGAAGATCTAGTCAGTTTAAATTAGTCTAGTGCTATCTGATATTTCAAGTCCAAACCCTAGGTTGACCTTTGTTATACTCTTAACTTGCAATCCACCATCAATATATTTCCCACCTATATAAGACACTTGTAAAGGGTTACAACCTAATTTAACTCTCACCAAGTGGCCTCTCCATCTGGACACACCACCATCATTTTTGATATCAAAGCAAACCTTGAAGAAGCATTGGAAGACTTAAAAAGGATTGGTGTGGAAAATATTTGCAAAAGTATTATTATTGAATTTTCATATTTCCCTTAGACTACTTAAATTCTCTCTAAATCTTATTATAATTTTTAAAATCATAATGTCTCAATTTGCTCACATTTTATCTTTATTAAATTGTATTATGAAAGAGATGATTAGTGCATAAAATGAATTTAAAAATTAGGAATTTGCTGAAATGCCAAGTAGAAAATTCTTGTGAGCTAAATGAAAATTATACAAATTTTGAACCACAAGAAATAAATCTTGAATCCCTTGTTGAAGTTGAATGCTTGAAGTTGAATACGCTATTCAAATTGATATAGTTACCATCATCTTAAACTCTTCAACTTTTACAATTATATCTATTGGCCTTTAACCTATCTTTAATTTTCTTAAAATAAAACCAGGTGGTCTAGATGCTTATATGATTATTCCAAAACTAGTAATTTATTATCAAATGCTTTCAAGCTAAACCATTAATTGGATGGAAAGGATCTCCACAACAGGTGCTACATGGTGTTATTCCTACACCTACAGCAAATACTCCAGCACCAATAAAGCATTCCTATGACACATCTATCTAATGCTTCGAAGAAGAGTTCTTTAAGGTCAAGGACTAGGAGCGCAGAAGTACAAAAAGGGTTCAAATACTAGGACTAAATCTAGGAAAGTTATAGTTGAGGATAGAAGATCAATCACCAAGAGCCAATTGAAACCTTGACTACGGGAAATTTTTAAATTCTCTCATTTAACATATCATCTATGTTAATTAATTATATATTTGTTACTTATTATTTATTTCTATTCTTGTTAATAAAAAAAATGAATTTATACTTAATTTAATTTATTAAGTTTTATTTATGTAGTTTGAAGAAGTTCTAATATTAATAATAAAAAATTAGAATCTAGATATCAAATGTTGTTATCATATTTATAGGTCTAATAAGATAAATATTTTATCATACTCTTAATATTCCCAAAGACATGAAGAAATATACAAAAATTTTAAAAATCTCATTTCAAATATCATATCCGGATATTAAAAATAAGAGTTTTAGGATTCATTTAAAATTATGAATAATGTATCAAGATCTAACATATACAATTTGCAAAATAACATAATAAAAAATAAAAATTGATTTAAATCTTGGATAACTTTCATCTAAGACAGTAAAACCTCCAAGATTTTTGAATCACGAGATTTCCATCAGTTTTGAAGGTGGTGAGAAGCATAAAATGCGAAGGTATAGAATTTTGTCTGATGCTGAAGTTAAGAGAGGTGAATAGGTTTAATAGATGAAACATGTACACTTTAATAAATATGAATATAAAATTTTAGAGGCATATCTTTGTTGGACCAACAAGGTTGGTCAGATCTAGGTGGTCAAGCCTAAGATGAGGGTCCATTCAACCTGAAGGTGGATCTGGGCTGGTGGGGGCATCGGATGGCAGCTGGGAGGTTGGGTCGATAGTTGGGATGAGCATAGGCCGATGGTGCTCGAACGAGCTGGGGTCGGGACAGAGTTGGCTGAACCGATCGACAGTAGGCTAGTGGCTAGCGTGGTCGTGTCGGAGGAGTCAAGTGGGTTTCAGCCTTGGCGTGCGAAACAGAGAGGATTCGGAAGTCGTGCAGGCAACGGCGGATTCAAGGGGGGGCCAACGAGGGCACATATGGAAAGTTCAAACCATAATTTGGATTACCAAACAGTTTCCAAACGTGACATGCTTATAGTCGAATCGAGCGGCTCGACGAGACGAATCCAACGAGCCCAAATCGCCGAATTCTAATATCATTAAGACATTCAAATGCCTAATAAACGCTCCATGATCAAGGGATTCAACATCGCCCGTCCATTCAAATCACTCTCAATTTACCATTGATCTTTCTCCTATTTTCTTGGCCATGCCACTATCAGAAAACTATAAATAGACCCCTCATTTTTCATAGAAGGGGGAAGAAGAGGCAAAGCAAGGAAGAGAAGGAAGAAGAGAAACTTGAGTTATCTTGCCACCAGACTCCTCCTCAACCACCGCCGGACTTCCACCCAGCAGCCGACCGACACTGGATTTCTGCCGGGCCATCGACTGATGCCAGATTTCTGTCTAGCTACCAACTGACGTTGGACTTCTGCCCGGCCACCGGCTGATAATGGACATACACTCGGCCGTCGACCAACGTCGGACTTCCACCTGGCTTCCAATTATTCTTGGACTTCCACCAGACAACGGTCCTTCCGACCTTCGTTGCCAGACAACGGTCTTTATGACCTCAGTCGCCCGCTTACTACGGTCTTTCCGACCTCCGTCGCCCGCCAACCATGATTCTTCCGACCTCCGTTGCTCGTCGACTATGGTCCTTTTGACCTCCGTCACTAGACAACGATTTTTCCGACCTCCATCGTCCACCGACTACGGTCCTTCCGACCTCCGTCGCCCACCGACTATAATCCTTTCGACCTCGATCGTCATACAACGGTCTTTTCGACCTCCATCGCCCGTTGACTACGGTCCTTTCGACCATTGTCACCAGACTACGATCTTTCCGACATCCGTCGCCCACCGACTATGGTACTTCCGACCAAACGAACATGTTAATAGTGATTATTCCCATATAATGCACTCCATATCATGTATATTTGTTACATCAAGCCAAGACATTCCCCCCAATTGAGGGCCTCATTTGTAATCAACCATAAATACTAGTGGATTCATTCTAATTGGGCTAGACCCTGTGGTTTTTCCCCTATTCAGGGGTTTTCACATAAAAACTCTGATGTATCTTATGAACGCTGTACCCTCTCTTTAATGTGATTGTGTGCTGGATCTTCGTACAAAGCTAAGACATTAAACTTTATATTTCTTTACCGCCGCAAATATTCCTGGACACAACATTCCCAATTTTCCTAGAGTTTAAACCTTGCCACTAAAAACCTAAATTCTAACTAATCAAATCGGCCAAACTAAGAGTTTTTTGGACCCAGCCACTTATAAAATCCCAAAACAAATCTAGAATACTCCAAATAATTATGAAACATTTCAAATCACAACTATTGCAAATGATCTAAAAATGTTTTAAATCAATATTTTGGAAGATCTAATCAACTGAAGTCAACCTAGAGCTATTTGAAATTTCAGGCCCAACTCCTAGGCCAACCCTTGTTACACTCCTAACTTGCAATCCACCACCTAATTAACTCCACTAATATATTTCCCACTTACATAAGTCTCTTGTGAAGAGTTACAACCTAATTTAACGCACCAAGTGGCCTCTCCAATAGGCCACACCACCAACAACAGTAGATTGTAAACTAATTTAACCCACCAACATCACATTAATTTTGCCGCACTATATCCAATAAGAAATATAGGCAGGAGGGACACATGACGATATGACAATGATAACAATGATAAGATAAAGTAAATCTATGTAACAATTGATGGAATGCACAACAATATGGTAGATTGTGGAACATCCTTAATCTTCACTATAAGATTCTAGTGAACAACAATAATGACTGAAGGCACAATATACTTAGTCTAAGCAGCATCCTATATTTACACCTTAGAATGTAGCAAAATAGCATCAACGTGTGTGTTGTTCCCATGCTCAACAACATCCTCAGACAAAATCATAAAATTACCTCTGGCACTAGTTTGAGTGACTGATAAATATCCTCAATAAGATGGATATGTGGGGCTGATGGGACTAGTAGGGATACTAATGTAGGTTGAGCTTTTGAGATGGAAGGACCATGAGAAATAGTTGAGGCTTTTGGTTTAAAAGTCTCATCATGATACTTACGATTTCTTAAACTTATTGATTGTCCCATTTTCCCCACATAAACCTTAGTTCTATTGACTACTTTTTCATTAATGCCAATTTAGAGATGAAATTTAGGGCATTTAAGCTATCCCACAGAGCTAAAGGGTTTGGAATAAAAAGAAATAAAAAATATGGAAGCAAAAAATCGAACTCACGGTAATGTCCGTACAATGGTCAAAACAATTTCATACTTTTAGAAATACATGGGTAAACAGACTAAAATATGAGATGTTAAATAACTTACAACCACTTGCAAAAAAATTGTGAATTAGAAAATTGATTTCTGTAAGACATGCCTGAATACTAAAAGTGAAAGGAATGAATACTAGATCTCCGAAGACTAACATGAAGCCCAAACTCTCTGCAATCACATCCCACCTACAAAATCAATCACCATCATAAATCAACTAAATCTTATGGAAATCAACTAACCGAATCAGTAGAGTAAGGTAAAGCTAAACACAAAGTATGAGAATATGGAGAATTGCGTGTTTCTTTACTTAAACTGAATCCTCTAGAGTTAACCTTAAAATATTACCAAACATGTTAAGCTACATAATCATAAAACATTAAAGCATGATAATACTGAAGCTTAATATTGTCTAAGTTTGTTCTTTCTAATGAAATTATTGAATCATTCTCAATGAGATTTAAAGTGAATCTGGTTATAACTTTGTTCTAATAATTGATGCATGGCGTGACGACACAATGTGCTTGTGTCAGTTTCCTGTTCTTCATACATTTGGCTCCACATAGGGTCCACATCCCCATACCTTCTAAATACACAGGGTCCACATTCCCATGTTTTTTATGCTAAGATGTACATTGATATTTGAAATTCACAACAATGCCATATGGACGAAGGATAAAAATGTTTGTCTGTAAGCATGCTCAAGACTAACACGTACTATTTTTGAAAGCTGGCTAAAAATGCAGGAATCTCCGGCCAAATTGCCACAATGAAAAGATTATAAGGACTTACGTGGAAGTCATGAACTCTTCGTAGAAGAAATAGTCTATAATGTACAACTGAACAGAAACAAGAATTAAGTTTAAAATTAGTAACAATGGACTAAATCTCAGAAAACTAAAAAGAAAACTTCACATTACCACACAAACTTCACATTACCACACAAAATAGCTGGTAAAGAATAACGGAGATATTTGCATTGCCAGCTTGAAGACTTTTGGAGAAGAGAGAGAGATTGATGAAAAGCCATCCCATCATACCCGCTCGGACAAAAAAGAATCTATGTAGGAATACGAAGTAAAAAATATTTATGAATTGCAGATATTCTTGCAGAAATGTAACTTTAATTCATAAGATAATGACTCAAACATAAATTCTGATAGTTATGTAAAGACTACTTAATCCGTCAGTGTGTAGGCAAAGAACAAAATATCGATTATAGAGATTTAGTAGAGCTGTACACATTTTGCAAGATGTAAGAAGTAACTTAAGAAGGCCTTTAGCATCCGAACTGTAAGCCTTCAAGGATCGAATTTATAAAGAAAATTCAATTTATGTATAAGAAGTGTGTAATCCTTCCTCTTTATTTATTTATTTATTTATTATTTTTGGAGTCAAACCCATGGTTCTCAATGAAGCCTTCACCAGCCAAACAATATGCCTTAAAGAGTCAAATTTAGAGCGAAAACCGACAGCCAAATTATAAGGAGTGAGCGTATTCCTTCCTTTCTGTCTTGAACAAAGTTGTAATCACTCAAATAGATCATACTGGAGGTATACCAAAACATTGCCCGGCTGAAGGTGTTAGAAACGAGGATTTGAGAGGAATAAGAGGGAAAAGCTCAAATTTTATTATGCCATATGCTCCCTATTTATAGATCTTTACAAGATGCTCAAATAATTACAGAATAATAAGTAATGCAATCTTTCCTAAATCAGTTGTCTTGTTATGGAAGGTATTCAACGTGATCCATGCGGGCTTCCCACGGATCACTGTTCATGGCCGTAGGATTAGTTTCGCAATAGAAGGCTGAGATTTAACACTCCCCCTCAAGCTGGAGAATATAGATCTGTCATTCCCAGCTTGGCGGTCATTCTGAGAAAGGCAGAACTGTCCAATCCTTTGGTAAGGATGTCTGCAAGTTGATCTTTTGATGATACATGGTTGACACTTACTAGACCGCTGTCTAGTTTTTCTTTAATAAAATGTCTGTCCACTTCTATGTGCTTAGTTCTGTCATGCTGGACTGGATTGTGGGCTATGATGATTGCTGATTTGTTGTCACAATGTAGCTTCATAGGCTCATCCCACTTGATCTTTAAGTCTTCTAGGATTATTTTGATCCATAGTAGCTCACATATTCCCAAGGCCATAGCTCGATTTTCTGCTTCTGCACTAGATCTTGCCATCACATTCTATTTCTTGCTTCCCCATGTAACTAGGTTATCTCCAAGAAATGTGCAGTATCTAGAGGTGGATCTTCTGTCAACAGGTGATCCCGCATAGTCAGCATCCGTGTATACTTCTATGGTTATTCCGCGATCTCTCTTGAAGAGAATCCCTTTTCCTAGGTTTCCTTTAAAGTAGTGCAATATCCTGTCTACCGCTTGCATGTGGACCTGCTTTGAATTCTACATAAACTGACTGACCATGCTTACAGCAAATGCTATATCTGGTCTAATGTGGGAAAGGTATATCAATTTTCCTACAAGCCTCTGGTAGGCCCCTTTATCTATATCTGAATCTTCTTTAGCTTCCCCTAGTTTAAGATTAGGTTCTACTGGTGTCGGTGCTGGTTTACAAGCTAGTTTACCTGTTTCTTTTAGAAGATCTTTGATGTATTTCTGTTGTGAAATGAAGATTTCTTTGCTAGAGTGAGCTACTTCAATTCCGAGAAAGTATTTTAGTCTACCAAGTTCTTTGATGTCAAATTCATTAGTAAGACTTTTCCTTAAACTAACTTTCTCCTCTTCGTTATTTCCAGTTAAGATAATATCATCAACATATACTAATAATATTGTGACTCCCCCTGAGTCTGAGTGTTTAAAGAATAATGTATGATCCCCTTGACTCTGACGATACCCATAAAGAGCAAGAATTTAGAGAATCTTCTAAACTAAGCCCTTGGTGATTGTTTGAGCCCATATAGAGCCTTTTTTAATCTGCACACCTTGTTACCTTCAGATTTTTCCTTAAACCCTAGTGATATTTCCATAAATATCTCTTCTTCTAGATCCCCATGTAGGAATGCATTTTTCACATCCAATTGTTCCAGCTGCCAGTTGTACTTGGCTGCTAGTGAGAGTAGTATTCTGACAGTATTCATCTTGGCTACAGGCGCAAAGGTTTCTTGGTAGTCAATGCCATATGTTTGAGTGTACCCTTTTACCACCAGTCTTGCCTTATATCTTTCTAGTGTGCCATCAGCTATATATTTTACTGAGAACACTCATTTGCAGCCGACCAATTTTTTTCCCTATCGGTAGATTGACGATCTCCCATGTATTGTTCTTTTCTAGGGCCTGCATTTCATCTTTCATGGCATTTTTCCATTTTTTATCAGATAAGGCCTCAAAAATATCCTTAAGAATATGGATACCTTCTAATGTAACCAGAAATTTTTTGTGTGAGGATGAGAAGTTGAAAGAAATAGAGTTGGTTATAGGGTATAAGGAAGGTGGTGAGCTTACCTTATTTCTAGGAGATGGTTCAGATTCTTGGATCTGCTTTGGAGCACAACTTGAGCTTGTACGCCTGGAGTAAACCTTCCCAAATCTAATGATAGCTTTATCATTTGTTTCCCTATCCTGGGTTTTAGGTGGATTGGTTTGAGGTGGTTGAGGAAGGTCAAGAGGTGCTAGTTCATTTTCCTCATCTTCCTCAAGTTCAGTCTCCCACTGAAGATGAGATTTTGAAAAATATGAATTTTGTTCATCAAAGGTAACATCAATAGAGACAAGAGTTTTTCTTGTGGATGGATAATAACACTTATAACCTTTTTGGGTAGCTGAATAGCCAATAAAGATGCATTTGAGTGCTCTTGGATCTAGTTTTCCTCTATCCTGGCTGTGAATATGAACATAAGCAGTGTATCCAAAAATTCTGGGTGTAAGATTATGATGGGTTCGAAACTCGGGGTAAAATGAGGACAAAATCTCCATTGGAGTTTTGAGTCCTAGGGCTGTTAAAGGTAGTCGGTTTATGAGGTAAGTCGCAGTTAAGAGGGCTTCCCCCCAATAGGATTTGGGTGTATTGTAGTGAAATAGGAAAGCTCGGGTGGAGGCTAGAAGGTGACCATTTTTCTTCTCTGTGATCCCATTTTGTTGTGGGGTGTGAACACAGGAGGATTCATGGATGATCCCTTCACTTTGGAAGCAGGAGGAAAGGGTTTGGTTGAAATAATCTTTAGCATTATCGGAGCGAAATCTCTTTATTTTTACCCCGATTTGATTTTTGATCATGGTATGAAAGATGGGAAGAATGGTGCTAACCTCAGATTTATTTTTAAGGAGATAGATCCAAGAGGCTCTAGTGCAATCATCAATGAATGACACAAACCAGTGTGCCCCAGAAATATTAGGGATTTTTTAGGGTCTCCATATATCACTATGAATAAGGTAGAAAGGAGTATCACATCTCTCATTTTTGTTTGGGAAGGAAGTTTTTTTATGTTTAGCTAACTCACATGTTTCACAATGAAAATTTTTATTTTCTAATTTCTGAAAAAGTTGTAGATATATATATATCTTAGGGCATCAAAAAATGGGTGTCCTAACCTATAATGATGAAGCCAAATAGTGGAACTCTTATCAACTAGGGATAACATAGAACAGTTAGTTTTAGATTGGTTTGGTTCTTCCAGGTAGTACAGTCCTGCTTTCTCCTTAGCAAGTCCAATCTTCTTCCCCGATCTCTGGTCCTGAAATAAGCAATAAGTAGGGTTAAATAAGGCTTGACAATTATGGTCATTGGTAAGTTTTTGTATTGATATTAGGTTTGTGGATAATTGAGGTACGTGGAGCACATTTTTCAAGGTGAGTGAGAGAGATAATGTTATGTCTCCTTGGCTGCTACTGTGGTAAGAGATCCATCAGTAGTGATGATTTTCTTATTATTTGGACAAGGAGTATAATTGATGAAGGGGGTAGGTGACTGGGTAATGTGATCTGTGGCTTCTGAATCAATGATCCATAATTTCTTTAAATGATTTCTAGAAGCACTTAAACTAATAGAAATTGGAATCTTACTTAAGAGTGAAGTAAAGATGTATTTGATTTTTCAAGAGATACCAGGAGTCGTTTCAGTTTATCAATATCTTCTTTATTGAATTCTCCAAGGCTAGACTGTGCTTCTGGGGTGGGCTGACTTGTAGTGTTTTTGGCATGTGACGTGCTCTTTATTTCACCTTTTTGATTCCACTCCTTGCTGGAGGATTTTTCATATATTTTCCAGCATGTTTCCTTTGTGTGTCTCAACTTCTTGCAATAACTGCACCAAAGTAAGTCTTTGTCTTTGAATTTTGAGGAATCTTTACCTTTCTCCTTCCATGATGATTCTTTGTTCACCATCATCGCTGAGCTTTCAATGACCTTTGGTTCTAACATTATTTCTCGTCGACTTTCTTCTGCGCGGATGAGAGAAATAGTTTCGTTAAGTGATGGTATCTCTTCTTTGCCGAGGATTTGGACTCTAACCTGATCAAATTCTGCATTTAGTCCTGCAAGGAAATCATAAACTCTATCTTTTTCAATAAAGTTATTTAGGATCGCAACATCTTCCGGACATCTGGTTTCTATGCATATGTAGTGATCAAGTTCTTGCCATAGATTTTGTAGAAGTGTGACATACTCCGTCACGGTCTTACTCCCTTGCTTTATGCGTCCAACTTTGACTTTAATTTCAAAGATTTGAGCCGCATCACGAGCTTCGGAGAAGGTTTGTCTGGCAGCATCCCATATGTCCTTTGCAGTGGAAAGGAACATAAATGTATCGCTAATTTCTGGAGTCATGGAATTCCACAACCATGACATAATCATAGAGTCTGCTTCATCCCATGCCCAAAAAATTGGATCTCCTTCTCTTGGTCCTCCTCCAAGAAGGTGGTGTAGTTTTCCTTTTCCCTTTAAACAAGTCTTCACAAATTAAGACCATTTTAGGTAGTTCTTCCCATTAAGACGATAGGAAGGTTGCATGCTTTGGAGGTCACCTCGTCCTTGGTGCTTCAATTTGGTTCACGCTTTGTGACAAATTTTCTTCAGACATTGCGGTACAACAATAAAGGTTGATTTGATTATATCAGCAATAAAGGCTGAAAACTTTGCCAAAAAAATTTGTAGGGAAATCCCCCCCCCCCCTTTTTTTTGAATTGAACCGAGGCTTTAAAAGGCTTGGGCATGAGCCTCCTTCTCGGTTTAATAGACCGAACCCAGTCCTCTTCTCGATTAAGCACAGCAGCAGCTTAGGGCATGGGATAGGCGAGTCGCTCCCGTCTCCGTCCTGTCAGTCTTTTGGCGTCGGCTCGGCATGAGGGCAGCGACCGTGTGAGGGCGGCGTCAGCAAGGGCTCCTGATGCAAGCAAACTAGAGATAAAGCCAGATAAAGAGAACAATAGGCAACACTTACTTAAATTAACTTCAAATAGTAGCAATCATCCACACTTCCAAAAGACAAAGGAGAATTGAAACCAAACGAAACAAAAAGAAAAATAAAAAGTCGCTATCCTCAGAACAACCGTAGGAACGGTTTCCTCGCATGTATCGAAAAGTAGGTAAAGTAAAGTATGTGCTTAGGGCTAGCAAACCAAATGGTCCACCACAGCAAGAAAGTCCAACCGTCCAACCAACTCCGCCGGCAAATGCTCTCCAAATCAACCAACCAACAATACCAAAAGAACCAGAGGAAGGATACAGGTGGAATGTAACTTGTGGAGAGAAGAAGAGGTAAGAAGCCCGAGAAGAATATAGCTCGCAAGCTATAGAAAAGAGGATAAGAAGGTGGACAAAGCTCTCAAGCTTTTCCAAGAGAAGAAACCCTCAGGTTTTGGTGGCTATGCCAAGCAAATTTCAACAACCTTTTCCTTCCAAAAACATGATATATTTATAGGCAAACCATAAGGAAACCAAACAGCCATAGCACCTCCAACTAAACCAATTAGATTTAGGGAAATGAAAGACCAAAGGTCACCAAACAACAGCCATAAAGGGTACAGGAAACACAAAAAAAAACCACAGCAATCCAGCCAAAAAGGCCACGGAAACAGCCCAGAATTCCACGGAACCAGCCAGGTGGGAAGGAGCCGAAAAGGCAAACCAGCAACCAAGGCAGCAGGCACAAGAAGCCCAACAGGTAGGTCCACGGAACCAGCCAGGTGGGAAGGAACCGAAGAGGCAAACCAGCAACCAAGGAAGCAGGCACAAGAAGCCCAACAGATCTTATGGGGAAACAGCAAAAACCACCAAAACCAAAGGGATAAGAGGAGAAACCGAGGAGGCAGCAGGGGAAAAACGAGAAGGCAGCAAGGGGAAAAGAAAAGCCACACTCCACCATACCTTTTAGGATTAATGAGCTTCACCAATACTTCATACCTTTTAGAATTAATGAGCTAAACTTCAGCTCACAAAAATAGAACTCCAATATCAGCTCCCAACCGAAAATCAGCCACCACCAAAGGACCCAAGCTAGCAAACCAAGGTCTACCAAGCCCAAAGCACAACCTACCATGCTCATAGGATGCCTTCCATCATTGGATAGCTAAAAAAATATAAAATAACTAAAAATAAAATAAAAACCATTGTTCAATAAGAAATAAAAAAAACATGATTGCATCAGCTCCGCCTTGCATGGCTTCGTTCGAGCTTCTGTCCTTCTCGTGTTTTCGACGACTCCGGCTTCGGGCTTCGTCTGGTAAGGCTCCGGCTCCGTCCTTCTCGACTTCCTCCGATGGTTTCCTCTTTATTTCCTTCGAAGCTCTGATACCATGTTAGAAACGAGGATTTGAGAGGAATAAGAGGGAAAAGCTCAAATTTTATTATGTAATATGCTCCCTATTTATAGATCTTTACAAGATGCTCAAATAATTATAGAATAATGAGTAATACAATCTTTCCTAAATCATTTGTCTTGTTATGGAAGGTATTCAACGTGATCCAGGCGGGCTTCCCACGGATCACTGTTCATGGCCATGGGATTAGTTTCGCAATGGAAGACTGAGATTTAACAGAAGGATTTAAAATTCATAAGTGCTTTTGAAAATTATTACTGAAGTGGCGCACACCATTGTTGGTAAAAACCTAACAGGCCATTGTGGCACTAAAAGAGTAAAGAACACCAAAAGATTTCATTTATCTTGAACAAAAACTAAATAAAGAAAGAAAAGGAGAGGTCTGCGACCATTTCTTCAAGAAGATGGTCATAGAATACATACATTACTAGGAGCTGCAGTGGAGGGGTGCTAATGCTCTCTCGGGGATACTGCAAGGCTTGCCAGCAGTAGAAATCAACAATTACTGGTGAGAAGGATGTTTCAAAGATGGCAGCAAGTTGAATGTCTATCCCTTCACCTTAAGAAATCGCCAATGGATTTATCGTAGATTTTCACATTAAAACCATATATAAAGATGGTGCATATGCAGATTTATTGAAGGGTGCTCCAAAGATGGCGACAGACTTATCATAGATTTTCTTTCATATTCAATAACTCTAAAGTAGAAATAGCAACTGCATTGTCCACCAATCAATACAAATGGTCACAGCAGTACTAACCTATTCTCTGATGCTAAAGCCTATTAGAATTTTATTTCACTTCTCTTTACAAAACAAGCTTAGTTAAGCCACCAAAAGCTCAAGATAATTTAATAAATGCTTGTAAGTTGTTGCTATAATATGGAGAAGAAAAAAAACACATTTAATATAGAGAATGGAAAAATCAAGTGCATGAGGCTTTGACGAGCGCTAGAGCTGTGCTATTGCACCAAGCCAAGCCTCACTCAATCTTTTATTTTTATTTTATTTTATTTATTGTGTAGGAGTTGTTGAATCTAAGGCCTTCCTTCTGGGAGATAAAAGACAATACCACTGCGGGTAATATTACTTAATTTATATTAAGCATACCAAGGAGTGCATTAATTATATGATATACGATGGTTAAGATGCTAGAATTTACTAATGCAATCTAAATGAGACGACAACAACAACAACAACAACAAGCCTTTGTCCCACTACGTGGGGTCGGCAACATGAATCCTTTTCCTCCATTGTGTCCGGTTCAAAGTCAAATTCTCGTTTAAATCTAATAAAGAAAGATCATTTCTAATATTTTCTAATCAAGTCTTTTTAGGTCTACCTCTACCTTTCTTAACATAAGTCAAATCTAATACCTCTACTTTCCTAACTGGGTCATCGGAAGGCAGCCGTTTTATGTGACCAAACCATCTAAGGCGACTCTCTCTAATCTTATCCTCCACTGGAGCTACTCCAACCTTTTCACGTATATGCTCATTTCGTATCCTGTCTCTAAGAGTAAATCCACTCATCCACCTGAGCATCCTCATCTCCGCAACACAACTTAAATCTAAATGAGACAATAAAAAAAAATCTACAATTTACCAAGTCTTAAATTTGGCAAAAATTTAACATTTTCAAAGTAAACCAACAAACATGTGTTATACATTCAAATAAATAATTTAATACTTGTGGATCTGAAATTCTATAAGAAAAACAATGAACATAAAATTTCAGCAATGATCAAGACTCACACTATGAAAAAAAAATAAAAGTGTATCACATCTGATAAAATCTCAACCGCACATAAGCCACTAAATAAATTTAAAGCAATAATAATAATAATCACCCAAAGGAAATATCCAATTCTCACGTCAATGTAATGAGACTCACTCCTAAAAGTAGTTGTCAACAACCATGAAAAACTCAAACAATACACATCCAACTAACATGCATAAAAATTGAGCAAAATTGAAAATTTATTTCAATACTTAAACAATAACAAGCCTTTGTCCCACTACGTGGGGTCGGCAACATGAATCCTTTTTCTCCATTGTGTCCGATTCAAAGTCAAATTCTCGTTTAAATCTAATAGAGAAAGATCATTTCTAATATTTTCTAACCAAGTCTTTTTAGGTCTACCTCTACCTTTCTTAACATAAGTCAAATCTAAAACCTCTACTTTCCTAACTGGGTCATCGGAAGGCCGCCGTTTTATGTGACCAAACCATCTAAGGCGACTCTCTCTAATCTTATCCTCCACTGGAGCTACTCCAACCTTTTCACGTATATGCTCATTTCGTATCCTGTCTCTAAGAGTAAATCCACTCATCCACCTAAGCATCCTCATCTCCGCAACACATAACTTAGTATTGTGCTTCTCTTTTAATGGCCAACATTCTGCACTATAAAGCATTGCAGGTCTCACCACCATCTTATAGAATTTTTCCTTAAGTTTAAGGGGGACTTTTCTATCACACAACAAGCCCGATGCATTCCTCCACTTCAACCATCCAACTTGAATTCTACTGATAACATCCCCATCTATTTCACCATCACTCTGAACAATAGATCCAAGATATCTAAAACGTGTACTCTTATTAATGACTTGATCGCCCAAAGTCACAATCCCCTCACTAGGTCTATTACTGCTAAAATTACACTCCAAATATTCAGTTTTAGTTCTACTCAAGCGAAAACCTTTAGACTCTAAGGTTGATCTCCAGACTTCAAGTTTACCTTCAACTCCCTCTTTAGTCTTGTCAACAAGAAGAATATCATCAGCAAAAAGCATACACCAAGGTACATCCTCTTGTAAATGTCTAGTGAGAACATCCATGACTAACACGAAAAGATATGGGCTTAAAGCTGATCCTTGATGTAATCCAACCGAAATAGGGAAATACTTGGTCAAACCACCTTGTGTTTGAACACAAGTAGTAGCTCCTTCATACATATCTTTAATGATTTGAATATAAGCATTATTAACTCCTTTCTTTTCAAGAACTCTCCATAGCACTTCTCTTGGAACTTTATCATATGCTTTCTCTAAATCAATAAATATCATATGTAGATCCTCCTTATTCTCCCTATATTTCTCCATCAAACCTCTCAATAAATGTATGGCTTCCATAGTAGACCTACCAGGCATGAATCCAAATTGATTTTGAGAAACATTAGTATCACGCCGCAGCCTACGCTCCATAACTCGCTCCCATAGTTTTAAAGTGTGACACATTAACTTAATTCCTCTATAATTCGCACAATCTTGTGCATCACCTTTATTCTTATAAATAGGAATCAATACACTCATTCTCCACGCATCTGACATCTTTAGTCTTCAAAATATTATTAAAAAGTTTAGTTAGCCAAGAAATTCCTTCATCTCCTAAGCATTTCCACATCTCTATTGGGATATCATCAGGTCCAACAGCTTTTCCACACTTCATTTTCTTTAAAGCCTCTCTAACTTCGGTTTTACTAATACGCCGATAAAAACAGAAATCTTTATTTTCATTTAGGATGCTAAGGTCACTAAAGTCAATACTTAATGTTAGTAAATTTTTAAATGTCGCAAAAGTCCTACATATAGCCCACAAAGAACCCAAATAAGAAATACCCTAGAATCCTACTGGATATAGTTAAAATTACAAGTTCCAAGTCTCCCACACATGCATGATAGAAATCAGCTTTTAGTTGCAAGATTTTGGAACACCAAAAGGCGGCACATGCACCGGATGTAGCAATTAGCGACAAGCAATAATAGGATTGTAGTGTAACGAAGGACATCATATAAGAAATCAACTAATACCAAGATTTTGGGACCACAACAACAACTGCTTTTCTAAAGAACCTTAGGATTGTATTCAATCAACGACAATATAAGTTCATGACAAAAAGGACTGGGATTGTAACATTAACAACAATGAGGAGAAACATGAAACATTAAAAATGGCTAAAAATCTTAAGAAGTACAAACTCTAAAAGTTGAAATTAAGTCTGCTTATAAAGTTGATTAAATTGGGATACCTAAAGTAGTTAGCAAAACCAAAAGAGGAAGTCAAAACATTGGAGAACGCAACTTGTTCTCAAGAGGATCAAAAACATTTTAGGCATTTTCAAATATAAACTGAAAAAAATTACAATGCAATTTAAAGTTCACTTTAGATGCTTTCGATGAGTATACACTTTTAGATTTTCAACAAAACTTGCCATCTTGAAAAATTCAACTGATGATTTGAGCATTCGATATTTGCCAAATAAGTATTGGCATAATTGTTACCCATACTATATTGTAATGCACGAGTCATCACAATTGAGTTTATCACATTAATGAATAAAATAAATTTGTTTCAACGATCAATAATGGACAAAATCTCGTCATCCATAATAAGTTTAGGGACGGGTTAAATATGCATGTCTAGTAAAGTGTTTGAAGTCAATTCACAAGGAGATGAACATAGAAGAATAAAAAAATATTATCAACAAATTCTTAAAATAATCCGAATCAGATACGTTGAAGATCAGATTGCTATCAGTGCTTCTGATATTCTAAGAAGCTTTAGTCTCAATGCGCTATAAAACTTATATATTTTGCAATTTTGTGCAGTTAATTTCTTAAAGACCCCTATCAAAAAGCATTTTGGATGTAGGTGCGCCATTACCTTAACACCTAGTTTGAATTCAACATCTATCCTATTCACATTAACCACATATAATTTTGATAATCAATAATTATTTCTATATGAATATCTTCATGCAGATCAAGTATATGTTGTGTATGATTATGCAATTCACAGGTCTAAATTCAACACAAAGTTCAATGAAGATCTATTAATTTTTTAATTAATCTGCTATGATAAATTTGCAAATGGACTCATGTTTGTAAACCTATCAACGAATGTAAATTATATGCATACTTGCCATATATAATATCCAATCCTGACTAGATGACTGTTCACTAATCATGCAGCGTACAAATCACTCATATTATTATCAACTACTTTAGCTTGGCCATAGATTTGTGGGTGATATGTAGTTGAAAATTTTAATTGGGATCCCATTTTCTTATATAGAACTAAAACAAAAAACTCATGAATTTTATGTCACTATTAGGTACAATCATTTTAAGTAATCCATACAATTTAACCACCTCATTAAAATATAATTTTCCTAAATGAGATACATCAATGATTTGATAAACATAGAATAAGTCATTTTTAAAAGCTATCAACCATTGCAAAAATAAAATCATATTTCCTTAGCATTCATGATAATCCTAAAACAAAGTTCATGCTCACATCCTCTCAACATTTATATAAAATAAGCAATGATGTATAAAGCCAAATATTATGTTTCTTTCCCATAGCTGTTTAGCACATTCTACATTGTGACAGCATAAGTGCAATATCACATTAAGACTAGGATAATAAGGCATATCCTCAATCATGGCAATTTAAAGACAAGGAAGTCTTGCCAAGATGAATCAATGATGCAAAGTCAAGTTTCCCTAAAAAGAAAGCTATCCTTAACCATGAAAAAGTTATCAAGCACAAGTGAGGGACTAATTAAATCAAGATATATCTCATTAAAGTCCTTACAATCAACAAAATCCTCTTAATTATGTTCAAAACTAATCATCTTAACTTGCATGATGCATACCCTAGTGGAGTATCAATGGGTTTATTTTTAGTTCCAAGGCAATATTTTAACACAAGTGTGTGTTCTTGTAAGAATTTGATTCATTTAGTACACATCTGTGGTAGCTTCTTTTATGGGTTTAAATATTTTAAAGCCTAACAATCTCAAATATAAAATAAATTTCTTGGGCATCAAGTAATGCCTTCACTATGTAAAAGACTATATAACATAGAATTTTCTGTCATTATTGGAGTATATTTGTTTTGCATCATTTAACTTCTTATTAGTGATTGTGTGTCCAACATAATGTAACACTCCCACAATTTCTAAGACAGATGCATCCCATGAAATCTTAAAAACTTCACTAAAATTAACTATTCTTAATACATGTGCATTAATAAATCTCTATTTATGTTATTGACAGCATGTTCAAAAAATTTTATCCATTTAAACTCCTCTTTATAAGATAATTAGTAACTGGTGCCATGGGAGTACTATTTCTAACAATTATCCATCGATAAAAGGTTGCTAAACCATAGAAACTCCAAATATAATAAATATTGGTAGGCAATGGCCAGCCTGTGATTGCTTTAACTTTATTAATATTAACAAACAGCCCATCTAAAGACACTACGAATCTCAAAAGTATAATCGATGAGGTGACAAAAAATAGAACTTTAATTTAGATATAATTTTTCAAATTGCATACTTTCAAAGCACTAAATGGTCCTCTCTAAATTTGTTTTAAATTAAAATATTATCAAAATATACAACCAAAAATTTCCTATAAAGGTTGCAGATGATGGTTCATGATTCTCATGAAAATATTCAAACCATTAATTAATTTGAGGCATCATTAACCATATGTACAAACCATCCGTTGTCTTACAAAAAAAAAAAAAAATCTCTCATTCATCCTCTTATGCCATCCTTAAGGGAAACCACTCCTCAAATTATTCTTTAGAAAAATCACAATCCCGATCACCATATGTTGCATATCATCTAATCTCAATATGAGAAATCAACATTTTATAGTAATTTTGTAAATCGTTTGACTATCTACATATTTTCTTCAGCACTTTCCCTTAAGCGTGAAAAGGCAACATCCAAGGATTCATGCTATCCTTAATAGATCATTTACTATGTGATTCATCATCCTATAGTTCAACATGTTTAGTATGAGTCATTCTAAAATATAGTAAATTAGATAATGATGATCTATGAATCATATAAACAGCGAGTTAAATATCCCAAAAGTGGTAATAAATGATGAATAGTGGAATTCGACAAGGCGACGCTGATGCTTTCTATTCCACAGTGATTCTCGAATGAGCATACAACGCTTGGAATGTCGCAACGCTAGGCACTGAAAAATATTTTTTTAATAATGCTTTCTATTCCTCCCTCTCTATCTCATTTGGCTTGACAGAAAAGGAAGGGAAGGAGGAGGGAAAAAGGAAATAAAAGGCTTCCGAGTTTTTTTGTCCAACGTTCCTATTACGAAAATTGTTCTGATCATTTTAGGTGACTTTTATCTTATCTTTATTCTTAAAGTTTTGATTTCGGGATTTAGTCTTCTATCTAAATCGATATTTATTGCATTTTCTTTTGTTTTAGTGAACTTCTATCAAATAACTTTTGATATATTATAGTATTGATTATTCTAGTCATTTTGACTAAATAATTTTATATTTTTACTAGTTAAAATGCTATTCATTTCATTTTGTACGATTTGAGTAAGAATAGTGATTTGAGCATTTTGATATGATTACAGTAACCTCCCGCTTAAGTATGCATCCTGGTTAAGTACACAAAATTTGAACAAAAACATAGGGTTCAACATTTAGAACTTGAACATGTCATGAATAGTCATTTGACATAAGTTTTGTAATTTCTTATATCTTACATTGAGGGTGGCTGCCCAAACATTTCTTTGAAACAATTTAAAAGATTGTCTAAGATCATCAAATATATCGCCAGCTTCTTCCTGTGCCTCAAGGCAGAGCAGTTGATCCTCTAAGTTAAGAACCTGATCATGGAGAGACTCAAAGCCCTGAAATGCAATAGTATTTGCTGTAGTGGAACTCAACTCTTCTTGAGGATTAAGATGATCATTACACTCATAAATTTTCATGGACTCCAAAAGTTCTTCAACATCTTCCAATACAGCAGCAACATATTCTTCACTGTTTTCATCGTCGACATGAATGAAAACTTCCAATTTTGTAAGATCCATAGAAATATTTAAATTTTCCATGGCTTGCAGAATACTATGCACAAATCGTTATCTTTATCGCCCGCATCAACATCTACCTCTAATTTCATTAGCTCCACCTTGATAAAGGCATTTTTGATCGAGCTTGGCGCTACTGAATCCCAGGCAACTTTCACATAAGTTGTTGCATCAAGTAGATGTGTTGGATTTCCATAAGAAACCCTAGCTGCTCCTCGGCGTAACTGTTTCCCCTACTCTTTCTTACGATTCTTCGCCTCCTCATCAAATTCGTAAAAATCTAGGACATTCTTCAGATATAAATACTTGTACCCTATGTTGCACCGATACTCCTATTTACGAGGCATGCTGTATCGGACACGTGTCGGATACGGCATGGATACGCCTCCGATACGGCACGGATACGTGTCAGATACGGCTTTGCCGTGTCCAATTAAAATATTATTTAAAATTGACATGACACGCGTATCGGATACGCGTGTCCGGTAAAATAAAAAAAAATCGGAGTCGCAATTTGCCCTATTCAATTCGGCTACCTGCTCAATATCCCTATTCATTTATGCGGCTGAAACATTTCTGCAAGCTAGATTTTTCATTTCTGCACAGGCGTTCGTCTTCTTCGTGGTAGTCGAAGGAGCGGCTCGACGACACAAGCATAGAAGCGAACAGGATCATCCTTCGTCGACGAAGAGGCTCGACGACGCAAGCATTAAAGCCGACAGGATCATCCTTTGTCGACGGAGCAGCTCGACGACGCGAACGGTGAAGGCGACGCGAGCAGTGAAGGTTTGTTTTCTTCGTTTTCTTTATCGTAGGCTCAGTACCGGAACTCGTGTTGCTCAGTACCTGAACTTGTACCGCTCGGTACCGATACTCGGTTATCGGTACCGCTCGATACCGGTACTCGGTATCAATGCTCGGTACTGCTAGGTACCGGTACTCGGTACCGCTCGATACCATGCTCGGTATCAATGCTCGGTACCGGTACTCGGTATCGCTCGGTACCGGTACTCGGTACCATGCTCAATATCAATGCTCGGTACCGCTCGGTACCGAAGGGTATTGAATGGTACCAAATGACACTGAGAAGCTAGAGAAATGTTTAAAATTACTCTTATAATAAAAATTTGTTACCAGGTCGAACCCCGCCAGAGGACAACGCCCCCTTGGACCCCCAGCATATCCGTGACATCTCTACACTTTTGCTTAAAAATTTTCATATTTCAAATTCATGTGGTTTTTTTTGTGTCGATCCTTCGTAGGATAATGAGCTCTAGTGGCGTAGAAATTGGGTTTGAAGATGGTCCATCAGAGACCAATATTGAAGATAACAAACCTCTGTGGGGTTATGTGACAAAAATAGGTAAAACATCTGAAGGGGGTGGCAATATTGCATTCAAATGCAATTACTATAATGCCACATACAAAGGATCATATTATAGAGTGAAAGCTCATTTGTTGAAGATTAGCGGTCATAGAATTAAAGTATGCCCAAAGATAAGCTCATCACAAGTGGCTGAATTACAAAGGAAAATCAATGAAGCTGAACAGAGGAGTAGAAAAGAGTTTTCAAAACATATTCTACTTCCAAGCACCCGTGCTTCATATCCTTCATCATCTTCTTCAATTAGAAGTGATGACAGTACTGTAAACAAAGGGCCTTTTCGGATGGAGGGATATGAACCAAAAAGAAGAAAACATGTTGTAGATAGTGCTTTAGAGAAAGCATTTAATTTACAAATGAGAGAGCAATTAGATGGGGAAATAGCTAGAATGTTTTACTCAGCTGGACTTCCTTTTAACCTAGCAAGAAATCCACATTACAAGAATGCCTTTACCTATACATGCAATAATAATCTTGCAGGATATGTACCACCAGGATATAATATCATTAGAACAAAGTTGTTGCAAAGAGAGAGGGATAATATTGAGAAGTTGCTTGAGCCTACTAGAGGAGTTTGGAAGGAAAAAGGAGTTACTTTGGTTTGTGATGGGTGGACAGATCCACAAAGAAGACCACTTATCAACTTCATGGCTGTAACAGAAAGCTATCCTATGTTTATCAAAGCTGATAACAGTGAAGGACAGTACAAGGATAAGTTTTTCATTTCTAATTTAATCAAACAAGTTATCATGATGGTCGGTCCTTCAAACATCATCCGGGTCATTACTGATAATGTACCTGTTTGTAGAGCTGCATATCTACTTATAGAGCAAGCCTATCCTCATATTTTTTGGACACCATGTGTTGTGCATACATTTAATCTTACCTTGAAGAACATTTCTGCAGCTAAGAATACCGAGACAAACGAAATCACCTAGGATCATAGTGATTGCTGGAGATACAGTTGTAATTAGGAATTTTATTATGAATCACTCCATGAGACTCTCTATGTTCAATGATTTCTCCAATTTGAAGATGCTTGCAGTTGTTGAAACTCGATTTGCCTCAGTTATTGTGATGTTGAGAAGATTCAAAAAAATAAAAAATGCTCTTCAAGCTATGGTGATCAGTGACAGATGGTCCTGTTATAGGGAAGATGATGTTGGAAAAGCTAGGTATGTAAATGAGAAGCTTTTAGATGATTTATGGTGGGATCAGATTGAATATATCTTAAATTTCACAGATCCAATTTATGAGATGTTGAGAGTAGCTGATACGGATAAGTCTTGTTTACATCTCATTTATGAGATGTGGGATTCAATGCTAGCCAAAGTAAAAGAAATTATATATAGACATGAGAGGAAGGCGCTTCATGAAAACTCAAGCTTTTGGGATGTTATTTATACTATTCTAGAAGATAGATGGAGCAAAAGTAATACACCTTTACATTGCTTGGCTCACTCACTAAATCCTAGGTAAATTTCAACATTTTTTCATTATTAATTCACAATTTGTTGTTTACTAATTTCAATATTTTTTCATTATTTGCTTTTAATGTTATTTGAAGATATTCAAGTAAAGAATGGCTTCAAGAGGATCCTCAAAGAGTTTCTCTACAGAAAGATTTAGAAATTTCAAATATGAGGAAGACATGTTTGAAGCATTATTTTCCTAATGAGGAGAGAAGAAGTGTCAATATTGAGCTTGCTAAATTTTTTGGTTATTTAGAGGACTTTGGTGACCAAGAGTCATTACGTGATAGGTGGAGAATTGATCCAAAAATGTGGTGGATTATACATGGAGCTTCAGCACCTCTACTTCAAACAATCGCCATAAAATTACTTGGCCAAGTTTCATCCTCATCTTGTTGTGAAAGAAATTTGAGCACATACTCGTTCATCCAATCAATGAAGAGAAATAAAATTACTCCACAACGGGCTGAAGATTTAGTTTATGTGCATACAAACCTTCGGCTTCTCTCAAGGAAAACTCCAACTTATATGGAAGGAGACAACAAGATGTGGGATGTTGCTGGAGATGGATTTGAATCTCTTGAGGATATGGGAATATTAGAAATTGCTAATCTTTCACTTGATGAGCCTGAATTGGAAGCTATGATATTTATTGAAGATGATATAGAAGTTCAAAGACAAACCACTGAAGAAGCTAATCCTATCATTCCTTCTATTGAATAGTTGAAACTTCATGTGCTAGACAATTTATGTTTTTATTTTTGTTGTTGTACTAGACATTTAAATATTTAATGCCTACTTTTATTTTGATATTATAAGATACAATGCTACAAATGATGTTGCTTTCATTTTTTTTGTCATTTCAAATATTACACTTTGATTACTTTCTTTATTTTTATATATAATTTATATATTATAATGTCGTATCCGCACCGTATCCGCGCCGTACCCGTATCCTATATTTTTAAGAATTGACGTATCCCGTATCCATATCGTGTTGTATCCGTGTCGCCGTATCCGTATCGGTGCAACATAGCTTGTATCGCTTCTTTATAGATGCAATTATTCCCATATCACATGGTTGTTTTCAACTCGTGCAATTTGGGGGGAAAATACTACCCGGATGTTATCCCGTTCTAAAGCTTCGAAATGCCCAGGAGCGTTGTCCAGCAACAACAGAACTCGCGGCCAGTACATTTTTTTTACTTCAATATAAAACACCTAGTAGAACCATTTCCAACAAGTTTCCACATCCATCCATGTTTTTCCTTGACTAAAATATTTTATTGGCCAATGGCAATCTTTGATACAAGCTGGTTCTTTCGGCTTTCCAATCAAAGTGTAGGGAATCTTGTGAGTTCCCATGGCGTTCGCGCAGACGATAAAAGAGATTCGATTTTTGTCTTTTTTCTTGCCCCTCCTCATTTGGCATAAGAAGGCTATATCTCGGAAGCAGACAAAAGAATAACCCAGTCTCATCCATATTATAAACGTTCTCAGAATCATATTGCTCAATAATCGCATATAAATCCTTTACCGCTGCCAACAACTCTGGATCATCCCTGTTGACTTATACTCCCTCACCATGAAGGAGCATCTTTTGCAAACATCGATGTGCCCTGAATATGCTCAACCATTGCCAGGAAGCCTTCAAACCTGTGTCTGAAATTGAAATAGTTGAGGCAATGTTCTTCGCTTTGGTAATGGCGAGAGAGGGCGGTACAGGAAAATTACCACGTCGCATACTGTCAATCCAAATGAACAACATATCTTCAACATCTGCGAATCAACCAACGCACAATCGAAATGTTTTTTCTTTATCTTCTTCAGACATCAACGCAGAGCGTTCAAGAATCTGCTCTTTACTTTCCCACACCTTCCAGATGCCGCCTTCACTCATTCTGAAGTCTCGCGTGAGAGCACGCTTGCTTGGAGGATTCGTCTTGCTTAGCTTCGAGATCTCACATCGTTGGGATTCATTCAATCGTTTTTCGTATGCTTTCTTTGACATTTTCCAAAAATTGGAGACAGGTCGGACCTGAACTTGCCGACGGAGATGGAGGTGCGAATGGACGTTCAGAAGACGAACGGGCCTTCGCGTCGTAGCGTACAAACATGATCGTACCTGGACGCGATCAGATGCGTTTGGACGGTTGCTTGAATGGGGTTCGCGTCGGAGCGTACGAACAGGGTTGAAATTTGGAGGCGAGAGAGAGATGCGTGCGGTGTGGGTTACGAACTAGAGGTCTCGAGTGGGAGGTCGTGATGCGTGCGGAGTCGGCTGCGAAGGGAGGCTTGCATGTGAACTTGAGGTCATGAACGGCGTGGATTGCAAACTGAGCGTGGGTCGCAAACGCAGAGCGTAACCCTAAGTACGCCTAACGTTTATGTACGCACAAAAATTTTCGGTTAATTTGCATACATTACCGGGAGACTATTATATACTATTAATGCAAGAATTATAAATGAATACTTGCGTGTGAATGATTAATAGCCGATCGTTATTATTTTTACAATATTATGTCTATAAAAATAAGAAGGGTGGATTTATTACTGAGGTTGGTTAGAGACTGCTTTATATTTGTACAGGATGGTGACGGGATTTACTTTAAATATTGTGGTTTGTGGTGATATCCTTTACTGATTCATGTAATTTACTGTAGAGATATAATGAGTAATTAATGTGTTGACGGACAAGATTAACAACTCTGAATACTAAAAGCCCACTTGGATACTGAAGTAAGAATACTTGCTAAAAAAATACCACACAAGTCATAATGTCATGTTTAATAATGACTGATTGCATATGTATATAAAACACTAATTTATTGTTATTGATTCATTATTACTGATTTACTTTTATTAAGTATCTGATTAAGATACTAATTTGAGACTGATACAGAAAAACTGAACATCATGTGCACTCCTATACGATTCCTTGATAGTACTATCTTGTCATTGATTTCTGAAAATTTTCATAGATACTTCTGCTTTCCTGATTCATACGATTTTCTTACTGTTTAGAGAATACTACTATGACGTTTGGTTTAAGAATGATAGTTTAAAGCCTTACCATTTCGATTTCTATATTGTACTATTTTACAGGCTTTACTGTTATCACATGTATTTTAATGTTTCTGCACAGATTCATGATCATATCAATTGCTATTGTTATGAACTGAATGATTTCATGCATATTGTTTATTTTTCGTGCTTTGAGTTCAGTAGTAGGATTCGAGTGACTTGCTAGACTTTATAAGCTCAATATATATGATTTAATGATTTCATGTCAGGAAAGAGATTCGGGAGTGTGAGGCTAATCAGATTTCATTATCATTTTATCTTTTAGTTATTCTTTTGAGCTCAGGAGTGGGCAAATTATATGTATTTATATGACTTCTGACTAATGTATATGATTTTTGGATAATGAACTCAGATATATATTAATATTTTGATCAATAGATTTATTTCCATTAATATTTGATTATTGAAAGAAATTAGATAGCTCTGATTGTTATTATTATTAAAAGGTAAAAGATAAATTCTTTTCAAATTAGATTCTGGGGCGTGACAAATCTAGTATCATAGCATTATTGTTGAAAGAATTGAATTGTCACCAGAACTATAAAAATTGATTATGAATCGGGTAATATTTGGTATATTAAGGTGCATTATATTGCATACATTATTGATTGAATGTGAATTATTCAGATAGGATTATACAAGTGAATAGCTAAAATGGATCTACCATAGCAAAATGTACTGAATAAACAACATAGTGCACCTCCAGTACGGTCAGATAGTGTTATGCAACTGGTTAGTATTATAACACAAGTAATTGGAGATATATAGAGCAAGCCCACTAGAAGCAAGAAAGAAGAGGGAATAAGCATTTATAGATATTTCATAAACTGAAATCCCCACTATTCAAAGGGGCTGTAGAACCGTAGATTGCAAAATATTGTCTATTGAGGATAGATAAGATATTCGACAGTATGCAGTGCTCAGAAAATTGAAAGGTACTATTAGTTGTCTTTCTATTTGAAGGTGAAGTAGAGAGATGGTGGGTAGGACAACAGTAAGAGAAATTCAAAGGAAAAACTAATACATAGATTTCTTGAGAAGAGTTGGCTGCAGTGTTAAGAATGCGGTTTATACCTCCCTCCGCCCGACGACAGATACAGGAAGCTTTTATAAGATTGGAACAGAGATGCAAGACGGTGATGTTATATGAAACTGAGTTTACTACATTGGTTAGGTACGCTCCTCATTTAATACCCATTGTTGAAAAAAATTGTTCCAGATTTCTGCAAGGATTGAATAAGGAATTGAGACATCCATTAATACATTTACGAATTTAGGAGCTTCTGGATTGATGGAAAGAGTCAGATTGATAAGGATTGATTTGGCAGTACCTACACCCAGGTATGATGTAAGCGGGAGCAGAAACAGAGATGAATCAAGCAAGGAAAAGGAAAGTGACAATGATAAGAGAAGTAGATGTGTTGATTCGATGAGAGGATCGATAGCACTTACCAATAGCTACAATGAATGTATCCATCGTGGAATGAGACGTTCAGGTCAATGCTACGTTCTAACGAGATGATATTTTTGATGTGGATAGCAAGGACATAAGGTAACAGATTGTCCACAGAAAGGACCTGGTATCTAGGCAGACTAAAGGACAGAGGATGCAGGATCAAGGGCAAACAATGAAAATCGACGAACAGGGCTGACGACAGATCTAACAGTACTAGTTAGAGGGAGCCTGCTGCACTAGGACCGACAATGCTTACCCCAGTGATTCCATAAGTGTACAACTTGCAACTATAAGAAAATAAGATTAGGCATGAAATTTTTACTTGTAAGAAAATGTGTTATGAATGGTATGACATTTCATTGCATAAGTGAATGTTGTGTGATTGAAAGATTTGCATGTATGTATGACAGGTTTTAATTTTTGGTTCGACTGGGTTTTCGACATGCTTTCAATTTGATTTCAATATGATTTTGAATTGAATTTGAATTTTCATTGTTTTGGTTTAACATTTGGAAATAAATTGTTTTATATCGATTTAGTACCCCATATCCTAAGTAGAAATTTCAGGAATAACATTTTTCTAAGGCGAAGTGATTGTAACAATCTAGAGTTCTTAAATGAATTTATTTGGAAAAAAAATTTTGAAATTTATGAACAATAGCGTTGCGACGCTATGATTTTGAGAGCAGCACTAGGGCGTTAGAATTCGACGCGACGATGTTGATGCTCTTTATTCTACAGTAACTCTAAAATGAGCATGTAGCATTGCGGCACCAGGTTGGAGCATCGCAGCGCAGCGCTAGGCATTAAAAAATATTTTAAAATTAATTTTTTTCTCCACTCAGCTGTTCCAGTCTCTCTCATTTGGCTTGTCGGGAAAGGAAGAGGAGGAGAGAAGGGGAAAAGGAGGAGAGAGAAAAGAAAATGCTTCTGGGTTTTCCTGTCCGGCGTTCCTGTTTAGAAAATATTAACGCAAAAGGTTTCTTAAGTTTGGTAGTCTCAGAGAGATCCTCCTGATGATGACCTTAAACTTAGAAGTATTAGATTTGCCAAAATGCATCATATCTAAATTATACAATTCAGGCCAACCTAAAATGACATGTACAATATCTATTGGCAAGATTTTACAACAAATCCTATTGCCTAAAAGTTGCAAATTAAAAAGAGGCAAGCATTTTTTTTATTTAGAAAATTATGGTTTTATCTACCTAAGTTACTTTGTAAGGTTGTGATGGATGACTAAACAAGATTCATGCAACTACTACTATCAATGATTAGTTCACAAATTTTTCATTATGCTTAAATTATGTTTGAAAGATTGAACTCATTTTCCAATTATGATTGCCATTAGGTTGTGGGCTCAAAAAATTTGCACCCCAGCCTCTACACGAACTCCTTTCTTTTTCTTCGGGTCATCGAGGAGAGTTTTAAGGAATATGTTCTGAGGAAAATTTTCAGAAGGTAAATTGGGTTTTAAATAAGACACTACTCAGAGATTTCGCCCTCATTTTGCAAAGACTTTATAATCTGAGTTCAGGTTTCTTATAGGCGCAAGCCCCTATAGTTAATTACCCCTCCCAATAATGAGAGAGAACTTTCGATTAAGGCTAGTCATCAAACAAATACATAGAGATACGAAGTATCTGATGTATAGTAGCAGCATGGTTAGGTATTTGAAATTTAATATTTAAAATTAAAAATTTGACATTTTGCACTTAAAGCGGATGGTGGGGGGAATGACGATGAACCCGATCAAGATCCCATGGTTCCGTCGTCCTGGATCATCATGGTCCCTAGTTTACTTATTCAGAGGAGGTAGTCGACCCAACCTGAAAGAAGAATCCTTGTCCACAGCCATCGATTGCTTCGTCCAAGGGTACCTTGTAGACTTGAGATGAATATTTACCTAAGAAGACAAATTTGAATCTACCTTAGCTAACAGAGAGCTTTGTGCCCTATCGATTATATCTCATTGATTCATATCTCAAGAATTTGCAGCCATTAGGGAACATGCAGGCTCTGACCATGCCCGTAATTTAGTGGTGTCATGTGGCGACGAAACCACCTGATTCAGAGGGTGCCAGTCATAATTGTTTACATGTGGTGCCATTTGACGGCGAGGTGTTCATCTCTTAAATAAAAAAAAAAACATAAACCTAATATTTATTTCACTGCTTCGACTTCGCCCATCATACCTAAACCTAAAGCATTTCGAATTCGCCTCACCTCTTCGCCTGCGACTCGTCTTCTTCTTCTTCGTGTGCCTTCGACCTCGACTTCGGCTACGACTCTTCTTCGACCTCTTCGGCTTCGACCTCGCCTTCTTCTTCTTTTCCTGCGAATTGTCTTCTTCTTTTGCGCGTGCCTCCTTAACTTGTCAGCTCTGCCTTCTTCTTCTTCGCATGCCTTCGACCTCAGCTTCAGCTGGAGTTCCGCATAAGCACCACAGGGACTTCGGCTGGAGTTCGACACCGCAGGTAAAACTCTAAACCAACATCATCTATATGTTTAAAGTTAACTTCTCTTAAAGTGATGCAACCAAAATATTAAATCTAAGACAATCTACATTTGCTTATTTAGAAGGATCATGTGAGTTGATTAAAAAATACACTTGTAATAAGCCCCAAATGAAATTATGAAATTTAATTTATGCATATGCATGTACATTTATATTGATATTGATTGATATTGAGCAAGGAGCTGCTTGGGAGACATTGAACTCCATAGGAGATCAAGAAGGGGAGAGATCAGTTTATTATAACGATGATTTAAATGAAGACCCCCTTAGTGATGACAGTGTTGATGACTCTGAGTTGTTATGTAATTGTTATTTATTTTTTGAATTACATGTTAATGAACATGATATTGTGATTTGGGAAAGATAGAATTTTGAGTTGAACTATATTTTATGTTGTCTTATAATTGTGATGTTTGGATTTCACTTTAATTTCAAACTTATTACTTGACACTTCATATTTTAAGCTTTTTTATATTTTATATTATTAGATTACTCATTAGTATATAAAACATTTACCATTTTGACTGTACATAATTTTTTGATTTTGAGGCTTACGCCCAAAACGCCATGAGTCTTATGCCTTGCCTCACAAAAAAAAATGCCTCAATACCCAATTGTGCAATTTTAAACCTTGGTGCACACATCACGCTCATCGAGCCCATGCGGGTATATACATGTGTATGTACTTTGCAAGATGTATTTATGTGGCGGTTGTACATATGCAGTGTAACATACCTGCATGTATGCACACATGATGCATTTTGCATTTGTGCACTGTTTAGTTACAATGTATGATATTTTGCATATTGCATGGTGGATTAATGCAGTAGTGTATGATATGCATGCGTGCATACACATTTATATATTCATTTGCATGTTAACATATCCATATATGTATGCTTGCATGACGCGTGTAATAGGTTAGCATATTAATGTGGCGCATGATGCGCTAGTATGTAGGTATTTATAAGACATTTGTGCAGTGCATGACGTATTTGCATGTCGAAGTAATGCGCTGATGCACTGTGTTTCTGTTGTATAGCACATTTTTGCATGTTAGATAATGTGCTTGCACGATATGCTGCATATTTGGCAATGTGCATTTTGCACATGGTAATGTATATGCATCTAGTATACTCGCATGTTAAGTGAGGACACATGCAATATGTCCATTCATTCCTGGCTAAATGTAGTTATAGTATGCTTATGTTGTACACTTGCATAAGACATGTGCGTTGTGGCATATGTGCATGATGCATTTTGCATGTTAATGCAATGTGCCGGTGCATATTTTGATGCATGAGGTTGTTTTTGCAGCATTCTGTTATAGCTAGCTACACAAATAACCTATGTTGACAAGTGCGCAGGGTTTCATTTTGAAAGTTGTAGATGCCTTCTATCCGCTTATATGCGTGTTACGGATCAGGTGGCGTGGCGCTGTATTGCAAGTCATTTGTCATCTTATACAGGTAGACTGTCGTGCACTAACAAATCTCCTACAGGTATTCATAGATAATTGCATATGCTACGATCTTCTGCATTTACTATAATCCTTTTGCATTTTTGCTTGCGGATAGCGTGTTGTATACATAATGAGTTTCATACAGCGACTCGTAGGTGTCTGCATTTAATGAAGGTCCTCTTTATTGGCTGTGATCTTCAGTCCCCACTCGTAAATGACATGTTGCATGTCTATGTCTACAAATATGCTTCATCAGTCACACCATATTCTCCATCATTGCTTACATGCAACTCAGCGTGCTCATTTACAAGCTAATATTGGCTGTCCATTGAGCTATATTTATTGTCAGTTTCTTCATGCATATTGACAAACAAGTTGCTACACTTGCTTGCATGTCTTTAAATGTTTGTGGAAACTATTGCACGTATCTGCAAGACAGCTGACATCGGTTGTAAGGAGACTGTTGCACTAGCAGCTTATATGTTGTCATCGCTCGTAAGACGACTAGCGCACTTGTCTACTGGTTAGCTGCTGCCGATTGCCAACAAGTTTAGTGTGTTCATTTACAAGCTGGCTAATGTCTAAGCAAGATGCCTGATGTTAAACATAGGAAGACTACTATGTTCACAGCTGATTCATTATTATCGTTGCTCGTTAACATTTACATGCATTACAAGTTTATTCCCTTTGATTGTAGACAGTGTGCTACGCTCAATGTAATTTTTCAGATATGTTTGTATGGAGGAGTATCACCTTTGATGTACATCAATCATCATTGATTGTAGGTGCATTAAAGAATTCTTTTGCAAGCTAATTGGCAATGGTTACAAGCAAGTCGTGTTTATCACAACTTCCTCAAATGTACTTCTGTTGGCGGATTACAACACTGCCTACAATCAAATTCCATATTCATATTGCTTGTTGCTTGTAAGTGAGGTATAGAAATTTTACTTGTCCACCACGAATCCTTGTTTGCATGTTTACATTTAACTTTATGGATTTAAATTTTAAATATTAGGCCTAGTCCCCTGCGGTTCAATTTTAGTTCTATTCCCTGCGGTTTGGATTTAATTCAAGTTCATGTTCCGGTTAATCGTTCAAGTTAAGTTCCATGTGGTTCATTCGAGTTCAAGCCCAAGTCCCCTGTTTAGTTCAAATTTCAACAACCTCCCGGCGTCTCCCCCGTTTATGAGGAATTTCAAGAGTCTAGGCCTTCCCTACCACGCTATGAGAGCTCGTAGGATAGTTGTTAGGTGACACCGCGGACGTAGTCTTCAATCCTACCATGCAACGAGAGCGCGTAGGAGTCTTCGAGATACCTGTTTTGAAAATGCGCAATTTTCTTTCCCCGCGGGCACTGAAGCACGTACACGGATACTTAATTTTGTCCTCGCCATGTTACGAGAGCGCTTAAAGGCCTACCAGCCTCACCACAAGCGTCGCACCAGGTTCCCTTCCCACCACGCTATGAGAGCATGTAGGATGGTCCCCCAGCGCGCCACGGGCGCCGAAAATGGGATTTTGTGTAGATTTTTGTGTTTAGGGACCATTAATATCTAATCAATGAAGTGGCGACTGTGTCGAGGTCGAGGGCACGACGGCGGTGAGGATCGATGCACAAATCCCAAAATCTTTTCTCCATTTTTTTTATTTTTCTTCTTCTTTTCCTCTTTGTTTTTGAATTCTCTCCCTTTCTCCTTTTTTATCCTTCTTTCTCCCCCTTTTTGTTTACTATATAATAATTATATATGTATGTGTGTGTGTGTATATATATATATATACATATATATAAAGAGAGATGAGAGAGAGAGAGAGAGGTGGCTTTATGTTGAGAGTGAGGGGTGGTTGTTGTGTATTGGAGATCGGCACAAGGATCGGATTAGAGCTAGAGATCGAGTGGCTTAGGCTACGGGATCGGGTGGAGGTCAGCTCAGAAGCTCGTGGCCAATGGAATCGGCACAACAGCGAGGTCCGGCTCTACCGGGCGCAAAATCGATGGCTATGAGTTCGGCATAGTAGGTTGATCAGATTACGGGCAGAAGAGGGAATGCCGATTGGGCTTGCAATTGAGGGAAGAAGAGAGTTGGAACAGGTGGTCTTGGTGGAAGGTTGTGGGTTGAGTGTAGACGGATAGGTTGGATCGGAGGTGGCCCGCAGTTGGAGAGTTCGACAGTACGGTTCGGCCTGTAAAACTAGGCGTCGGGCCTGGTTCAAATGTGGAGTTCGGTTTGAATGAGAAAGTGGACATTGTATGCGATCGGAGGTAGCGGCTTTGACGGGAGGTGGCTTCGAACGGGACAAATTGGAAGGTCACATAAGATCCGGCTAGGCTACAGCTTATGTGAGAGTGTGGATGGATCGAAAGGTCTTCTCGAGTGAAAATCCCATCCACTAAGAGTCAATCGAGCAGAAGCCTTCAAATGGTTAGGTGAAGGTCAGTTGAGAAGTTCGGATCAGAGCTGTAGCGTGAGGAAGCTTGTTCGTGCGTAGGAAGAAGCGAGATCTGTGTTGAAGAGGAGAAAGATCAAAAGAAGTTTGGAGCTCGGACAGAGGCTTTGCGTGCGAGAGAAAACCGAATGAAACCTTATTTGGTTTCATTTTAACGACGAGGAAAATGACGATGAAGGCCAGGATTTGCGGGACTGTTCCAATGTCGATCAACAAGAGTTTTCAGCGGGATTTACTGCAAGATTTCTGGATTACCTCGACAGATATGAGGTTAGCTTAAAACTTTTTCCCTTTTTTTTACAATAATTATAATAGTAATATTATATAATAAGAATAATATCATTAAAATTATTGAAATGAATTAGAAATTTGCACATCCCGAAATTTGTGCGTTGACCTTTTGATTTGCGTGCATTTTCTCGATATCTGTGCTGAAATACGTGATTTTAATTAGACAAAATTACAGTTCATTTTAGGTATTATTGATGTTCTGAACGCAATGGTGAAGTCCGTTTCGCGATCGGATGTGATTTGGGCAATGTCGCAAGTCAATTTTCTCGATTTTGCGCACTCTTACCTCAGGATCCACGTCGATCTCCTTGCACGACTTCAATTAAACAAATTTATGGTAATTTTTTGGTATTGACGACACTCATAATGCAATGGTGAAGCCCATTTTACGATTGGACGTCATTTGGGCAATGGCACGCATCAATTTCGGGTGTCAGTCGTCCGTTTTGACTATATCGTACGATTTGACTGCGAGAGGTTCCCAATTGCAACTGTGCAGTCCTTTTGGCAATCGGATGTCGTTTGGCCTTTCAAGTGACGCGCCCTACTGACGCGCGCGTCACTTAATTCGCCGATTTTGCCCTCGCATGTATTTTGATGTAAGGGCGAACATAGGCGTAACAATAATATATTGCATAACATTCAAAGAGTTTTTACTCAAAGCATTCTCCTAATCACCTATTTTATAATCAAGTTCATGCATATCTTCTCCTTCATCATCCTAGTTGTCTCATTTTCAACATTAATGTATAAGTATCAACTATGACACTTGTTCACAGAGTAATCCATTTAGTGACATCTAAAATAAGCCTTAATAGAAATTTTGGATACCAACGCATCAACCACTAACTTTCTTTTGACACTTTCTTGGCAATAGTGTTAGAACCTTTATAAATGTAGTCATTTGAGTTTATAATTATTTTGGTGGGAAAAATTCTCAAAACACTAGGGGTGTCAATTCAAGTCAGTAGGTTAGGTTTGGATCAGACCTAAAAATGATTGACTCAAATCCAACCCGTTAATCATACGGGTCAAAATACTGAACTCGAATCTAACCCGTTTATCATATAGATACTGAAATTTTTTAGATAAACACTGCTCATTTAAACAACATACAACTCATTTAACCATAAAATGACATGTTTAACACAAACACAACCCATTTAACCTAGACATGAATGATAATCATGCAATTTCGAGTTTTTAGGTCAACCTGAACTTGACCGAAAAATTTATCAGGCCAATATTTCAAACCCGAACCCGACCTGAAACTCAATCAGTCAACTTGAACCAGACTTTTTTAATTCGAGATCAGATCAGGTCATTTTTCCTACCGAGAATGAATAAAATCTTTTAGGAGCTAAAAAATTTTATAGTTATTTGAACTCTAAAACCAATTAAAAAGCAATCTCACTTTTGAGTGGCATATTAACACAACCTGAGCTATCATAAAAATTTAATGTAAGACTAAGGGTGTAGGGTTTAACAATACAATCTAGGATGATACACACAATGAAAACACATACAAAGCCACAATTTGCAAGTTACTAATTATCAACTTTAGCCAAAATTAGTCACTTTTCATGTGAACAATAGGCATGCTTCATTCATTCCAATCAATAATTTAATAATCACCAAAATCTTAAATTCTATAAAAAAATAGTGAACGAATATAAAAGTTTAGCAATTATCAAGATTTATGCTACGAAAAGGAATTCAACAACTATCATACTTGAAAAATCTTCAATCACGCACACACACTAGCCACTGCACAAATTAAAAGTAAGGAAAAGGATAAAAATCACCAAAAGAAATATCCAAGCCCTATGTTAGTACAAGGAGCCTTGCTCCCAAAATAATCTGAACACCATCAAATTGCCTGAAGATTACACATTCAATCGGCACACACACAAGAATTGAGAAAAACTAAAATTTTTTACTTCAATACTCAATATTTAATAATATTAACATGGCTAAGAGGTCCAATTCACAGCCCACGAAGGAGCTAAAATAATAAATTCCTCATAATCTAGTAAAAATGCGAGTTTCAGTCCTAACACATAAACAGTAAGAATAATTATTTAGCTCCATAATTTTCAAACGAATTCATTTGTAAAAGGAAAATTAAGAGCCGCACAAGCATCAACTATAGAAATTAGTGGTATACACAGTCCGTAATTGTAGTAGAAATCATGGAAATCACTAAAGGAAGCTGTTGATACCAACATCTTGTGCTTGTAGCCAATAATAGATTTCCCAATGAGTCCAAGAACTCCAGTGCAATAAGTGGCAATAGCATTTCATAGCAAAGGATTATTGGACTATAGCATTAGCGGCACTGAGCGAGAAAATTATAGGATTAGAAATCCTGAAATGTTGAAGAGTAGGATGCTCTAAAAGCTGGAGCAAGGGCTATTATTATGATGTTAATTGAATTAAGCTCCTTCAATAGTTAGCCAAACTTAAATAGGAAGTTCAAATATCAGAGAATAGGGCTCATTCTCAATAAGATCAACATCATAAGCATGTTCTAAATAAACTAAAAAGAAATATAATGTAAACTTTAAGAAAATGAAATTTAAATTTTACTTTATGTGCTGATAACAAAGAAACATCTTCAGATTTTCATCATTCTGTTCACAAGGTATTAAGATCTTAATATACTAACGTGTGAACACCTTTGACAATCATACAACGTTAGGGATTTAGGCTTTCCAGATAATCCATCTAAATAGGTGAGTGCCTTAACACCACACCTAAGATGAAGGGACCTATGAAGCAAGCAACTCTGTAATCTTCTAAAATTTGCTAAATTAATTTTTCATTTTTAAATATCTATTTGTTTGACATATTTGTGCTAAATAATGTTAAGAGATCCTGGTTTTACTACATTAATCTCAATCTTCTTATTTTGTTTCATCAGTATGTTTTTTTCTATAAAATTCATGATTTAATTAAACGGATCTTTGTCAGCTTCTCATTCAACCATGGAGAGTGGTAAAACTCTGCTCTTCAACTCTTCTTGGTCTCCTTGTTTTTTCTAATTTTAAGTTTCCCATACAGGTTCTTCCGACAACCCTTGAATTTTCTGTGTGCATTATGACTAATAATTTTATGTTGTTATGAAATATTATTGCTAAAATGCTATTAATCGTATTCATTTGAATTTGTGAAAACTCAATGAATTCTGATATGATTCTTTCCTTAACTTTTTAATAAAAAAAATTTAAAAATTATAGTTTCTGTTTTTGCTCTTATATCTAACAATACTTCACAATAGTAGTATTGTGAATGCTAGCTCTTGCTTATTATGCCTTCTATAAATGTTTGTGTTATATAAGCCGTATTTTTTTCCGAAAATGCCGGTGATATTCATAAGTTATTCCAAAAATTTACAGAACTTTTCTTTGCGATAGTTTAGAACTTTTCTTTGCGATTGAAAAAGGAGAGTATCTTGCCTCACCCTTCTTGTCAAACAAACTTGGGCCATGCCACATTTCGTATTAATAAAAATGAAAGATAATCTACTCTCAAAGAAAATATCATGAGATTTCAGCTGATTACTTTTTCATCTGTTAAAATTTACTAGCTGGATTAATAAAGCCAGCCCCAAGAGTTGGGAATAAGGCCAATGATGCTGATGTTAAATTATACTGGACTTTTGATATAAATTTTGGAAATAAATGTAGCATTTCCTTGACAGTCTTGATCAGCCATTGGTAAAAAAGACAAGATAAAATAAATAAGCAGACAATGACTCACATACTTGAGATCGATACCCATGAAATGAGGATTTAGCTGTACGCCAAACCACCTACAAAGCAATCGATCAAAAACAGAATAGCGCAGAAAAACACTCTTACTCCCCATACTTTCAAAAGTAAAACCTTTTAAATCATTGCATTCATTAACATTAGAGAATATGAACTTTTTACATGAATCACAAACAAACAATATATGGTATTTTGTACAATTCCATTCAATCGGTTTATCAAGATATTTGCAAGAAAAAAAATTCTGACGTTCCACTGGAACCGATTGGAGTTTGATTACACTTGTGCTGTTAAACCCTCCTCCAATTAAAGGCAGATTGCCCAAAGTGATAGTTACATAATTACATGTTTAGTATGTTCAATCACATAAACAACTTGATGCAGCCCAAAAATCCAATTAACACTCGATTTTCAAGATCATTAGGGGCGGAGGGGAGAGAAGAAGACCCACCATAATAACTAAGCCTTATCCCATCATAATTAACTTTATTCCAACTAGATGTGATCGGCTTAATGAATCCTTGTTTTGTAATCATTAATGCTGAGTATTGCATGAGGTGTTAAATTTGTTTTTCATAAATCTTTTTGAAAAATTTCAACCCATGTTACCTCAGAGCTATTCATTTTTTCATATTAATCCTTTGAAATTAATTTTATTTACCAGTCCAATGGATCTATTTTCTACCTTTCATCTTATATGTCCAAACCACTTAAATATAGCTTCAACAATCTTTTCTTCTATAGATACTATTCCAAGCATCCTTCAAATATATTTCAATTTAGTCTTTTCTTATATCAAGTGAACAAAGATTTAAAGGATGAAAAAGTTACAAACCGGCAAACCGTATGATCCCAATCATACCCTGAAACATAGAGAATTATTTTTGTTTTTTAAGAAAATCCTTTATATAAAAGGAAGGAAAACTTATTGACTGTAGCCATAGTGAGTTAGTGTCATCCAATGAAAGTGGACTTTTGATGTGAAACAATAATGATGCTATAAAGATTAATAAGGATTTTGCATGTTTTATTCATTGAAAACAATATTAAGAATTAGAGTTCACGTGATTAAGACGAGAAAATAAAACAAAAGAGGGGTGATACTAATTTAGGCCAAGCTACACACTTTGAGTTAAGATCTTCAACAATCAATACGTCACAAACGTAGCATACGGAGTAGTTCAACACGATATCCCAATGTTAATAATAAGATTAGTGTTATGCAGAACCTTCACTCAACACTCTCTAGATTGCTAGGTTTAGTGGAAAATAATTGACACGGATTTTATGAATCCATTAATAACTACAATCGAAAAGTGGACTAGGAAGATAAGTGAGTTAGGAGAAGAGTTTCACCCAAGAATTGAGAAGTCATACAACGTTTCGATGGCGTTTTGATGGCTGGATTGGAAGTAGAGGGCGGTTGGCAGCTTCTTGGATGATTTGGACAGCAACAATCCACCCTTGAATCCTTGGACAGCAATTGGTAAATCCAGGACAACAATTTTGGATAGTTCCGGGCAGCAAGGGAGGCTTCCGGAAGGACTGGACAGCAGCAAACTTCAGCCCGGTGGTTTGCTGCAAGGGTCCAATGGTCTAATGGGGAGGGGTGGCGGCTTAGGAGGGAGAAGCAAGGGGCGGATAGGGTTAGGCTTTTGGTTAGAGGAAGTATTAAAATCTGAAGTTAATTCTCAGATTTTCTATGGAGGGAAAAGTTAATTTAAAATTCAAATTAACCATTAATTTGGAGCTTAAGGGGGGGGCAGCAGCCATGGGGGGAAAATTAGAGGCTTTTAATTGGAGTCTAGGTGGCAAATAGGAGAGAGAGGGAGGGGTATAATGGGGTCGGCCATATAGAGAGGGGAGAGGGGAGTTGTTTTAAGTATGTGGGCCCCAAGGATAATAAATAGGGAATTTAATCAAATTTGAGTTTATTCTCAGATTTAATTAAATTGATAGTTTCCTAACTTAGGTTTAAACAATAGGAAAGTATTTGAATTCAAAATTAATTGAATTCTCAATAGGAAACTTTCCTAATTGACTATGGTTTAAATTAAGAAAGTGAATAATGGCATTTGAAATTTGAATTTCAGATTTTGGGCAAGATGGAGAGGGAGGCCGGCGGTTGAGCTAGTGGAGGGGGACGGGTGGATGGGTGGAGGCAGGCGACTGGGGTGGTGGTCGGCGGGTGGGGCGGCCAAGGGAGGCCGATGGTGTTGATAGGGGTGTTTAGGGAAAAGAAAAGGGAGGGGGAAAAAAAGAATGGGGAGGGCGGCGGGTGGAGGAGATAGGGGAGGATTTTGATGTAGAAACAAAGAAAGAAAAGAGATCAAAGAACCACGAACCTTAGAATCCTCCAAAGGTTGTCGGGTATTGCTTTCACCCACCCAGGGTTTCTCCTCTCAAGAACTCACTAAGAGATCTAGAAGCAAAAATCTGAAATTTCATTAATCATCATTCATCCTCCAACATACAAGAGAGTTAGCCTATAAATAGGCCTTATGAAAAAGAAAAGAAACAATGACTAAAATGCCCTTCGGGCTACAACAACATATGACCACCCCTAGGGGTAAAAAGGGAAAAATGGAACTACAAAATAAACTAGTACATAAAACACATAAAATAAAATAAAATCCAGATCTTAGCCGCTGATCTCTGATGTCCTATATAAACATGTGGAATCTATTGTACTTGTTCAAATCAGGAAAGACATACTCTGTCAAATATAAATCTAAAGGGACAACTCCTAAAATAGACTCCAATAAAACAAGAGAAGTCTCATTGTTCAAATTAGGCTCAGAATCATCCAAATTCAAATTACTGTCTACCGAATTCATTATCGTTGTGCTCAGGGTCAGATCAGTTTCTTTTGGGATCAAATTAATATCATCCAGGCAGACCTTATCCAAAGAGATATCTTTGATGAGATTACGATTCAGATGGGCTAAGGTATCAAGGTTTAACGGTTCTAGATCTCCTAAATCAGGGTTTAAGTTAGGCAGGGAGTCCAATTCAATCACTTCAGTTTCATCCTCAAAGAAGTCCTCGTTATCAGTAATATCATTAGTATCCACGAAATGGACGCACTCAGTTTCAGTTTCAGGGGACTTTTTCTTTGTAATGCCTCTTTTGATTGAGGTTACACTAACAGGGTCAAAGACTGGGGAGACTAAAAGTTGGATAGACTTAAAGTTCACATTTAATTGAAAGGTGGTCAAGTCATCCACAAGGTAAGGTAAGTCAGGAGTCACCACACGGAGAGGACACATGCTCAGACAAGGTCGATTGGGATGGCTAGGAGTCAGCCCAAGTGGGGAGTCATGTGAGACCGGTCCAGCAGAAGACCTAATAAAGGGTCGGTCACTAGGTGTAGGGGTCACTCTCTGATTAGATATATGAGTGGGAGTTGTATATCGAACATGTTTAGGGGTAGCCACAGAGGTAGGGAAATGGGTAACTGACGTGTGGTGAAGACTAGGAGTCATGACATTAGATGGGGGTGTAATAGGTGGGTATAACTGATTTTCACGTGTAGGGCTCTTAAAAGCGCAACACCCTAAGGTTTGATGAACATGGGGTGATCTAAACTCAAAACCAGATGGTTGGTTGCTGGTAGAGGGCAAATATTTTAAACTAAGTTCTCGCCTCATGTCTTTCCAATTAGAAGTAGGGTACTCACCGCGAGATTCTTTATGATCTTCCAACCTCATCCAAAATTAAAGAGCCCGACCTTTTAGGTGAGACTTAGCGATGCGAAACCGGTGGGACTCAGGGATATCACGGGATTCAAAATAGTCCTCTAATTGTCTAACCCATTCCCTAAAGTAGTAAGGGTCTGAGGAACCATCAAGGTGGGTAGACGGTAAGGTATCTCTAAGTGAGGTTGTTGTGGCTTAGGCTCAGGTCTAGGTTGATAAACAGAGTGGGGTATCTTCCAACTAGCATGATTGACCGAATGGGATACATTCCTAGAGTGGGGAGAGTCAACATGTTTCTCCTTCATGGTTTGAGTTATAGAACCCACTAGACTAACTTGGTCATCTAACTTCTTTTGAAGTCCTATCGGGTCCATTGGGAAGCGCTAAGTGAAACCTAATGAGGATTGGGTGTAAAGGACAACACTCTATCAAGGAGAAAACGCACTTATGACTCGCTATATGGTGCAGAAAATTATGGACAACAAGCTCATTGTGGGATATCTTGCTAGACTTCGGCTCACACGTGAAATTGGTGGGTGGGTAATGGATGTAGGGGTCGTAGGTTGCAAGGATAGCACATAATTGTGATGGTAGACTCACTAGAACGTCTCTAAATGATGCACAAAATGTTGGGACAGCAAACTACCACAATAGTTTAAGTAGCCTAGGTGTTTAGGGATGTTGTTAGAGCGAGGACAACACTAAATACTGTGATTCAATACACTTGATGTTCACTAAATGATGCTGAAATGTAAAAGACAGCAAACATGAGATGTAAGAAATGATATAATTGCAATGTAAGAACAACTAGCTAGGCCTACCAATGACAAGTTGAAACTCTAATAGAAACTTAACACATGCAAGAGCAACCATGCTCTGATACCAAGATGATGTGAAACAATAATGATGCTATAAAGATTAATAAGGATTTTGCATGCTTTATTCATTGAAAATAATATTAAGAATTAGAGTTCACGTGATTAAGACGAGGAAATAAAACAAAAGAGGGGTGATATCAACTTAGGCCAAGCTACACACTTTGAGTTAAGATCTTCAACAATCAATATGTCACAAACGTAGCATATGGAGTAGTTCAACACGATATCCCAATGGTAACAATAATATTAGGGGTGTTTAGGGAAAAGAAAAGGGAGGGGGAAAATGAGAATGGGGAGGGCGGCGGGTAGAGGGGATAGGGGAGGATTTTGATGTAGAAACAAAGAAAAAAAAAGAGATCAAAGAACCGCCAACCTTGGAATCCTCCAAAGGTTGACGGGTATTGCTTTCACCCACCCAGGGTTTCTCCTCTCAAGAACTCACTAAGAGATCTAGAAGCAAAAATCTGAAATTTCATTAATCATCATTCATCCTCCAACATACAAGAGAGTTAGCCTATAAATAGGCCTCATGAAAAAGAAAAGAAACAATGACTAAAATGCCCTTCGGGCTACAACAACACATACCACACCTAGGGGTAAAAAGGGAAAAATGAAAATACAAAATAAACTAGTACATAAAACACATAAAAATAAAATAAAATCCAGATCGTAGCCGCTGATCTCCAATGTCCTCATCAACTTTAACTAAAACTCCACATTTCTCCAGCCAAAAACCTCTAATGGATGGCAAAGGTGACCATACATCTTCATGGAGGATGATCCGTTCAAATGTGATTGATACTTGGAAAAGGATATTATGTTTAGGAGATGGGGATTGGACTGGGTTCAATTGTCGGGACGGATCATGGTGGAGGATATGGAATTGAGGAAAAGGATAAATCAGAGAATGGGTTGTCCTGGAGGGAATGAACTAGTGGATAAGTGGTTGTGGATAAGGGATAAGGGGCCTTGGTTGGATGTTAGGTAGAAGAAGCAGAAAAGACACTAGGAGTTAGAAGGAGAGGGAAATAGGGTTAGTAGATGAAGAGGATGAGAGAAGGTAAGATCTATAAAGAAGAAAGGGGGAAAGAGATAAGTGCCAATTAAAAGGAGAGTGTGCTAGGAAAAACATCAAACATTTATATTACTAGAAGCAAATATGATGAACAAAAGATAATAATCAAGAGATCAAATATCACAAGAAATCAAGATTTATATGATTTCGCAAAAATAAGTCTGCAATTATGGGAGAGGAGAGAAGGTTTGATTCACTACAAAGAATTCACACAAGTATATAAATAAAAGTTGCACAACAAAACACTATTCCCCAAACTCAAATACACAAAATCCTGCCACAAAAGAGAAAACTAAATATCTTACACTATGTCCATTTAAAGTTTCTCAAAAGAGAACCTTACACTATGTCCATCAGATCATAAAATTAAAAGGATTTTTGTTCTTCCACTACGCCAAGACAATACTCTACACCATAGCATAAAAACATATTTTTTTCCTTCTCTACCCCAGCCTTCCTTTGTTAACATGCCGCAAAAAAAAAAAGGAAATCCCTCAAATCTCTTCATGATAACACATCAATAACCCATGCACTCCATTACATGCAAACAAAATCAACTAGAACCATAAGCACACAACATTTACTAAAGTCATTTATTTTAACAAAATCAACTAGACCCAAACTTCCAAGCAAAATTCCTAAGGAACCACAACTTTCTTCTACATAATCACAATTTGGCTAACTACTCCCTCATTCTCTCTTGTTTCTCTTTTTAGAATCCCAACTTCCCTGCTCATTTAAGGATTGGTTTCAATAAGAAAACAAATTTCTAAAAATCATTTTGTGAGGAAAGAAAGGAAAAAGAAGAAAAAAAAATATCAACATATAGGGCCCCTCATAAATTGATCATTTGAGCGATTTATTTGGATCATGTGCACATGTACATGAGGAGTAAAACATCTAAAGAATAAGCACACGAAATAATAAGCGCATGAAATAAAAGAGAATATTTTATAATTATAGGAGAATAATTAACTACTTATGATAAACTTGCATCAAGTAGATGGTACCCACACACAACAAAAATCACACATATTGTTGATCCATTGGAGTACACCAACAATGAGTATTGCAAATGCAACTTAGAAGTGAACCTCAAGAAACTAAAGAACAAATTCAGTTGGACAAATTTCAATAGTTCCAATGCTTGTTCGGGCATTCAAGGAATAATTAGGCCATGAATTTCCAAAATATGATAAACATGGTTAACCTCTAGATTATAAGATATCATCTATTTAACTAAAACTCAATTAGGTGATGAGTGTCTAAAACTCAAATAACTCACCCACCATCTTTCCAAATTATTAAGATGTCCGATCAAAGCAATTGGGGAGGAGCTTCATGAATTGTTTATGATCTTTAATATGGTGGGATATCAAAATATATGAAGAAAGAGTACATAATTTAGAAATAAATTCATCAAATACTAACACTCATGCATTCTCTATTTTCTGGTTTACAACTACAACCGAATTCATATCCAATTCTTATAACCTTTCTTCTATTTCTACAAAACTCCATCTCTAACATCCACACTCTACCTTAATAATCGTTGCCTCTACTTTTTATTCTATAGGATACCATACACCTTAAATACACAATGTAATACAACACTAATAGTTTAATGGAAAAATATGAGTTAAATCTCCTTGTCTCTCAATGTAGTACTTTAGTATACTTCCAACTCTCTTTCGCATAGCACACTATCTATATTATCTTCATCTTTGTTACTTACAACTATGATGGTATCAGAGATTTCTACCCAGCAGTATTCTACTCGCCTCTAAACCACTGCCCCTCAGCTCCTCTACCCCTTCCCCTTCTCCTTCTCCAAAAAATAATCATGTCCATCCAATCAACCAACTACAGTCCCAACACAGATGATAGCACACCCCGCTCAAGATTGGCGTCGTCACCATTCGAACCCAGCTGAAATTCCACCATTCAAATGTCAAAAATAAAATCAACACTCAATTCACATTAGACAATCGTCCAATTTGACAATCGCAAGTTCTAAAACTATTTCGTGCAAATGGCTTAGACAAATACTTCAACTAATCCACAACTTCCCAAACAAGCAACTCTTCTCCACCAACAACATCGTCACATTCAAACACAATCACAATCTATGGCTGCTAATCGACCAAAACTTGATCGCTGCCCTGTATTCCATGATCTCCCCCTCCCTTTACCATAAGTCCTAAATTTGGGCTCCTACAAGAAAATCTAGTCTACCATTGATCACTACCTACAATCACCAACAAAACCTACGCTATCAAGCTCAAAAATGAACTCTACAATCTCTCCATAAAAGACCAATCCATGACACAAAACCTCTTAATGACAAAATCCAAGGACACTCTATTGCTACAGTACGCTCCTCACTGGATCCAGAAGACACTATACACTACACTCTCAAATGCCCTCCTTCCTCATACCACGTACTCAAAATTGCCCTTCGCACAAACCTACAACCCATCAACATCGATGATTTGTAATCCCTCTTATGCAGCATGGAGATCAACCTCACTCAAGAATCAATCTGACAACTCTATTTCACTTTGCAACCATATTTTCAACTTACTTTGGCCTCAACCAGAGGCAGGTGAAGAGGCGGATTCCAACTTAACAAAGGTCAAGCTCCCTCAACAAATATAATCAGAGACCATTTGCTCCTAAGTTCTAAAGAAACAAATCCTCACCCTCACTAATCATTCATCAAATTTGTAGTAAGCCCAATCAAATGTTGGTAAAGGTTCAATATCACCTACCAACTAACTCTTGTCAGCAACAAATCTAGTGCATCTCATGCTTTCCTCATCAAATCATCTGCACCAAAAAAAGAGTTGTTCTTAGACACAAGATCAACATCCCATATTACACTAAATCAAATCAAGATTAACAACATTCAGCCATATCACAGGCAGCAATAGATTACCAAGAAATGGACAATCTCTCTCCATCACTCACATTGGATAGGGCCTATTACCAACACCTTCTCATAAGCTATGTCTACCTAAAGCCCTTTAAGTCCATGCACATCAATAGCTTAAAAAATAGAGCGTCCTATGGTGCATAGCGCAACCCGACATAGAGCAACCACTATGCAATATTCATGGCGGGACAAGGGGGGTTAAATAGCATGTTCTATTTATGCTATGTATGGCAATAACACGTAACGCATAGCCTCCCTATAGCACATTATCTTAATTTATATGATTTACGATTACAATTAATATATGTGTTAGTTAATATTTATTTTTAGTTCGATTAATTCCTCGTAACCAATAGCATACCACTTTTAGCTCTCGGTCTTGTAAACCCTCGCCTCTTTCGTCTTCTCGGACATGTTTGATTCTAGGGTATTGTTGGCTCAAGAAAAACGGCACGAATGCACGAATCCTGCTTTTCAGCTGTAAGATACCATTTTTCTTAAGTTAGATTAGAATTAACCAGATTTCCCTTAAGGGTAGTGTCAGGGTTTAATTAGATCTGAAGTTACTTCCCATGAGCGCAAGCACTCACAGTTAATTATCTCTCTTAACACGTAAGAGAGAACTTTCAATTAATGATGAATAAATTTTAGTTGATTTTAGTCTCAATTATGGGAAAATGGAAGTAAACCCAATCAAGATCTCATGGTTCCGTCATCCCGGGTATACTGTAGTTTCAATATACCAACACTAACAATCATTGACAGTAGTGTCCAGGGAATCTGATTAGCAGTCATGGGTTGCCTCCTCTCAGAAATCCCGAGTAGACTAAAGTGATTAGATGTGGATTTTAATTTTATTTGGAGGTTTTGGGATTTACATCTATTAGAATACCTAAAAGTTGATTTGATTTGTGAATTTATAACTTCGTTTAGAAGTTACACAGGAGTTTGGATTGAACCGAGTCTTATGGCTTCTTTAGGAAGTAGCCTAGGTATTAGATTTAGGTTAGGACTTACAACTTTCGTAGAAAGTAACCCATGTATTTGATTTGGAATGGGGATTACTGCTCTATTTATGAGTTGCCCAAAGATGGGTCTTACAACCTAGCTCTACAGCAAGACTGTCCAGAGAATTTTGTTTGAATTTGGGGTAGGTCTTAACTTCCCTTAGGAAGTTGCCTGAAAAATAGGTCTTACAACTTAATCCCTTTAAATTAAAATGCCCAATGGTTTGAATTTGGTTGTTTGGCTTTTTTTTTTAGGATCATTGCAATTTTTTTTAGCAAATTTTCCTATAGTGTGGGTCTTACGACTTCACTTAGATGTTACCCGATAACGGGTCTTACAACCTAATCAATTAATTATAATTAATCAATTAGATTAATTAAATGAAATTGATTTGCTTTCCAATTGCTCCTAAAAGTTCTATAATTTCCGAGAAATTTTGGCAACCTTCCGATGTCCCCTCCCCACCGAGGGAGAAATCGGGACAGCGTTTGCCATAATTTCTTTCTATCCGGACCTAAGGTTGACGGCATAGAGTCTTCAAATTAAAAATATCCCACCAGGATCTAAGATTGACTACGTGGGGTCTTTGAATTTTATTTCATCCCGCCCAAATCTAAAATCAATGGCGTGAGGGCTTCAAATTTAAAACTATCCGCCCGGATCTAAGATCACGGCGCGGGTCTTCAAATTTTAAAACAACCCACCAGGGTCTAAGATTAACTGCGTGGGGCCTTTAAAAAAACCATCTCGGCCGGACTTAAAGTCAACGACACGAGGTCTTCGACACCTGTTTAAAATTCCATCTTCTATTTTATTATTTTTATATCATTTTTATTATATATATATATGTATAATATCATATAATATTATATATAATATAATATATATGATATATATTGTATCATAAAAAGAGAGGGGTGGAGGAGTCCAATCGGGTCGCCTAGGGCACTTGAGTTCAGCTAGGGTAGTCGTTGAAGGAGCATAGTTGAACAATAACAAATGAGCCGAAGAAACGACTCGTGCAATCTCTACCTCCTGCGAAGCAACGAAGTCGGGCAGCTGAAAGTTCGATAGGGATGTTAAGCCCTGATGAACTAGTCCCGAGGCTAACCAAGAGGGGGGGTGAATTGGTTATTTAAAAATTCGAGAGCAACAGTGAAAATCTTTTCTATGATATGCAGCGGAAACAAGTAAATACTCAAACGAAAAGATTCAACACAAATTTCACCCAAGCAGATAATCACAGAAAATTAAAGTGCAGAAAGTAATCAGAAAGAACACACCAGAATTTTATAGTGGTTCGGTCAACTTGACCTACGTCCACTCCCCGGAGCCTCTCCTCCGGGTATTGCACTAACTCAAAGTGTCTCTCCTTTTGCTCCCACAGCAAGGCGAAGAAGCCTGTACAAAAACCTCCTTTCCACCACACGGTGAGGCAGAGAACCCAACCTCCTTTCGCTTCCTCCTGAAGCAGGCAGAGAACCTCGGACTCCTTTCGCTTCCTCCTAAAGCGGGCAGAGAACCCTGGATCTTCTTGCGAACGATCCTCTCACAAAGAACACCGACACGACAAAAGACAACGAGCGGAGAAGGCGACTCTGATCCTTGCTTGGAGCAACCTTCGTGAACCACACACGAACTCCCCCTCACAAGATCCTCTCTCTCTCTCCCAAACTCTCTCTCTCTAGGATTTCTCTGGAAAGGAAAGTGGCAAAAGATCTTTCTTGTTGAAAGAAAAAGATCTTTTATAGGAGGGCTTAAAATTTGCCCTAAATCTTAACTGGTCAGCCAAGATCGTACAGGACGATCGATAGATCGTCCTGTACGATCAGTTCAAAATCAGCTGCTTCAGCCTGGACGATCTGGCTCTTCTGGACGATCAGTAGAAAAAGTTGTTCATATCGTCCCGTACGATTCTGTGATCGTCCGGGACGATTAGTGTAAATGAGGAATTTCGTCCAGAAGACAGCTCGGGTCGTCCAGAGGAACTTGTGCTGGACGACTCAAAAATGACTTAATCGTCCAGGACGATTGGTATATCGTCCTGTACGATTAGTTCAAAATGTGCCCAAATCGTCCTGAGCACCGCTCTGGATGTACAGCTGAAACATACTAGACGATCATTTTCGTCCAGGACGATCCTGCGATCGTCCAGGATGATATGATCGTATCAATCAAGTATTAATTGCTTTCCTTAATTACCAGACTAATTTAGGCATGATTGTACTGGATCGTCCAGGACGATACACGTATCGTCCGGGAACTTGTGCTGGACGACTCAAAAATGACTTAATCGTCCAGGACGATTGGTATATCGTCCTGTACGATTAATTCAAAATGTGCCCAAATCGTCCTGAGCACCGCTCTGGATGTACAGCTGAAACATACTAGACGATCATTTTCGTCCAGGACGATCCTGCGATCGTCCAGGATGATATGATCGTATCAATCAAGTATTAATTGCTTTCCTTAATTACCAGACTAATTTAGGCATGATTGTACTGGATCGTCCAGGACGATACACGTATCGTCCGGGACGATCAGACCAAATATCTTAAAATAAAAACTTGCCTAACTTGATCTGGCGGCTGAAGATTTCTGATTTGAGCATATCGTCCCGTACGATGCAATCATCGTCCAGGACGATCTACTTAATCAGACACACTTAACTTGGTCGCCCTAATTAGGGTTTCTGTTTTTACTTGATCGTCCAGGACGATGTGACTATCGTCCAGGACGATCTGAACAAAAACATGAACAGAAACTCTAATTCACTCAAGCTCTCCCCCTGAGTGTGTGTGTGCAAGGTTACTTAGCTAGGGGATCAGTTACATTACAATTGACTCAAGAAAAGAAAAATAGTACACTTAAACACACTTGGACCCGATCTTGAGTTGGCTTGAATTGCTCGTGATCTTTTGTGCCTGAAACGGGTTAGCCAAGCAAAACACAATAGAAACATGTTTGTCATCATCAAAACCAGATTTGCAACAGCAGCAACAAAGGAGTTGAAGAGCGACTCATGCGATCTCCGCACCCCCTGTGAAGGAACGAAGACGAATAGCAACGGGGGAGCCGAAGAAGAGACGGTGCAATCTCTGCGCCTCTTGCGAAGCAAGGAAGTCGGATAGCAATAAGGAGTCGAAGGAGCGACTCGTGCGATCCCTACACCTCCTGCGAATCGAACAGCAACGAAGGATCGAAAGAAAGGACTCGTGCGATCTCTCCGTCTCTAGCAAAGCAACGAAGCCGAACAACAATGACGAAAAGAGAAGATGAAAGGCGAACCCTAGACCCCTCTTATCTTTGCTTCCAGCCGAACAGATGAATAGCGAGGATGATTTGAAATGAGCGGTCTTTAGGGAGGTTTTGTACTGTGTGGGAAGTTAGAGAAGCAAAGCATTGTGTCGTTTTGGCGATCAACTGCTCACGGTGGGGCCGGCTCAGAGGCAAGTTCGTTACTTTGCATTGATTCGAAATTTCCTCTCCTTTCTTTTTTTTATAGTCAACAGATATCAAGGCATGTACACTGCTCTTGCGCCACAATCCCTCACATCCCTATAGCATATGCCTCAACTTCGTTCGATTCTAATCCATCGAGAATGAGCGCCACTCTTGCACCGTAAGCCTTTGTGTCCCTCACGTCTCTCTTGGCATCAACTATACACCAAAGGTCAATAACATCGAATCCTCTCACCTTTGTGTTGCTTGGTTAATAAAGATAGATTCCTTGATATATCATTAGCATCATATGGATATTTATTTTCTTATGTAACCTATACAAAATTTTCTAATGTCATCTTTTTCAATCGCTAGACTTTTAAAGAAGATAGCATTATTAGAATGTTACCCATCATTCATTGATTCTAAAGAGCCAAGTAAGGAATCTAAGAAAGCAATATGCGATACAAAGAGTTTAGCTTTTAGTGATTTATATTATAGATTAGATATTAAGGAGGGAGAAAGATATATGTCTAAGTTAGCCAAACAAAGAGATAGGAGTAGTAACGATTTAATTCAAGTGAAGTGTATTAAGGATGAAGATCAAAAAGTACTTTTTTTAGAAGATGATATTCAACAAAGGTGGATGAGATATTTTGCTAAACTTTTTAATGAAGAATGTGAAAATAAAATTGACTGTAGTGACCTTAGCACCCTAAATGAAAATAAAGATTTCTATTTTTATCGGCGTATTAGTAAAACTGAAGTTAGAGAGGCTTTAAAGAAAATGAAGGGTGGAAATGTTGTTGGACCTGATGTTATTCCAATAGAGGTATGGAAATGCTTAGGTGATGAAGGAACTTCTTGGCTTACTAAACTTTTTAATATTGTTTTGAAGACTAAAAAGATGTCAGATGAGTGGAGAATGAGTGTCTTAATCCCTATTTTTAAGAATAAAGGTGATGCACAAGATTGTGGGAATTATAGAGGAATTAAGTTAATGTGTCATACTTTAAAACTATGGGAACGAGTTATGGAGCATAGGTTATGGCGTGATACTAATGTTTCTCAAAATCAATTTGGATTCATACCGGGTAGGTTTACTATGGAAGCCATACATTTATTAAGAGGTTTGATGGAGAAATATAGAGAGAATAAGGAGAATTTACATATGATATTTATTGATTTAGAAAAAACATATGATAAAGTTCCAAGAGAAGTGCTATGGAGAGTTCTTGAAAAGAAAGGAGTTAATAACGCTTATATTCAAATCATTAAAGATATGTATGCAAAAGCTATTACTTGTGTTCAAACACAAGGTGGTTTGACCAAGTATTTCCCTATTTCGGTTGGATTACATCAAGGATCAACCTTAAGCCCATACCTTTTTTCTTTAGTCATGGATGTTCTCACTAGGCATCTGCAAGAGGATGTACCTTGGTGTATGCTTTTTGCTGATCATATTCTTCTTGTTGATAAGACTAGAGAGAGTTGAAGGTAAACTAGAATTTTGGAGGCCAACCTTAGAGTCTAAAGGTTTTCGCTTGAGTAGATCTAAAACGGAATATATGGAGTTAATTTTAGTAATAATAGACCTAGTGAGGGGATTGTGACTTTGGGCGATCAAGTCAATAATAAGAGTACACGTTTTAGAGATCTTGGATCTATTGTTCAGAGTGATGGTGAAATAGATGGGCATATTATCAGCAGAATCCAAGTTGGATGGTTGAAGTGGAGGAATGCATCGGGCTTATTGTGTGATAAAAACGTACCCCTCAAACTTAAGGGAAAATTCTATAAGATGGTGGTGAGACTTGCAATGCTTTATGGTGCCGAATGTTGGCCATTAAAAGAGAAGCATAATTCTAAGTTAAGTGTTGCAGAGATGAGGATGCTCAGGTGGATGAGTGGCTTTACCCTTAGAGATAGGATACGAAATGAGCATATTCGTGAAAAGGTTGGAGTAGCTCCAGTGGAAGATAAGATTAGAGAGAGTCGCCTTAGATGGTTTGGTCACATAAAACGGCAGCCTCCCGATGACCCGGTTAGGAAAGTAGAGGTCTTAGATTTGACTTATGTTAAGAAAGGTAGAGGTAGACATAAAAAAACTTGGTTAGAAAATATTAGAAATGATCTTTCTTTATTAGATTTAAAGGAGAATTTGACTTTTAACAGGACACAATGGATAAAAGGATTCATGTAGCCGACCCCACGTAGTGGGATAAAGGCTTGATGTTGTTGTTGTTGTTGTTGTTTAAAATAACATGCCCAGCACTATGCTTTATGCACTATGGCTCCACAAACCTTTGCGATATGGTGCACTATTCTCCATTGATAAGTATGTTCATGTCCCAACTCTCTCCTATAATCTTCTGTCCAACAACAAACTTGCTACTAATAACTCATGATTCCCATCCAACTATGCAATCAAGGACCAACAAAAAATTAAGTCCCCCTCCATAGACCCTATCATAATAACCTTTATCCCATCTGATAATCCTCTATATCCTCTCCACTACCTCCCTCTACATTGCTCGTCTCCAACCACTCTATCATAAGTTTCTAGCATCATAGACTTAGACATCATTAGGCCTCCACCATCTTAGTTGTAACCAAAATCAAACTAACTTCATGTATTCAGTCAAAAAATAATATTGTACTCCTAATCAATTAGCAAAAAGTTGCAAGCTACGTATATCTATTTTCAACACCATCATTCCACACTCTAAGAAATTATACATTCTAGGTATAGGAACCCTTTCTACATATTTCAATACAATGTTACAAATACTATGTTTCTTTCATTGATGAATTTTCTTATTATTGTTGGATCCATCTTATAAAAATTAAATATGAGACTACAACAAAATTTATTCACTTCAATATAATGGCAGAACAACACGTAAACCACTCAATCAAAATATTATGATCTGATGATGGCTGTGAATACAAATATATCACCCTTCAATAATATCTCTCAACCACTGGAATCCTTCATAAATCAACAACTCCTATGACCCTGAACAAAATGGCTTGGTTGGACATAGCCACCTCATATACTTGAGACTACATGGGCCCTTACGTTCAATATCAACCTTGCACCCCAACTATGGACAAACTCTATTCTCATTGTCATGTATCTCATCAACAACTTTTGTCCCCAACTACAAACAACAATCCTACCATCAACTCCTCCATTAGCAATAACCTCAATATGCTCATTTCAAACTATTTGGATGCCTATGCGAACCATAATTGCAACCCCTCTCCCACCCCCTAACTTGCTCAGTACCTTGAATATTTTTAGGATATACTACCGTATACAAGGACTATAAATGCTACAACCTCCTCCTAGTCAAACCAACATCTCTAACCATGTCTACTTCAATGAGTTCATATTCTCATACCAATCCTATCCCACAAAGGTACCACGCCAAACTCAAATTCATCACCACTCTCCCTTATCCCCGAATCAATACCTTCTCCCTTAACAAAATCGACTCCATCTTCATTGCATATCTTTTTCAGACACTACGGTAGAGCCCTCCCATTCAAACATGCATCCCAATAAAGCACACCCAGTGTAGCTACTAATTCTAGCTCTCCACACTCTCAATCCCCAATCTCACCCAATCCTCAGCCAACCCCACAATCAAACCAATCAATGGTTACACATCTTCAAACCGGCCGCTTAAAACCCCAAAAAGTATTGGATCTCCCTTACCACTCCAATGGATCTCACCTGCTACTATATTGTCATGAAGAATGCAAATTAGTAGAAACTTGTGTCAAAGGAAGTCCAAGGCCTCTCTCCAAAAACTTGGGTTTTATTCCCATGTTCTCCCAACCAAAACATCCTCGACTACAAATAGACCTACCAAACCAAATACCACTTTGATGGTACAATCACCAGGTATAAAGCACGTTTAGTCACTTAAGGATATAAACATGAGCTCGATATAGACTACGCCTATATCTTCAGCACTATCATCAAAATACCCATAGTCTGATAACTAATCACCGTCACTGCCCATCTTAAGTGGCCAATCACACAATTGGATGATTATGACAATTTTTTGAACTGCCTTAGCGAAATCATATATATCACTCAACCCCAAGGTTTTCAAGATTTGCAATACCCGCATCATGTATGTCTTCAAAAAAGGCTCTTTATGGACTCAAGGAGGGGTTTCGATAATGGTTACACATTCTCAAATTTATCGCAAGCACCGTCAATCCCTTCCTAAATGCTCTAATGAAATATAACATCATGCTATACATTCTCATATACAAGGATGGCAATCACCTCAACAGAATTAGTCCAGAAGCCCCTATAAATTGCTATAACATAAATTCAATATCTGCAACCTAAGCTTTATTCCACCAATTATGGGCATACAGGTAATCAAAACATCATATAGCTTACTCCTAAAACAATTCAAATATGTCATTGATATTCTTCTATGCACGAGGATATGTGACTGCAAGTCTCTCCAAAATCCCACATCCAGAAAACTTCCGCCCATAGCTGGTAACCAATCCAAGTAAAACAATCCTCAGCTCTAACACAACCTAATAAGTTCATTGCAGTATCTCACCTTCACAGTCAATAAACTATGTCAATAGATGCACCAACCCCTCAACCTACACTTTCATCATCTTAAAAGGCAATTGCGATTCCTAAAAAAGACTCATGGGGTCTATCAATATACAATGGTAATTTACATCAACACACCTATGCTAACTTGGATTATGCTGGAGACACAATAGACAAAATATTGATAGCTGACGACTGCTCACTCCTAGGAAAAATCCTCACCATTGGGTGCGTAAAAAAACAACAACTACTACATGTTGTCGTGCAGTAGCTACCGTAGCAATTAATATAATATGATGAAGATTGATCCAAGAATTTGATGCCCCTACTCAAAAAGCCACCACTCTATAATATGACAACATCTCTACTCTAACACTCGCCAAGAACCATATTTTTCATGCCAGAATAAAACACATTGAGATATATTACCGCTTTATTCAAAACTACATCAAATCCACATCAATTATCATGCGCCGCATTTTTACCCAAGATCAGGTCGACGACAATTTCACCAAATCACTTCCAAACAATCAATTTCTACTTATTTGAGACAAGTTGACACTCCAAAACTCAACCATAAACTTGAGAGGGGATGATAACGAACATCAAATAGAATAATTCCAAATTTGCTAAAGCTACAAATCACCTAGGTCCTAGTCTCTCCTACTATCCACATTGTGCAATGATACCAGCAACATCTCTACCAGCCACGCTCTGCCTCCATAATTGTTGCCTATATTTTTGATTAAATAGGATTCTATACAGTTTATATATACAAAATAAGATAGCACTAATAGTTTAATATTAAAAAATGAGTTGACTCTTATTGTCTCTCACAAGTAGTGCTTTAGTATACTTCCAGCACTCTCTCGCAAACTACCAGCTCTATTATCTTTCATCTCTGTTAATTATAGCTATCATGAGGAAGCTGTATAAGAGTCATACGAAATCGAAGAGGAGCAACAATAGTAAGGATGAATGGCCTGATTTAACATAGTTGATGGAAATCAATAGAGGACAAAATAAGTTCATGATGTAAAAGGGAAGGACAAGCTACCTACATTTAACAACAGGTTTACCAAGTTGCAAAGCTGAATAAAATAACAAATATGTAATATACAATATATTGGATCACTAGAATATGATTGAAAATAAATACAACAACAATAACAACATTAAGCCTTTATCCCACTACATGGGGTCAGCTACATGAATCATTTTTCTCCATTGTGTCCTGCTAAGAGTCAAATTCTCATTTAAATCAAATAAAAAAATATCATTTCTAATATTTTCTAACCAAGTTTTTTTAGGACTATCTCTACCTTTTTTAACATAAGCCAAATCTAATACATCTACTCTCGTAACCAGGCCATCAGAAGGCCGACATTTATGTGACCAAACCATCTAAGGCGACTATCTCTAATCTTATCTGCCACTGGAACTACTCCAACCTTTTCATGTATATACTCATTTTGCATTCTGTCTATAAGAGTGAATCCACTCATCCACCTAAGCATCCTCATCTCATCAACACTTAACTTAATTTTATGTTCATCTTTTAATAGCCAACATTCTGCGCCATAAAGCATTACATGTCTCACCACAATCTTATAGAACTTTCTCTTAAGTTTGACGGGTACTTTCCTACTACGCAACAGGCCCAATGCATTCCCGCACTTCAACCATCCAACTTGAATTCTACTAATAATATCTCCATCTTTTTCACCATCACTTTAAACAATAGACCTGAGATATCTAAACATGTACTCTTATTAATGACTTGGTTGTCCAACATCACAATCCCCCGCTAGTTTATTATTACTAAAATTACACTCCATGTATTAGATTTTAGATCTCAAATGATGATTGAAAATACATATCAGGAATAATATCCTTACAGCTTAAACTTTCATTTTTTGTGACAGGGAGACGAGCTATTAAATAAAACAATATTCTCAAAACGTTTAATAACCAAATGATTTCCTTGTTACCAGTCATGAATAAAGTTTCCTGTGACTCGTGCTCTGAGCGAGGAGCTGTTATCGCGAGACTTGCATCCAGTAATGTACAAGAGTAGAGTAACCTGAAATGAATAAAATATAAAGTATAATAAATACCATAACATAAAAGCTCATTAACTTAATTGCCCTTTACAAATCTTGTTAAATCTTCATCAGTATAAAGTTGTGATAATACATTCATTCACAAATATGCAAACATTAGTGAAGGCATCACATAAATTGAAATTAATATATCAATTGGCCCCTTTTGAGTTATTAGATAGTATTTAAGTTTGATTATTAATACTTCTTAATATGAGATAAAATATATAAATATTTGATAAATGAAAATGCTATTTTGAGAACTTATTAAATCAAAGTCATACCCCCTCAAAAAGGCTCTAAATAGGGCTCCATTTTTCAAATGGGGAAGGTTCAAAATTTGAGAGCTAAATGATAGATTAAAAATGATATAAAAATTTTACAACTCTAATATATTTCACAACTCCATTTCATTTCTGGCAATTTTAATAACTATATAGATTGAAAATGATATAAAAATTTTAAAAAATAAATATTTTGTATTCTCTTATTTAATGCATAGGACTAGTTACTTATAATGCATAGCCTAATTTTGAAGGGTAAAATTTATAGATTGCTATATGATTTCCAGAGTATGCCAAATTATTTTTTTTAATTTAAAAAAGTGAATTTAATTAATAATTTGGTACAAACATTTATTCAAAAAATCTATTCAAAAACCCTAACAATTGAAGTTGGATCATGAATTAAAGTTGAATCCATTTTTTATGACAAGATTAGAATTCTTAAAATTAGATTTTATATTAGTTAAAGCGTTTTAATAATTAGGAAGTAAATTTATATACATTTTAATTATTTATATTAAATAAGGAAGAATACATGGAATAATAATTATTAATTAAACCACATAATATATTGATTAAGTTATGCATATTAAATGAATCAGATAAACAACAGCTTCCTTTTTTCTTGTGACTTTAGCCTTTAAATATAAAATAACTTCTCTCCCAACAAAAAGCATTGAAAATAAAGAAAGCCCCATTTTGAAATTAAGACGTTTTTTTCTTTGTCAATTTAGTATCTAAATTATATTTAAAAGTTGTTTAAACCTTTTAATAATCACAACAACAACAATAACATCAAGCCTTTATCCCACTACGTGGGGACGGCTACATGAATCATTTTTCTTCAATGTGTCATATTAAGAGTTAAATTCTCATTTAAACCAAATAAAAAAGATCATTTCTAATATTTTCTAATCAAGTCTTTTTAGGTCTACCTCTACCTTTTTTAATATAGGCTAAATTTAATACATCTACTCTCCAAGTCCTAACAGGATCATAGAAAAGATAAATTCTTTTTAAATTGATTTTATATTAATAAAGAAGAAAATGAAATAATTAAAATAGGGTAAATATGATATAGATTGGCTTCAAATAACTTGCCATTTTTTCCATAGTTTTTAGCCTTAAATAGAAAAATGCTATCCCCTCCCACTAAAAGAACAAAAAGAATCATAAAGGTTGAGATTGCTCCAGGAGGCCTCTCCTAATGTTAGGTTTTGAAATGATAGACATCTCTTTCGTTCTGCCTTACTACACAGTAAATAAATATCATATGTTGATCTAAAAAGTGAAGCTGTTTTAAGTCTCAAGAAGATGCATAAAACTAAAGCTTTACAATCATATAAGATAATTATTTAGATTTGAAGAGCTATGAAATATATTAGAGTACTTCAGTAAAGGAAATCTTCTAAGACTAACAAGATGCTAAATTATCTGAGGATAAATATTTTGGTAAAAATATCTATTAGCAAAAGAGGAGTTTTGGACTACATAAATTATAGGAGAATCAAATAAATGAGTATAAAAATGAAGTAATAGGAGTGAGTAATGGAACCTAAGCTTAGAAAAATGATGTTACTACTGAATAACTAATTTAATTTTTTGCTATGAAGATCCATTACAGAATCCATTTTTGTGCTAAAACAATTATCAAAAATTACAAAAATAAAGAATATATACATGATTTTTATTATTCTTAAAAAAGCATATGATCAAGCATCATGAATATTAATTTATAAATTAAGAAAATATGTATGTTTAAGGCATAATGAAGTTATTAAATATATGTAAGATCAAGAAATTACAAAAATAAAGAAAATATATATGATCCTCATTGATCTTAAGAAAGCACATGATAGAGTATCATGAATATTAATTTATTGCAAATTAAGAAATTATGTATGCCAAAGGCATAATGAATTTTTTAAATATATGTATGATCTAGCATTAATTGTAGAGAGACAAAAGCATTGCTAATTATGGTAGGATTGCATCAAAGATAACATTAAATCAATATCTTCTTATATTGATTACAAATATGATTATAAATTATATTCAAAATGGGGTGCATAGTGTGTGTTCATTATAGATGACAAAATTTTAATCGGAAAAATCACTACTGAAGTAAAGATAAAATCGAAAATAATAAAGGAATTTTTTAGAAGAGAAGAGGCTTAGGATAAATATAATAAAAGATAATGTTAGTAATTTTGAAGATAATTATAAGTCAATAATGATGGAACATCAAGTAGTCTTGGATGACAGTTTTAGGATCATATATCTATTATACTGAGGATCGAATTTATTGATGAGTATAGAACTTTTAATTTATGACTTAGGATATAATTAGGGCAGTTGCAACTATTTATAAAAATAATTATAAAAGTGTTATGATAAAAAAGATTTTTTTTTTAAATCTATTATATGTATTATAGTTTCTTTTTTTAAACTTTAACAGGAACTTTCTTACAACTACCACATTATAGTAGAGATGATTTAAAAAGATACTTCTTACAACAAAAATTTCTGAAAAGCGTAAAAAAAGTTGACAAAAAGTATGACAGCAATAAAAAAAATAAAACAATGAAAAAGCTAGTTCAAACGTGTTAGTCAATGAATTTAAGATGAGTCGCATAACTACTATTAAAAAATAAGAATATCATGAAGACTTGAAGATAAATGAAACAAATGCAACAAGACTGACTATGTTATGCTACCTTATATGAATCTAAGTTTATGCAAATAAAAAATTCACTAATAGTCAAATCGAGTGTGTCAAATTATGGATAATAAGGTGAATGCCTTCTAGATTATAAAGGATAGATTATGAAAATAATTATTTTAAAGGGATATTGGAAGTAGCAATAATTGAAAATATGATTATTATTTGAGCATATGAAATTAAAGTACAAGATCACCAAATAAAAAGATAGGAAAATTAAAATGGGAGGACCATAAAGAAAAAATAAAAGTTAGACCATAAGTAACATAACTAAAAATTGTTTTAAAAGATTTGCACCAATTAAAGGTGCCATACTTCACGAAGCACTTAAAAGAAATTAATGTAGCATGAAATTTTGAGAAATGGATCATAAATAGTCGAGATAAGGCTAATGATGATGACGATGACGATCATGCTTAAATATCATTAAAGGCATCTTATGTTTGCTCATATAAGTTTGTGCAATAGCTTCCATCGCAACTTTTTTTTCGTTGTCAAGCATGCAAACTTGCAAACGACAAATGAAACCGGTTCATTTTGCATGAATATGTTGTAATGTACTTAACGATGTTGCTTCTTTCGAACATTGAGCATCTGGAACTAAGAAGCATAGCTCTGGAGATATGTTGGCTGTTTATAAGAGAGTTTATGAACACCATCAAGAATTAACTATCTCAAATTTCAACAAATCACTGGCAAAATGACCCTTTTACTAGTTTTCAAATGCTAAATTGGTATAATAAAATGACCAGCGAAGCAAAACAGAAATAATTGTCTAATCAACAGTACTGGTGCAGCAATGCCATCCTACAAGTGTCATCGTGTATTAGGTTTGTAAAACATTTGGAACTAAATTAGTTATGAACGTTAACAATGGAAGGGTGCGAAAAAATATCACTCCATGAAACCAATGAGGCATATACATAAGAAGATGAAAAAATGGTATATAATCAAGTTAAATCAGGATGGGCATGGCATGATACGAAATGAAACTTTTTGCAGTAAACTTACAATCACACTAAATATAAAAGTAACTGAAAATAGCTGAGCTCCCCTGTCAGCTATGACCTGTTTTAACACAAAGAACCAGGTCATATTAGTTGCATGCCAAAAATTATAGCATCTGCATGATTTCAGAAAGAAAGCACTTTCCATTTAAGCATAGAACTAAAAGACAAATTTTCCACTAAATACACAAAGTGGATGGCTAAAGTGAGTAAAAATTCAACTGAACTGTAGGTTAAACGTGTTACTCAAAATGGTTTATCAACAGGATTCTCCTAGTAATATATCCATCATATTGGTCAGCTATCAAAGAACTAATCTTCTTTTCTGGACATATTAAAATTTTAGTTCATCAAAAAATCTAACATGAATAAACTTTTCGATTAAAGCTTAAAGCTGATTATTAGTTGGGATGCCCATCTTATTAGTGTTTAGAGTTAGGCTTATGCAATGGTAAGGCAAAAAAAATTGTATGCAATGATAGCACGAGCAAGACCCAAGAGAAATTTAGCAATATCTCATCCATAAACAGTCAAACTATGGAGCTAAAAAACAAAAAAAAAATCACAGATGGTTAAGGCCTATTTTGAGGTAGAAATTTGGATAACAGCATTTTGCCATTCACAATTAAAGCAGCAATTGGAAGCCTGAAGCGATTCTTTTTTAGAAAAACTGAGTTTAAATGGGTAAAATCTTCAATGCATCAATAATATTTTATTCTCTGATTCTAAAAAGTAAGCTGTAACAAGTGCATGAGGTTCTAGTTCTTACCAATGCTGAGCCTCAAAAAAGGTTGATATATGTGGATTCTGCTTGAATGTACTTATATGAACGGCTTATTCTATACACTAAATCATCTAAATAAATACATTTATCTCAATTCATGCAATCTAATAAAAAAAGTTTTATCTCAATTAATATATTCTATGACAACATTTCGATTACTTCTAAAATAATTTTATGTTAAATATAAATACAATCCAAAACTTGTTAATGTCCGTGCCAAGATAGTTCTGGTAATTTTGGTGTTCGATTTTGGTGCTCAATTTTTATTATCTTTTTATGTTATTTTATTAAAAAATGTTAAGAGTAAAAAATATCCAAAAAAAATGCTGATTGGATTTGAGGAGTTATGCAAAATGTTGAAGTAATTTGGGTAATAATATTTTTTAAATCAAATCAAAAAGAAGAAATGATGCCAAATGAAAAAAAGCATTTTGATACAAATTCTTAAGAATTAACGAGATTCAAAATTGAGAAATTTTAATGGAAACAAACTTATAAGTCATAAAATAAAATTATATGAGAGGAGGATACAAGAGCATATGCATAAATTACTCTCATTAACATTAAAAGTTCAATTTAAGTTCATGCCAATAACATCTATAATGGAGATGATTTTTTTTTTGTGCTAAGGAAATTAATGCACAAATACAAATAGCAACAAAATAATGTTCTCATGGAATTTCAAATAAAATATGATCAAAGAAATAGATATCACTAGAGTTATGAAAATATAAATGACGTAGGAATGATTAGTATTAGAAAAAGTAATAGAGTTCTGATTATGATTATATAAAGGATCAATAAAAGTATGCATCATTATGTATTTATTATGTAGATGCTCACCAAATAAATAAATAAATAAAGTGAGACAACTTGGTGTGAGCTATTTGCCAATGATGTAATTTAATAGGTGAGACTCGTTTTGAAGTGAAGAGTTGCAGCAATGGAAGAAAATTTTAAAAGATAGAAAGCTTAGGATTAAAAAAAGTAAGATTGAGTAGATGATATGTAATTTTTGGAGATACAAGATTGATAAATATGTATTAATATTACCAGAGGATTAAGTTATCTCAAGGAGCAAACGGATCTATCATACAAGAGTACAAAGATATAAACAACAGCATGGCTTCTAAAATTAAAACTTGGTTATTAAAATGAATAAGTGCCTAAGGAGTACCAGTGTTGTTAAAAGTGCGCTTGTGCTAGCTGTACATATTGTTTACCTATGAAGCTCGTAGCAAAGCACGTGTGTTCTCCGCTTCATCATATCGCATTGTAGTGCTATGTGCACAGCTCCTACTCAGAGCAAAATTATTGTTTAGATTGCATGGTTTGATCCAATATCTATCACAATAACCAGGCATTCCTCATTGTTTCTGATAGCCATTGAGTCGTTGCTCATTAATTTTTCATCCTCCTCAACTTGACTTAGTAGCTTCTTAATAGTTATTTTATTCATGCTCACTCACCGGCTCTTGTTGTTGATACTAATAGCTTCTTGCTTACAGGCTTATTCTCAAGAATGCTCTTCGATGCCCAAACTTCAAACTATCTCTTGCAGCCTCACTTCACATTATCTCTTGTCTCTCCATTTCTAGCAGGTCACTTAATCTTGCAAGTATATTCTTGATTTTTAAGTATTCATACATCATTTCATTATCTTGCTAAAATATTATTCCGTGATGTAGTTTAAATTTGGATAAGTAAATAACTATTATATCCCCATAACATATGTGTATATGGTATGGGCATACAATGCCATATATAACTCATTAGTGCTCTAATTTAGTATAAGCATTACTTTGCATTACATCTTGTGCATTAAAAATAAAATTAAAATAAAAAAAACCTTGTGGATCACATTGCGCTTAGTGTTTTTAAAACACTAAAGAATACTTACATGATAAGAGTATCATTGAGACATGATAGTGAATTTTATAAAATTGTCAGGCGTCAGCAATGTTGCATGACTTTGTCCGTTAAAATACAAGTCATGGATAGCAAAGTTTAGTGCATTAGAAATAAGAATCTAAACATGATTTCATGTTAAAAACTTTTAATGAAAAATAATTATAATATCAAGATTTTAAGAGCAAAAATTAAATAAAGATAAATGTTATAAAATTATAACTAAGTTGGCTATGTTGTATTCCAAGTGTCTGAGAGTAAAAAAGTCATTGATTACTGACTTGAAGTATCTAATAGTAAATAAGTCATTGATTACTAACTTGAGAGCAACAAAAATGAGAACGTTATTGTAGATCGATGCCAAAACTAGGGAGAATAAAATAAAAAAAAATTATATAAGTGAAATGATTGGATAGACATTTATTGAAGATAAAATTAATAAAAATAGACTTAGACAACTTAGACAAATGATTGAAAATGCACAAATTAAACATGTGTGCATGCGCGCGCACATATGAGTAATAGATGTATAAGCACATAATCATGTGCCCTAGATATGTTGTGTCCTATATTTGTTGAAATTTTCCATGTTCTCAAGAACATGTATTGTTGAGTATCATGTCGGTGTCCATGTTTCAAGTATTTCAATAATTAAGTGAATGGGATGCATGATTGTTATCATAGACATGATTATCATCACAGATTTTCATGGCCGAATGCAATATATTGGGTTCAAAAGTATCATAGTTGTATTAAATCAAATCTCTAATTAGAAGGTATCAGATTATGCAAACTAGAAACAGTATACGGATTAATTTATATCATATTAATTACATCATATCACAGTACAATGAAAAGAATAGTTGTGCATTATGGAACATAAATAATACCAAAGAAGCATGTAATGATGGACTGAATTATTCTAAAAGTTGATCAGACCACTACGAACTAAAGACTAGCCAGATTTGGATTTAGATTTCCCGATTCAAACAAGAGTTAATTAATTTGGAACTCAAAAAGTATGTGATGCCAAGGTTTGAATGTATTATAGAATATAAAATTGTATTGTGGATGATTCTATAGAATAAATTGCATTTTTGGATTGTGACTGCTGCTCCAGTTGCAGTAAGTTCAAGTAATTGCACTTATGTTGTAAGGAAGGAGTCTAACAGTACGCATCATTCAGTTGTTTTTGTTAGCAAAAAACAGTTCCAATAATGCCAAAAGGAAGTTATCAAGATTTAAAAGAAGAACAAAATACAATCCAACAATTTTCTGAGGAATGCAGGTTTGGTACATCGTCAGGGATCAATAATCATAAAAATTACCGTTGGAGATATCAATCTCACGCTAACGCCAATCCCTAAAAGAGCCATCAATATAAATAGTGATGCCAAACCTGAGAAAACAAGTGACCAAAAAAGTCAACAAAATCCCCAAATCGGCTATGAGATGCACAAAAATTCAACATGCAGGTGGAATGTATCGGTAATTTTGGAGATGCATAAAATCTAACATAAGAGTTATCTGATGATTTAACAACTTATAATCGAAAGGTTCATTCTATATCAAATGTGATAAAATACAGTGGAAAGGGAAGACAGCCTGGTTAGAGGGAAAATTCATAAGTCTTATTGCACTATCTATTCTTAGAACTACATGAAAATAAAAAGATAAGTGAACAACTTGGAAGTTAAATGGCTAAAATGAATTGTTAGAATTTTCTTTAGTAAATCCTACGCCCTTGTCATTGACAATTCCAAGCCTCAAAACCCAACCTTGTTGTCTTGGAAGTTACTTCTTTAACTATCAGGAGCTCGGGGACATTAGATTTTAGGATATGCATGGAAGCAGTAGGATCTAAAAAGGATCAAAATGCAATTTCGGTTTTTCTAATTGGCAGAAGGTTTATGATGAGATTATTCAATATAAGTTTACGTCAGTACAAACATAAATACCATGGTTTAGTCCAAACCAACATAACATTGCTTATTGATTAACTAAACCTTAATTAAAAATGTAAAAATAAAGAAATTAGAATTGATCTATGCACTTAGTTTATCATGTCAGTTATTCGGATCTGAAAATCACGCAAAATTTCTCATTACGATCAGTATATTAGTAATGGAAACAATTTGAAATGCATAAACTAAAGTTGCGCCAATCATAGCAGAATTTAGTGAGTTGCATAAAATTAAGAATTAAATGACAAAATCAATAAATAATTCGCATTTGTCCAAGTAAAGATAGAAGAAGAATATTCCCTATCTTCTTTGAATGCCAGGTATTACAGGGAAATTAACATTACCATTCTTTAGTACTATGAATGCAAAGGAACTGGAACAACTTATAACACTGCATCACATATCAGAACAACAAAGTTCTCTTTAATTCATCAAAGTGCAGCCCTATTTGCATAGAACGCCAATTTATAGGCTACTACAAAACCATCCATTACTCACGTGCTGTCATTAGTCGACAAGATGTTCTTCGAAGTATACTTTCTTCCTAAGTGGTTTATGCTGTTCACAAACTACCAGAATCACATGTTGTATTCATCCATAAAGAGGTAACCACCAGGCAACCCATATGGTGGTTTTAAAAATGAACAGGTGGCAGAAAGATACACATGGCAGATACTTATGCCATATAAACAGTCAACAGATGTTGTTGGGGTGTTGAATTGAAACCCAACCTACCTTACAAACCACAAAATTTTCCCATTAGCTTGAAGGCATAAGTTTTCTTTAATATTTCTTACATCAAAACTTCATATAAATACTTCTTCTGTGCAAGATAATCACATTGATAAAGAGTAAATTTTACATCTTAACTTTGGGCAAATACTCGCACAATCAAAAAAGTTTTTAAAAACATGGAACATTAGATTTTTTAGAATGAAAAACATATAAATGAAAAAAATCATGGACTTTGCTCAGTTAGAAATTTCCACTAATTTGATCTTGACTTTTAATTTTTTCACACTTTCTATGTTAGAGAATGTGCCAGCATAATATAAAGACCTAAGCTTGAAAGGAAGTCCCCAATTTGATGGTGAGAGAAGAATACAAAGGCATTGAAGTTCATATCGATGATAGGCTATTGGACAAAATCTTCTTCTCGGAAGGAAAGAATGGATTACAAAACAACAACAACAACAACATCAAACCGTTACCCCGCTACGTGGGGTCGGCTACATGAATCCTTTTTTTCCATTGGATTGGTCATGAAAAGTATATAGATGGAAAAAAAAGAGAATATCATAATAGTTCCTCTTAGGGGAAAAATTAGAATTAGCAAACAATAGAAAAAGTAAACAGAAGCGTTCTCCTCAAAAAGAGGAAAATTGGTTGATTGGTGGGGCAACGGATGATTGGAGTCAACAAAGTTAGTAAGATTATGATAACAATGAAGGGATGTCTAGATATTTGGAAGCTATTGGGACTCTAAATTTCGCTGCAAACTTCGAGCTAAAAATGTTAAAATTAAGTAGAATCAGCATTTGTTTATAGATTTTGAGGGGGTTATTCGAGTTCTTATGAAAGATTGCGTTGGAATATTTCTTTTTCTTATCAACCCAAAATGCACCAAATCATGCCCTCACATGATCAAAAAGCGAGAGAAAATATCACACTGAGATCGGTCCAATCGACTGGCCTGGTTCACAATCGGATCATTTTGACAATTTCTAGAAGCTTAGGCATCTAAATTAGCATAGGCAAAAAAAGGCAATGATAAGGCACAATCTTAAAATGGAATTTGAATGTTCTTGGTGTTGTTGGAATTGTCTCAATATATTAATTGCATTGGAGGCTCACCCACAGTGACATTGAGGAAATATGCACATGACTACAAGAAACTAATTTTCAAAGCCATAAACCACATGAGGATATGGTCAAAGCTCTCCTATTTGGTTAGTCTCAGATTTATGCTGGCATGTGGCGACAATATGTACATTGAGTTACTTATAACAATTTTAGAGAGTGTAACTAAATAATAACATCAAAATCAAAGTCATCAAATTAAATCCAATTCCCTTCAAACATTTCGCCATCAGAAGGAAATTAAGCAAGCTTCCTTGATTCCTTGATGATAGTCTCTACAATGTTGTATATTCCTTCTCTAAGTATGATTAGGTATGTAGTGGTGCCAATTCTTATTATCTTAAGGATGATTCAGCAAATATTAGCCTATATGTCCCTAATGAATCAAGTTTTCAATCTTTTCTTTGAAGTAAAGTAATTTTCAATTGAATGACAAGAGAAGTGGAGATAATATATTTCAAGGGTAGATCCCTCTCATCAGTGTACTTCAATGATGACTTGGACCATCGAGGCATATCCATGTTCTAGATCTCTATAACTATATAAATAGCATTAAGGAGAGCCTTGAGACGGGACTCTAATTGCGCAATTTTAAACAATGTATTAGAGGCTTGTTGAATGTTCATGATTGTACAAAACTAGTCAATGTGATTGTAAGGATCAAAAGACTTGTTGTGAGGGTCTATGAATGGCAAATTAAATCATATTGGAATACTATGATAGAGAATTGTGCTAATGAGTGTCGATGACTCTTGGAAGTCAAGCAAGAGGTTGATTCATGCCCCCAAAGGGATATCCTTTTATATAAGTTATCAGAGTCTCTCATAAAGACCATCACAAGGAACATCATCAAGTTGAGCCAGGGGGAAGATTACTTCAATTACCAAATGATTATGGCCAAGTTGACCTTCGTTAGGTAGATGATTGAAGCTGGCAATATAAAGAATACCATTGCCTATCAATGGTAACAGTGGAGGAGACATTTTGTCCTACAAACAAGAAGCCATCACGCAAGCACTAAATTTAACACCATCCAACATGTAATTGATTTAAAAGAAGGTTTTAATAGTCTAGCACTATGTGAGTACTGTTCACTTTAGCCCAATCTATCCCAAACAACTTGAATTACATGATTTTACCCTTTTTATGTACCATCCAAGAGATCACCTATCTTAGGAATAATTAATCATGAACACACTCAATTGTCGAATTCTCAATAAAATTCAACATATTATACCAAAAGGCGTCACGCATATTTGATCAAGCACTTTACTTACATAGCCCAATAACCTTTCCTGCCCTTCTAATATAGGATTAGAGTCATTCATGATCCAATTTTCTCCTAGAAGTCTTCCATCATATAGCTTGCTAGGCATTGCTCCTTGTCTAAGCCTTAACCTAGGAATAATCCATCATAACAAGCTTAATTATGAATTTCTCAATGAAATTTCACCAAATAAACTAAAAGGCATATAGCATAGTCAGTCTAACAATTTACTTGTATAGCTAATAACTTCTTCATACCCTTCTAATATAAGACTCGATTCATTCATGCTCCAATTTTCTCCTAGAAGCCTTAATTTATATAGCCAACTGGGAAGTGCTCCTTGTTCGAGCCTCAACCCTGACGATCACTCCTTCTCTACTTTATCAACTGCCCACTTCATATTCAAGATGTCATAAGCCCACCAATATAACTTGGTTCTCCCATGAACTACACATCGTACTAAAGGAGCAAAGTTTTGATACACATTATAATGGTTAAGCATACATCTTGTAAGAAATTGTATGTTTTATCCAAGCTTATCACATGCCAAGCTAAATCACATGGTTTTAACCTTCTTGATGTAGCTTACAAGGTGGTCACAAATCCCAAAAGCTCAAGTTTAAACCACAAGATTATGAAAACAAGCTAAGGAAACTAACAATTCTGGTAGCCATAACACAAAATCCAAAGAAAGATGGATTCATGCAATGCCTATAAGGTATAGCAACATGCCTTCCTGATTTTGTTTAGTGGCCTTAATTGTTTGCAAGAATAGCATTATCCCACTAATCTTTGAACATTAGTGAGGACCAATAAAAACTACTTTCGATCAAGCAATAGTTTTATCTTTTTCAAAATGGTTATTCTTCCAATCTTCAGCCTCATTGGTAGCCACAGCCAAGCATCACATAACCCTAAGGTGGTTTTCATCAAAATCTCAGTCTCCTCCTCAGACAAGGGTATATCATCATATACTTCCTCAAAACCATCTCCCTCAAAGGCATCTACCTCAAATATTAAATATTATATGTACATAAGACGGATTTTGTATGCAGCCCCTTTGATAGGAAACACTTGAAGATTTCAAGTAAATCCTATCAATTTCGGAAAAACAGTGAGATATCTCCACAAATTCAATTGAAACCAAAGAAAAACGTAAATTTTATTGCAAGAACATAACTAACAGAAGAAAATAACAAGATACAATTGATCCTCTATTCGAGAGGAGGATCTATCTCTCCCAAATCTCTAGACTCCGCTAGAGCCCAAAAACCTAAACCAAAGAGATCTCAAACTTCAACCAAAATCCAAGATGCCCTAACCCTAGGAAAGCAAACTATTTAATGCATACAATTCAAAAGGAAATCCCTAAACAGTCCCTACATTAAAATTTCCCTCCCAAATCCCTCAAAAATCCTTCCTAAAATGTTCTGTGAAAACTTGCAGTCCAATCGGCATACGCAGGAGAGGCGGAACTTCCGCCTCTGTTCGCCTGGGCCGATCCCGTGTGGATCAGCTAGATCGGTCTAACAATACTCCCCTCCCAAAGATCCACCTTGTCCTCAAGGTGAAAAGACGACACCCTCCTCCATTCCCTCTTCATCACAAAAGGTAAGAACCTGAAGAGTCCAATCCTTAAACCTATGCCCCGACGTATACCTCTCATCACAACTGAAACAAAGCCCCTTCACCCTTTTCTCCTCTAATTCAGTTTATGTGAGCTTCTCAAAGTTGTCCCCAAGTCTTACTCCTACAGGCTTCTCCTTCGAAGTCTCTCGAAAAATACCCGGTGTCGGCTCCTTGGGAGCCAAAAAGGTAGTGACCCTCCTGTCCGGACCTCCTGAGTTGTTGCCTCCCATCTCTCTCTCCAAGTGCCTCTGATCCTCCACCAATTGAGCTAGCTCCATAGCCTCGCTCAGGTCACAAGGCCTCATTACTCTAACCGCTACTCGGATCTCTGGTGTCAGCCCCTTCATGAAATTTTCCTCTAGCACTGTCTCAAGAAGGCTGTCAATTGACTAGCAAGGTACTCGAATCTCTCCTGGTACTCCATCACTGAACCATCAGATGTCAAGGCGAAGAACTGCTCATAGAAGCTCCTCCACTGCCAGTTCAGAAACGTTCTACCAAACAATCCTTAAACTCCCTCCAACTCCGCATGGGTCGTCGCATATCCCTCCACTGGTACCAAGCCAAAGCCTTCCCTTCCAAATATAGGCCCGCTGCCCTCAGTCTCTCCTCCGTTAGCCCTTGACGGCGAAATATCTTTCTACCTTATAGATCCACCCGTGCACATCCTCCTCCTCAAAGATTTGCATCTTATGTTTCCTCACCCTCAGATCGCCTCCGTTCCCTCTGTTCCCTCCATAATTTCCCGTTTCCCAAAGGGGTGGTTTCTCCAAGTGTCTCAATCATCCCTTCTGCGCTCATACCCAAACCTTTCATCAAATTTTCATATTCTCCTTTCAAATTCAGCACCCCTTGGATCATAATAAATCCCTCTCCTTTCAATTCCAACCCCCTTTCGATCATTATTACCCCTTTCCCTTTCAAACTCCGCCCCTCTTCTCTCAAATTTAATACCCCTTAAATTCCACCTCCTCACGCCTCTCCCCATACCCTCTACCTGTCTCCTCCCTAGGAACTGGCTCTAGGAGAGGTATTCTCTCTTTTCCCTTTTGAATCTCCACCTCCTGATCTTCCCTTTGACTTATTGGATTAGAGTTTTCCCTGCTCTCTAGTTTGTCGGAGGCTTCTCTTGCCTCTAACGACGTTGTTTTGGATTGGCCCTCAAGCAACTTCTTCAACATCTCCCCGAGGCTGGAAAAATTCTCATCCATCTTCTCGTTGATGGCTGAAATTTGACTTTTAACATCTGAAAATTGAGCGTGGAGGTCTGAAATTTCAGTTTTCAATTATCTGATCTCCCATTCCAGGCGTTCCTCCTACAATTCCACTTTCTTGGCCGCCATCGATACCCTAATTTTTTTGGACTTAAAAATCTGAATATCGATTCCAAAAACAGCAAAACAGCCCCCTTTCGATTAAAATTAAGCCGCTGATTTTCTTCGAAAACTCCCCCAAACAGTCCCAAAATCTGCTCTGATACCAATTTGATAGGAAACACTTAAAGATTTCAAGTAAATCCTATCAATTTCGAAAAAAACAGTGAGAAATCACCACAAATTCAATTGAAAACTAAAGAAAAACACGAATTTTATTGCAAGAACATAACTAACGGAAGAAAATAACAAGATACAATTGATTCTCTATTCAAGAGGAGGATCTATCTCTCCCAAATCTCTAGACGCCACTAGAGCCCAAAAAACTTAAACCTAAGAGATCTCAAATTTTAGCCAAAATTCAAGATGCCCTAACCCTAAGAAAGCAAACTATTTAATGCATACAATTCAAAAGGAAATCCCTAAATAGTCCCTACATTCAAATTTCCCTCCCAAATCCCTCAAAAATCCTTTCTAAAATGTTCTGTGGAAACTTGCGGTCCGATCAGCATAAGCAGGAGAGGTGGAACTTCCGCCTCTGTTCGCCTAGGCCAAACCCGTGTGAACTGGCTGGACCGGTCCTATGTGGACTGGCTGGACCAGTCCAATGGATCGGTCTAACACCCTTCTTATGTCACTTAAAAGTAAATAACATCTCTATTGTTCTTAATACTCCCTCAACAAGTGTTCTAGTGGCAAGATTTTGCATTTGAATCATTAATGACTACATTTGGTCCCTCATTTATTGCAATTAGTTCCTACTCTCTTGCATTTTGGTTCTACTATTGATGATGGGAGTTGGATGGTGGGGGCCTTAGATCACTTATGTGATCAATTGGTGGATGAAGGAAGACTCTTCTAATATGATTAGAAGAGTTAAAGTCAATTTTTATAGAGAAATTACTTTAAATGTGAATGAAATTTTGAGGTAGTTCACAAGCTTTGTAATGTCTAGATGATGCAAATCCAACTTCTACTAATTGATTCTCCCTTTATAGATATCAAAATTTAGTAAACTTGGCTTAATTTGAGGGGTGATGTTGCATATTTTATTTCTAGAAGGTCTATTAGGGATTGGATAGCTTTTAAGTGGTGCAAATGCATTCTAGAAGGGATACAGCTCATTTATGTCCAGAACAGACCAATGTTGGGGATTTAGTTGTGATTTCATGTAGAATGGGTGGAATTCAATATTTTCAATTGACAATAGTCAAGGAAACTTCCTAAATATGATTTAGTTTGGAGATTTTTTGTGGAGTTTTATTTATTTTTTTTGGAATTTATATGTGACTAAAAACAAACATGTGACAGAAACAGCAAATAGACTTGAGAACTAGGGATGATTTGTTCTCCAGGAATCTGGTTGGAATACTTTAGGGTATAAATATTCCAAATGCAGGTGTTTTGACCATTTGGCATTTTGGTTGGATGAAAAAAGAATCTAAAGTAAGATAAAGTAAATGTAGTGTAAATCATTCTAGTTCATTTTTAAGATAAACCAAACTCGTCCAATTTTGAGCGAGAACGGTTTACATTGCAACAGTCGCTCCGACTGTCGTTGCCCGCCTCCTCCCTCCCCCAGCCACCGCCATCGCCACCCTCCTTCTGCAACAGCCCCTCGCCATCCACCAATGTCATCGGCCACCATAACCATTGCCCTTCGTCGCAGGCTAGCATCGCCGCCACCTCCACCAGCGACCGCTGCCTGCCACCATCATCGTCATTGGCCATCACCGCCACCCACCTTCAATCGTCGGCCACCCCCACCAGCCACCGCGGACACCCGCCACCACCGTCGTTGGCCGTCGTCGCGCCCAACAACGTTGGCCGTCGCCGCCACCTACCTCAGGTCATTGGCCACTACCACTGCCACCCAGCCCACCCCCACCACCATCGCCGCCAGCCGCCACCCACCTCCGGTCGCTGGCCACCCCCACCAGCCACAGCTTTCACCTCCCCCATTGGCCGCCACCATTTTTTGACTTTACACTACATTCATTACTTCAAACCAAACAAAAAAAAATTATTCACTTACATTTACTTTACATTCATCCTTTTACTGCATTCCATCAATACTGCATTCCTTTTACACTGCATTCTTTTTTATAGCCAACCAAACAACCCCTAAAACAATCCCAAATAAATTTAGGATTATTTTAGTATGGGATGTGAACTAATGATCTGGAGAATTTGGTGGAATATTATGGAGTTTTGGCTAGTCAAAAAACAAAAAGAACAAGACTAGTCCAACAAAGGTAGATTTCTTAAGTGAGTCTAATAGATAAGATTAGAATTGGGATTAGAGAAAGAGAATTAAAACTTTTAATTCTTTTATGATAGATTACTAGGGGTGTCAATTCGGGTCAACAATTTGGGTTCGGGTCGAACCCAATTTGACCCAACCATAAACGGGTTGACCCTAACCTGACCCGATTTTGCAAACGGGTCAGGTGTGTCAACCCAAACCCGACCCATGCGGGTTACCGGGTTGACATGACCTAACTCATGAATAGCTGCGGAGCGGAGGCTGCGGAGCGAAGCGGGTTCGCCGAGTCGAGGCTGGCGGAGCGGAGGCATCGGCAGCGACAACGAGAGCGGCGTGCAGGACAGACAGCAGCAGTGGTAGCGGGCTAGACCGACAGCAACGAGCGCAAAGACGAAGACACTTGACGCCGTTGCGCGGATGTGAGTGCGGGCTGGACTGATAGCGGCGAGCCGGCGACACCTCACGAGGACGCTACCCACCGCCGCGGACGCGACCCCTGACGTAACGCGATCCGACGCTGCGACCCCTGACGCGACGCCTGAGTCTTGACGTGCGAGATGACCAAACGGGTCAATCGAGTTGACTTCGAGTTGTCAGGTCAACCCGAACTCGACCCGTTTTTCAAACGGGTCAGAAATCCGAACCCGGACCCGACCTGTTTCACAAACGAGTTGTGACCCGAACCTGGATTTTTCCGGATCGGGTCCGGGTCAAGTTTCAGGTCGTGTCAACTTTTGACACCCCTATGGATTACACACTTGAATAAAATGACAGGCTTGCAGTAAAAAAAGTGCATAAAATTAAAACCTACTCACTAAAGTATGTAATCCAAGAAGATCACCTAATCTCCTTGGAATGGTTGTCCATCAAACCTTCTATCCCTTTAGAATTCACTCCAAAATATGTAAGCACAACAACCATCACTTTCTTTCAGTCTTAGAACTTTTTATGCAACTAAAAAACATATGAAGAGGCATCCATTCCTTTAAATTCAAAAACAAGGAGGGAGAGGCTAGCCTCTTGCTTGGGCCCACTACCAACCACCATAACTAGTCCCTCGGTCATGCTTGGTCATCCCACCACTCTCTAGGCACTTGCTTGGCCAGCCACATCACTCCCTAGCTACTAAATTTCACTCTCCATAGCCCTTTTACACATAAAATAGTCATTTGACACATAAAATCCACACAATATTAAATCTTCACATACATATAATCCGTAAATATTAAAATACATAAAAAATAATAATATGAAATGATTTAAATCTTTGTGGCTCCTTCATCACTTAAGTTTCGTATGCTCTTGCCCTTAATCTGGTGATAAAACCACTTCCATCTGCTACATCAATTCTCCTCTAGAATTTCTTGGGTTCTAACCTCACTTGCTTGCAATCTAGTGTCTATCATCTACATTATGTTTAAGCCATTTATTTGATCAATAGGAGCTAATTTATATAGCATGACTACAAGGGTTATGTTATCATGTTAGCTAAATGCAATGGGTGCATGATATGAATGCTATAGAAATAATGAAATATTTTTTGCAATGATTTTGACGTGCAATTTTACATAAAAGATTAGCTTAGCATGCTTCTTATAATAAGAATAGCATAGAATTCCACAAAATAGGCAAATAGCTACAACACATTAGCTTCCTTGCCCATACTCTGACGTTTTCTTTGGATATCTATTTATGTAAACTAAGCAAACTTAATTGGGAAGGTTTTAGAGCTTAAGAAGTATACATAGTGATGCAAGCACAAGTTTGCAAAAAGTAGACTTATCTTCCTTTCTTTAAACATATATAAACATAAACAAGATAATATTAATATTAAAACAAAGACAATCTAAATATACGATTCAAAGACACCTTACAACTTGTAAAAGCTTGAGAAGAAGGATACAATGGAGTGGTAACTGTGGATAGAAGAAAAAGGTTAGAAGCTCAAGACGAAATCTTAGAAGAAGAGAAGAAGAAGAAGTTAGCTCGCAAGCTAACACAAACCCGCAGGTTTACATTCTCCAAATATTTTCACATAACACACCTAAAATAGCCACAAACACTTCACTTAAATAAGAAAAAAGCAGTCCAAAAAACACCACATTTAGCCGCCCAAACAGCTGCCCAATCAGCCAACCAAAAATTAGAAAAAAAAACCCTTGGGAAAAGGCACAGCAGAAAACAAACAGCCAAGGAAGAATCCCAAGAAAAAAAGCACGCCTTAATCAAACAGCCAGGAAGAGGGGAAGCTAAGGGACAGCAACAGGCACCGAACAGCCACAGCAAAGGGAACCGAGAAAGCCAGGGAGCTGGAACCGAACAGCCAAGGCCAAGCAGCAGCTCAGTTGCTCCCAAATCAGCTCAAACACAAAACAGCCAAAGGCAAGTGGGCCAAGCCCAATTAGATGAATTTCAGCCCACCATAAATACTCAAATATGCAAGCCTTGCTTGCATCAATTAAATAAAAAAGCAGGCACCGAACAGCCACAGCAAAGGGAACCGGGAAAGCCAGGGAGCTGGAATCAAACAGCCAAGGCCAAGCAGCAGCTCAGCTACTCCCAAATCAGCCCAAACACAAAACAGCCAAAGGCAAGTAGGCCAAGCCCAATTAGATGAATTTCAGCCCACCATAAATACTCAAATATGCAAGCCTTGCTTGCATCACATAGTTATGTTGCTTGTTGGTTAAAACGATGAGTTGATATGAGTCAATAAAGTTGTCTGGTGTTTTTTTTTTATTAGTTTTAACTCATCTTTAAAGTTTACATCATCTGCTGGAGTCGTTGTAATTATAAAAATGTAAAAATAATCTACAACAAACCCTAAACACAGATCATAATGGGAAAGGGCAAGAGCTCAGAGGACAAGACTAAAGGCCAAAAGAACATCCAACTCCAAACCCTAGCCACAAATCACCGATGAAAAATGAACAGCGACTAGTAGGCGAAGAGGACATCAAAGGGAAGAAGATGATGGATCACAAGTGAGAGAAGAAGACTAGAGCTCATAGAAACCATCAGTAAGGCTAAGCTTAAGCGGGGTCAAATGTGCACTTAGCTTTTCAAGGAATAATTTAAGGGCCAAATGTGCACTTAGCTTTTCATCTATTATCTCCTTAAGCAAAGACAAGCGGAGGGCTAACTTAGCTGACTAGTTAGCCTGAATCAAAATGCGCCAAAGATTCCCTGATACAAAAGAACGGATCGACGGTGGATAGAAAACGAGTTACTGTTCAAAGATGCAAAGCGAAGCAATAAGTAACGCTTGCTTTGGTTAACGAAAACTCACCGTTGCATCGGTAGTGTAACCGGGTGCCATCGGAGAGCACAGCACCAGGAACGTTCTTTCCGGGAAGAATGGCGCCGGCTAGCGCTAAGTAAACAAGGTACGACAGAAGTATGCCGGCCTAGAAAACGTAGAATCGATGCTAAGCATTTGGATCTCAATGAAGAGTTGGGCACAGTAATTACTCACTGAGCTCCACGAAGGAAGAAAGGAATGTAGAAAAGCTCCCACATCCATCGAGATTGCCTTCTGTTGCCAATCAAGATTCGAGATTGGGGCTGAGAGAGAAAGCGTCGCCGGGGAGGGGGATTTAGGTATGTCTTTTTAGGGGTGACATTCAAAATCGTCGGAGGCCTATTTACTGTATAACATAAAAGTGAATAATGTGATGATTATTTTTACGGAATTCATAAAAATTTTGATTGATATTTATAAATAACCGTTATAAATACATGTGATGCATCAGAATAAAATTTTAAAATTTAAAAAAAAAATTAATAATAAAAATAAAAAAAATTTATTATACTCTATACTAATGATATTAAATTTTATACCAATATAAACATATAAACATCTATTATTCTTGAAATTCACTCATTAAAGTTAGATGAAATTTTTAAAATATAGACTTATGTGTAAGGTAAGCTTAATTTAAATGCACATGCACGCTATATACATTGCTAAAATCTTAACAATAAATAAAAATATAATAAGAAAATGACTGTGGAACTATAATTGTGATAAAATATACAAAATATCATTTTGAGACCATCTGAACTCTGATTCCAGTAAACTTACAGTCGAACTGTACGTCTCAAAAATATGAACCCAACGACATCAAATTCGACTCAAAGCCCAAATATGACCAAACTGAAGACCCGAAGTACATTTGGAAGGTTTCAACCATAATTTCGATTACCAACGGTTTTCAAACGTGACATGCTTATAGTCGAATCGAGCGGCTCGACGAGACGAATCCAACGAGCCCAAGATCGCCAAATTTTTTATATCAATAAGACATTCAAATGCCCAGTAAATAGTCTATGATCGAGGGAATCAACATCGATGTTCAATTAAAATACTCCCAAATTACCCTTGATCTCCCTCCTATTTATTAGTCATGCCACTCTCAAAAAACTATAAATAAACCCCACATTTCTATTGGAAAAGGAGGTGGAGCAAGAAAGGGCCCAAGAAAAAAGAGAAGGAAGAGAAGGAAGAGTTCTCTTACTACCAAACTCCTCCTCGACCACCTCCCGGCCACCGACCGATGTCGGATTTCTACCCGACGCGGGACTTCTACCCGTCGCCAGATTTATACCCGATGCCGAACTTCCGCCCATCACTAGATTTCTACTCGATGTAGGACTTTCGTTGGACTTCTACCTGATGCCTAACTTCTACCCGACGCCGGACTTCCGTCAATCGTCAAATTTCTACTCGACTCTGGACTTTCACCCGTCATCGAACTTCTACCTGTCGCCATACTTTCGTCGGACTTCTACCCGACGCCAGACATTCGTCCATCGTCGAATTTCTACTCGAAGCCAGACTTCCTCCCATCGCAAGACTTCTGCCTGTCGTCGAACTTCTGCCTGCCGCCAGACTTTTGCCAATCGTCGGATTTCTACCTGACATCAGACTTCCGGTCGTCGCCAGACTTCTGCCCGTCACCAGACTTTCATCAGACTTCTACCCAACGTCAGACTTTCGGCGGTTACTAGAATTCTACCTGACGCCAGACTTCCGCTAGTTACCAGACTTTCGTTAGACTTATACCCCGACGCCAGACTTCCGTCCGTCGTCAGATTTCTACTCAATATTAGACTTCTGCCCATCGCCAAACTTCTACCCGTCGCTAGACTTTCGTCATACTTCCAGCGGACGCCCTACTTCTGCCCGCCGCTAAACTTCTATCCATCATTGAACTTCTGCCCGTCATAGAACTTCCGTCCGTCATTAAACTTTTTCCAGATACTGGACTTCTGCCCATTATAGGACTTCCGACCTCTGTCACCAACCAACTACGGTCCTTCCAACCTCCTTCACCAGACAACAGTCTTCCTGACCATTATCACCTATCAACTACTTTCCTTCCTACCTCCATAGCCAGATATCGGTCCTTCCAACCTCTGTCGTCAGATAAAAGTCTTTCTGACCTCCGTCGCCCACCGACTATGGTCCTACAGACCAAACGAACATATTAATATTGATTCTTCCAATTTCTACCATGTAATCTATTACTTCAAGCCAATGCCTTCCCTTCAATGAAGGGCCTCATTTATAATCAACTCCAAATAATAGTGGATTCATTCAAACTGGGCCAGGCCCTATGATTTTTCCTCTTTTTATAGTTTTTCACGTAAAAATCTTGGTGTCTCTTATGAATACTACACCCACTCTTTTTATCTGTATGCGTGCTAGATATTCATATAACGCTAAGATGCTAAAGTTTATATTTCTCTACCACCATGAATATTCTAGGACGCAACCGTTTGGCGCCGTCTGTGATAATATGGTTCCAGACTGGGGGGTAAATTTTCCTCCAATCTCAAAGGTCATTCATATCAATGTCCTGACATCTGCTATTGCTACATCAATTTCATGGAAATTAAATGTGGACTAGGTGGCAACCTTAACTACAATCGTGGTCAAGAAGATTCCTCCAACTCTTCCAATATCCAAGATAATATCTTGGGATCATAAAGCTTCTAGCAAATGCAATGATGCTTCCAATAAATTTCAATCATTATACAGTCCCTAGCTAGAGTTATACTCCTTGGGCAAGGTTTTAATCTTGACCATTCTTTACTTTTGATTCGGTATACACGCAGCGTTCACCCCCTCCCAATCAAGACAAAATCGATCCCAGGAGAATTCAATTCAACCTCTTCCACACAGGTTAACATCATCGAGCATCGCTTTGACATGTAACCTCGGATAGGTCATACATTATTGGTGGATTCTCCCGACCTCTTCCATATAGGTTAACATCATTGAGCAGCGCTGTGACATACAACCTCAGATTGGTCATACATCCTTGGTGGATTCTCTGGACCTCTTCCATATAGGTTAACGTCTTTGTGTTATGCTTTAACATACAACCTCGAATAGGTTATACATCCTTGGTGGATTCTCTCAACCTCTTTCATGTAGGTTAACATCATCAAGCAGCGCTCTGATATACAACCTCAACTAGGTCATACATTCTTGATGGATTCTTTGGAACTCTTTTACAGAGGTCAACATCATCGAGCAATACTCTGAGTAAATAACATTCTCTTTAAAAAGATTCCATCATAGCAAGTGATTCACAGGGTTATCACTTATTCAAAAGCCTTATAAGGCTAAAAAGCCTTAAAAGGTACAGTTATACAAAGACCTTAGCAGGCTAAAAAGCCTCAAAAGGCACAGGACAAATTTACTCCAGAAAATAAATTCATTTTAAGTGAGAAATAAGCATTGGACTTATACAATAATCTCCAATTCATATACAATATCATTGGAGAAACATAGATTCCACATCAGATTCAAGTACACATTCATTTTTAGAAGAAGAAGAAATTAAAGTTACACCGGCATCATCTGTATAAGCATCTTCTACAACTTCTTTTCAAGAAAGATTAAAAACTGATCATCAGGCCTCCACTCAATTGACACTATTAATGTATCGCTAGACTACTAACAAGGCACATTACTTTGACCCCTTCAATCAGGAATATCTGATGTTCGCGCACATTAGAATGGATACATCTTGCCTTAGCATAATACAACTAGACCACCGCCATCATCAGCCCTTCGCCTTATGTTCATTGTTGGCTCTTCCCCTCATATCAGCCATCATCGGCTTCTCGTTCAACTGCTATTAGTAGCACACCCCATAATTATCTCCTTCAATTCACCACTCGGCCGTCGACTGATGCTAGAGTTCCACATAACAGTCAATCGTCACCACAATTTCGCCCGACCATCGATCTCCATTAAACTTCTGCCTAATTACTAATTATCATCGGATTTTTGCTTGAACATCATCAAAATTTAGTCCATCTGCTAACGATCACTGGTTCTCCTCCTAGGTATTATTACCTCCTTATCTTCTCAAATCACCCTCGTATGTAAGAGGTTGTTGATATTCTTCTATCAGATTTATCTATCGAGAGAGTAAATTCTCATCGTGTCTTCTTCAACACAAAGAGGGGCACTGAAGCTTGATAGGGGATGTCACCTATCTCAAACAGTGGAATGCATCTAATGTAAGAATAAGAACACAGGAGAAGAAAAATGAAAAAGAAAAAATTTTCTTCTACACTAAAGAGGGACACTGAATTTGGGTAGAGGATGCCACCTACCAAAAATAATAGAAAGCCTCTGAAGTAAGAAGGAAAATGGGGAAGAAAAGGAGAGGATAAATTCTAACTTCTATACATGAGAGGGGCATTGAATTTAGGTAGGGGATGTCACATACAAAAAACAGTAAAATGCCTCAACTGCAAGAAAGTTAGAGGGATAAAGATAAGAGAAAAGAGCAAATTTCTCTCGCCTTAAGGGCCTATTTATAGGAAAAGAGGAGGGAGGAATATTCTGCAGGAATAAAAATATTCCAAAAAGATTCCAAGAATATTACAGGAATAAGAATATTCAAAAAATATTCTTTATAGAAAAAAAAAGAAAAAATGTTCTTTCTCTAAAAAAATGTGGGTCAAAAATTTTTTTTCTCTCTCTAAAAAAATTCAGGTCCTTAATATATATATATATATATATATAAGCGGGGCCCAAGCAAAAAAAAATTCTAACTGCAGTGGGCAGAGGGCGCGTCTTTCTATTGACAGAAAAGCATGGGCAAAGAAAACGTATATTAATATACTTTTTAAATCATATGCCATTTATATAGTTGTCTTTTCATTAAGACAATAAACAATGGAATTGTCTAATTTAAAACATAATAGAATTGTTTAGCGATTAAAATCCACATTATCTAATTATGACTGTTGTTCCTAAAATGAAATGAATATCTATATCATTTTAATAAATATTATTAAGCATAACCTACATATATTAATTGTAAACATTAATATATTTGACAGTGATGATGACTATAATACCCGCAACTATTTAGTATATTTGACCAATGAGCGATCGTGCCTCATAATTATTAAAAAATTGTAATTTTGCATTGATAAAAATTGTAGAGCTACGACATACATTTTCAGACTCTACAGGCTTTGACGTCCAAAAATAGGGGGGCAACTAATATATCATCAAAAAAATTATCTTGATCGGACAAGAATCTTGAGACAAATTCAAGTTGGAAACTTTCAAAATTAAATCAGAGACCATCTGAACTCTAATTTCAGTAAACTTACAGTCGAATTGAACATCTCGAAAATACGAACCCAATGACACCTAATTCGACTCAATCCGAGCCCAAATGGAACCAAATCGAAGACCTGAAGCACATTTGGAAGGTTTCAACCATAATTTGGATTACCAAATGATTTCAAAATGTAACATGCTTATAGTGGAATCGAGCGGCTCGACGAGATGAATCCAATGAGCCCAAGATTACTAAATTCTAATATCATTAAGACATTCAAATGCCAATAAACGATCCCTGATCAAGGGAATCAACATCGACCATCCATTCAAACCACTCCCAAATTACTTGATCTCCCTCCTATTTACTGGCCATGCCACTCTCAAAAAACTATAAATAAACCTCTCATTCCTCATGAAAAAGCAGGAGGATCAAGGAAGGGCCCACGCAAAAAGAGAAGGAAGAGCAGAAAGATTTCTCTTGCCACTAGACTTCTCCTTGACCACCTCCCGGCTACGAACCGACTTCGGATTTCTACCCGACACCGAACTTGTACTTGATGCCAGACTTCTGCGCGTCACAGGATTTCTACCCCACGTCGGACTTCCATCCGTCGCTAGATTTCTACCTGACGTTGAACTTTTGCCCGTCGTCGGGTTTCTACCTAATGTCGGACTTTCGTCAGACTTCTACCCTATGTCGAACTTCTGCCCATCGACGGACTTCTACCCGACGCCGGACATCCATCGATCGCTGAATTTCTACTCGACTCTGGACTTCCGCCTGTCACCGGACTTCTGCTCCTCGCCAGACTTTAGTTGGACTTCTATCAGACGTCAAACTTCCACCCATCGCTAGACTTCTACCCATCGCCGGACTTTTATCGGACTTCTACCTGACACCAGACTTCCACCCGTTACCGAATTTCTACCCGACATCGAATTTCCGCCCGTCGCCAAACTGCTGTCAGTCATCACACTTTTGTCGGACTTCTACCTGACGCCAGACTTCTGCTTATCGCCAGATTTCTAACCGACATCGGACTTTCACCCGTCGTCAGACTTTTGCCTGTCACCGGACTTTCGTTGGGCTTCCAAATGATGTCATACTTCTGCCTGTTGCTGGACTTCTGTCCATCGCTGGACTTCCGTCGGTTGTTGAACTTATGCTGACACTTGACTTCTGCCCATCATCAGACTTCTAACCTCTATCACCAACCGACTACGGTCCATCCGACCTCCTTCACTAGACAATGGTCTTCCTAACCACTGTCTCTTGTCAACTACGATCCTTCCGACCTCCATAGCCAGATTACGGTCTTTCCAACCTCCATCGCTAGACAAAGGTCTTTCTGACCTCCGTCGTCCACCGACTATAGTCATGCCGACCAAACGAACATATCAATACTGATTCTTCCAATTTCTACCTCGTAATCTATTACATCAAGCCAAGGCTCCCTCCAACTCCAAATATTAGTGGATTCATTTAAACTAGGCCATACCCCGTGGTTTTTCCCCTTTTCACGGTTTTTCACGTAAAAATGTTGGTATCTCTTATGAATACTACACCTACTCTTTTTATCTGTATCCGTGCTGGATCTTCGTACAACGCTAAGACGTTAAACTTTACATTTCTCTACCGCCGTCAATATTCCATTACGCAACAACAAGTAATTATAACAACAATTATATTCCTAATCTAAAATAAATACATTGAAGATTCTAATACAATAGTAATAAAAATGTGGAAATAAGGCAAAGTTGATAATGATGGAATTTAATTCTTTTAGATGTACTTTTAGATGAGTGTAATATATAAATAATGTGTATTGCATCCATCTTAAAAAAATTTAAAGACTTTAATATTAATCATAATAAAAAATTTAACCGAATTATCATGACATTTTTTTCTTAATATGATTAGAAGATAAATAATTCAATGCCCTTGATGATAAAGCAAAAATAAAAAAAATAATAATTTTATTTAAATAAGGTATATTGGTCATATTAATAAATGAAAAGTTGATTTAATTGTTATAAGAATAACAACCTCTTGATAAGAATAGCAATCCATCTATCATATAATTAAAATTTTAATATAAATATTTATATTTTCATCAATGAGGCTTATATTCTTATTGAAGTAATATACAAAAATAAAAAAAATAAAATATAATATAAATTTAAAAAATTAAGCCTTTAATGTTAAAAATGTTACTAACAATCTTACGAGGGAGTTTAAGCATACATTATTATTTTATTGGGCTCAATCAAATTATATTGATATGTGTATTTCAATAATCAAATATTATTTTAAACTATTATATCCGATAGAGTTTAGAAAATTATAAAACAAATAAAGTTTGATATTTCATAAGGGGATGAAAATTCTTAGAGTATAATTCATAAAATATGTGATAAGATTGTAGGGCTACTTGTCACTAAAATATAAATATTATATGTCTAAAATAAAAATGAGATTGAGGTGAAATTAAAAGTAAATTTCATAATAGAAAAAATAAATTCTAAATAGGAGTAAGATTTATATATTTATTTTATACTTCTAAAATTATTTCTAAACTGTTGAAAGTAATTAGATTTAGTTAAAATTTATTTAGAACAATCCCAAATTTTTTTAATTCAACTTGAAACCATAAAATTAGGCTTGAGTTACTTCAAAATCATAAGCCAATTAAATTCATCAAATATCAATCAAATCTAAAATAAAACATAAAATATTTATTTATTAATAAAAATATTATAGTGGGTTTTTAAATTTATTAAAATAAAAAACTTAAAATAATATTTTGCAAGAAAATTTGCAATAGAGAATGAGCGAGAGCTCCTGAATATAATAAATTAAATTACAAGGCTTTAAAAAGTGACCTCATACTCAATTTAATTTGAAATTTGAAGGGAGAAATGAAAGAGAATTTATGGAGATTTAATGTGAGACGAATAAGATAAATATGAAGAAGAGGGGGTTATATTGGATGTTCGTTAGAAATTGGAAGGGAGAAATTTAAATTTAATGTGTTGGACGACTGTAGATTAAAATTTGATAATTAAAAAAGAGCTAATTTAATACAACATTACTTTTTATATTGGACGATTAGAATGTAGATTTCTAAGGAAGAAATTTGAATTAATTGGATAGCTAGAATTTAACTTTAATATCATTGCTTTTATTAGATAAGAATATGAATGGATTGTTGATCAAAATGATAAAAATTAAAATTAATGAATTAATAGAAATATAAAACTTTTGAATATTAAAATAATTAATTTTCTTCAATTAATTATTAATAATATAATATAACAAATTAATTAATAATATATTTCATCAATTAGTATTTATTTCTTCATAATTATTAAATTGCTCAAACTTACATAACCAAAAGTTAAAAAGTATTAAAATAATAAGAGTTAAAGGAATGATGAGGATTTTATTTTGAAAAACTCAAACTACTTTTATAATAATAGCATAAAAATATAATTAATGTAAATAATATTTTAAAATTTGATAATATATATGAAGCAATTAATAACAAATCACTACAAGAAATCTACTGAATACCGATGGTATTTCCAGCGGTCAGATGACCGCCGAAAATACCAGTGGTTTGACCGCCACTATTAACCTCCCGTATTAAGCACTAAACTTTTAGAAATCCTTGCGTCGATATTATCCTTTCATGACGGCATTTTCCAGTGGTTTAGCCACCATTTTTAAATGATAAGTTTACGGCGGTTTAAACAGCTAAAAATGGCCCTAAAATTGAACCCCCCCCCCTTCATTCTTCCTCATTTCTTTGCGTGGCTCGTTTGCTTCGTCCGCCGGCGCCCTCCCCAAACTCTGCACTCGGTCACCTACTCGTTCAGCTCGTCTAGAAAAGGCTCGACGCCCTCGCCAAATTTCGCCCTAGCGTCGCCGACCGACTGACTTAGCCGAATTCCGCCCACCCGCCTTAGTCGAAGGTGATCTCCATGCATCTTCTTTATTATTATTTTTAATCTCCATGCTCAAACTATGCATGCCTTTTAATCTCCATACATGCCTTTGGTGTTGATTTAGAGAAAGCCTTAAACCCATATCTTTTTTACTTTAGTCATGGATGTTCTCACTAGACATTTGGAAGAGAATGTACCTTGGTTTATACTTTTTACTGATGATATTCTTCTTATTAATAAGGCTAGAGAGGGAATTTAAGGTAAACTTGAATTATGGAGGTCAACCTCAGAGTCTAAAGGTTTTCGCTTGAGTAGATCTAAAAGTTTATATGTGGAGTGTAATTTTAGTAGTAATACACCTAGTGAGGGGATTGTGACTTTGGGCGATCAAGTCATTAATAAGAGTACACATTTTAGATATCTTGGATATTTTGTTCAGAGTGAAGGTGAAATAGATGGGGATATTATCAACAGAATTCAAGTTAGATGGTTGAAGTGGAGGAATGCAACAGGATTGTTGTGTGATAGAAAAGTCTCACTCAAACTTAAGGGAAAATTCTATAAGATGGTGGTGAGACCTGCAATGCTTTATGGTGTCGAATGTTGGCTATTAAAAGAGAAGCATAATACGAAGTTAAATTTGTAGAGATGAGGATGTTTAGGTGGATGAGTGTCTTTACCCATAGAGATATGATACAAAATGAGCATATACGTGAAAAGGTTGGAGTAGCACTAGTGGAAGATAAGATTAGAGAGAGTCGCCTTAGATGGTTTAGTCACATAAAACGGCAGCCTTCCGATGACTCGGTTAGGAAAGTGGACGTATTAGATTTTACTTATATTAAGAAAGATAGAGGTATACCTAAAAAGACTTCGCCAAAAAAATATGATTATATAAGTATTTGAACCAATTGCATTGAATTACAAAGATTCATGACAATGATGAAAGTTCAAAATATAAAAGTGCAGTAGAGGGAAATTGATCTAAATTAATAATCAAATTCAATCTTACAAAATTAATCATGTTTGATTTAGAAAAAAATAGTTATCATTATTCCACAATGTATTTCATACCTTGATGCATTTACAGGCCACCCCTTTAAGGCTACATCTTTCTTAATAATTTATTTTCATAACTATGTAGGGAACATTTGCTTTAACATCCAAATGACTATCTAAGAAGAGAGATATTAGATGTATAACAGATTACATTGGGGTTGAAAAGGATTGGCAGATGAATTTTTGGAGGGAGTTGAAACTTTTATTTAAGTCACATGTCAACTACCTTCATTTAAGTCCAATGGAATATTTAGATGTCCATGCTCGAAGCACAAAAATCAAGCATTTCTTAAGCCTGGTGATATAAAAGTTGATTTATATCATCGGAGATTTGTTCTAGGATACTCGATTTGGACCTCACAAGATGAGTATTAGCCATATAGAGATACGCATGCCAGTCATTCCATAGCTTTTGAAATAGTCGATGAAGATCAAATGAGTAAATCGTATGAATAACTTATTTTTTATGCAGCATGTCCTAATTTAAGGGCCAACATGGAAGAGCCACCAAACCCAGAAATCAAAAAATTCTTTGAATACCAATTTGGGATGGTTACATAACTCATTCAGAATTATTGGTTGCTGTTAGGATGCTATGTATCAAAATTAAATATAATATTCCTTGTGACAGCTTCAATAACATCATTAGTCTTCTCAAGAAAATAAATCCAACAGATAATTTAATCCCCATAGATTTGCATCAAATAAAGAAATTAGTATTCAAGTTGGGTTTCACTTCTATAAAAATTAATTGTTATATAAATAGTTGTATGTTATATTATAAGAATGATGCGATAGAAGTTTATTATCGCACCTGCAATGCACCTTGATTCAAACCAAACTCAAGAAAACAAAATCGTTGAAAAAAATGATGTTCCATATTCTCATTTATTTTATTTACCAATCATTCCAAGAACTTAACAGCTCTACGCATTAATGAGTTCAGTAGGTCATATGAGATGACATAAGGAGAAATTAACACACATGGTGTTCTTTCTCATCAATCAGATGCTGAAGCAAGGAAATATTTTGATCAAACATAATCTTCATTTGCTATTAAGCTAAGTAACATAAGATTGAGATTATGTGCTGATGGTTTTACTCCATATAGTTAAGCAGCTTCACCATATTCTTGTTGGCCAGTTATATTAACACCATACAACCTTCCATCAGAGATGTGTATGACTATTCCGTACATATTTTTAACACTTATAATACATGGACTACATAATTCAAAAGCAAAAAATTGATGTTTTTTGTAACCATTATTTGATGATCTGAAGTTCTTATGAGAAGGTGTCCTCACATATGATATCTCAACCAAATAAAATTTTCTCCTTAGAGTTGCATTGCTTTGGACCATTGACAATTTTTTAGCTTATGGTATATTACCGGGCTCGAGCACAACAACAAAATTAGCTTGCCCTTACTATATGGAGAATACTAAATCTTTCACACTAAAATATGGAAAAAAAATATTTGGTTTGATTATCATTGTATGTTCTTACATTCTGATCATCCATTTAAGAGAAATAAGGATGTATTCGTTAGAAACAGAGTTGAGAGGTCACCTCGTCCACCTAGATTAAATGGTTATGACGTACTATAGAGACTTTCTAGCATTTCATCAATTGTTGATTTCTCAATATTATCGAGTATAAATTTTTGGGATATGGTGTTCAACATAATTAAATTAAGAAAAGTTTTTTTTGGACATTACCATATTAGAGTATAAATTTGATAAGGCATGATCTGGATGTTATGCATATTGAGAAGAAATTTATCAATAATATTTTTAAAACAATTATGGATGTTAAAGGCAAGAGCAATAATAATATGAAAGCTAGAACATACATTAAATAGTACTACCGATGAAGAAATTTAGAGTTAGTAACAGCCAGCGATGAAAACATAATGAAGGCCAAAGCACTTTACTCTTTCACATTAGAATAATAAAGATCAATATGTTAGTGGTTTTAAGGTTTAAAAATGCCTGATGGCTATGGATCAAACTTAAGCCGATGTGTATACTTTAAATCTGTGAGATTATTTGGACTAAAAAGTCATGATTGTCACATAATTATGGAGGTGCTCCTTGCAATTATAGTATGTATGTTACCAGATTACATATCAAGTCTATTGACAGAGCCTAGCATTTTCTTCAAAGACCTATGTTCATCTAAACTAAGCTAAGATGCTTTATGGAGGAGCGAGGAGAACATACCAATCATCCTATGCAAGTTAGAAAAAATTTTCTCCCGATATTTTTTGAGTTTATGGAACATCTTCCAGTCTATCTACCTTATGAGGTTATAGTTGGTAGACATGTGCAATATTGTTAGATATACTTTTTTGAGAGATAAAATGTATATTTAATATATTATCTTAAATATTTCTAATTGTAATTGATAATTCTAATCTTCTAGTAGATATTTGAATAAGTTGAAAAAATATGTTAAGAATAAAGCATGACTAGAAGAATCAATATGTGAAGCATATTTGACTAAAAAAATCACCCACTTCTACTCCTACTACTTTGAGCCCCACGTGAGGAGTATAAGAATAAAGATTAGTCATAATATAAACTTCGATATTAAAGAACAATCACAATCTACACTATCGGTCTTTAGAAGTCATTGAAAGCCTAGTGACAAATAGGCTAAAAGATTCCTCAACAATTTAAAAATCAAAATAATGACTTTATATGTGTTACTGAATGTGAGGAAGTCCAACCTATCTTAGAGTAAGTTTTTCTATAATGTACAAAGGTATTATGTTAATTTTTAATACTCAGGTGTTACTGATGATTTATCACCAGGTATTTTATAAGCATTTTGCATTTAACAGATACTATAATTATTGAGCAACTTATTACAAATGAATTTCTAGCTTAATTTAGATCTTACTGTAGACCTCTGAAAGGACACCGCTCAGCAGTGACAGAATGTAGAGGGTAATATTGCACGATCCCGTTGGACAAAGCGATTACCTACGCACCTCGATGGATAATGGGAGGACAGATTAGATCATACATAGAATTAACCATTGAGGATGATAGATTTCACCTACGCACCTCGATGGGTAATAATATACATGACCTGATCAGAGTCATAGGGTTTCCCCCACCAGATACATCAGCTCGAGTGAGGTTTATTTGATGTGGGATTTAGTTTCCCACGAGCGCAAGCCCCCGTGGTTAATTACATCTTAAGCCAGGGCCTAAGAAGACTCTCGATTAAAGATCCTATATTATTCTCTCAGATGAGATTGGCATATAGGGAGTAGTTTAGAAACTTCCTATTCAAAGGGAAGGAAAGGTTCAACTTGGCTTAGTCAACATACACGGCTCACATCATCATCCGGAAGGACTAAGGTTGTGAAAAGAAACTGGAGAAAAAGTCAACACTGTACTCTGAGCATACAAGAGAGAATGATGGATATGGCATCATCTATGTGATGCAGATAGGTAATATTTATAGCCTCTAAAGGATAGAGGATTTATCCACTGATGAGGCATGCTACAGGACACCGGCAATAGCAGCCCTTAACACTAAATCTATAGTGGATTTAGTGTTCTACACGTAATACTAACACCCGTGTCCTAGCTAATGCATTCTGGACTTATATCCTACCAGAAAAGAAAAGCCGGCTAACCACCTAGTCGTATAAAATCTATGTTGTCTGGTCTTTATGAAAGCTGGGTGGGTGGCTGAGTTTTTGGAAGTAAAGGCCAACATCTATAGGGGTTCCTAAGTGGCCTTATACTTATGTAGGGTATTATGCTCCTAAAACTAAGGCAATTAAATTTTTAATTTTAATTAGTTTCTAATGAAATGCATGCTAGTTAAAGTCTCTAATTCAGGTATGCATGAAATTTTAAAAAGGCTTAAAAATAATCTTTTAGAAGACTAGGCTTCCCCAAGTTCAACACCTCATCCTCATAGGTCGGATTATCTAAACTCTACTCACAGGCAGGGAAGTGTCTTAAAGCAAGGAAAGAGAGAATGCATTAATATGCATATGACCCGGACGGTCTCACGTTGTTTCCTAGATCGTTAGCTTTCTATGTGATTTAACTCTTAATGTTTTAATTTTTAATTATGAGTAGAAAAGTTTTATCCCTAAAGAGCCTAATGAAATTAGGCGCACACACATGCAAGAAAGAAACCTATGAAAAGTAAACAATTTCTATGGCACAAGCAAAGTAAACACATCATTATAAATATATCCACCAGAGTAAAAAAAAAGTCCAAAAAGTCTATGGTAAGTGCCATATAATGTACAACCCAAGATCTGCAGAAAAAAAATTATGGTCAGGCCCCACCGATAATAACCTAGATTCTAATCCTACTGAATGATGCAAGTCTTAAAAATAAGACATTTCATTTTCATCTTCATCTTCGGGTCCTTCTCCGGATCGTCTTCCTTCAGTTTTCTTCTGGTTCATCATTCAGAAGGGCACCCAAATAAAAAAAAAATTTCCTATAAAGGGCCTTTCTTTTTCCCTTTGGATCCCTGATTCTTGAAATGCCTCATTTTTGAAAGACTTTCACAACTTGATTAAATTAAATACAAATTATATTATGAAAAAAAATCTAGACTCTCCTACATGGTTATCCTAAGCAATTAAAGATAATAGATCCCAACCAGTTATATATAAAAAGTAAAGTACTCGTGCAAGCCACACTTGGCCATGCTCTTATTTATTTGGGGGCTAAACGGCTGAAGCACCTGTAGCAAACATTTACATGATGATTATTTATTATTTTTAACCCCCTTTATTAGCGCTGCATGAGTATGACCACCTACAGGAGACATCATTGAAAATTCGATAGGGATGTTAAGCCCTAGCGAACTAGTCCCGAGGCTAACTAAGAGGGGGGGTGAATTGGTTATTTAAAAATTTCACGATAACAATGAAAATCTTTTCGATACTTAGCAGCGGAAACAAATAAACAACAGCGAAAAGATCAACCACAGATATTCACCAAAGCAGTTAATATCAGAAAAGTAAAGTGCAAAAACTGAATCAGAAAAGCAAACCAGATTTTATAGTGGCTCGGTCAACTTGACCTACGTCCACTCCCCGGAGCCTCCCCTCCAGGTATTGCACTAAACAAAAAGTGTCTCTCCTTTTGCTCCCACAGCAAGGCGGAGAAGCCTGTACAAACACCTCCTTTTCACCACTCGGTGAGGCAGAGAACCGGACCTCCTTTTGCTTCCTCCTGAAACAGACAGAGAACCTTCGAACTCCTTTTGCTTCCACCTGAAGCGGGCAGAGAACCCCGGATCTTCCTGCGAACGATCCTCCCACGACGAAAACCGACTAGACGAAAGACGACGAGCGGAGAAGACGACTCTGATCCGTGCTTGGAGCAACCTTAGTGAATCCCTCACTAACTCCCCCTCACAAGATCTTCTCTCTCTCTCCCAACTCTCTCTCTCTCTCTCTAGGGTTTCTCAGGGAAGGAAGGCAGCAAAAGATGTTTCTTATTTTTGGAAAAAGTTCTTTTAAAGGAGGGCTTAAAATTTGCCATAAATCTCAACTGGTCGGCCAAGATCGTCCAGTATGATCGGTAGATCGTCCTGTATGATCAGTTCAAATTCAGCTGTTTCAGCCTGGACGATTTGCTCTTCTGGACGATCAGTAGAAAAAATTATTCATATCGTCTCGTATGATCCTGCGATCGTCCGGGACGATTAGTGCAAATCGAGGAAAATCGTCCAGAAGACAGTTCGGGTCGTCCAGAGAAATCTGTGCTGGACGACCAAAAAATGACTTGATCGTCCAGTACGATGGGGACATCGTCCTGTACGATTAGTTCAAAAAGGCCCTAAATCGTTCTCTACATAGTTCTGGACGTACATCTTAAATGCACTAAACGATCAAGATCGTCCAGGACGATCCTGCGATCGTCCAGGATGATATGATCGTATCAACCAAAAATAAATTGCTTTCCTTAATTACCAGATTAAATTAGGCATGATTGTACTGAATCGTCCGGGACGATACATGTATCGTCTGGGACGATCAGACCAAGTATCTAAAAATAAGAACTTGCCTAACTTGATCTAGCGGCTGAGAATTTTTGATTTGGGCATATCGTCCTATACGATCTGGAGATCGTCCAGGACGATCTACTTAATCAGACCCTCTTAACTTAGTCGCCATAATTAGGGTTTCTATTTTGGCTGGATCGTCCAGGACGATGTGAAAATCGTCCAGGACGATCTGAACAAAAAATGAATAGAAACTCTAATTCACTCAAGCTCTCCCCCTGAGTGTGTGTGTGCAAGGTTACTTAGCTAGGGAATCAGTTACATTACAATTGACTCAATAAAAGGAAAAATCATACATTTGACACACTTGGACCCGATCTTGAGTTGGCTTGAGTGGCTCATGGTCTTTTGTGCCTGAAACAGATTAGCCAAACAAAACATACTGGAAACATGTTTATCATCATTAAAACCAGATTTGCAACAATCGTTAGTATCAAGATTGCCCCTAACCTACGGGTAATTTATCACACATCACATCATGAATATAATATATAAAAAAATAAAGCTCATCATCACAGTAATCATCACAGCAGATCGAAATAACCAGCATACGTGCCACATGTAGAGCATCACATCATAAAAATAAAAAAAAAATACTGGCCTAACCTAGAGCCAGAAGTAGTGCCCTAGTAAACAATTCTATGTGTGTGTAGTAAGCTGTGTGGTTTTGGATATGTCTTATATCGGGTGATTTGTTCAAGTTGTTTGTGATTTAATTTGTTGAAGGCTAAAGGGGGATTTTTGTTTAAGTATTAATATTTTAAGATTGATTTTAAGAGTTTTATTTTTAGTATTTAGTTGATTACCATATTTGTTGATCACCGAGGTCGTGAGGTTTATTTCACCCTCCTTGGGGCTAACTTAATAGCCTCGTAAGCCTAGGTTTCCCAGTAGTAACCAATTTTGTTAAATTAATTTAGGTGGTTGGAAATTAAGGAAAAGATAGATTATACGATTTTATTATCAGCTTGGAGAGTTGATTTAAAAAAAAAGGTTAATTTATGATTTGGTTAGATTTTAGGTGAGTTATTATATTCTGTTCATTTATTTAATTAGGTTTTATTTCATTTGCATTCGATATTATAGGTGTTTTAAGTTAGGTGAGTAATTAATTATGAGAGGGTTTCATGAATTAGAGTTCGGGTTTTAGAAGTCTTTTTATTTAACATATTTTAATTTAGGTTTGTTCACTTGATTTAACTCATATCTTTCAAGTTTAGGCTTATTAAAGGACGATTAATGGATTAATTAGACTTAGCTTAGGTGTATGTTTTAGATCTGTCTTTTAGTAGTTATATATATTATTAATGATTTAGTTAACAAGGGTCAGGTGTTTTCATGTCTTCTTATTCCAACTACTATTGATTTGTTAAGGGGTCTTTTAATTATCAATTAATTGTTGCTTATGGTTAATCTAATTTGGATTAATGACACACCCTAATTCTAGGGTGGGATGCCACTACATTTTCTATGTTTAATATTTTCATCCTAAGGGAGCATGCATCCTAAGTCTTGATTTTCTAAGACTCATCCTTAATTTTTGTCCTTAAATGTCACTAATATTATATGGAATGAAAGATATTGTTTCTATTCTAACCCTTTGGACACACGCACATGTGTAATGGGTTTTGGGTTCTATAATAAATAAGAAGCAATCTAAGAAAAAATGAAGTTTCTATAAGGCCCTAAGGTTGGGGAATCGCACAACCAATAAGCTCCCTAAGGGCTTCTAAGTTTTAAGAAAACTTACAACACTGGGGGCTATGACCCAGTGGTTCCGTCCGTAGCACCCCCACCAGAATGGGGGGCGACTGATGCTCGGATCCGATTGTCTAAGCTCCTTCGTCTAGTGCTTCTAAAAGCTCATTCTCTTTGCTTTTCCAAAAGTACCTCGTAAGGAAATCATAGATAAGAAAGAAGGTTGTATTAGAGCAAGTTAATATTAGTTAGGCAAATAATTAAGATAAAATGCAACTAAAATACTAACGTATCTTTTTTCGGGCTTGAACACCGGTTGAGCCATTTGTATTTTGGATCTTTCAATCTTATAAACACTTTATCATATTTCATTTCAAAACATAAGTAGTGAAAGAAGTAGTAGAAAGAGAAAGAGGGGAGAAGTAAAGAGAGTTGATGTTTACTTTCCAAACTTCTATCCTTCAACCATCATCCAACAAGCTCAAGTTTCCAACATATGTCATTCTCCAAAATTTATGGAAAACACTTCATACAACATGTAAAGGAGACAATGCAACTTCCCTTACAAACAATCATATGAAAAACTACAAAATCACCTTATACTCACTTTCATTACAATGAATGATAAATGCATAGGAAAGACTTTGCAAAAGATCTCAAATCCTCCCCCCATCAACTCACAATTAATGAAATACATAGGAGGTATACTTGAAAGTCATAAGGAAAATTACTAAGCATGTGCCAAATCACTTTTTATGTCTCTACCCAAACTATCACAATGAAACCATGCATATATGATGGTGAGAGTTATAGCTATATGACAAGCAACCAAACCGAATTATTTAATGTTTGAAGTTCAACCAGGATATGAATTTAAGAGAGAAAGTTTGATGCCAACTCATCCTTCTTTTATCTCGAGAAAATATGTCAAACCCACAACTTCATGGAATTCTTTATTAAGTCTTAAGAAAATAACCCAACCACACAATATAACATTGAATTGATTTGCTGGAGAAACCCATACTTGAAGCATAAGATACATAACTACTTTCCTACAAAATTTTCATCTTCATGTTATATGTCACCAAAATATCCAAAAGATAATCGCATTTGTATCCAATGTTAGAACATAAAAGAATGCATAAACATCTCCCATCACCAAGTGAAATCATGCATTTATACGTTAAGCATATGCTTTTGCAACATAAAACAAGTGTGATATTCAAAGAGGATGACATATGTCAACTTTCACAAGAACTTCACAAAGAATCTGCATCAATCCCCCATAAAAATCAACGAGAAAACTATATAAAGGCATAGGGATTCTTACATAAGAGCGATGAGTAGCCTACCCAAATGCCATGAGGATCCTTATATAAAAGTTATAGGAATTTTCTCATAAAAGCAAAGAAGGCTCCTCTCAAATGCTATACACCACCATAAAGTTTTAAAAGAAGCCTCAATTTAAACTTTTGAACATGCTTTTGTGTCAAACATATAGCGTTGCAAACAAAGAGCTCATCACATTTCTTCTTTTTAGACCCAAAGAGAGCCACCCAATACAAGGTATGCAAAACTAACATCAACTCAACTTGAATTCTCAAATGAAACATAAAGCACATGAAGGTTCTCTAATCTTAGTGAGATGCATCAAGTAACCACAAGTGTATGTAAAGGAAAGTTATAAAATTTTCATGCTCATTCATTTCTTTAACTCACGCCGGATAAGGCTCATAGTAACAAAACCTAAGCCCCGCAAGATTAATCCATTCTTAGCAAAATAAAATCTCCAGCAAGTTCATAAGTTTTAATTAATAAATAGTATTGAAGCACAATTTTGGATGCGGACCATCCCCAAATATCCCCAAACAAATTCATCCATGAACCATACACTCACAATTAGAAACCAGTGCTCCTTTCATCACCAAAACTACATCGAAGAACTTGAGAAAATATCAAGTATACATTGCCATTCATACCACAAAATCAACCCAAACCTCAAATCTACCACAAGAAATTGCGAGTGCAAAGATTTGAGAGCAAGTGCCTCTTCAATTACTTAGGAAATATCATCCATAAGACTTTGAATATGTAAGATTATGAAGCCAAGAAGCGATATAGCTCATTAGTTGCAAGAAATATCCTTCAATGTCAAAAATCCGAGAAGCAAGAAATCATTTCCATAGAAGGTTTATAACAATATAAGATCATGAAAACCCTTCCCCATCATAGAAATAAATCTCAAAGCGAGGGATCAACACCTCCCCCCCCCCCCCCCCCCCCCAATTAAAAACAAGAAAATCTGATCTCTAACATATTGGTCCCTTAAAGCTTAAGAACCAAGCAAGTTACAACTCCCCTTTAGTGGCATTTCATCGAATGGCTAGTATATGATATCTACAATCACACATAATCATAGGAGAGTATAAAGTCTATCCACATATTTAGTTAAGCTCACCACAACACAATCCACATAAAGCTCACTATGACTTTGGAAAAGAAGAAACAATTATAATCATCCAACATTTATCATAGCACTTTGAAATGAATTTCTCAAGCTCAAATGCATAAATTAAAACTTACTAATTGAAAAATAAAATGTTCAAGCCCTCAACACATAACTACAAGCCATGTAGATGCCAATCAAGAATGAGAGAGAGGGAGAGAGAGAGGGATAAGAAAATCAATGGGAGAAGAGGAGGAAGAAGAATAGAAGGTGGAGAGAATGAAGAGAAGATTAAGAAGAAGAAAAAGAAGAAGGAGTGCAAGAAGATGTATACCTGCGGTTGAGGGAGTCTGTTTAGTGGGCTTGAAAGAGGCAAGGCCAGTGTCAACGGGAGCAGGGCTTCGGTTCGGTCCTGGATTCCGTGAGCAGTAGAGATGGAGGGAGAAGGGGTGGGCTTAGGCCTCCGGGTCTGATCCGAATAGAGGTGCGAGAGGGAGGGGGAGTGGTGCCTTCAAACAGAGAAGAATTCCAGGGAGCGAAAGAGAGGGGGTCCGCTTGGGATGATTTCGAATGGGAGAGACGGAGAGCTCCAAGGGTTCTTAGAGCGTGAATTCTTGGAGTTTTTCCTCTGGAGTAAATGCATACCGAAAATGAAAGATCAATCCCGCCACTCTTGCTTCTCGCTCCGCCATTTTTGAAATCCTTCCATACCTAGCTACTCAATGCTTACCGAACCACAAAAGTCTTTTGAACAATGAGATTTTGGCTGAATTGTGGATTCCGTTTGATCGCAGCCTTAGATTTAGTTGCTTGATTTAAGAAATGATTTGACTCAAGCAAGAAAGTTAATTGAGCTTTAATTGGAATTAATTTAAATAAATTGAGCTAAAATTGGGTTCAAATCAGATCTGATTCAGCTCGGTTCGGGTTAATTTAGGTTTGACTCGACCGAACTAACAAAATTAAACCTAAATCAATCACCGACTCAAGTCAAATCAAACTCAACGTGGCTAACATGAATGGATCTAATTTAAGTGAATGCAATTCGGCCTAATTTAACATAATTTTGAGTCGATTCAATTTCGATTGGATTTTCATCAAGTTAATTTAATGGAATCAAATTTGAATCAACGCAATCGGGTCCAAATCGGCATCTAACTGAATTAAATTAAGCTCGACGAGACCTAAATAACCTGACTGAACAAGCTCGATGGAAAATTATACCAAAGTCGAGGTCAGCACTTACGTGAGTAAAATCTATATTATTTCATTGATTTACATCTTATTGAATACTAGAAGCCCTAAAATTAAAAAAAAAAAAATTTAGGTATATAACCCCTGTAATAAGTTTTTCGATAAAGGGCTACAAGCACTAACATGGGGCCTAATGCAAAAAGCAAACACCTGGTCAATATATATAGTTAATGGGTTCAGATTTTATTCCAAGTCATGGAGTGAAGAAAGAAAAATTAAGAATTGTGGAGTTTATGCTAAAGAAAATACTTATAAAAAAGATGAGTGCGATTATTATGGTATTCTGGATAAGGTTCTTGAGCTACAATACTCAGGAGAAGATGAGAATCTTGTATGTTTGTTTAGCTGTCATTAATATAATCAAATAATGAATAGAAACACAAGGGTTCATCCTATGTATGGTGCAGTAGAAGTAAAATAGAGAAGAAGATACGGGAAGTTTGATCCATTTGTGCTAGAAAGTCAAATTATTCATGTTTATTTCAGCAAATATCCCAGTGGTCGCAGAGAAAAGCAAGATTGGCTAGCTGTCATAAAAATCAAAGCACGTGAGATCATTGACCAACAATATGTCATAGGTACTGCATATCAAGATGATGAGATCTCAGATTATAGGTCTATTGAAATTGATGAGATGTCAACTACAACACATAATACTAAAATACAATTAGAAGATGTGAATAGTTTGGAAAGCTCTTTAGGTGATAACGAGAAAGAAAGTGAAGATGCCTTAGAGAGCAATGAAAATATTTTTGATTCAAAATAGTTCTTGTAATTTAAGTGACTAAATTTATTGCAATGTACTTATTATAATGTAATTTTTGAAAAATAAGTTAGTAAACAAATTTAGTGCAATGTAGCTTATGTAATTTTTGAAATTGATATTATTGGTAAATGACTCTAATTAAATTATTTATAATTATATAAATCCTATTTGTATGTAAATCATTTATACATTTTGTAACTATATATTTGTAATTCTTCATGTTTGTTATAACTTAACGGTCTACATTATGTAAATTTTTTTAATTTCTACTTATGTAAATCTTTATATATGTTACAACTTCATTTTTATATGTTACAATAGTTTACTAATTGCTCCTTTTACTACAGATGGCTTTAGGTGATGATTCTCCTCATAGATTCATTACTGTAATGCTTGGTCATAGGAGAAAATTGAGCACTATACCAAGTGGGTCTAGACAGAGTGATGAAGGTCAGGGCCAAAGAGTTCTACCAGTGATACCATCACCACCACCTTGGATTCAGCATCAGACCCCCTCTGAGTAGGGTCAGGGACAAACAGATCCAGTTGTGATTAGAGTACCACCCCTTCGTGGGTACTTTCTCCTCCTACATATATGAGTCCTTGATTTTTCTCCCATGAGTATACACACTCAGCTCCATTCTATAAATATTACCCCTGACCAATATCAAAAATAACTCCATCAACCTACCCTTACCCTCCTTATCACCACCCCTATTATTAGCCACCTTCTATGCAGCTAGAACAGGGTGGACCATCAACATAAGCAAAGGTTGGTGTAGGGGAGCTTGCAACAACAAAAGATAAGTATGTATACATAGAGCCTGAGGGCGATACGTAAGTTTAGTTTATTTTATAAAGTTGTTGTAATTTGATCTGTTATATGTTATTGACAAAAATTTTTACCTGCAGCTTCAATCCCTCAAGGCAGCCTACACAAGATTCATGACATCATACGGAGTAAATATGATGCTCCTTACTTATCATAGAAGAAGATCCCAAAGGAAGTTAGGGATATGTGGTTCAAAAAGTTTTAGGTATATTTATTTGGCATTACCTAAAATTTTTTATTTTATTTATATTAATATTATTTATTATACTTATATTTTATAGAAAGATTTTAGGTAATTGCGTGAGCATGGTACGAGGATCAGAACAAATTTTGAGAGGAGAGGCTCTACTCATCTTAGGGACATATTTACGGATATTAAAAAGTTTGGGCAACATCCATTATGGATTGGTGAGGGAGTATGGGCTGATTTGAGCAGAGCTTAGGCTAGCCGTGCGTTCACCAAATTGAGAGAGTAGAATAAGCAAAATAGAGCATCTGATTGTGGGGGTTTAGGGAGCTTTCTTCATACCGGTGGTTTAATGTATCTTTTTAACATAGATGATGACTGGTAAAAGATTATTTAAATTAGTTTCATAAATATATATAGATTATTTTACCTATATTTTTATTTACGAAAAGAGTATTTTGGTCGAGAGCCGACACCACTAGAGCTGTATACAAGGACTCACCAATATTAAGCTGATCATCAGTGGGCTGATGAGAAGGTGAGAAAAGCTCACGTAAGCATAGTTTTTTGAGTAATAATATAAAATAAATAGAAATTTTATTTTATGAATTTATTCTTGAAGGATGATTTTATATGACTTCGGGACAGTCAGCAGTTTATTGGTGAGGGTTCATCTTTAGGATCGACACAGTAATTTGAGTTTCACACATAGTTAGATCGATGTTATTGGAGGAAGGCAAAGGGGAAGAGTTTATGGCTTAGGTTCTCAGGGATATGCTTATGAGGGCAATACATCCACTTCGGCATTTTATGATGTTAGTGGAGCTAAAGAAACTGTTAGCCAGAGGGTTGTTATCTTGACAAGAGAGATAGAGGAGATGAGAAAGATTCAAGCTGAGATGTAGGCGGAGCTACGATCATATCAAGCTGAAAATTAGAAGAAAAATGAGCAAGAGCCTATAACTGAATCACAGGGCAGCGAGGATATAGACTATAATTAGTTATTTTTACTTGTTTGAAGAACTAGTTGGTGTATTTTGAACATACAGATGTGAAAGAACTTATTTTATATTTTAAACATTGTTTAACAAGTTGAACTTTATATATTTTATGTTTTAAACTATCAGAGTATCTATTAATTATGGATATTAGTGTATTTCATATATTATATTTTAAATTGCATGAGTATTTGGTTAAATGTATTTGTTTTGTATTTTGAACTACCTAAGGTAATTGTGGAAATCTGTTTGGATAGAGGCGGGGCTGTCAATTTTTTTTGCAATTGCTACAGGTTTCCGACGGCTAACCGGCAGTTTGGCCACCAGAAGCTTTAATACCAGATGGAGTAATATCGCCGCCGGTTATTTAATTTTGTCACCAATAATAACTGGTGACTTTTTAATGGTTTGGCCGCCAGAAACACCGACAGGTTTGACTACCAGTAGGACCACCGGTAACTACCGGTGGTTTGCTGGCAGTGGTTGCGTCGGAATCTTCAAGCGGTTTACTAGCGATTTTGGGTCCAGTAATTTTCGGTTGTCTTAGCCGTTGAAAAGTAATATCGCTGAAAACTTTACGCCGGTTACCATTTGTTACACGGTTTATTCCAACGGCTTTTAAAACATCAAAAAACTACCGGTAAAGTTAAAAATCGCCATAAAGTTGAGGTTAATAGCCGGAAATCACCGCCGGTAATGAACGATTATCTTGTAGTGAATACAAAATTAAAATTTTTGATAATTTATAAGAAGCTAGAATTATAATTCATTAATTCATATTTATTTTTAAAATTTTATTAAAATCATTTAAATTTTAAAAATAAAAAATTTAAATTAATTAACTTATTAATTTTATATTATTATTTATATCTAATTAAATTGAATTAAATATTTAGGATTTTATTTAGAAGAAACTCAAGGCACTTTTATATACAAAATTCTAAGTCCTTGACAATTTATGTGAATCTAATATAATTAATGAATAAAAATTTAAAATGTTGATAATTTATGTAAAGATGCCATTATAATTTAATAATTGATATTTATTTCTTGATTACTATTAAACTTTTATGAGTTTCAGAACTTGTATTTTAAAAATTTTAAAATTTAATTAATTAATTAATTATTAATTGATATTTATTCCTTAATAACTGTTGAACTTATTTATGTTAAAATTTGAAAATTAAAAGTTTAAAGTAATTAATTAATTAACTATTATGAATAAATTTGAAAGATTGAGATTTGAAATAATAAAAGTTAAATGAATGATGGGAATTTTCTTTGAAAAAAAATCACATCACATTTATATTAGTAGCATTGAAACATAATTAATGTATATAATATTTTAAATTTTGATAATTGAGGCGAAGCTATTATAATTAATGAATACAGAATTTAAAATCTTGATAGTTAATATGAAGCTAAAATTATAATTTATTAATTGACATTAAAAAAATATTAAACTTTTGTAAATTTAAGATCTCACAGTTTGAAAATCAAAATTTTAAAATAATTAAATAATTAATCATTACATTATTACTTGACATTTATTTCTTAATAACTCTTAAACTTCTATAAGATATTTTAAAAACAAAAAATTTTAGGTAATTAATTTATTAATTATTACATTATTATTTAGATATTTTAGTTAAACACTAATTAAATTGAAAATGAATATATTTGAATTATTGACATTTGAAGTAATAAGAGTTGAATAAATGGCTAGGATTTTGTTTATAAGAAACTCGAGCATTTTTTATATACGAAATTTTAAATCTTGATAATTGATGTGAAAATAATATAATTAATTAATACAAATTTAAAATATTAATAATTGATGTAAAGCTAGCATTATAATTTATCAATTGACATTTATTTCTTGATAAATTTTAAACTTCTCTAAGTTTTAGAATTTGTATTTTGAAATTTAAAAATTTAAAGATAAATAATTAATTCATTAATACATTATTAAGCAATATTTATTTCTTAATCATTATTAAAATTCTTCAAGTTACATTTTAAAAATAAAATAATTAAAGTAATTAATTAATTAATTTTTATATTATTTAAAATTTATTTAAAATATAATTAAATTAATATAAATAAATTTGATTGGTTGCAATTTAAAGTAATAAGAATTAAAAGAATAGTTAGGATTTTATTTGGAAAGAAACTCAAGTTACTTCTATAATAGTAGTATATAAAATTAGCAAATGAAAATTTTAACATGAAGAACTTAAGTGAATGAAGAGAGAGTATACATAGAATTTCAAAATTAGGTCTTAAGTTTAGTTTTTTTTTTTCATTTTTTAATTTTTTATACATTTGATTAAGTTACATCGTGATAAACACAAGATTATATACCAACACAAAAATCTATTTATTATATTTTGAAAAAAAATTTGGCAAAATTTTTAATATTTAATTAGTTGTAAGCTCATAAAATTCAAATTCTGATTTTCTAACTTCTAAAAAAAATTAATAAAATCACTTTTAATGTATAAATAAATTCTATTTTTTGCCAAAACAAATTCTACAAAACTTTCAATCCATTTTGAACATGTTATTACATTTTTATTGGTGTACGTATTATAATTAACTAAATTTATAAATGAATAATTTATGAAATTAATAATATTAAAAATAGAAAAAAATACATTAAAATGAGATATCATAAAATAGAAATTCCTAAAATGATTACCATCTTTTGGAATATCATCATATCAAATAATGGGTTGGAGGGGTGATAGTGTGATATCCACATCAAAATTTTTCTTGCCCTCAATTGTGATTGTCGTCTCGAACCTACAAACACTTGACAGCATTATTATTTATTTTTGTTATTCATCTCATTCATCCTTAAAATTAGAAAGCGAGAAAATTAGATATAAATACGACATCATACCTGGCTTGTACTTTGTTGTTGGAGTCTCCTACCTTCTTTGCCTTGAAGGCTCAATTAAACACCTCTTATATACGATCATTATTGACATATTCTATAAAATATTCCAATCAATAGAGTATCAGAAGTCATCAAATCTATTTAATCATACCATATAAATAAGAGAGAGAGAGAGAGAGAGAGAGAGAGAGAGAGAGAGAGAGAGAGAGAGAGAGAGAGAGAGAGAGAGAGAGAGAGAGAGAGAGACTTGGAATCGATTGAATCAAGCACAAAAATAATACCAAGAATTGATTAAAATCATCTGTAGCATAACCAATGAACATTCAAAAGATGGATAACTATGTAAGAAAGTAGAGAGCAGAGACAAGGACAGAAAAATAAATAACATATCACATATCAAAATTAAATCCGTCAAATTAGGAGAGGAGATTTTTAGTTTTAAATGCATGAAATAAAAATAAAATCAAAGAAAAAAATCAAAATGGGGTAGAAAAGATAGCAAGCGAAAGAAATTACATGAACAAATTAATCAAAAAAATGAGGAAAACACATGACCAAAATAAATTATATTATCCTGAAGGTTTGTGTTTGATGGAGATAGCAAGTAAAATGAAAGAAAAAAAAATTACCGGAATCAAGCTAGCATGAAAAGATGAGAGATCTTCAAGTGAAGATAAAGACGTGACAAGTCTTCAAGGGGGAGGGAGAGAGATAGCAGCAACGAAGATGAAGGGGCTTTGAAATTGATAAGTTACATGCAGTTCTTCAATGAAGATGAAGAGATTTTAAAGGAAGACGGAGAGATATAGCAACTTGAAGGTGAAGGGGCTTTCATGAGTGCTTTCACACACGTAAGCGGGCTACAGGAGCAAGAGTCTACGATAAATTAGGGTAATTTATAAAGTCAGAATGCAAAGGATTGTAACCGAATTCCAATAGGTTGAGAGATGGATGATTAGGATTTTATCTTCTATATGATTATGAATGGTCAAGATTATTTAAGAAAATGAAGAGTTTCGATTAGATGAAGGATTAATGCATCATTATAATAATAAATACAATATATTTGATATGAATAAAATTATAATGATTAATTAATTACAATTAAAATAATTGAAATGAAATGTTAGGATTTAATTTGGGGTTATAAATAAAGTCAAAATGCAAAGAGTTGCAACAGAATACCAATAGGTTGAGGGATGAATGATTAAAATTTTGCCATTTGTATGACTAAGAATAGTCGAGATTGTTTAAGGAGAGATAAAGAATTTCTATTAGTTGAAAGATTAATACATCATTATGATAATTAATAAAATATATTTGATATGAATAAAATAATAATTTTTAATCAATTATAAATAAAATTATTGAGATGAAAGGTCATGATTTAATTTGAGTTATTAAAATGGAAGGCCATGATTTGATATGGAAGAAAACTTAAGCATCTTTTATAATAGTAGTATAGATATATATTAGTATAGATGTAAAGATTCTTTAATGAAATAATTAAATAAGATTTATATTTAATTTTGTTAACTATGAATTATTAAAATTATTAAATTTTAATAACTATTAATGAATGAATATTAAATAATGAATTATGTTATTAATTACTTGGATAGGTATAAATTAAAAATATAATGCAAATAAATATATTAATTAATTATATTTGAATATAGAAATAAATGCGATTAAATCTTTGGTATTCTAACAATTAGCTCTTACTTAAAATGCAATTAAAATGTTATGCATTTAATTAAATAAATAAAGTTAAAAAAATAAATTTATTGTACGAATAAAATGAATGGTTTTAATTCATCTTTGATAAATAATGAAAGGCTAAGAAAGTATATGGGAAGAATCCTAAGCTACACTTATATAGTAGTATAAATTTATGAAATTGAGTTTACATCTATGTGTATTTATAATGGCATGAAGTTTATCTACATACTTACCAAATATTTTGACAAATGATTATGTATTATATATGCATAGAGAATATAATTACGTCCATATGAATATGTGGGCTCTTATTATGAGCGATATCAAAAATAGATTCCTCGTCATTCTAATTAATGAAAGTATTTCAAGTTTTCTAATTGGAAAAACTATTTATCATTTTCTTAACTTATCACACACCCTTTAACTTAGTAATTTTTTAGGCAATGATCAATTACTCTAGCTTGGTATCTAGGCATGAGTGAAAAGTGTTTGGTGTAGAACACATTAAAATGAATAGAGGATTGGCGGGTCAATATATCCACCATAACCCATATTGAATCTGGATTCTATATAGACCTTGGAAAATCCATAGCTAAATTTATGGTAACTTCCATTTTTATTCAGGAATAGATAATGGTGTCAACAAACCACTTGGCCTCTAGTGGTCTGCTTTTACCATTTAACAAGTATCATATTTAAAAATAAACTCTACCACATCATGCTTTAACCCAAGCCACTAGAACATCTACTTTAGATAATAATACATTTTGCCATTAAATGGGCGAATCATATATCCAAAATAGGAGTCTCATGCATAATTTCTTTCCTTAAATGGCCACTAGTTTGAATGCATAGTTGACCTCTATAATTCACAATGCCCCGATCATTTACCTGCAACTTAACTTTCTTTCAAGATTGAATATGATCAATCAAACTTGTATATTCACCATCAAATTTTTTAGCATCCTTAATCTTCTCCTGCAAGGAGGACTGAACAATCATTTGATAAATATTTTTTGTACACATTTAAAGGGCATACAACTTCTAATTCCAATTTTTTTTGTTTTCCTAATTAAGGCCTGCTCAAAAGTAATTATGCTAGCCACCAATCAACTATAACATTAATCTTACCAGGCTAATAAATAATGATGATGTCATAATCTATAATCAATTCCAATCATCTTCTTTGCCTCAAATTTAATTATTTTTTTGGTAAAGATGTACTTCAGTTATGATCCATATAAATTTCACACCTCACTCAATACAAATAATATCTCCACATCTTCAAAGCAAATAAAACTACTGCCACTTCTAAATCACGAGTGGGATAGCTCTTCTCATGTGGCTTCAAGTACTTGGAAGCATATGCTACCTCACTTCCATTCTATTGCAATACACATCTCAATCCTTTCAATGAAGCAAACTGAACCCTTAAAAACCATCAACACCACACAAAATAGTCAATACATGAGCTGGTATCAAACATTCTTTTCAACTTCTAAAAATTGGCCTCACACTTCAATGTCCAATTACCCCAATACGCAAAACCAAAAACTCATAGTCATAATATCTAGTATAAAAGGCTATCTTTGCCACTTCTTCTGATGGTAACAAGATCTCATATCTATGTTTGAAAATACTAATGAGCCTTCCAATTGATTAAATAAGTCAATAAGTCATTAATAATCCTAGGCAATTAATACTTGTTCTTAATTGTCACCTTATTAAGTTTTTTGTGATTGACCGACATCCTCATTGAGCCATCTTCTTCTTTACAAATACTACTGGTGCACCTCAAGGAAATAGACTCAGTCAAATGAATCCTCTATCCAAAAAAAATCCTATAATTGAACTTTTAGTTTTTTCATTTCTTTGAGTGTCATTCCATAAGGAGTCTTTGCAATTGGAGACATATCGAATATTACTTCAATACAAAACTTCACCTCTCTCTCTCTCTCTCTCTCTCAAGAGAGAGAAACTTACCAATTCCTCATAAATATATCTAAAAATTCTAGCACTATAGAACACCATTAACACTCCCAATAGTTTTACTCTAATCTTTCAAATAAGTAAGAAACATGGAATTTCCTTTCCTTAATAACTTATCAACTTGTAAAATTGATATTAGCTACGATAACATGTCTTTAACTCCCTAAAAATAAAACCTCTCTCTCATCACAAAGCACTATTATCTTCTTACCACAGTTAATATGGTGCCCATATCGACTCAACCAATCCATTACTATAATAACATTCAATATCATTAAAGGCAACACAATCAGTTCATATTCAAAATTTCAACCTAAGATTTCAACCTCACAGACATAGACTTGACTAGCAACCAAAAAGTCTCAAGAAGGTGATTATATATATATATATATATATATATATATATATATATATATATATATATATATATATTAGAGGATAAAAATAGTTAAAACCAAATTCAAAGTATCCAAAAATTACTCAGATAAAAAAGAATAATTGGCTCCAAAATCAAATAAAATTTTATAATACTATGAAGAAATGAAAGCCGTACATGTCACAACATCTAGCACATCCTTTGCCTCTTGCTAAGTTAGGCTATAAACTATGGGCTTGGTGTTATTTAACATGCCTCGTGGTTTAATGGAAGATTTAAAACCTAACCTAGCTGTCTCAAACATAATATTTACAAACATTAGAGCCACTAAGCATATAAATTTATAAAAAAATGCACAACAGAAATTATTACTTTTATTTCTTCTAAAATAATTATTCACAATTACCTATAATACAAGTAAAAATCTAAATACATAAATGAATATTAAACCATCAAAAGAATACCCTTGGTTACACTAACTTGTGACAGATCCTGAGCTTTCCCTAAATATTCATAATGTCTAATTCATAATCAGCCAAGTCCTTTCCATTTTTTAAAAGTGTAGATACTTCACAAAGTGAGCAACGAGATGCTCTGTAGGCTTTCCCAAAATCCTATCATATAAATCAATCTCCATATTTATATTATTCAAATAAAAGGGTAGAATAATATAGAATAATAGAAAACAACTTTTCATTAGAAAACATGAACAAAGGGATTACTTTTCTTATTAGTTTACATTTTTAGAAGAAAGTCCTCTTATAACTCTACTTTCATTTATAACTCCCTTAAATCTCTCATACATGCATAAGGAAGATGGGGCCAAAATAAAAATAGAATAGAACATGGTAGAATATATTTTTGGGCCTATATAACAGACCATGTAGTGCACTTCAACATCTTCTACATCACATCCATCATAGGATATGACATGCACATGCAAAAGTTAACATGTTTAGCATTTATAATCAACATTTAACATGAATATGAACATGCACAAAGTATCAGATGTATGTCATTTTAAAGGCTAACAAGCATAGAATTTGCATACACATGTAATGATTGTCATTTGAAAAATCATTCATAAGGAATCTTTAAAGTATCATTTTAAGACTTTTAATGAATTATAGTCAGTTCAAGAAATGCCACATTTAATAAAAAATTCCAAAAAATGTATACAAATAAAACCTACCGTTAAAATTTTGGTTTCTTATAATTATAATGACTAAAATAAGGTATTCTATAATATATTAGAAATCACATAGTGAATAGTTTACCAAACTCATTAAAATAATATTTTTATCATATAATTTTTCATACAAATATTACAATTGAAATAAAAAAATAGGGTATTGGGAGCCTATGTTGTTCTCAATAATTTCCTGAATATATCTAATGGACGAACCTCACCCTTTCTAAATTTCCCTCTCTTCTTTCTTTCTTTTCCTTCTTTCCTCTTCTCCTCTCCGGCATATGAGGTGAGGGTAATGGTAAGATGAAAATGATTTTAGATATTTGTATATAAAAATACATTTTAGTGTCAAGCATCGTGAGGTTCTAAAATGTAGCGCTAAAATGTTAAACCAAAATATTTCAGATACTCTTAGATGAAGAGCTCAGCACCGTAACACTCCCTATATAATACCATAACGCCCCTTGCACCTGGGATTTCCCTTCTCTCCAAATAAAAAGCTTAGCATCACAACTCCATTAAGATCAATGTCACAATACCCTAAGGCCTCTTGGACACATAACATTTCTTTAACTCTAGACTTCAAATTTCATTTAAATTTATAATAACTTTGAATTAAACATGTATTAGGAGGTTATGAAATTCTTACCAATTCTATGTTGACCTCATTTCTGTATGAGGTCACTATAACCCATTTGGGTTCCTTTCTGGTGACCTAATATAATTATATAGGTCCCAGTTAAGACCCAGTCCAATTTCAATTAAACTCAACCACACCTTCTAATTCAATCCTTGATCCAGCTTCTAATCAACATTCAACCAACTTCCAAATCACATACAATCAATCTCAATCATCCAATTGACTTCCATTAATGTGGATGAGCCAAGTCCAGCCATTCAACTTCTAAATCCAATCCAAATCTAGCATTCCAAACCAAACCTCAGGGTTAAGGACCCATGTCCTGAAACCACTTCTAGGTGATTTTTCTATCACCTAGAAGCCCAATCATATTGTCCTCCAATTCAGAGTCTATTGATTTCATGTTGATGTGACATGTCTCTAGTTCTAATCCTCCAAATTTGAGCTCATTTGGAGGACGCTAACCCCAAAAACTAGGTTGATTTTGAAAGGCTGTAAAACCTTCAAATATTTATAGTATATGCCACTAGACTTGCCATCCAGTGAAATTTGACCCTGAGACCCTTTCCAAACCCTCCAACCATACCCATGAGCCTTGTTAATCTCTCTTAACCATAAACCTACACTTTTCTGCACCCAGTTTGACCTAGTGTTGACTAGGGGTCAAAATGACTAAAATGCCCTTTAAAGGGGTTTTTGGTCTTTTCCCCAAAATTCAACATGGGTCTTCCTATACCAATCTCCAAAACATATGCCAATGGATCCTAAATATCATTTGGGATCCATTGGATCCAAACTTAAGTCATGGTTTGACATGGTTGACCAAATCAACTCTTAACATGCACACTTACCAAATTCCATCATTCAACCCATTTCAAATCAAATCACCCCCTCAAAATCATTCAATTGAACACCCTTGACATGGACAAAACTTTCCAAGTCAAACTCCCCTTGGGTTGACCTGGTCAATCCGTTTGGAGGGGTTAAAACTCTCTCCAATCTCATACATTTATTCAAAGCTTCAACCCCCTTGTTCCCAAACCTCTTAGGATAATTTCTTGCAGTTCTCTTGACCTTTTAGGACTCATCCAAATCATCATTAACTTGTCAATAGGTCAACAAGACAACAACCCCTTTGAGCCCATGAGAAAGAGGTCAAATCATGGCCACATCATCATGCCACCTAAGCAAACCCTACCCCCATAAGAACTGCTCAAACTTATTGGAGAGTGACCCATTTCCTCCCCTAATAGATCTTAAACTAGCCCCTCAAACAAGGCTTAACTTAGGTTTAGCTACATGGGGGAAAAAGGGTGTGGTCCCCCTCCCATGGACCAAGACCAATCCCTCTCAATCCACCAACTTTCACCTGGTTTTGGGCTGCCTTGGCGACACTTGTCACCCATCCAAACCATCCCTAATTCAATTTTAGCCATCCAACTTGAAATAAAAGGGTAAAGTGTACGAAACTTGACTTAATACCCATCTTCCTTGCATTTTCTCATCCAAGCTCCCACTTTAGCAGCCTCCACCCTTTCTAGAGCCTTCCCCATCCTCTCCAGCTCCTCCTAAGCCCATTCCAAGCCTTCCCCCATTATTTTTAGGCCTCAAATCACTATTTTAACGAGGAGAGAGCATTCTAGTGAGAGAAACCCATCTCTCTTCAATAACTTCAAACCCAGCTCTCAAAAGCTGTTAGAGTCTTTAGAAAAATTATGGAGGACGTCAGCAGAAGAAAAAGGTCTCCAAGATCTCAAAATCCAACACATAGATTGTAAGATATTTGTACTTTTAGGTAGAACTTCCATTTGAAAATGTAGGGAATCTGCAATGCCTGTGTTGACCTCATTTTTTTGCTTGTATTCTTCTCACACCTTTTTGATTAATTTAGTTGAGCCTCGTCGAGCCCAATTTGCACTCGAGGCAACTTGAGTTGAGTCAAATTGGACCCGATGAAGTTCGATTAAACTTGATTAACACCCATTAGCCACTTTGAGCGTAGCTCGATCCAAATTGATGTCGATTTGGGTTTGATTCTATTGCAAATTTGGATTCAAGGGGTATAATTTTGGTGATAACAAACATGTCTGGGTTCTATTTTGCTAGGCTAACTATTTCAGGTACAAAAAATCAAATGTAATCCAAGCAAACTAAAGATCGGGTCCGCGTGTGTTTAATTGTAATTTTTTCCTTTCTTGAGTCAAATGTAATATAATTGATCCCCTCGTTAAGTAATCTTATACACACACACTCAGGCGGAGAGTTTTAGTGAGTTAGGTTTTCCGTTTTAATTTTTATTCCTATCGTCCTAGATGATATTCATATCATCCTAGACGATCCAGTGAAAATAGAAACCCTAATTAGGACGATCATATTAAGTCAGTTTGATTAAGCTGATCATCCTAGACGATACCTATATCGTACAGGATGATAGGTTCAAATCAAAAATTCTCAGCCGCCAGATTAAGTTAGGCAATTTTTTATTTTTAGAGATTTGGTCTGATCGTCCCGGACGATATGTGTATCATCCTGGACGATCCTTGACAATCATGCCTAAATTAGTTTGGTGATTAAAAAAAGTAATTAATCTTTGATTGATACGATCATATCATCCCAAATGATCGCTAGATCATCTTGGACGATACATGCAAAATCCTGACCATCCAGAGCACTTCACTTGGACGACCAGAGCTGTGTGTAGGATGATATTCTCGGTTTTGAACTAATCATCCAGGATGATCTATATATCATCATGGACGATTAAGCTATTTTAAAATCGTCCAACTTATTTTTGAATGTACGACCAGAGCTGTGTGCAGGATGATTTTATCATTTTTGAATTAATCATACAGGACAATAGACATATCGTCCTGGACGATCAAGTCATTTTGAGATCGTGCAGCACAAGTTCCCCTAGATAACCAGAGCGGTCTTCTGGATGAAATTCCTGATTTACACTAATCGTCTCGGACGATCGCAGAATTGTACGGGACGATCAGAATAAATTTTATCTACTAATCGTTCAGAAAAACCAGATCGTCCAGGCTGATACATGTGAATTTGTACTGATCGTACAGGATGATCGACCGATCATCCTGGACGATCTTTGATGACCAGTTGAGATTTAGGATATTTTTTGAGCCCTCCTATTTAAGATATTTTTCTTTCAACAAGAAAAATATTTTGCCACTTTTCTTTCCAGAGAAAATCTTGAGAGAGAGAGAGAGCTTGTGAGAGAGAGAAAGGATCTTGTGAGGGGGAGTTTATGAGGGATTCACAAAGGTTGCTCCAAGTAAGGATCTGAGTCATCTTCTCCGTTCGTCGTCTCTTGTCTTGTCGGTGTCTCTGTGGAAGGATCATTTACAAGAAGATTCGGGTTCTCTGTCTGCTTCAGGAGGAAGCGAAAGGAGTCTAGGTTCTTTGCCTGCTTTAGGAGGAAGCGAAAGGAGTCTAGGTTCTCTACCAACTTCAGGAGGAAGTGAAATGAGTTCAGGTTCTCTACCTCACCGGGTTGGTGGAAAGGAGTTTTTGTATAGGCTTCTCCGCCTTGCTATGGGAGCAGAAGGGGAGTCACTTAGTGTTAGTGCAATACCCAGAGGGGATGCTCCTGGGAGTGGATGTAGGTCAAGTTGATTGAACCACTATAAAATCTGGTGTGTTCTCTCTGATTAATTTCTGCACTTTATTTTTCTATTATTATCTGCTTGGGTGAAATCTGTGATTGATCTTTTCATTACTGTGTTTACTTATTTTCACTGGAAATTGTCAAGAGATCTTTCTTTTTGCTAAATTTTTTTTAAAACTATCAATTCACCCCCCTCTTGGTTAGCCTTGGGACTAGTTCATAAGGGCTTAATATCCCTATCAAACTTTCAAGTGGTATCAGAGCGGGATTCAAAAATAAAGTTTGAAAACTTTTGAATTTGATCCATAGCTAACTTTGGTAATAGAAATACTGTTGAAGGTTATTCAATTACACGTTCACCATTATTTGATAACATACCTTTTGATTTTTGGAAAACTCGCATGTCCACTTTTCTTCAATCTATAGATTATTGCATGTGGATGCTTGTTAAGGATGGCTGTGAAGCACCTTTTAGAATGGTTAATAATGTTAAAATTGAACTACCTTTCAATGAATGGACATTTAATGATCGGGACTTAGCCGAACTGAATGCAAAATATTTGAACTATTTTTTCTGTGCCTTAAAATCTGAGGATTACATGTGTGTCTCTACTTGCACTACTGGTAAAGAAATCTGGGATACATTATGCATTACTTATGAAGGTACATCTGAGGTTAAGCAATCTAGATTGAACATCTTACTTCATGACTACGAACTCTTTTGCATGAAACCTAGTGAATCGATTTCTGAAATGTATATGAGGTTCACTCAAATTGTAACTTCTTTACATGCTTTAGGAAGAGAACTTACAAACTATAAAAAAGTGAACAAAATTCTGAGATATTTTGCTTCTTCTTTTAATGCCAAGATAACTGCAATTACTAAATCCAAACTTTTGAACACTTATTCTATTGATAACTTACTTGGGTCACTCATTGCTTACGAGCAAAGAGTGAACCAACGATAAATTGATGCAGGTGAGAAGAAGAAGGAGAAAACTGTGGCACTTAAGGCCAATGATACTGACATTGACTCTTCCGGGCCTGATAGCGATGATGTTGCCTTAATCACTAGGCAATTCAAAAGCTTTCTAAGGAAGAAACATAAGAATTTTCAAAAGTTTGAGACGAAAAATTATGATTTCTGATTCCTTACTTTGTAACACTATTATATCAGTTATTTTTCTTAAACGAGACTTGAAATGATATCTTTTCAAATTTAATTTATTTTCTTCTGAATTAGATTTTTGTTTGAAAGGAATTTGAACCTGTAAGGTTCGAGGTAGGAGTTACGAAAGTCAATTTTTCAACTTTTTTGGATTTCAGCATTGTCGATCTTCTTCTTATTGGCTTTTGAATTAAAAATCAGGGAAAATTCTATTTTATTGGAGCTGATAAAAAAAATTATTATTTTCACTATTATTTTTTTCATTTATATTTTTTATTTGATGTGATTTTGGATTTTCCTTGTGATTATTTTGTATTATTATTTTTATATATTTTTTTATTATTTTTTTCCTTTTTAAGATGTCAAAAGGGGGAGTAGTTATTATTGTGTCTTGTTGTTGTTGTGTTCTGTTCAGATATTTTTTGAAATATCAATGTTTATTTACTGAACTTGTAATTCCTAACAAATATTTGTCATCATCAAAAAGAGGGAGATTATTGCAATTCTGGATTCAAGGAGTATAGTTTTGATAATAATAAATATGTCTGTGTTCTATTTTGCTCGGCTAACCATTTTAGGTACAAAAGATCAAATGCAATCCAAGCCAACTCAAGATCGGGTCCACGTGTGTTTAATTATAATTTTTTCCTTTCTTGAGTCAAATGTAATGTAATTTATCCCCTCGCTAAGTAACCTTGCACACATAGACTCAGGAGGAGAGTTTTAGTGAGTTAGGTTTTCTGTTTCATTTTTTGTTCATATGGTCCTAGACGATCCAGTGAAAATAGAAACCCTAATTAAGAAGATCGTGTTAAGTCAGTTTGATTAAGCCGATCATCCTAGATGATACCCATATCATACAAGATGATAGGCTCAAATCAGAATTTCTCAGCTGCTAGATTAAGTTAGGCAAGTTTTTATTGTTAGAGATTTGGTCTGATCGTCCCGGACGATATATGCATTGTCCTGGATGATCCTTGACAATCATGCCTAATTTAGTCTAGTGATTAAGGAAAGCAATTAATCTTTGATTGATATGATCATATCATCCCAGATGATCGCCAAATTATCTTGGACGATACATATAAAATCCTGACCATCCAGAGCACTTCACCTGGACGACCAGAGCTGTGTGTAGGATCATATTCCTGATTTTGAACTAATCGTCCAGGACGATCTATATATCGTCCAGGACGATCTATATATCGTCCCGAACGATCAAGCTATTTTAAGATCATCCAACATGTTTTTGAATATACGACCAGAGCTGTATGCAGGATGATTTTATTATTTTTGAACTAATCATACAGGATGATAGACATATCGTCTTGGACGATCAAGTCATTTTGAGATCGTCCAGCACAAGTTCCCCTGGACTACCAGAGTAGTCTTCTGGATGAAATTCTTGATTTACACTAATCATTCCGGACGATCATAGAATCATACAGGACGATCAGAATAAATTTTGTCTACTAATCATCTAGAGAAACCAGATCATCCAGGCTGATACATATGAATTTATACTAATCATACAGGATGATCGACCGATTATCCTGGATGATCTTTGACGACCAGTTGAGATTTAGGGTAATTTTTTAGCCCTCCTCTTTATGATCTTTTTCTTTCAATAAGAAAAATCTTTTGCCACTTTCTTTTCCAGAGAAAACCTTGAGAGAGAGAGAGAGAGAGAGAGATTGGGAGAGAGAGAGAGGATCTTGTGAGGAGGAGTTTGTGAGGGATTCACAAAGGTTACTCCAAGCAAGAATTTGAGTCATCTTCTCTGTTCATCGTCTCTTATCTTGTCGGTGTCTCTATGGGAGGATCGTTCATAAGAAGATTCAAGTTCTCTGCCTGCTTCAGGAGGAAGCGAAAGGAGTCTAGGTTCTCTGCCTGCTTCAGGAGGAAGCGAAAGGAGTCTAGGTTCTCTGCTTGCTTCAGAAGGAAGCGAAAGGATTACAGGTTCTCTGCCTTACCAGGTTGGTGGAAAGGAGTTTTTGTACAGGCTTTTTCACCTTACTGTGAGAGCAGAAGGAGAGTCACTTAGTGTTAGTGCAATACCCGGAGGGGAGGCTCCAGGGAGTGGACGTAGGTCAAGTTGACCGAACCACTATAAAATCTAGTGTGTTCTTTCTGATTATTTTCTACACTTTGGGAGAAATCTGTGATTGATCTTTTCATTACTATGTTTACTAGTTTTCGCTGCAAATTATCAAAAGATCTTTCCTGTTGCTAAATTTTTTTTAAAACTACCAATTTACCCCCTCTTGGCTAGCTTCAGGACTAGTTCATAAGGGATTAACAGCCCTATCAAACTTAAATATTTCAAGTTGGTTATAATTTTATTTCCTAAGTAGGTTTTCCCGCTCTTAGCAATGACATGTGCATGATTTGAGGGATTCTGGTGACGATGGGGGGATTCTTCTTGCATTTTTAGCATAAATTTACTCCAGGCGCAGAGCTCTCAAAGAATTTTATGCTGAGAGACTCTTGTTCAAAATCCCTAGGGGCGAACTCCTGCTCTTTCTCTCTCTCTCTATTCTCTCGGTTAAACTTAAGACCTCTCTCTGGGATTAGGATTGGCGCATAAGCAAGAGGAGAAAAAGCCTCTGTCTCTCGTTCTCTCTCGCATAGCCGACCCAGATGGATCTCCCTCTCTCTCATCCCTGGCATTTGCATTCCCCAGATGGACAAAAAAAGTCGGACCTCACCTCTGACCTAACTAATCTCAACCACCATTCATCCCAAAGTTGTTGGCCCTCCTCTGCTTGTAAGGTTGTTGACCTCATTTTTGTATGAGGTTAGTGGGACCCATCCAGACCATAGATCAATCTTGACCCTAGGATCAATATGCTCTTAGATCAATCTAGATTTTAATTTTAATTTAGATTCAAATCAATCTTAATCCCATATTAATTTTAAACTCAATTCATTCAAACTCCAGATTAATCTAGACTCTAGGATCCTCCTAGACTTCAGACCTTAGGATCTACTCTAGACCCTAGGATTCTAATAGACTTTAGATCATATGATCTTCTTAGGCCCTAGGACCTACTCTAGACCTTAGGATAAATTTAAGAGCTTATATCAATCTAGATCTCAACATAATTTCAACCACTGATTAATCTAGATCTTAGTTCAATCTAGATTCAATCTCCAGACATATCTAGGACTTTAGGACCTATCCTAGAATTTAGGATTTCTAGATCATAAGATTCCTCTAGATCCTAGACCTTAGGATTTCTAGATCCTAAGATTCTTCTAGATCCCAAGATTTCTAAATCTTAGGGTTATTCCAGACCCCAGACCCTAGGATCTACTCTAGACCCTAGGATTTTGCCAGACTCCAGACTCTAGATCAATCCATATTCAATTCAAATTCAAACTTCAAATCAATCTCAACATCAATCCAATCTAGATCCCAATTTACTTCAAACCTCAAATAAACCTAAACCTCAAACCCACTCAGGCTTTAAACCAATACAGCGCAAGACCTAGACTCTAGTTCAAACTCGATCTGCTTTAGCCATCAAACTTCAATTAAATCCAACATTCAAATTTTAATTAAATCCATATTTCAAATAAGCCAGACTTCAAACCAGACTCTTTTAGTTAAACCAGATTTAAAATCAATTCAAATCTCAAAACCAAACTAAACTTTAAATCAAATTCAATCAAGCATTATTTAGTCAATTTGAATAAATTCTATTGAATCTTAACCTTGGTGGCTTCGATCGATTTAGTTCAATGTGCCCCAATTTGTTTCATGTGCAAATTGATTTTTTTTAGCTTTAATCGACCCAATTTTCCTTTCAAGTTAAATTAACTTCGACTAAGGCAAATTTACTAATTCAATTTAAATTGAAATGCTATATGATGAATTTGGCTTGTGTAGTCATGCTTTTGTTCTCCAATTTAGTTATTTGAATTCTCTAAATTTTAGAAATTGTTATTTACCATTGGATTGGAATGATGAAAGGGCTTGATTATCTTTTTAAGAATTTTTTTTAGGGCATTCAAGAGAAGGATTAAGGCCAGCTGATGGGGAGGAGGCAACTCTCATTCCATGACAACAAGCAGCCGCCCATGAGATGGAGCTCACCATCTAATCCTTAAGTCTACAGCCAGCATCTCCTTCCATGTGGGCATAGCAGCAAGGGCCGGCTGTAACATGGATTACACGACTCCAAGACTTAGCTCTTCCCCTTAGAGAAAGACTCCTCCTTGAAGCTGTTAGGGCTAGCCAACAGTAGCATTGCTTGGATTTTCTAACCTCATTCCCATAAGTAGCTCGTGTGTCTCTAGGCTTCCTCTCACAGCCCCTCTTCTTTCACAAGATCTATTTCCCCTTGTTTTTGCTAAAGCCGGCCAAGCAAACTACAGCAGATTTCGGTTGATGTAGAGGGCTACTGGTTGTATGGTTCACTTAAGAGAGGAATATTTGCTCACTATCCATCCAAGCGAGGAGAGGAAGAAATTGACGGTAATCTTCTTCTCCTTCTACGGTGTCTATTTTTACACTCATATTCTCCTTTGCATGGCTATATTGTTTTGCTTTATTTCACATTAATGACTACAATCATGTCTTTGGCTTTTGAGAATCTTGGTGGCAAGATAAGCAATGGAGATTATTGCTGTTTGGAAAGGGTATAGAAGGCAATGATGAATGAGCCTCTTATTTGAGGGGTAATCTTGTTATGAGAGTTTGTTGGAATACATATAAGTACATATGATTTATTTTGATAAGTCAATGGCTGCATCTATTTCACTTTGTCCGATTAGATCGTTTGATGCTTTCTTCCTCCTCTTTGAGTTTTTCTTGGGACTAAAAAAAAAGGTTATGGAATCTTATTGCCGGCATTGCATTGCCTGATTTTTGTTCTAAATGGAAGCAGGATTTTTTTCTTAATCCTAGACTTTCTTCATGAGATTTAAGAGGCTTTGATTTTCTTGTGTTCACTCTTGATATAAAAGAGATATCTCATTATCTGTGGAGTAGATTCGAGAAATCGATATGTGGATAAGCTTTCGTTGAGAATCAGATTTGTTATCCTGTATGGTTTCAGAATTTTAAGAAGCGACTATATGTTCTTTTCTTTAAAATTTTAGAATGGCTAGTTGCATTCTCTTGCTTTCTAAAGCAAATAAAGACAGGAATATAGAGCCCTCCATTGCCTTCAAAATTCGTTAGTGATTATTGCAATAAGCTGGTTTTAATTTAACTAAGAAGTTATATGTAATCTTTATCCTCTTTCTTTTTACGGGGGAAAGGATGTTTGTTAGATGGTGAATGTTGAAGTTAACTTACCATTAAAATTTGATTTCATAGAATGATAGCGTGGGTTGCTACGGCCGGAATCACCGTTGACTAGCTTCGGTGATCAGGTAAGTTTTCTTAAAACTTAGAAGACCATAGGGCTCCTAGATTTCCCTGTTGAGTTATTCCTCCAACCTTAAGTTCTAGACTCCTGCATTTAGTGAATATGTACCATCGACATAACTTGTTTACATTCATATGCATGTCCAAAGGGTTAGTGACACTGATTCAAACCCATTAAACCTAGTGACATTATTAAGGACAATAATTAAGGATGAGTCTTAGAGAACTTAGACAAACCCTAAGATTCACACTTATATCCTTTAGGGATCAAACATCAAACATATAAAAATTAGTGACACCGTACCTTAGGATCAGTGTACACTATCAAACTTAACCTCAATCAGATTTAAATCAATCGATCAATCATTAAACCACTTAATTAATTTAATTAAAGTTAAACCCTTAATTAAGCTTCAAACCTTCTATAAATCTAATTGACTTTAAATTTAAACCCCTTGAGTTTTGTGACCTTCCCTGCTCTAGGGAAAATTCTCACTAAAATTTGAACCCTTTAAACCCCTTAATCAAACCCCTTAAGATCAAGCCTTAATTAAGCCATTAAAACGTCAAGAAATTTGATAAATCAAATTTAAAACACAAAAATATACATAATATCTCAAATTAATCAAAATTGAACTCTTAACATAAGAAAATTAAAACCTCCTTGATTTAACATTAAATTTAAGCTTAATCAAATTTTAATTGGAAGTTAATATTTAATTAATTTAATTAATTAAAACATTAAAAATTCTAAAAAATTCCTAAACACTTAGAAATCTATCCTTGGGTCATTTTTGACCTTTGGAGTTGATTGCAAGGAGTTTGGAATTAGTTTGGATTCAAAAACATCAAAACTTCTCTAATTAAGATAATTAAATAATTTTAATAAACATTCAAACTTGAAAAATTCATAACTAATTCAAATAAAACTCAAATTCAACATACTTATAGTCTAACTGATCATCTTAAGGTCTAATATTTTAATAAAATATTAATTTTATAGAAATAGTTCTTAATTTAAAATTTAAATTTTAACCCCTTTAATTAAGTACATTAAATAATTCAAATAACTTCAAAAGTAAATACTTGTTTTAAAAAATCTAGAAAATTTCAATCTAACTTTAAAACAAGCAATCAATCAATCTTAATTGAGATTCATCAAATTTCAAACCTAAAATAAAATCTAATTCATTTAATCATACCGGGTACCACTGGGTAACCCAAGCCTACGAGGCTATTAAATTAGCCCTATGGAAGGTGAAATAAACTTCACGGCCTCTATGAGCAACAACTGTGGTATCCACCAAATAATTAATAATCAATCTTAAAATTAATTTCAAATCATTAAGAGTTAAACTTTAACCAAAATCTTCTCTTAAGCCTTTCAACCAACCAGAACATTAAACAACTTTAACCAATTACCTGATATAGGACATACCCCAACAACACAGCCTGCTACACACACCTAGATTGGTTTGTTAGGACACAAACTCTAGCTTTAGGTTAGGCCGATATTCCTTTCTATTTTTGAGATATGTTAATATGAATACAAAATGAGAGTGGCATCCTAGGTTAGATAATATAGGCATAGTTTCACTACTCACAGACCTGTGCTCCTCCTATTTGTCAACCTAGGATTAGGTCCCCAGCCCCTTGGCCTACGAGGTCCCCTTGAATGAGGTAACCCATGGTTGCTAACAAGGATCCTCTGGTCGGCACTCGACTAAGTAGGTTAAGGACACCGACGAACCCGGGACGATGAAAAACCATGGGATCTTGACCGGGGATGTCATACCCACTTGGTAGGTTAGTCTCTACCCTCACCTTCTGGGCATTCTCTCAATCTGGTGATCGAGAATATAAGCCCCAACTTTCTAATAAAATTGATCATCCAAACTAAATATCTCTTTCAATCAAATTCAAGCCCAACATTTAGGATAGTTTGGGGTATTTCTGAAGTAATTCAGAATCTTAAAACACCTCCTACTCTTCTTCCTTTGACTCCAGAAATAAATGTTTAACCTCGAACCAATCCCTGTTCAAATTCCAGTCCCTACCTCCCTTGATATCAAGCTTTGAATTCTTAAATAAAATTTGTATCGCTATTTTAGTCGAGAGTATTCGTAGGAAATTTTCTGGTTTTCTACGATGTAATTAACTACGAGGGCTTACTCTCATAGGAGATTTAGAAACCCAGACCTGATTTCAAAATCAAGTTTTCAAAACCCTTAAATTAATTATCTTTGGGAAATCAAAGAAAAAATGGCGATCGTTATCGTCATATTCGAGCAATTAACAATGAATGATATTTTCTTCCTTTGGGATGATATATCATTTATTGACATAACTTTGAATATGAAATTAATGATAATTTATCCAGATTATTATGACCAGATATTTGATTAAACTTCATTTTGATCCTTTGGGATCATATGTGGTTCCATCCTGAATCTAGTTACGATATTCATGATCAAATTTATAATCTTAAATTTGAACCCATTAGGAGATTGTACCTTTACCTTTCGAGGTAGTATATCATCACTAATGGATGCTCAATTTCAGTATTTAAATTTAAATGTCAATTTTAAATTATTCCCAAAGATAATTAATCTTTTTTAAAAATTATATTTTTCAATCAAACAAAGGTATACCTCTTTTCCTTCTTCTCCTTCTCCTTCACTTTCCTTCTTCTACCTTTGTATTCCTCTCCTTCTTTTCTTCTTCTTCTTCTTCTTCTCCTTCTTCTTATTCCTCCTTCCTTTCCTTCTTCTTTATTCTTTCCATAGTTTTTTTTGGATAGGTATTGTTTGCCTTATTTTATGGATTTCACCATTAGATAGTTCTTCATATTCTTATCTCTATGTATACTTGAAATGTGTCTTGATTTAGTGGAGATAGACTATGTATGAATGCTACACAATGCGTATCATGATGGGTTTGATTTTTCCATCCGTTTTCTTTTTTTTTTTTTCTTTCAAATGGTTGTAAATACATGCTCATTGGGGATGGTTTCTTTGTGAAGGAATTTGATTATTTAGCACCTTTGGTTTGTTCACACATATTGTGATGGTGTTTGTACGGCATGATCTTCCTATGGGTTCATTTCCTATGGTTTCATAGTGTTGCACTTTAGTTGCTTAATGAAATACTCTTGAAAAAGGTGTATTATAATGGGGCTACTTATATCGGAACTCTATATAGAGACCAAGCAATTTTTGGCTCCGCAAAGAAATAATACTTGGGAAGTTTTAGATATTGATATGTCTTTGTTAAACCTTGTGAATGATTGAAACAAGATCTCAAGTTATTCTTATATAAGTAAATTTGCTCTCCATTTTTCATATATGCATCTTAATAGGAGTGAATGGTTGTAATCTCTCATCTTGTTTCAATGTTTAATGGAGATAGTTATAATCATGTTGTTTTATAGAGAGCCTTACATCATTATTGCTTATGAGAAGTCACCATGCTTTGTAGTTATTGGATGTGTTGAGCAATTCGAGCTTAAAATGCAATGACAATACTTTAGCAAGTTGGTTTGAAATACCATAGTTTAATTCCATTATCTTTCTTCTATTCCAAAGTCCCTAATGAACTTCGAATGGATTTTGTTGTGGTGAGCCTAATTCAATATGTGGATAGATCATCTCTCCTTTAGGGTGTAAAGCATAACCTTCACATCGACTTGTTTGTTTTGTTTTACATTGTTGAATACCATGTATTTAAGGAAATGTGCCTTAAAAGAAAACATCATGATGGAGCACCTTTCTTATTGTTTGGTAAAGATCTTTACATGAGCTTTATGGATTTGGTCTCTAATAAAGAGTATTCGGAAACTTTTGAATAAAATATTGTTCTTCTAAATCTTATGCATTTTGGTTGGAGGCTATATGATGTTATTACAAGTGGGCTTTCTTTCGTTAGCATTTAAAGTAACACATATTGATGGATTTTAATATTTCTATTGAGTCTGTGTTGAATAAGTTGAGTAATCCTTTTCTCTTCTTTTCCTACGAGTGATTATTTGTTACAAAATAAAAGTGCATTGGATGCAAAGTGTCATGAGTCACTTTATGTTAGAAAGTTTTATGGATGATTTTGCATTGGAAAGCCTTATGAGTTACTTGATGTTGGAGAGTCTCATGAGTTGCTCTATTGTTGAAAACTTTACGAAAAGCTTTGCAAATTATTTTGTGTTGAAAAATTCTACCGTATATTTTGTGAATATTTTATGATGGAAGGGTTTACGAAACTTTCTTATTAGAGAATTTTCATGGATTTATCCCGCATTAAAAAGGCTCGTTGTTCATTTCGCGCCTGGAAAAGGTCATAGTGGATTTCATATGGGAAAGTTTTATGTGTTGCTTTGTTTGGAAGGTCATATAAGTTGTTTTGGAAGCTGGGGATTTATGAATGGCCTTATACTTGGGAAGCTCGATGTTAAAGGGCCCTTTTAGTTCTCTCTTCATGGATGAGTTTCTTTCGCTTATTTGCACTTGATTCTAAAGATGAGTTTAAAAAAAAAATTGGGTTGAAAGCGTGTTTGAGTTTGGAGTGGAAGAGCTTATTTGGGTTTTGGTTTCAGGACTTGTTTCTTCTTCGCTATTTTGAGTTTTATATGGAAATGGTGTGGATAATTGTGTTGAATATTCTGAGTGCATTCTTGAAATGTGGGAAGAATGATTAGCATCAAAACTTCCTTCCTCCTATTTATATTTGTCTTAAATGTCGAATTGGAATGAAGTACGTGTTGAAGGCCTATTTGGCTTTAAAAAAAAAAAAGATATACCTAACAATGGGATGCTTACATATTTTTCTTGGAATTTGTTTCTTTCTTCTTTTCTTGTTAGAGCCTTATGTGAGAAGCATGAAAATGTCTCTTGAACTTGGGAAGACAAGCTGGTATCAAAACTTCTTTCTCATAATTACATTTTGGTTTAGATTCAATGTCAAATAAGTTGTTTTCTTGCTACTTGACTTGGAAAAGCATGGTTTTGGTTTTCATTCTAAAGATGTGTATAGTTTCATCAATGGTTTTGTGTTAAAAAAACTTCATGGGTTACTTTTGGGATGGAAAATTCTATGACTTGCTTTATCTTGAAAAATCTTATAAGTTCTCTTATGGTTGGAAAATTTCGTAGAGTGTTTTATGTTGAAAAGCATCCATTTGGTTTATGTGTTTAAAAGCATTCATTGGGTTTATGTTTCACATAAAAGTTTTACTTAAAGATTTAATGCAATGATGCTATGAACTTTCTCTTTTGGTGAGTTTCATAAGTGCTTTGGAAGAGAATCTAGAAGTCTTTGCAAGATTGAAAGTTGTAAAAGGTAAGTCGCTCAACCGGTGTCCAAGAATGAGGAAAGGTACGTTATCATTTCAATTACACTTTATTTTAATCATTTGCATATTAGAATATTACCTTGCTCTCATTCCATAACCTTCCATTATCTTTTATGATTTCTTTGCGAGGTACTTTTGGGAGAGCTAAAGTGAGAAGCAACTGTAGCACAGACGAAGGAGCTTGGACGGTTGGATCCGAGCATCAGTCACCTCCATTCATTCTGGTGGGGGTGCTACGGATGGAACTACTGGGTCGTAGCCCCCGGTGTAGTGAGTTTTTCTTAAAACTTAGATGGCCTTTAGAGAACCCTTTTGTGTGCATGTTTCTCACCCTTTAGGACATTGTAGAAACTTCAATTATTAGATTTTTTTCTTGTCTTTTTTTTATAGATCCTTGAACCCAGTTACACGTGTGCGAATGTCCAAAGGGTAAGAAATAAATTCCTTTGCGTCCCAAAACTTTAGTAACCCCTAAGGATAAAAACTACGGACAGAGTCTTAGAAAATCTAGACTTAGGATGCATGCTTCCTTTAAGATAGAAATATAAAATATAGAAAACTTAATGACATGTTATCCTAGGATTAGTATGCCATAATTTATTAATAACTAATCAATAAGGATCAATAATAATCCAAATCAAAGTGAATAAAACACACCTAACCCTTAATCAAACCATAATCTACACACAACCATTAAAAGATGGATTTGAACATACACCCAAACTAAAACTAGTTAATCTCTTAATCACCCTTCAATGAAATCAAACCTAAAAGACAAGAACCAAATCACAAGAACAAACCTAAACTAAAGCATGCTAAGTGAAAAGTCTTTTAAAACCCAAATTCTAATTTATTAAACCCTCTTTTAACTAATCACACACCTAGTCTAAAACACCTTTAATATTGAATACAAATGAATTAAAACCCAATTAAATAAGTGAACATAATATAATAACTCACCTAAAATCTAACTAAATCATAAATTAACCTTCTTAAATCAATCTTCCAAACTAATAATAAATCATTCAATCTGTCTTTTTGTTAATTTCCAACCAACTAAATTAATTTAACAAAATTGATTACTACTGGGTAGCCCAGGCCTACAACGATATTAAGTTAGACCCAAGGAGGGTGAAATAAATCTCACGACCTCGGTGAGCAACAAAGGTAGTAATCAACTAAATACTAAGAATAAAACTCTTAAAATCAACCTTAAAACATCAATACATAAACTTAAACCAAAATTTTCCTTCCTGATTTTAACAAATCAAATCATAAATAACTTGAACTAATTACCTGACGTAGGACATACCCAAAGCCACATAGCTTATTACACACACATAAAATGGTTTGCTAGGGAACTACTTCTAGCTATAGGTTAGGTCAGTATTTTCCTTTTCTATTTCTATGATGTGACGTTCTATATGTGGCACGTGTGCTGGTTATTTTGATTTGCTGTGATGATTACTATGATGATGAGCATTATTTTTATATTATATTCATGATGTGATGTGTGATAGTTTACCCATAGGTTAAGGGTGATATTGATACTAACAATGTGTTCTACAGGTGGCCATGCTCATGCAGCGCCAATAAAGAGAGATAAATATAATAAATAATAATCATATAAATGCTTACTACAGGTGCTTCAGCCGCTTAGCCCCCAAATAAATAAGACCATGGACAAGTGTGGCTAGCAATAAGTACTTTACTTTTCATATATAACTACTTGTGATGTATTTTCTTTAACTACTTAGGATAATCATGTAGAAGGGTCTAGATTTTTTTTCTTTCTTTACAATGTAATTCATATTTGATGTGATCGAGTTATAAAAGTCTGTTATAAATGAGGCATTTCAAGTATCAGGAATCCAAAGAAAAAAAAGAAAGGCCCTTTATAAGAGATTTCTTTTTCATTTGGGTGCCCTTCTGAAGAATGAACCAGAAGAAAATTGAAGGAAGATGATTCAGAGAAGGACCCGAAGATGAAATGCTTTATTTTTAAGACTTACGTCATTTAGTAGGATTAGAATTCAGGTTGTTGTCGGTGGGGCCCGACACCCATTACTTTTTTGCAGACCCTGGGTTATACTTATATGACACTTGCCATGGACTTTCTTTTTACTCCAGTGAATATATTTATATTGATGTGTTTACTTTATTTATGCCATAAAAATTGCCTGCTTTTCATAGGTTTTTTTCTTGCATGTGTGTGCGCCTGATTTCGCTAGGCTCTTTAAGGATAAAACTTTTTCTACTCGTAATTAAAATTTAGGATTTTAGGAATTAAATAATATAGAAATCTAATATCCTAGGGAATAGCCAAAATCATCCAGGGTCGCATGCATATTAATGCATTTTCTCCTCACTTGTTTAAGACACTTCCTCAACTGCGGGTAGAGTTCAGATAATCCGACCTATGAGGATGAGGTGCTGAGCCTGGAGAAGTCTAGTCTTCTAAAAATTATTTTTAAACTTTTTTTTAATTTCAAGCATTCATGATTTGGAGATTTCAACTGGCATGTATTATATTAGAAACTAACTAAAATCAAATCTTAATTATATTAGTCTTTAAAGCATAGTACCATTCATAAGTGCAGGGCCACTTAGGAACCTCTCTGATATCGGCCTCAATTTCCAAAAATTCAGCCACCCACCCATCTTTCATAAAGACCGGATAACATGGACTTTAAATGATTAGGCAATTAGGTGGCTTTCTTTTTCAATCAGGATATAAGTCTAAAATGCATTAGCTAGGACACGGGTGTTAATGTTTTGTGTAGAACCCTAAACCCACTTTAGATTTAGGTTCAAGGCTACTACTATCGGTGTCCTGTAGTATGCCTTATCAATGGATAGGTCCTTTATCCTTCAGAGGATATAAATCCTATCTATTCGCGTCATGTGGATGACGCCACCTCCATCCTTCTCTCTGGCATACTCAGAGTGTAGTGTTGATTTTTTCTATAATTTTTTTTACTACCTTAGTCCTTCCAGATAATGATGTGAGCCATGTATGCTGACTAAGCCAAGTTAAACATTTCCTTCCCTTTGAATAGGAACTTCTTGGTCTCCTCCTTATGTGTCAATCCCATCTGAGAGAATAATGTAGGATCCTTAATCGAGAGTCTTCTTAGGCCCTGGCTTAAGTTGTAATTAACTACGGGGGCTTGCGCCCATAGGAAACTGAATCCCACATTAAATAAACCTCGCTCGAGCTAATGTATCGGGTGGGGAAAACCTCGTGACTCTGATCAGGTCATACATATTATAACCCACATCGAGGTGCATAGGTGAAAGCCATTATCCTCAATGGTTAATCGTATGTATGATCTAATCTACCCTCCCATTGGCCTCCTGGCAAAGAGCGCAAAGGCCTACAATTATTTTGTCCTACGAGAGAGTGCGGTCGTACCCTTTGTACTCTATTCCCTGCACAGCAGTGTCCTTTTGGAGGTCCACAGCATGGAACCACCAAACTCCAGGCATTGTAAGATTATGTTACCCTCGATCTACGTTTCAAATTTTGTGAGATTTGGTCGAGTATTTTGAGAGATATGAGTATTTAAAATTTCTTATTCAAAATGAACTGTAGAAAACTGGCAGATTTGGACCGTCCAATTGAAAATCGGATGGTCTGGATCAGAGTAGACGGCGCAGTCCCCCTCTAGATTGGAACGCGAGTCCTCCTGCAGTCAGAGGGGGTGACATGGCAGCCTATCGGCCATCGATCTTCCTGCGGTCTGATCCGACGGTCGGATCTAATGATCCAACATGGATAAATGGCTGCTCTGGGCTAGACATGTGGCACTAGACCGCATTTTTGAGCCGCCGCATGCACACCAATGATTCGCCGCCCGATTTAAAAAAAAGGAATAATTAATTTTAATGCTTAGAACCTTCTAAAATTTACAGAAAATTAAAATTTTCACCAAATTCAACATTCTTGGTATCGTTGGAAAGGGAATTTAATGAAATATTTATTAAAATTGAAATTGACTTAATTTAATTTCTAGATTGTGAGATATTCTTAGTTGTTTACATTTAGTTTTTTGTGTTTTCTCATAATCAATTAGGGTCTAAACTTTGGTGAAAGATTATTGGGTATCTTAGGCATGTTCTGTGATTTTTCTAGGGTTAGATACTTAATTGATTGCTGTGATGTGAATTTTTGAAGTGATGGGTCCATTTTGAACCCAAAACTTTGAAAATTCATAACTCTCTAGTTTTTTAGAATTTTGATATGAAATTAATGTGGAGTGATTGCATATATACCAGGGTTAGTTGAATAAGATTTTAAGCCCAATTGAACTTTAGTGACACCTAGGAAAAATAATTAAATACTATGCTTAGACAACTTAGAAAAATTATAGAAAATTTTACACACACACCCAATAGGGGTGAAACTTGACCATAGCAAACTTAGTGACATTTTGAATCATAAGTTTAAATTTGACTAGATTTGAAGTTTATTAGTTCAGAAAACTAAGTATATCAAATTTCAGCCTTTTTATAGCCCAAAAAATTCAAAAAATTATAATAAATCTAAATTAAGTTCAAAAAATTTAAATAATACACCAAACTGACCATATTTATGTCTTTTATCTAGTAAAAATAAAAGTCCCATAACCAGCCCTCTAACTTGGCTTTAATTAGATTTTTGGTGAAAATTGATAATTAATTATTTTAATTAATTAAAAAATATTAAAAAACTCAAATAACCTCTAAACACTTAGAAACACTCCCATGGGTCATTATTGACCTTTGGGAGTTATTCCATGCAGTTTGGAATGAGTTTGGATCAAAACAATTAAAACCTTTCTAATTAAGAAATTTTAAATTTCAATTAATTAAGAAAACATTAAAAAATCATAACTAATTGTAAAAAATTCTAAATCGACCAAACTTAGTATGATTAAACTTCATTTAAGATCTAGTATTTTCTAAAAATGTCGAACCTCCAAAATTAAGTCAAAGTCAAAAGTTAACATTCCAGTCAACTGTAGTTAGAATCTAGGCTTAAACTTCAAAAAATCATAACTCATTATGAAAAACTCCAAATTGAGGAAACTAACAATCTAATCACTCATCATAAGGTCTAATATTTATTAAAAATCTAAAATTTTTGAAATCAACTTTAATTTTAAAAGTTAATTTTTGGACCTTTAATTAATGCTATTAAATAAATCCAAAAAATTCAATAATTTATTAAAACTCAAGAAAACTACAATTTGGTTAATGAAATCACCTAACAAATATTTTAATACATAATAACCACTCTAAAGATGAAGTTTTTAGGATGGACTACTTCGGGCTACGGATCTACATAATAACCACTCCTAAGAAGGCCTAGTTTCTTGAGTTTGGTGGCACAACGCCATGAATGAATTTAATGGAGTGTAAAATATCAAAATCAAGTTACTTCTAATTATTTAACTAAATTAAAATTCTTAACTCAACTACATCGACAAAGTTTTAGGATGGATTACTCTGGGCTGCGGGGCTGCGCTTCCTAAGGAGGCCTGGTTCCTTGAGCCTGGTGGCACAACGCCACGAACCTACTGATGGAAAATATAAACTAATTTAATTTTTAAAATTAATAATTAATTGAATTAATTAAGATCAATTAATCTTTAATTTTTAACTAATTAAATCAACTTAATCAATGTTGATTACTTCTAGGTAACCTACGCCTATGAGGCTATTAATATAGCCCCAAGGAAGGTGAAATAAACTTCATGGCCTCGGTGAGCAATAAAGATAGTGATCATTTAACCATTAAAATATACTTAATTTAAACTTTAATATATTAATATTTAAGCTCTAATCAAATCTTCCTTTAAACCTTCAATAAAGTCTAGATAATTCCAATAAGTTACCATTTTAGGATCTACCCCAGCCACACGACCTTTTACACACACTGTAGATGATTTGCTAGGACAACCAACTCTAATCTAGGTTAGGCTGGTATTTACTTTACAGTTGTGTGCCATATTTTTCTGGATTTTATTGTATGTTGTAATTAAAAATTACTTGTTATATTTGCTTACTTTTTCTATACCCTGTGGATTGATGTGATGAGCGATTAGATTATCCTTGGGTTAGGAAAATCTAGATGCTCACTGAGTTGTTTGTAGGTGGCCATGCTCATGCAGGATAATAAAGGGAGCAAAATAAATAATAAATATAACTGCTGCAGGTGCTTCTGCTGTTTACCCCTAAATAAATAAGAGCAAGGCCAAGTGTGGCTGGAATAAGTATTTAATTTCATATAATTGCTTGGGATTAATTTAATATTTAAATGCTTAGGATAACCTTATAGGAGAGTCTAGAATTTTTATTTTTATGTTAATGTAATTTATTTAAAGTTAAGAGTTGTGAAGGTGTCTTTGAGTTTGGGATATTTAGACCCAAAATTGGATTCCAAAGAGCAAAGGATACCGCTCACGGGGACAGTCCTTTTCCATTTGGAAGCTCAATTTTGGATCACTCCACTATCCAAAGTGGGAAGAATAATCTCCCTCTCGGAGGTAGAGTTTTCTTTCCCATTTGGGTATCTAGCTATAATGAATCCAAGGAGCTCGAAGAGGAGAAGGACAAAAAACTGAAGATAGAAAAGTATCCAACTTAAAGTCTACTTGTGTCCTTCCTAGGATTAGAATCCGATTTAATTTATGTAATTTTGGTTTGTAATAAATAAGGAATTTGCCTATGGACTTTACTTTAAGGATTTAATTATATTGATATATTTTCTTTGAATTGATTTCCTATAGGATTGCCTGTTTTTTCTAATTTTTTTATGATTGCATGTCACTTTTTGATTTAGCCTGGATAAATGGAGGCTCATGAGGGTACAACAAAATTTTTCTACTCAAAATTTTAAAAAAGTAGAAAAATTTTAAGATAACATAAAAACTCTAACGATCTAAGAAGTAAGCCCGGGATCGCTGGGAGTTCGCATAAGCATCTTTGTTGCACTTTTCTTTTCCTTTTGTTAGGCACCTACCCGTCTATGAGTTTTGACAGACCACCTAACCTATAGGGTATATATTTGTGAACGGAAATCTATGCAATCTTTAGGATAAAAATTATTTTTAAGCCTTTTTTTTAAAACTGCTTCATTCCCTTTTACGTATTTAATCAAGTCGATCAACATGCATTGTATTAAAAACTAATCAAAAAATATCTAAAACTTTAATTGCATTTCTCTTTAATATTTACACCTAACATAAGTCAAGGGGCCAATTAGGAAAGGCTCTAAATGTCGATCCCAATTCTAAAAAAACCATAATTATAATGTCCCTACCACTCTTTCAAAATCACCGAACTCATGAATTTTAAATTGACTAGGTGATTAGCTGGCTCCCCAATCCAGGCCGGGGTAAGTCCAGATTTTGCATTACATTAGCTAGGTTCGTACTACTGTGGTATTGTGTCTAAATTTAGATTTAGAATTTGGGGCAGATTCTGAATGATAAGACCCTAACTTCCGGAAATATAATCCCAAATTTCTAATAAATCAATCAACTCAAACTAAACTCTCTCTCTCAATCTAAATTTAAAGCCCAACACTTAGTTTAGGTTGGGACACTTCTAAACTGTTTTAGAATCTCCAAGTGTCTCCTACCCCGCTTTCTTCGACTCTAAAATAGCAACCTTAGAAAAGATTCATATATCTACTACCTTGAAGGTAGTAGAACGAACCAATCTTTGAACAACTATGAGAAATCCTCCCAAGAAATTTCATCATTTGCTATACTTTGACACTTTTCTCTCTATTGGCCTAATCATGAATTTTGAGTTTCACCATCAAACAAAAATATTGGTAATAACACCATTTTGTTCTCCAAACATTTCATGCTATTGAGCCATTTATCTAACCTCATTAACTAGTTCTTAATTGCTTGATGTTCTACTTCACCCTGGAAACATGGAGGCTTCAAAGTTAGAAATATTAGTGGGTGCCTATCTACATCATCCCCTCTCCATGTAAACATCCTTCTATATGCTTCATCCATTAACTGGGCCATCAACCTGATAAATTATATCATTAAGTTAGATGTTAAAGCTCCTACGATACTTTGTATTATTGCAGCTCGATTGGAAACCTATGCATAAGTTGCATCTTAATATTAGGGGTTCATATCTTTTCAGCACTTTCACCTTTCACATATACATAAGGTTTGACTTATCGTGCATAAAATATAGGCATACAAAAAATAACATTAAATTGCCCCAACTCTCCCTCAATTATCCATAAATCATGTCCTATGACTATTTATAATTTAATTCTTCCAAGATCTAATTGGAAGAATTATTTTTATATTTAATTAATCTTATCATCAATGAGTAAACCTAGAGCAAACTAAGTCATCTAATTAAAAAAATATAAACAGCTCACATTTCATCACAAAAGTCATGTATAATAATTTAGTATAACTTTTTCTTCATGTCTATTCATATACATAAATAATTGGATTGCAAAAGAGTAATTCTAAAATCGAAGCATACCTATAACATGAACTTTTAATTTTATAAAAAAATTTTCTACTCAATTAGGGCTTTACTCTTTCTTGAAATTATATATATATATATATATATATATATATGGTGAGAAAACCACTACATAATAGGCTACTTGATATATATTTAAGAATTCAATATTTATAATTAAGATAGCATGTAGAAGAATAAACAGAAAGTTTTACATATTAATTAAAGTTATGAAATCATGTTTATGTGATGTTGTAAAATATTATTTCTATTATAAAGTTATGTTTAAGTGATGTATATGTTGTTCTTGTTAAAGGTGCATGTTCTTAACATCTAACTAATATTTAATAAATAGTTGATAAGTACACCGTTTAGTACAAACATTGTGATAATCTACTTTTAAATATAAGTTATGGTTCATGTACTACATATTTAATAAATGTTGCTTCTTATAGAATTATATTGAATTATGTAGTAGTAGGCTTCAAATGACCTACTGAGCATGTGGTTGCTCATCTTATATGTTTGTAATGAGCATGTGTTATCGAGAAATGACAAAGTTCCAATTAAGTAGGCTTAGTTGGTACAAGTAGTTGATCAGGTTGGGCTTAATGTCTAAATGTTCAGTATGTACATATATTGTTTTATCAATCATAAGTGCATTTATGTTTTGATGAAAGGAAAAAAGAAATTATGATTGATGTGCATCATTCTTTTGAAAGTTGTTTGATAAATATAAAATGAAATTTATATTTTTATTGTATGGTTAAAGAATGGCTCTATGTTATTTCTTTAGGAAAATGCAAAGTAGGAAAAGAGTTCTTCTAATTTGGTCTTGGGAGATAATAAGTCTGATGTCACATTCCCGACATGATACGACCTATTTAGGTGTAACTGATTGCATTAGGTCAAGTTGTGGCAATAGATTCCTACTCATTGCATGCAGTGTTGTCTCTAACTTGCTTCAACAAGGAGTTAAAAGGTTAAATGAACCAACTTATTATTATTAAGGATTATAATAAAAAGGATGAGGCATTCATCACAAGATGATACTACAAAGTCATCATATGAGAACAAGTAAGAAGAATATGATGAACAAAGTAATACAAGTTCATTAGAAAAGTACAGATGAAAGTAAAAGCTTTAATTACATAGAATATTTTTACGTTACATTATTTTCTTATACAATATGGGGAAGATCCTACTCTTCCTTGAAAAATATCCTTCTTATAGGATTTGTCATCATCTCTGGAGGGATCATCTCTTTCTTCACCAAGTATTTCAAGAGGTAGTGCCCCATAGTAATGAACTGACTCGACCTTGTCATCTCAACAAGATGTTGACCGCTATCATCTCTACCTGAAGCCGTACTATTTCCTTACGTAGATGTGAGTTCTCATCACATACTTCAGTCATCTTCTATAAGGCCCCATGATGATTTAATTCTGACAGTAAAGGTCATGTCGCAAAGGTCTTTACCATGGAATAAATCCATTGAAAATATTTTGTGGTGGATTTACGATGAAATTATATTAAAGAAAATGATGGCTTCATTTTTTTCAAACTGCTGCAAATGCCGTCGCAAATTAAGCTGGAATTATGATAGAGTTGCGGAGGACAATCTGTCATAATTTGCGGCATAATTGCCGTCATAAATTATGGTAGATGTTCTGCCGCAAATCCACCATAATTTGTGATGCATTGTTTTGTTACAAAATATGATACTTTTTCGTCGATTCGATGTTTATGGAAAAATTTTCATCATAAATCTGCCAAAAATCTATAGCATAAATAAAAAGTAGCTCATTTAATCAGTTATTAAACTTTTCAATAATAATAATCTAAATAGTTTAAAAGAATTAGTTAATAATGCTAACATTTCAACAAATAATGCTAAAATAAACATAAGAAATGCACTTTATATAATCACCTTCCAACTGCTCAAATAGACAATCACATTCCACAAAATTCTATAATTACAATGCTTATAAAGTATCTATAGTTCTTATACATATAAAAAAATAAAATGCATCAAAAACCCCAATACAAACAATCTAAGTGGAATATGCATCCTCACTCTCCTGCTCAGCCGATACAGGCAAAGGCTGATTTTCACCAATCTGGTCTCTCAATCTTCGAAGCTCATCCAGTAATTGAATATTAATGTTTGCTTATGATTTTCAGACATTTTCTAGCTCTACTGTGAAATTAGCCACATGTTAGCTATACAAACTCTTATGGTTGTTTGTAGAAAACTTAGAGGCAGAAGAGGACTATCCCTCATACGCATAGGCATGCGACCCTAATCCATAAACTCATCTCTTTTATATTCTTACTATCACCTACGACCAAGTGTGAAAGTCAAAAATATCTGTGAAACCCCTAGAGGATCCCTCTCCAACTGCAGCCTGACTTCTCTCGAAGTTGCGTATACTCACCCTATAAAATTGTGGCGGAGCTAGAAAATCTATTGAGGGGGGCCTAAATTAATTATTTTAAGTTTTTCCTTAATTTTTTTCATTCGGACTTGAAACCAGCATAGGCAATTTAAAAAAAATAATTATTATCTAAAAATGTATAATATTAAATATAAGATAATATGAAAAAAATTCAATGCTTTTAAAAATAATAATTAAGCTTATAATAGAAAAATATGATTCTCCCACTGTAAAACGTACTTGCATCTTTCTCACAACAACATATTTGTAATCTTTGAAGGTTTGTTATAGACCTTGAACACAGGTTTAAAAACATCATGAATAACGTTATGATCTCTTAGAGGTTTAGATCTATTAAGACAATATATGATCACCAGAGCAACTTGAACACATAAAATAGAAAATGAAAATAAAACATTATCAGGCCATATGCTACCTGACGGACAAGAGTCCACTTGATATGAGCCATATTTATGAACTACTTTTGCACATAAGAATGCAAAACCTTGCCCCCCTTCACAAAAATCTCCACCATTGAATTCGACCAATAACTATTCCCCTCGCCACTCTCCACCCCGAGATGCTGCTCGATGATCGCCAGCTCAGCCTGTTTCCCCGCCACCACTAAAATCCTAGGGTTTGACAATGGTAACCTCGCTGAACCTACCTTCGCCGCGTCAACAGCGCAACGTCAATCATCCACTCTCTATCAGGAATGTAAACCACCTCTAAATCGGGAGCCCCAAACCTGTTTAGGTTCCAAAAGAGGTATCCGTTGTGGAATAGTTCGCCAGTGGCGGCCATGAGGATTTCATATAGTGCACCCAGGGGGATATCAGCAGCTTCCGACAAATGCTCCGACAGGGAGGGATTCCACCACATCCCAAGCCTCGAGCCTCTAGTTTTCAGATTCAGATTCACTTTTTTAAGGGGGGGTACGTCCCCCCCTTGCCCCCTCCCTCCGTCCATGCTATAAAATATAATATAAGATTAATCATCATATAATTATAACTTACAATATTTCTATAAGTATAACATCATTATAAACTTATATATGCCCTCCTCACTCACTCATCCACCCACTGTTGGTCCTCCTGACGCTTGTGAGTGTGAGTGTGAGTGTGTAACTGAAAACATATGTTCACAAAAAAATGTAGCCAACCCTCCTGCTTAGTGTCCCACTGGTTCCTTCCCCTTTCTTACAGTACAACTACTGTTAATGAGCTAGAGCTCAATGAAATACACAAGCATAATATACAAAATAAAAAACATGTTTGAAGTCAATTTAAAATAAGATGGGGATTTATATAATAAGTATGTACAAAATATCAATATATATTTAACTTTTCACATTTCATGTTCTATTGACTATTCAATGTTTTGGATAAATCATATAATGACTATAGGCTTTTGCACACATATAGCTCTCTAATTTAATGTTGGGTTTGCATTCTCAACTTTTAGATTTGAGGTTAGGTCTGAATTCCCAACTTTTAGAAGTGAGAGAGTGTAGGGTACCTTCTGTACTGCTTCTCAAAGGCTTACCTCGCTACATCTCTCGCCTTTACTTGTGTGGGCCTATCTCTTATATATAACTTACCTTATCGGCCTTTTCATTTACCTTTTCGTATCAATCATCAATATGCCAATGTAATAAAATACCTGATGAACTTATTGAACCAAAATACTTCATGAAATTGGAAATAATGCTATCACAATTATATAAAAAAACATAGTCACAATCATATAAAGTTTATCATTTCCTATATCATAGTTTTGGTATCTCACCCCATTCTATGGAGTAGTCGGGTGAGTTTGTTCTCCTACAGTACTCCAACCTCTTTTTCTCTTATATTCAATCTAAATATTATATTTTTACTATTTAATGCATTCTAGCTTAACTTAATATTAAGGAACTTAGGTTAGCAAAATTAAACAAAAAAGGAGGTAAAATTTACCTCAAAAAAGTTTCTCCTCATTCAACCATAGTTTCCTCTCTTCTCATAAACCTCCTTTCCTCACTTCCCTTCCTAAATTCAGCAATTAGCCACATATGAATTCAGCCAACAACCTCTCTTCCTCTCTATCCTTATTGTTTTTAGCTGTTGTTTTTAGCAAACAACAGCAATAACCCTTTGCTTTCCCCTATTTTCTTAACTGAAATTCTTTCCTTATTGTTTTAAGCAACCAGTCGCAGTACCCTTTGATTCCTTCCCCAACTCCTCTACTTTTGGCTTACTGCTCTGCACTTTAGTTTCTTCGAGCACCAAAAGCTAAGTGATAAGTGGTAAGGGATGTCAAAGGGATACATTTGCAACGACAAAGCTCCCTTAGTTGCTACATAAATACAGTGAGGAGGTGTGAGTTCAAATGTAAATTTTTGGATGAAGATGGATGTAAAAGGAAGAAAGATGGATACCTTCTCAACGAGCAAGCTCTGTCTACATCTGACTCCGCCTATGAACAAAGTCAGGAAGGAGGTGCGATGACTGATGAGAAGAATGATCAAAAGGAGGCGAGATGGTGGGGGTGAAGAAGAATAGCAAGGAAGTGTGACTTCAAATGTGACAGGAAGGAACATCATTGAAGTAGGTGATGCCATATGGGACATCGTCGAAGGGGCTGAGCAAGGTCGCAGTCGAGAACAAAATAAACGCCCAGTCAATCAGTTCATATAGGATTATTTGCATTTGATTTGCAACAAATTTGTGGCAACATTTTTGTTACAAATCCAACACAAAAAATGATGAATACTTTTGTCACAAATTCGTTGTAATTTTTTAGAAAAGAAATTTTGCCGTAAAGACCACCACAAATTATTGACTTTCTTGTAGTGTTGGTTGAAAATGGGCTTAATTTAGGAAGGAGTTGATACCACCTCCATAGTAGAGGTCGTCACTTTAATAAGTGTGCATGTTATAATAACTCAAATATGTGAAATAAATTTATTTAGAAAATATAAAAAATCTGAAGTAGAGTGCTTTGGCATTGATTTGGTGAGTGTTGCGACGCTAGGCCAAAATTTTCTACCTACAAATCTAGATAAAATGCAATCATGTTTCTTTCTGTTGTTCATTGGTAAGCTCTAGTTAAATGGTTAAAATGAAAGATAGATGTAATTCTTCTAATATAGATTCTAGAGTGAGACAAAATGGTATCAAAGTAATTGTTGTTGGAGAAATTGAAATATAACTAGAGCATATAAGGGGAATAAAAATATAATTTCTGATTTATAATTAGTTGATTTTAGTTTAAAATTTTATTTTGAGAATACTCTCTCTCTCTCTCTCTCGGACTGATATAGAAATGTTGATGATATTATTTTTTTAAAGGTGGAGAGATTGTAAAAACTTAAATATGTAAAATAAGTTTATTTAAAAAACATGAAAATTTTGAAGTATAGCACTTTGATGAATATCTAGTAAGCATTACGGTGATAGGCCATGAATTATATATATATATATATATATATATATATATCACTACCTAACCCCACCAACTCCCTCACTAGGTTGCTTGGCTATAAAAAAATTGAAAGAGGGTAAGAAGAGAGAGGAGGGAGAAATGTCTTTAGATCATATTTCTCAGTTATTCCTATTACAGATTATATTCTATTTATTGTAAGTGACTAATCTCTTACTTCTATTTTCAAAGATTTTGATTTTTACAAATTTATCTCTCCTAAATCTGTCAAAAAATATATTATCTCCTGATTTCATAAGCTTTCACCGTACAAGTTTAGATATGTTGAATAATTTGATATAATTTTATTATATTTTAATTGAAGTACTAAATGATATCAGATACATGATATAATAACTCCATATGATATCCTACTGATCGATGCGATTCATTGATTAGGAATCATTAGAAATTAGAGATTGATTATGAGTTATAAGGAGTCAGGGCGACTGATTCACATGATTTAAGGGGAGTTATATGGAGCACATTGATTGGGAGTTATAAGGGGTGACTTATTGGGAGTCATCAGTGTAGGAGCAAGATACCCTTAATATATACTCATTGAATATTTGAATACTAATACCAACACTACTGTGAATACTGTATTGATATTGTGACTGACACTAATATTATTTTCTGTCATTAATAGTATTTAACGTTATTGATCATGATATTAATATTGTTACTGACATTAGTACTGCTGACTGTTACTGATACTGTAACTGATGATGTAATGGATTGAGGTGTGATGATTTATAGAAGGTTAAATTGATATAGATAATCAATATAGATATTAATGGATATATTCTTTTATGATTTATAGCATATTATTCTCTTTTATCTTACATTCATTTCAGTTCTAAGATTTTAGTTACTTGCTGAGCTATATGCTAATTATGAAATTTTACATATTTTTAGGAAATGGCAAGGATCCTATGATATGAGACTCTAGACAACATGCATAATTTTCTACCTATAATTTTAGAAAAAATGCAATCATATTTCTTTTCACTGTTCTTTGGTAAGCTCTAGTTAAGTGGTTAAAATAAAAGATGTAATTCTTTCAATATAAATCCTGGATTATGACACTGCTGCTACTCATTCAATAGAGAGTTACCTTGATTGCCCAGAGTGAAAGAAAAACTTATTTGAAATGGAGGAAAGGACCATTTTACCCTATCTTTTTTCAACCAATGATGTTCTTCTTACCTCTATTTTTTTCACCTCCTCGATTATAGCCATCATTGGATCACTTAGCCCAGGCACACACTTGCCTCTCAATACAACCTTTTTCTCAGTATTAGACCATGTATACTTTTTCTCCTCACATTCCTCCAACTTGAACTTTCAAAGATAACCATTTTCAACTTTTAAGACTCATTTCAGCTATCTCAGTAGGGTTTAAGTTAGCCATCTTGAGCAAGTTAGCTGGGGATAAGAAAAAAATCATGGCTGCATCACATTATCAACGACTACTTATAGGTGGATATACTGTGGGGGGTCAAATTAAAATCATAATAAAGAATCTGTATGATACCTGAGACTATAGTAATAGCAAGGCAACAACCTTTACATACTCTCCCTTTTTATTATTTGGTGAAAACAATGAATGCTCGTTTGTAATTCACTCACCTTTTTATAATCCCATATTCTAAAGGGTCAACTAGATTAGGAAACTAAATATATACTTATGTATGCATATGAAGGTAATTCACAGGTACCTAATACATTCCAAGAGACTCAATTAATATAACCATGCCATATATAGCATGACCTCACAATAAGCTAGCTGATGCTAGCTTGTGCTTCACAACCCAACCAAAACTAACTCGTATACTAGGCAGGTCGCGATGTTATATTGCAATGGGTGCAACCCCAAAATTCATTTGGAAGAATTCTTTCTTTTCATCATATTTATAATAATAACACAGAGCCACTGACATCAAATGAATACAAAAAAAAACTCTCAACATCTTTTAATTTATATCAAAAGGCTATACAATCAAAATATTCATTTATAATAAACATAATACTTGAATCACTATATATCATCAGAAATATATCTCGATTGCCAAAATAATTAACTAATAGAAACTATACCTAAACCCAAAAATCTATAACTTTTATATATAGTCAACCTACCCTTTTCTCTTTCCCTGACCTGGAATCAACACATGCAAAAAAGCAGGTATGAGCAAACCGCCACTCAGTTGACTATAAGGAACCTTTCCAAATTTTTAACAGTTAATAAATAGAGTATTCTATCATCATAGTTGAAGCAGTAAAGTATGCTATCAGTACATAAACTTTTATCATAATGCCAATAATAGCGATACTACTATAGTACTTCGTGTATTAAATAATTAACTATTTTCAATTATTTGTCAATGTGATAGTTCAATCAGATAACTGAAATAACATACATTCACATATAAAAAAAATTAAAGCACATCCTCATAATTCCTAGTAACACGTCACGTTACTTTTTATTTAGGCCCTTAAACCTCCCAATGTTTCACATTTTCGAAATAAAGCCCATATGACTCCCAGTTCATAGAAATCAATATCATGACCTTACAAATCCCAATGCATAGCACCATTCATTTATTTAGTATTAGGTCCTTATACCTCCACTTGATGCGTAAGAGGATCAATAATCATTCACCACAATTTTCACCTTTCTTCCCCTTTTCACACATTTTCATTCACACTAGCACAAAAATATAAATGCTTTCATCATACATAAACAATATCAGGCACATAATAGAAGTACACATAATTTCATATTTATAACAGAATAGTAGGAATTTTAGGGTTAAACTTACACACATATTTCAATAGCTAGCAATCACAAAAATATTAATTTACCTTATTCATAGTAATATTTTGAAGCTATTATCATTCTAAAATAACTTTATTAACTGTCAATATACCACATCTAAATGCTTAAAATATTGTACAATTAAAAACATCATGTGAAAAGCTAATAATTTCTTGGCATCAAATTATCCCAACTTTTGTGCCGTTATTTAATTTAAAAGCTAATAATTTCTCAAAAATCTATATTATTAAAAATAAAGATAGGTAAATATAACCTATCTCAATCCATATAATTTTTATAACTAGCCTAATGAATGAAAACTAGGCCAATTAGAGGGAGTTGAAGGTAAACTTGAGTTGTGGATGTCAACCTTAGAGTCTAAAGATTTTTGTTTGAGTAGATATATAATTGGATATATGGAGTATAATTTTAGTAGTAATAGATCGAATGGGGGGATTATTACTTTGGGAGATCAAGTCATTAATAAAAGTATACATTTTAGATATCTTGTGTTTATTGTTCAAAGAGATGGTAAAATAGATGGGGATATTATCAGTAGAATTCAAGTTGGATGGTTGAATTGGAGGAATGCATCAGGCTTGTTGTGTGATAGAACGGTCCCCTTCAAACCTAAGGAAAAATTCTATAAGATGGTGGTGGGACTTGCAATGCTTTATGGTGCAGAATATTGGCCATTAAAAGAGAAACATAATATCAAGCTAAGTGTTGCAGGGATGAGGATGCTCATGTGGATGAGTGGTTTTACTCTTAGAGACAGGATATGAAATGAGCATATACGTGAAAACATTGGAGTAGCTCCAATGGAAAATAAGATTTGAGAGAGTCACCTTAGATGATTTGGTCATGTAAAACGGTGACCTTCCAATGACCTGGTCAAAAGAGTAGATGTATTAAATTTGACTTATGTTAAAAAGGTAGAGGTAGACCTAAAAAGACTTGGTTAGAAAATATTAGAAATAACATTTCTCTATTAAATTTAAATGAGAATTTGACGCTTAACAAGACACAATGGATAAAAATGATTCATGTAGTTGATCCCACGTAGTGGGATAATGACTTGATGCTGTTGTTGGCCTAATGAATGAAAACGGCTTGAAGACCTCTGAAATGGACTTTCTCTCTCTAGAATTGTTGCGGACTCGAATATACGCGGTGATAGAATTTAGAAAATTTGCGTCTTAGCGTTGAACGGATATTCAACGCACAAACAGAAAATAAAAGAACACCAGTATGTGTACGTGGAAAACCCTGTAAAGGGAAAAAACCACGGGGCCGCGCCCAGTTGAAAAAGATCCACTAGCGTTTTCTTGGAATACAAGAGATGAATCATCCTTAAAAACTTAGGACGATTAGATTACAATGAATCTCTTTAGGAGTAGACAGTTACAATGTCAAACAGCGTTCCTGCGTTACTTAGAAATCAGGCTGAATGTTGGCATCCTTCGGAGGTCGGATAGAATTCCAGCGTCGTTTAAGAGAATTCCGGTATAGAACAGAGTTCTGATTTTACTTGGCAAGAATTCTGGCTTCGCTCAGGTGTTGGACAACAGAATTCCGGTGTAAGACAAAATTCCGGCGTGATTCAGGCGTAGGGCAGAATTCCGGCGGTGGTCGAGGAGGAGTTTCCTCTCTTCTTCTTCTTCTCTTCTTCTTTTCTTCTTCTTTTGGCTTTTGGCTTTTGGCTTGGTCCCCTCTTAAGAGAAATGAGGGGCTATTTATAGTTTTTTGTGGATGGCATGCGCCGTAAATAGATGAGAGATCAGGGGCAAATATGGAGTGGTTTGAATGGACGGCCGATATTGAATCCTTTGATCGTGGACCGTTTATTAGACATTTGAAGGTCTTAATGATATCAGAATTTGATGATCTTAGGGTCGTTGGATTCTTCTCGTCGAGCCGCTCGATTCGACTATAAGCATGTACTGTTTGGAAACCGTTTGGTAATCCAAATTGTGGATCGAACCTTCCAAATGCGCTTCGGGTCCTTGATTTGGACCTATTTGGGCTCGGATTGAGTTGAATTTGGTGTCGTTGGGTTCGTATTTCTAAGACGCTCAGTTCGACTGTAAGTTTGCTGAAATCGGAGTTCAGATGATCCCAGATTTAATTTTTGAAGCTTCCAAACTAAAATTGCATCGAGATTCGTGCTGAATCAAGATAATTTTTTCATGATATATCAAGAATCATTCTCCTCTCTCTAGATAGTAGTCCAAATGAGGTAAAATGATTTTGGATATTTTTAATTTTGTGTATTTTAATATATATATATATTGACAACGCCGATGTGCTCCCTAGGAATGCCCTAATCTAACCCAGAATATAGAGAACCCAACATTGCAACGGCCAAGACATAGTGCCACAACACTCCCAATGAACCTAATATTTTACCAAAAGGATTCTCCTACGCTCATATTCCAATTCAAATATTGAACCCTTGGTGACTTATTTAAGGGGAAAATAATTCTTAACAATTTACAAAAAATCAGAAAAATGTAATTTAAATACAATAGTCTTATTAATTTTTATTTCAGTTCATCATATGTATTTTGATTCCTCTAGAAGTGGTCCTTTCACTGTTGATCCAAAGCCACTTCCCCTCATAGGGCATCATGGCATGAAGACTCGTTTAGGTTAACTTGAATTCCTAGAGGCCACTCGCCTTGACAAGGACCACTTATCGACAACTACCATACATAATTAAGATTACCTGCCAACTACTGACTTCCCTACTCTAGCTATATGAAGCACACACCTTCAAGGTCAATGGTTACAATTTTATAGGCTAAGTCAACCCTCAATTCACATCCCATCCAAGGGGATTTGCCCCTTCTACTTAGAGGCTCTAATAACACCCTCATGAACTCACCTTCACATCCCATAGACCCCCCTTCATCGACTTGCCCTACATATCTAATCCCAAAAACATGCCCAAGACACTCGCCTTGAAGACTTTCATGGGAGGAGGTAGCCAAGCTAGGGGCAAGGATCCATGTGAACATCGACTAGCTTGGCCACGTGTCAATGTCAGTCACATCATGTATTGTATTCTTTACTTTTTTTCATAGGTGTAGTTTTCTTTGAGACTTCTAAACCCTATAAATAAAAGATGAAGATATATATTTTGGATTGTTTAACTCATACTTCATATTTTACTTGTTGTGGAACCTCTAGAGCTTTTCTCTAAGGCTTCGTTTGGTTTTTTTATCCTTTTCGTTTCAAAAAATGTCAATCAAAGAAAAGGAGATTGTAAACGGAGAAGCTAAACCATAACGCTTCTCAAAACAGTAAAGAAATGGAGTTTCTGAAAAAGCTTGTACCATATTCAAACAACGAAAAAAAAATGCCGTTTTGAAACGAGAAAAATAAAATTAAGCCATCTCAAACGAGACCTAACTCTTCATACTCAATTCTTATTCATCTTTGTTATTCTAATTCAGTGGTCACATATTAAAAGTTTGTATGATCCACAATAAATTTAAATTCAATCATATCTAATACTAAAAATAATAATATGTTTATTTTAAATTTTATAATAAATAATAAAATTATGATAGTGTAATAAAAATAATAATATTTTTTCATATGTGTGGGTGTACGTGCTAATTAATTTTAAAATTATTCATTTATTTTATGTTATCATTCTACAGATTCTCGTAAAACATGTATGAGAAAATCAAGCCCATTTATAAATTTTCTTATTTTAAATTTTATGTGGAACGAAAGCACGAAACGATGGGACAGTTTGGAGAATTATATATTCGACGCGTGACTGAATTAAGAAAAAACGTAGTCCAACTACTCGCGCTCCTCCTCCTTCTGTGACTGAAACGGCGCGGAAGAATCTTCGGGGAAGAAGAAGACATGCGGTCTTCAAAAGCAGTGGCGGCGGAGGAGGATGCTCTGAACCGAGCGGCGGTGGCGGCGCCTAATCAGCAAGCTACCGGGAGGCGGAAGGCCACGGGAAACATCCGGGCGTGGTTGGTGGTATCGGACTCAGGGAGGTCGTACCTTGAAGAAGTTGGGAAGCACTCTATCATGAAACGAACTGGGCTGCCAGCGAGAGATCTAAGGGTGCTCGATCCACAGCTATCGTATCCCTCGACAATCCTTGGGAGAGAGAGAGCCATCGTGATCAATCTAGAGCACATCAAGGCGGTAATCACGGCGACGGAGGTGCTCGTCCCCAACTCCAGAGATCCATTGGTTGCTCCATTTGTTCAAGATCTGCAAGCGAGGGTCTCTTCCAGCTCTTATGGTGCTCCGCAGCGTGCGGTAATGTCGGTTTTTTCATATTTTTCTCGATTTCCTTCTTATTTATTAAGAAATTTAGTTACGTTTTAGTTTTTGAAAGCATGAAGAGGTTACTGTGAAGTGGGGTTTAACTATCTTTTGGACGATTTGGGGAGTTTCTAATTTAACTTGGGCCCCCTTGTTATTAATTTCTGCTTTATTACGCTTTACTTTCAATGTTATATTGCTTTGCAGCCTTAACAGAGAGTATTGATTAAATTTTGGCGGGAGAGTTCGGTAGATTTGGCTACTTCCAGGAGAGTAAAATTGAGGTTGGTTTAGAGAGCGGAGAGTGAGAGAAAGTGACAGTGGGAGGGACAGAGATAGAAAGAGGGGGGCAAACCCTCATTAGTTTTCGCTTATTTTGAACCCAATTCTTTTGAATGGGGACTGTTGGTTTGAAAAGAAGTAGGTGTGATCATGGATCTTCAATGCACTGGTTTGAACTTGTGGTTTTCAATTCATCACATGTTACATGGCTTTGTCTATTTTATGCATTCATAAATTGATGTTTTACATCCATTTCGTTTGGTTATTTGGTACTTTTGTAAAAGGAAGTTTTAAGAAACATCGGTTCAGAGAAAGGAGTTTTCTAACAGAGAAGCATATATAAAAAGCTTTTTCAAAACAACAGAAAAATGAAAAAAATGGTGTTATTGGGAACGAAGTTTGACGAACCAAACAGTAAAGAAAAATAAATTTTACCGTTTTAAAAAGGAATAAGCACAAAAAACGTCCAATCAAACTAGGCCTACGTTGAGCGAGCATTCAACTTTATAAATAGCATGGAAGATGGTTTGAGATAATCCGTGTTACTGATATTATCCTTCGCTATTTTGCTATATGAAGGTTGCAGAATTTGATGGTGTGGATACAGATGTCACTGCTAAGGATGTGTCCACTAGTAAAACACAATTAGATAGCCCCAGACTTGCTTTGGATGCATACGATAATGGGACCACCAAAGTATTGCCTTTTGAGTTCCGAGCGCTTGAAGCCTGTCTTGAATCAGCATGTAGACTTCTTGAATCTGAGGTATGCATTGATTACCTCAATGCAATAAAGCAGTTTGAGGTTATTAGTTGTTCCCTTTATTTATTAAACATTGCATTACACTAATTTGTTTGTTGATTTAAATGTACGACAACATGTCTTCAAGCATGTCATTTAGTTCTATAATCTCTTAAATCTTTCTTGTCATCTTTATTATTTTATCCTATTCGTTAACTAGCCTCTTAATTGAAGAAGCTTTGATACCTTAATGAACCACTTTCCAAATGAATTTTTAAGACTAATTGCATTATTTTTATTTAGTCTTGAAGATTAACTGAACAAGATTAACATGTTTTTAATTCCTTTTTTGATCTAGAAATCTATTATCAGTATCTTTTTTAACTATGATATGGATTGGCAAGATGGGTTCTTCTGCTTCTTCTAATGGATTATCTTGGTTCTTCTCTTTCCTTTTCTGCTTTTGCATTCAAGCTCCTAGAAGTTTTAGTGCTACTCAGTGGAGTTTGTAGGGCCTTATAGTTGTGGCAGATGGTCATCTTCTTTTGTGTCTTTTATGGTGCCTTTAGTCCTTCACCTATGCAATAGACGTAAAAGCAATAAATTTCATCCATTCTCTTATAAAGATGCACTTTTATTTAATCCTATGTATATACATCTCTATATCTCATAAATATGGATTCCCTATGGTTATATAAAGAGACATTTGTGGAAAATACACAAGTTACTTCCTCAAAATGCTAACAAATGATGGCAGATTTTATAATGCATGGCTTCTCAACCCTAAGGGGCTGTTTGGTATCGGATTTATGCTCGGATTTATGCCATATTTACGGTAAATCCCGCCAAATGGTTTTAGAGCGCTCCGTAAATCTCAGTCCTCAGTAAATCCAAGATTTACGGATTTACTGAGTAAATCCGGGATTTAGTAAATCCCTCGGTTTGGCGGATTTAGCCGAATTTATGGCCCCGTAAAGTCTCTCCCGTGGCGCCCGTGTCGTTGAGTTGTGCGAATGCCCTTATCTACCGCAACGAAGGGAAGCATCGATCTCGCCAGCTGCCTCATCCTCTGACTCGGTTTCCTCTTCGATCGCGTGTCTTCCTCTCCGATATGACTTTGTCCGCATTTGCGATCAGTGTTTTATCGACGCACATGTATGCCCTTTTCGCTAGAAATAGAAATATTTGTCCGAATGCATGTTTCGGCAGTAATTTTTTTCTTGTAATGAAGCACGCATCCCAGTTTTTCTTTTTTCTTCTATGAATATTCACTCGGTGTTGCTTTTGTGGTCCTTACGTAGAACTGGCCTGCATATGTATTGGTTTGTTATGTGTTTAAATGATTTATTACTCGATTTTTCTAAAGTAATGCTGTTCGGTAAATGATAATTTCACATTATCAGTAATCGTGCTTATGTCGTCGTAGGTTGTAGAATGGCAAGTCATTATTTTGAGATGAACTCCTGTTATGTTGTTAAGCAAAATTTTTAAATGTCACCATGCTACTCAAATTGAAGTATTGTAAATCAATATGGTCTTTGTTATAGTTAATGAAAAATTGTGTTTACTAGTAATATGGTTAGGCTAAATAAAATACAGTGATAATCATGTATCAGGATACACTTTTCGACATCTGACATTCATACGATAACTATAATTTATAAACATTACCAGAATGAAGCGAACATTTTACACCGGGTTTGACAAAGAAATTTTTGAATCTGTGAGCAACAACGAGTCATCTGATGCCATCTATCTCAATAGTAGTGGGTTTGATTTTGATCGAATAGTTAGTGAAAAAAAAATGATATAACTCATGAAAATACTTTGTGAATTATAAGCACGAGTTCAAGAACCTCGATATTACAAACTAATTATTTTTTCCTTAATGTTTGATAGAAATGAAGAAAATTTTAAAAGGCAAATGTTTCGCTCATGGCAACTCTAGTTCCTAACCCCGTCCAGGTGATGATATCTCCATCCACTCTGGCCAAATAAAAAGCACCTCTTGAAACTGAATCTTCATCCACGAAGAGCATAATATTGTACTAGCCGAGCTCCTGTTTGAGCAGTTTGTAAATGGTAATATATGTAATGGTAACCTAAAGGAGCAGTGGTCGAATCTAGTTCTAGTGTTAAAAAGGCGTTTGGGAATATATTACACTGAATCTTCTATAATGATAAGATTCAAAAATATGAAAGCAAACTTCCGAACACTATATCAGTTAACAAATCAGAGTGGTTGGGATTGGGATGAGGAGTTACACACTCCAATTGCGATCGAGGAGTTGTGGGAAGAGATTGGTCAGGTATTGCTCTTCTGCTTATGTAGTTCTCATTTTATAAAAGTTAAAATACTCATTTAAAAAAAAAATTTGTTGGTGAATCCAAAACTTATACGATTTCATTGAGAACATTTCTGTTGGCATTGGTGCTAGATCAAACAAGACAACAACCACTACAGTAAACTTAGAAGATAACGAGGTACCACAATTTGAGGATGAGTTTTTGTCTGCTAACGGTGTTAGCTATGACATTGAAGGAATACCAAACAGCTATCTACCTGATGCGACATATGATATGACTCCTACCTCTAAACCTATTGCGAGTCCAATGCTTGGATCGAAGAGATCCAATGATGAACCATGCAAAACTGTTAGGCGCCCAAGGAAGAAAGGGGGATTAGACAATCTGAAGAATTTATTGGTGGAGTCCAATAAAAATGCTATTTTCTTTAAGGAGACTGTGGAAAGAAGTGACCCGTACACTATGACCAATTGTTTGGTCAAGTTAGGTAGCTTGGAGAATTTGACTACGCAAGCACGGTTGGGAATGCAAGATTCGTTGAAGGAGAATAAGGATAACAAAGCTATTTTCATGACATGAGAGGGAGAAATTTTAAAAGAGTGGATTGTGTGTATAGCTAGCTCCCACCCACGCTTTTATGCATCCAAAGTTTGGTTGTAGTAGATATCACGCTTCTTTGGTACTCTATTAGACTGGTCCACTGGATCGGTCCAGCCGGTCCATATCAGACCGGCTTACAAACAACAGAGGCAGAACTCTTCGCCTCTTGCATGCCGATCAAACCGCCAATTAAAAAAAGAGCAGTTTTGGAAGGATTTTTGATGAAGTTTAGGAGGGAAATTGAATGTAGGGATTGTTTAGAGATTTCCTTTTGATTTCTATGCATTAAATAGTTTGTTTTCCTAGGGTTAGGGCATCTTAAATTTGTCTGAAATTTGAGATCTCTTAGGTCTAGGTTTTTGGGCTATAGCGGCGCCTAGAGATTTGAGAGAGATTGATCCTCCTCTCGAATTGCTATTTTCCATTTCTATTTCATCAAATAATACAAATTATCTATTGTTTTCGTGGTTTTGTGTGAAATTTTGTGGAGAATTCTCGTTGTTTTCCGAAGATTGATAGGAAATATTTGAGATCTACAAGTGTTTCCTATTAAATTGGTATCAGAGCAGATTTTGGGACTGTTTTGGCATTTTTTCTGTGAACATCAGCTGTTGTTTTTCGGCCGGAAGAGGGGCTATTTGCTGTTTTCAAGGGTCGAATTCCAGATTTTTGAGTCTGCAAAGATCCGGGTATTGATGGCGGCTAAGAAACTGGATGCGTTGGAGGAACGCCTCAAAGTGGAGATCGGACAAATGAATTCTGAAATTTTAGATCTACAAACTCATGTTTCAGATTTAAATAAAGACATTTCAGCCATCCATGAGAAGATGGATATTTTCAGCTTAGGGGAGATGTTGAAGAAAGTGTTCGAGGGCCAAACCAAAATATCGCCGTTGGAGGGGATGGAAGGCGTCGACTGCTAGGGAGATGGGAAAAATCCTAAGCCAATCAGGCAAAGAGGAGATCAGGAGGTGGAGACTCGAAAGGGAGAAGAGAGAATACTTCTGATAGAGCTTATTCCTAGGGAGGAGCCGGGCAGAGGGTATGAGGAGAGGCGTAAGAAGGTAGGGCAAGAACGAAGATGTGCTGATTTGGAGAGGAGAGGGGCGAGATTGGAAAGGAAAATGGGTAATTATGACCAAAGGGGGCTGAGTTTGAAAAGGGAGTGGTTTGTTATGATCCAAAGGGGTGCTGAATTTGAGAAAAGAAAGTGGGAATTTGATGAAAGGCTAGGATATGAACGTAGAAGGGATGATTGAGACATTTGGGGGGAACCACCCCTTTGGGGAAGGGGAAATTATGAAGGGAACAGAGGGAACGGAGGCGATCTGAGGATGAGGAAACTGAAGATGTCTATCTTTGAGGGAGAGGATGTACATGGATGGATCTACAGGGTGGAAAGGTACTTTACTGTCAATAGGTTGACAGAGGAGGAGAAGCTGATGACAGCCGGGATGTGCTTGGAAGGGAAAGCTTTAGCATGGTACAATGGAGGGATACGAGGCGACCGATAAGGACCTGGAGGGAGTTTAAGAACTGTATGTTGTAACGTTTTCAAACCAGCAGGGGAGGTGACTTCTACGAGCAGTTCTTCGCCTTGGCACAGGATGGTTCAGTGATGGAGTACCGGAAGAGATTCGAGTACCTTGCTAGTCGATTGGACCGTCTTCCTAAGACAGTGCTAGAGGAAATTTCATGAAGGGACTGACGCCAAAGATCCGGACAGCTATTAGAGTAATGAGGCCTTGTGATTTGGGAGAGGCTATGGAGCTAGCTTAATTGGTGGAGGATTAGAGGCACCTGGAGAGAGATACGAGAGTCAGCAACTCAGGAGGTCCAAATAGAATGACCACCACCTTTCTGGCACCCAAGGAGCCGACACTGGGTACTCTCGGGAGACTTCGAAGGAGAAGACTGTAGGAGTAAGACCGGGGAACAACTTCAAGTAGCTCACAGAAACGAAATTACAGAAGAAAAGGGTGAATGGGGCTCTATTTCAGATGTGACGAGAGGTATACGCCGGGGCACAGGTGTAAGGACCGAACTCTTCAGGTTCTTACTATTTGTGATGAAGAAGGAATGGAGGAGGGTGTCGTTTTTTCATCCTGCGGACAAGGTGGATCTTTGGGAGGGGAGTATTGTTAGACCGGTCCAGCCGATCCATATCGGACCGGCTTATGAACGACAAAGGCGGATTTCTCCGCCTCTTGCATGCCGATCAAACCGCCAATTAAAAAAGAGTAGTTTTGGAAAGATTTTTGATAAAGTTTAGGAGGGAAATTGAATGTAGGGACTTTTTAGAGATTTTCTTTTGAATTGTATGCATTAAATAGTTTGTTTTCCTAGGGTTAGGGCATCTTGAATTTGGCTGAAATTTGAGATCTCTTAGGTCTAGGTTTTTGAGCTCTAGCGGCATCTAGAGATTTGGAAGAGGGTGATCCTCCTCTCGAATTGAGGATCAACTGTATCTTGCTATTTTCCGTTTCTATTTTATCAAATAATACAAATTATCTACTGTTCTCGTGGTTTTGTGTGGATTTTTATGGAGAATTCTCACTGTTTTCCGAAGATTGATAGGAAATACTTGAGATCTACAATTATTTCCTATCATACTCCTCGCTCATTTGTTGCGATTCGTTGTAGTAGACTTGCTGTGTTGTTCTCCTATTTCTGCGAGGTTTGTTTTAGCAAAAATTCAGCTTTGTATTTGAAAATTTATATTTCTTTTCAATGGAGGAGTACAAACTCAAATAGTTCTTATACAAATGGTTTATTTAGAAAATTTGACTTCCTATTCAATCAAGAAAACTGTGAATCAATCAAATTTCACTCAAATATTTCTGATAAGAATGGTTTAATCTAGTTCTATGTATTTCAAACGCATTACACTCTAAATCCTGATACAGATAGTGAATTCTAAATGTATGAATTAAGATTTTCTGTGCATCAGTTAAGTTGCTGTTAAGATTAGAATAACCATCAAATTTATCTTTCTGCAACTATTGGTTTCTGGATAACAGATTGTAAGCATTCCATATCAAAATCAGTTGCAAGAATCCAATTCAAAGAACTAAGACCTTTTCGTGGTTCCAGTTCAAAATAAATTTTCATCTATGTGTCAACATTGACCTCAATTTCCTTATTACCTGTACCATTTGTTGAATGGTGCTTTGAATTCTTTTACTTCTATGCATGTATTTATTCCTTTGCTTTTATGATGTTCTTCTGCCTTGCAAAATATTGTTTGGTTAAATTTTCTTCTGTCTATTTTGGTTATTGCTGAATGTAAAGCTATTTGTAAGTCTATTCTAATTTATAGTGAAATCCTCGTGACAAATTTAGCGTTGTAAGACTTCCTCGCTAAATTTGGAAATATAATTTTAGTGATGTTGAACTACTTCCGTGGTGTACTTCTTGATGGCTTATGCGAGATAATTGATTTGCATCTACGAGTGATGCCATTGCGGAAATTCCCCCTTCTATTCTGCAGGAGATTGAAAACATAGATGACGAAGAGCAAGTCAGATGGCCAATGTTTGATAGAACATTCACAGGGCATCAATACGTATTGGATGTGCTGTCTAGTCATCCAGGACGAGCTTTCCAGTGCTTTTGGTTGCCACCCGACGCTTTCATAAGTTTAAGAGACTTACTAGTAAGTCGTGGTCATCTAAGCGACACAAAAAATATTCTTGCGATTGAGCAAGTTGGCATCTTCTTACGTGGGTTAGCGCATGCTCATAGCTATAGACAATTATGTGAGTTAATCTAGTATTCACTAGAAACTGTTAGCAGGTACTTCAATAAAGTTCTGCATGCTATTGTGTCTTTGGTGGGCGAATTCATAAATTTATGGATGACATTATGCATCTGCGGGGGGTAAATTTATGAATACTTTATCACTGTGTGCCTTGCGCACGGGCCTTTGCTAGTTTCATTTTATTAGTGTTTGATCTATTGATCTGATGAACTTGAACGATTTACATGACTTTTTATTTTATAATTTTTATTTACTTTTTGTTATTTATCACTTTCTACATTAAAAACAGAAGTTACTAATGTTATTGGTTAGGTGAATTAAGGTCTGTCATGATTTTGTTACATATGTTTCAATCTTCCATAATTTTATCTCTTATAGAAATAAATTTTAACAAACTTCACAAACGTTCATTTAACTTCTTATTAGTGCAACTTATATTGAATACCTTTCACTGGGTGCATTGGGCAGGGGCCTTGCTAGTTTCCTTGTTTTTAGTGTTTACCATATGCATTTTCCTATGGACAAGCAACTCATATATACTTCTTTTATATGTTTTTTTTTTCTTTTTCTTTTTTGACCTCTAACATTGTTTTTAATTTGTAGACATTAACCTTGGAGCAAGAAGCATACCCAGCTTTGGATGAGTTGACGTCAAAAATCAGCACACTTAATCTTGAGCGTGTTAGACAAATTAAGTCTCGTCTTGTTGCTATTTCTGGGCGTGTGCAAAAGGTGTGATATCAAGAATTTGTGAAATTGGGACATGCAATTTTCACTTCCGAAAACATCATATGTTGGCAGACTAAAACATAGGACTATAACAATAATTTCTTTATAGTTCTTCATTGTTCATTTTATTAGTGTTATAATGTAAGCGTCACTTATGTGGCTTTTCATTCAAATGCACCTTATTTTAATGTAAGCATCAATATGTGGCATTTCAATCAGATGCAATCTATATTTTTTGCATTTGAGTTTATCGCATCTTATATGGAAATTGTCACGGAACACTATGGTATTGCAATTTAGTCGATTAGGGCCAATATTTATTTTTGGTTATTTTAGGTTTGAGAAAAAGATCAAAACTATTCATATGTGGTCATTTTAGTCCAAGAGTATCACATTTCTCTTATTTATTCTCTCGTCTATACAAATTGATCCTAAATGGTCCCTGTAGAATATGATGGAAATTGAGATATAAATTTGATCTGAATTTAGTTCCTCAACTATACAAAATTGATTCCAATTTAGTTTATGATTCATCATTTGGGATCAATTTTGTATAATTAACGGACTAAATTGGAAAAATGTGACACTCTTGGATTAAATTGACCACATATGAATGGTTGAGTGATTATCTTAGGCTTTATCCTTTTTAGTTTTAATGATCTAAAATTCTATTATTTTATAATATGCACATTTTTCTTAACTTGATAGGTAAGAGATGAACTGGAGCACTTATTGGATGACGACATGGATATGGCCGAAATGTATTTAAGTGAGAAACTGGCTCTACAACGAGTTGGTGAAACCTCTTTGAGGGTTGATATTGGAAATGTTGAACTTGAAATGGACGATGATCGGTAAGCAAAGTTATTGTTTTCTTTGCCTATTATTTTAATTCAAGTAGGTTGGATGAAGAGAAGTTTGAGAAGGAATAATCTAAGTAAATAAATATTTGTCACAAATGTTGTGTACACTGTTTTGCTAGAACTAAGTCCTTTTAATTTCTCTTATAGCTATGTTAATCACTGCAATAATGCAAATTGTAGTACTGATTGTCTTTTTCCTACTCTCTTGTTTTCCTCTGAAAATTCTTCTAAAGGACTTGTAATTTTCATGATTTGAGGAACTTAAATCCTTAAATGACCTAAAACCCACCGTGGAAGTGTTTGATTTTCCATATGGATGCAAGGAGGCTACTCATAGTTTATTGACTATTGTGCATGTATTAACCACGCTGATCATTTTATGTTTTCTAAAACTGTAATAGTAATTGTATTGGATTAACTCTTTATCAGGTGTCCTTCAATCAAGACAGTAAGTGGTGCGCCTACATTGATATCATTTTATTTTTTAACGTTTACTTCATCTTTAACTAACAATTTTGTACTATGATGTGTGGTTTATGATGTTTTTGGGTTTAGTCATTCTAATAAAAATTTGACATGTAATGTTGAAAACCATGCAATATAAATACAACAAGCTATTAAGCCAATATATTGTCTACGTTAATGAAAATTGGAAAAATGAAAAAAAAAAATTTCAAAGAAAGTTCTATAGCCTAATACTAGAAATTTATGACTAGAATTAACGATTAACAAGGTCATGCATACGATTGAAATTCTTACAATCAATAGAAATCCTAATTGGAGCTGTATATATAGAAGCCATCTGCTTATGGAACTCAATGATATAGTCCAATATGGACTGCCCATTCCCTACCTTAAACTATAATCACATCCATTTTTATTACTTGTGGTTGATGGGCTAAATTTCTTTAGGATGACTTTGAAATGATTCCAAGGGGTTGTTTGGTTGGAAGTAAAGCGAGTGTAAAGTAAAGTAATGCAGGGGTTTTGAGAAGTTTGGTGTTTGGTTGGATGAAAAGTAAACTCAAGGTAAAGTGAATGCAGTGTATTTCATTCTTATTTATTTTTTGAGATAAGTTGTTCTCGCTCAGTTTTGTGCGAGAACCGTTTACTTGAGCACCGCCGACGGCCACCATCTCCACCGCTACCTACCTGTTGACCACCACTAGTAGCCCCCCGCCGCCGCAGCTGCCGCCCACCTCAGTCGCCGCTGTCACTGCCTGCCACGGCTCAACGCCATCACCGCTCGTCACCTCCGTTGCCACCACCCACCTCACCACCGTCATCGCCACCATCTGCCGCCGCTCTTCGCCACCACCTCCTCTGCAGTCTGCCGCCGCTTCCACCACTGCTCATGGCTGCCTCCGCCCACCGCCACCACAGCAGGCGGCCCACCATCGTCATCGGCCGCCACCATCCATCGCCGATCATCCCCACAGTCATTGATCATAGCCGCCGCCCACCTCCACCGCCCACCACTGCCACCACCGGCAATCGCCATTATCCCCACCGCCGGCCGCCGCCCTCTAGCGCCGGCCATCGCCCTCCAACGTTGGCCGCCGGCCGCCACTGACCACCTCGGGCACAACCTTTTTACACTTTACATTTCATTCAATTTTCTTCAAAAAAAAAAAAAGAGTCAGGCATTGTTTTTGCGCTCATCCAAACAATTCCAACGTATTCCTTTTACACTGCCTTCCTTTTACAACCAAACAGCCCTAAGTCATCCTTGTTAGGTCATAGTTTCTAGCTTTCATATCACATAATATAAGAGTGTGACTAAATAACTTCACTCATGTGAAAGTTATTTCTTGGGCATGGTTATACCTGAATAAGAAAAGTACGTCTCTAAGTACTTAAAACAACCAAAAACAACCATCAAGTTTCCATCAAGATTCTTAGTGTCGACTATCTCGTTGCAGATTAAGAACTTAAACTTGGACTCAACCTTCAATGGTAATTGAGTCTCCTATGAAAATTTTAGCAGATGAACTTCGTCATCTTCTACATCCTCCAAATCTTCAAGATCTCTACCATCTGGATTGGTGGCATCTGTACCACATTTTCTTGAATGGATATTAGATTATGAGGCTTCGTCGTGATTCCTCATTATTGGATGGCCATGAAATGATGAACATCCCTTTCAGGATCTCGTATCTTCTTTGAAGCCTTACAAAATTTGTTGTTGTTGTCGATGGCTTGACTTTGTTGGAGATTGTGTGGGCGACTTGACTTATGGTTGGTTGTTGCTCTATATTGGTTTCAGGATTGGTTATTCTCTTCACCATATTTCCCTTGCAAGCAAAATATGACACTATTACCAAATTGATGCCCTGAGGCTGTAGGAATCAAGTAACCAAGAATTGAGTTAATGAATCAAGAGTAATATATAGGGTTTATATGACAAGCTTGTTTTCTTTCCATTCTCCTTCTCAATTGCTAGGATTGCTATCCAAATAATTCCAGCTTGTTGTCCAAATAGTAATTTGATTGTTTTTGGGAAGATCTCAACAAACCGAGGACCCTTTTGAAATGAACTGCTTGTGTGGAGTTTCTCCCTGGAAAGTGACCAATCTCCCATTTAGGTTTGATGTTAAGATCATCAAATGTAAGATCAAAATCGTTTGTTCTCTTTGAGATCATTAAAGCAAGGGCATGTATGATTTCAAAATTTTTACGATCCTTTGATCATGAATGTAATGCATAAAAATGTTCTAAATTAATGGGGTCATGATTGCATGAGAAGATAATTGCCATTATTATATGATGAGATTGATTTGGAAGTAAATGTATTGGTTGTTGATGATATTTAGAATCCATTTAATAATTTTGATTGGTGAAATTCATAGTTTAATATTGACTTTTGAGTTTGTCTTCTCGTGTCTGGCATTGTGTTCGATAGTTGGACACTTGGACTCTGAAGAATACCTGCCTTTTGTGTCTCATTCTGTGAGTTTTCTTTAAAAAGTTGAATATATATATTAGAGAATTTGGACAGTTGATATGCACCAATTACTTTAGCATTATGATTTATAATATATGATTTCAAAATTCTATGACATGATGGGGTCTCGAATTTAAATAATATATTTGGATAATGAAGGGTTTTTTTTGTTTTGTTTTGTTTTATAATCTAAACTATATGTATTTGAGTGTCATACCCACTATATGTACTTGTACTATAATTAAGCATGAGTTTTTCTTTGCTATATCTTGTGTCATGTCATGTATGTATTTCTTGCCTATCATAAGCTTTTATATATCATTGATCATTTTTTATTAAATATACCTCATGAAAGGGGATATATATATAACAAAACTGCAAATGCACGCACAAATGGATGAGCTCATGAGAATTTCGATTGTGTGATCAATTTCGTGATATTGAATATTCTCTTATGCAAGTATTAATTTCATTTGAAATGAATTTATTTAAATGGTAATATTAAGGAGATTTGTAGACGTTATCTTTTTGTCAATGTTCTTCCTATAATGCAACCTTTATTTGTTTGCTCAGAGATGAAGATGCTAAAAGTGAAACGGAGAGCAACACTGGAGGCTTAGGCGGTTTCAAGCTTAATATTGAGGAATTGGAGATGCTGTTAGAAGCTTACTTCGTGCAGATAGACGGTACTCTTAATAAACTATCCACAGTATGTTCTAATTCTTTTCCTCAGGGTCATTAACCTTCTCAAGTTTTTGTCCTTTTTCTTTAATATATAATATGGATTTTGTCTATTTAAAGTAGGACTTAAAGCAAAGCAAAAGTCCAAGGTAGAGTACCTTATGTGATCTATTAATGTATGTATTTTTTCCTTAGGAACTCTACATTATATCAAACTATTTGCGAGTTATTTAGCTACTAAGTTTGTTTTGACAATTTTAGTTTTTTTTTTCGATCGTTGTTGAGGTTATGCTGGCGATACTAGGGTTGTAAAATTTCCACAATAAAATATGTTGTGAAATATACACTGACGATAATAGAAGAAGCCACCAAGTTGGGGAATTTGTATAAAATTTAAATTATGTTTTGTTTTATTTTTGATCATTTTTTTTATTTCTATTTTATTTGTTCTTCATAAAACTGCGGCCTCCCAATGACCCGGTTAGGAAAATAGATGTATTAGTTTTGGCTTATGTTAAGAAAGGTAGAGGAAGAACTAAAAAGACTTGGTTATAAAATATTAGCAATGATCTTTCTCTATTAGATGTAAATGAGAATTTGATTCTTAATAGGACACAATGGAGAAAAATGATTCATGTGGCCGACCTCACGTAGTGGGATAAAGGCTTGATGCTGTTGTTGTTGTTGTTTTCAATTTCTGAAGTCACTAAGCCTGATAGTGTTTGGTTCACATATTCATGTTCCTAATATATTGTATTCCTCGCATCTGCAGCTGAGGGAGTATGTTGACGATACCGAGGATTACATTAATATCATGTTGGACGAGAAGCAGAATCAGCTGCTTCAGATGGGTGTTATGCTAAGCACTGCAACTCTGGTTGTCACAGCCGGTGTGGTTGTAGTGGGTATATTTGGTATGAATATCACCATTGATCTGTTTAATATGCCAACATATCACCAATTCTGGGAGACCACCGGCGGCACTGTCGGAGGCTGTATCATACTTTACATCTTGGCAATTTGCTGGGGTAAGAAAAGTGGGCTTCTCCAGTGAGATGGAAGGATCTCTTCAATTTCAATAGCAGAGACCTCTGCCAATTTAATGATTTATAAATCAATTTCTCCCCAACTATTTAAACTTCAGAAGTTGAGGTGAAGTACTTTCAACGCTGTTGTAAGATATAACTTTACCAGTGTATTAAGCTTTTAATGATATAGGATCTAATGCGGGCTTAATGTACTCATTTGCAATGGAAATTTCTATGTATTGTTTTATAGTTCGGGTAGTTCACATGGAGTATTAATTGAGATATTGTGTAAATATTAAATAATTAATTAGCATATATAGATGAAAGTTATTTTTATAAACATTTGAATTCCATTAAAAGATGTAAATAAAATTTATGAATTCACTTATGTTTGCCAATAATTATAGATGCTTAATTTAATTGTTACTATTGAGTATATAATTAGTCGGATTGGACAAAAGCTAATATTCCATAAATGATCTGATACCTATATAATCAACTCGATTATGAGCCATTTAATAAATGAGTAAAAAGCTTTTATAAGAATAATATTCAAGTCGTAAGAGGTTAACCCGACTTAAAACATACATAATTATTTGATTTGAACACGGCAATTCAATAAAAATAAAAATATATTAAATATAATTTAGTTTAAAAAAGAATTAAATGATTAAATTATTATATCCGAGTCGACCCATTTTAACTCAATCCAAACTTCACATCAATCAATCAACAATTGTACCAAATCGAAATTATTTGTGGGCCAAGGATCTTAGCAACTCTTCTTTATCAATCAAAATTCGTTTAATTTATCTTCAACCCTAAGTAAATACCAAATATGGCAGATTTGCTCGTTGTCATTTAGGCATTTAGCCAAAGCATGGGCTGGAATAGTAGACCAAGTTACCATGATGAAGGGAGCAACTTCGATTCTCCTTGAGTCAATTCGGTCCAATTACCACAAAGCTCACGCTTGTTTTTAAGGGGGCTGATAGAACACGAGAAACCAGGAGCAGCATCGGCTTTGGTTGCCCATTGAATTCCGTTTCCTTTTCGATTCTCAAAACCCTAAAGCGTTCGGAACCCTCCGGTTTCCTATTTCGTTCCGTTAGCTCTCTCTTCACATCCTTTCTTTCTCGCGCTTTCTTACATCGCTTGCACTTTTGGCTACCGCTCTGCTCGTTTTATACGACTGAGGTAATGTATGAAGAAATCTGATATTTGCAGAGGAGTTTGGTCAGCTGAGGATGACAGAGCCTTCCAAGGTCATTCATATTCGGAATGTGGGGCACGAGATAAATGAGGTCTTTTCGATATTACGGAGAAATTTTATTTAATTTTGCTCTCGGGCGTAAAAAAAGATAATATTGCAGCTTAATTCTTGCTTTTTGTCTCCAGAATGATCTTCTTCAATTGGTGCAGCCCTTTGGCGTGGTCATGAAGCTTGTCATATTAAGAGCAAAAAATCAGGTATTTAAATGTTTTTTTTTGGTTAATATGTAAATTTTCTTTGCCAGATTGCTATGGCAAACTAATTTTCGTATGAATACGTTATCTATGTTGTAGTTTTGTTCTATGGTGGCAGGCTCTTATTCAGATGCATGATGTTTCTACTGCTGCTAACGTCCTGCAGTATTATGCGACTGTCCAACCAAGCATTAGGTGAGGCCACTGCAATAAATCACATTTTGATTTAGATCACCGGTCCAATATTGTTAATATATCTATAAAGCAAAAGTTCACATGATAGTAAATGCTGAAAATAGGAAAAGTTATGTGAGGAGAGTAAAGTAAAAGATGCAGGATAGCGTAAAGACTGTTTTTACTTCATTGCTATATTTACATTACCGTTTCCCCTCTTTATAGAGAGGAGAACATGTTACATAGAAAAAGGTGAGGGTGCTCTTTACACGTGTAAGGTTTAGATGATATATTCTGTTTTGAATTACTGGTGTTGATTTAATCTACTGTTGTAGTGGCTGCTCCACTTCTCCTGATGTGGCAGAGTCCGTTATTACCCCCTTGCAAACTGACGGTGGCTGATGAATTGTTAGTTTGAGTCGTAGGTGCTGAAAATGAATTGTAGAAAGGGGTTTAGTGATAATATCAACAACTTGATCTTGGGAGCTGATTGGTAGTACTTTGATGGTATGTGAGTTGATATGGTCGCTGATGAAATGGTGATCTATCTCGATGTGTTTTGTTCGAGCATGAAACACTGGGTTGTTGGCGAGTGCGATGGCGGAGATGTTATCACAGTAGATATCCTTTGGTTCAGAAACTGGTATATTGAAGTTGCGGAGAAGACGACAGATCCATATAATATCGGTTGTCGCGGTTGCAAGAGCTCTGTATTCGGCTTCTGTAGTCGACATCGCAATCGTCGTTTGCATCTTTACCTACCATTAGATCATAGTGGGGCCTAGGAATGAGTAGATTCCGGTTGTTGAGCATCTGGTGAGGGGATCTGTAGCCTAGTCAGCATCACAATAGTTGGTGAGATGTAAAGGACCCGGTTGAATGATTAAGCCGAATGTAGATGTCCCTTTGATGTAACGGAGGAGTCGTATAAGCATTTGAGAGTGTTGCAGTAAGGGCTGATGGATATATTGGCTAAGTTGGTTCACTGAGAACGCAATGTCAGGATGAGTTATCGTGACGTACTGAAGGGAGGCAATTAGATGCTTATAGAGTTAATTGTCAAATGGAGATATGATTTGGGTTGATTGTTGTGGGGGATGGTGTGGAAAGTGACTTGCATTGTGACATGCTTGCCTTGGTGAGAATGGAAGTAGCATATAGATATTGAGATAGAAAAAGCTGATTAGAGTGGGTAGTAATTTGGATGCCAAGAAAGTTGGATGGTGAACCCAATTTTTTAATTTGGAATTTAGAGCTGAGTTTATTAAGAAGTGGAGGTATTGCTGTGGAGTCATTGCTGGTGAGGAGGATATCGTCGACATATATAAGGAGATAGATGGTCGCGGGGTGTTGGTTGATGATTAGTAGTGATGTATTGGCTTGGCTTTGATGAAATCCTAATGTGAGAAGGTAGCTGGAGAAGGTGTTAAACCATTGACGAGGGGATTGCTTGAGGCCATAGATGAATTTGTGGATAGGTTAGACATGATTTGGAAATTGTGTGTCACGGAAGCATTGTGGTTGATGCATGTAAACGGTTTCATTGAGAGAGCCATGGATGAATGCGTTGGCGACGTATAGGTGTTGAATTGACAAATGGTTGGTTAGAGTGATGGTAAGCAGAATGCGAATGGAGGGAAGTTTGGCGACGGGGCTAAAAGTTTCAAAGTAGTCGATGCCATGTTCCTGACGATAACCTTGAGCGATTAGTCTCGTTTTGTGGCGTGCAATGGTCCCATCGGCATAGTATTTGGTATGATATGTCCAACGACAGCCTAAGATGTGCTGAGTAGGAGGAGAAGGAACTAGTTGCTACATACCTTGCCGTTGTAATGCAAGAAATTCTTCGGCCATGGCTTGACGTCAATGTAGGTGTTTAAAGGCTGCTGAGAAGGAAGTGGGATCATTAGAGGTAGATGTGTGGTGAAGCAAATTTAGGATTTGTTTGGGTTTGAGTGAGCCGGTTGGAGATCTATTGGTCATAGAGTGTCGTATGGGTGGGTTGGATGCTGGTGGTGGTAGAGTATTTAAGTTGTTTGAATTGGATTGATTAGAGAGATTGGGAAGGTCGGTATGCAGAGGCCGAGGGTCTGTGTGGGGTTGGTTGGCTATGTTGGTATTGGTAGGAATGGTGTTATCAAGGGATTGGGCATGATGGTTAGAATTGGTTATTTTTGGATTGAATGCATGACGTCGGAGTAAGCAGTGAGGGTTGGTGAGGAGTGGTTGATGATGTGGATGGTTGGTTTGGTGGTTGAGAGGCAAAGGGAAAAACTGATTTGTTGAAGCGAACATGTCTGGAGATAATGAGTTTGCCGGTATTGGGATTGAAGCGCTTGTATCCTTTGGGTTTGTCTGAGTAGCCAATGAAGATGCACAGTGGAGCTTTAGGGGATAGTTTGTCTTTGGTGCAAAGGGATTAATGGATAACAAGCATAGCCAAAGGTTTTGAGGTGTGAGTAGTCTAATTTTTGTTTGAATAAAATGTGAAGTGGTGATTTGTTTTTGGTAGTGGTTGAAGGCATTCAATTAATGAGATATGTGGCTGTTAGAAGTGCTTCTACCCAAAATTGGAATGGAAGTGTGGCGGCTTGAAGAAGGGTTCTTGTTGTTTCGATGAGATGCATATGCTTTATTTCAGTGATGCTGTTTTGTTCAGGTGTATATAGATAGCTAAGTTGATGGAGAATGCCATGGGTTTATAATAAGGTTTGGAAGTTATTGTTAGTATATTTGGTTCCACCATTAGTTTGAAGACTTTTTATTTTAAAGGGGAGATGATTTTCAAGTAGGAGTTTGAGATTTGTGAAATGTTGGAGAGCTTCGGTCTTAGAGTGCATTGGAAACAGCCATGTGAACCTGGAGTGATCATCAACAAAGATTATGTAAAAACGATACCCTTGCATGGATGCAATAGGGGAAGATCCCCAAATGTCTGAATGTATTAATTCAAGAGGTCGGTACATATGATTTGTATAGTTACTAAACGATAATTTGTGATCTTTAGAGACCATACAAGAACATAAAGATGCAGGTACATGAATTTGTAAATGTTTGTTGTGCTTGGAGATTGTAGTAGTTATTTGTTGGTGAGGGTGACCGAGACAATGGTGCCATCGAAGACCGGATGAGGTGGAGGTGAACATGGCTGTGGAAGAACAATCTTGTGTGCTAATTGGGTATGGGCCATTGCTGGAGGGTCCTTGGAGGAGAAGGCGATTTGTCTTTAGATCCTTGAGTTGGAAGCCAAAAGGAGTAAAGGAAACAGTGATGTTATTGTCATTAGTGAGATTGGATATGGAGATGAGTTTATGAGAAAGGGATGGGACATGTAGAACCGAGGAGAGAGTGAGCTTACGTGTGGGGGTAGGTAGTAGTCCTCGACCGAGTGAGAGATGGGAAGGGAGCCTCCATTGCCCACTGTGATACGATCAGAGCCAATGTAAGGCTTCGGGTCCAGGATGTGGTCTATTTGGGGAGTAAGATGTGAAGAAGCTCCTGAATCAAAGTACCAATCGGTGGTGGGATGAGAAGAGGCAACTAATGCAGTAGCTGGTAGAGAGACGTGATTTTGATTTATGCGGTGCCAACAGGTTGGAGCAGAATGTTCGCGCTTGCCGCAAATCTGACAGGTGATTGGTTTAGAGGGCGGTCGTTTGGGAGCTTGCGAGTTGTTGGAACGTTGTTGAGTGTATTGGTGGCAGCCACGTCCATGGGTTCCTCTTCCTCTAGAGGCGTAAAGAGCAGTCTGAGGATGATAAGGTGTATGATAGCGGGTGGCTTCGGCTTGGATGTTGATTTCTTCACTAATTTGAAGTGAGTAGAGATCTTCTAAACTCACAGGGGTGAGTGCTATGCGGATTGAAGTTTTGAAGGATTGATAGTGTGGTGGTAATCTATTGAGGGTATATAAGATGATGTCTTCAGGGTCGATGGTTGCGCTAGCTATTGCAATGTTATCAACAAATGTTTTGATGTTGGTAAGATACTGAGACATGGTAAGATTGGCCATCGAAATGTTATGTAGTTGATTCTTCAACTGTATTACTCAGGATCGGTTGGATGCTTAAAGGCGACGTTCCATGGTGAGCCAGATATCCTTGCTGGAGTCTAGGTGGAGAACGTATGGCAGCAGGGTGGGTGTGATGGTTGAACAAAGAGCTGCAACTAGGTTTTGGTCTATTAGAAGCCAGTTATTATAGTCTGGGTTGATTTATGAGAGACCGTCCGGGCCGATGTGTAGACGAGGTGGTGGTTGGAGAGTGCTGTCAAGATATTGTGCAAACCCATTTGCACGAAAGAGCTTGAGTATTTGAGAACGCCATGTGGGGTAGTTCTCGTTGGAGAGCTGTTTTGGCACAATGTGCTTAATGTTGGAGATGACAAACTTGAGAGAGGAGGGTTTTTGAGTTTCGGTATTAGTGATTTCTGCTGCCTGAGTGCTCGCCTGGGAGGTTGTAGAAGTGTTGATGTAGGACTAGTATGCTTTTAAATGAATAACAAGGATTAACACGATTTCTTGAAGGAAGCAATTATGATTATAACTATTTAGCAATTTGAAACAATAAAATAAAACAAAAGAGGGGTGCCTACGTTTAGGCCAAACCACTTGCTAAGCACTTGGACAAGCAAAATAAATTAGTGAATCAACGAAATACGAAGTAGTAGGCATTCAAACAAAATCCCTAAATTAACAATAATATAAGTAGCATATAAAGGTACACTTAAGCCCTACGTTTACTAAGCTTTAGCAATTTAAGCGGAGTTTGATCCTTTGCGAATCCGTCATCACCTACAAGGTTAGTGATTGAAGAAGTAATTGAATAAGGAGAAAAAGTTCACCCTTATTGTGGTTCGAAAAAGGGTCGCCGCCGGATTTTGTCCACTTGCTTGTTAATAGCACCGATGAGGAGATGGAGGAGGTGAACGATGTAACTGTTGATTGAATACAGAGAAGTAGCCGGAGTGGTGGAGGTCGTTGATCGGCCGGAGATGATCTAACGTCCCTTTATCCTTTGCTCGTCGATCACGTCAACCAAGACAAGTTGAATGCGATCGATGTACTCTTCAATGGTGTTGTCGAAGTCGAAACCTACGTTAAAGAAAGGAGACCGGATGATGTCGATTTGGTCTTAGTCGTCATTTATCAAGCCATAGTCCCAATCGAGAACCTCCATGCATGATGATTGGGGAGGGGAATGGTTGAGGGAGATGCTCCTTTGCTGTCCTTGATGTTTCTCCCAAAGAGATTGGTGGTTTTGCCTTGAAAGTCAAGTGGAGAGAGGGTGGACGGCCAAGGTGGGGTTGGGAAGAGAAGTTGGCTTAACTTTGGAGGAGCTAGGGTTAGGGTTTTGGGAGGAAAAGACTTCTAAAATCTGAGTTTGATTTTAGAATAGGATTTGGAGGGAATTAGGAATTAGAAACTTTAAATAATTCCTAAATGGGGTGGGGTTTAATTGTGGAAGGAGAGAGAGGGAGATTGGAGAGAGGGAGGGGCGGGTAGAGAGACGGAGGGGCGGGTAGTTTCAATAGGGGAGAGGGAATTGGGGAAAAGCAATTAAGGGTTGCTTGATTTGGAATTGGGAATTTGGAAAGGTTTAAATAATTCCAAATGAATTTAAATTCAAATAGGACTTCAATTTAGAAACTTTCCTAAAATAGAATTTGTATTTTAGGTAACAAATGCAAATTCAAATAGATTTGAATTGTGAATTAATTGGGTTACCTAAAATATAAAGACTTAATTAGGAAGACTTTAATTGCAAGCATTAATGAGGAAATCCCCAAGGGAGGGGCCGGCGGCTAGGGTGAGGGGAGGTGGGTCGGTTGGGAGGTGGGGGCCTTTGGTTGGCCGTGGGATGGGATGGAAGGGAGGGAGGGGACGGTGGAGGGGTTGGGCTTGGGCCGAAGGAGGAGGTGGATGGGAGGAGGAGCCGGCGGTGGAGGAGGGGAAGAGGGGAAGGAGAAATTAAAGAGGCTAAAGAAATAAAACCACGAACCCGACACGTCTAGGTTGGTGGGTGATGCGCAATTCTCCCTCTCTTAGGGATCCTCCTTAATAGCTCTCAACTCTCAAGTTCTCAAGACAAGAGTGCAGGAATTTCTTTTCATTCATCCATTAAAACTCAAAGATACATCAAAGGGCCTTTAAATAGCCTTAAACAAATGACTCAAAAATAAAAGACAACAATGCCCTCTTGGGCTTACAAACAATCCACCCTTAAGTAAGGGTAAAAATAGGAAAAGAAATAACATAATCAAATGAAAGAAAACAACGACACGATAAGACTCAAAAATACAATGACTCGATCGTGGCCGTAGATCGACGACCACGTCTACGATAAACTTTCCATGTAGTGATGTCCTCATCAAGTGTCCATGCTTGCACAGTGCCGTTAGGCAAGAAGGAGTCTCTGATACCATAAAGCAAAAGTTCACATGATAGTAAATGCTGAAAATAGGAAAAGCTTTGTGAGGAGAGTAAAGTAGAAGACACAGGATAGTGTAAAGAGTATTTTTATTTCATTGCTATATTTATATTTACTGTTTGCCCTCTTTATAGAGAGGAGAATTGGTTACACAGAAAAAGGTAAGGGTCTCTTTACACGTGTAAGATTTAGATGATGTATTCTGTTTTGAATTACTGGTGTTGATTTAATCTACTGTCGTAGTAGCTGCTCCATTTCTCCTGATGTGGCAGAGTCCGTCATATATATATATATATATATATATATATATATATATATATATATGGTGCTAGTTAGGCCACTGAATAGAGTTTTACTTGACGTCAGATTATCCATGTTTAAGGTTTCTTTGTGAAAGAAATGTTTTGATATTTGACATGAAGAAAGTGTGAATTATGCTGATCTTTGTGAAAGAAATGTTTTAATATTTTGCACTCTGGCTTCTGTACAATGTTGTGTCATGTCAGGGGAAGGAATATCTACATGCAATTCTCATCACATCAAGAACTAACAACAACAGATCCCAACTCTTTAGGCACCAAAGGTGGTGAGCAGGTTTGTTCTTAAGATGAAATTGTTAGAAGTTTGCTATGTATTTCATTGTTTCGGGAATTGAGTAGGTGTCTCCTATAGTTTCGAGCAATTTTGTTAAATGTTTGCATGTAACATAGTTGGTCTTATAAGTATAATGCTCATAGTACCATCATAATTTTTGACGCTTCTGAAGACATGCTTCCTGAACAAATGAGTATGCTTGTGCTTCCCTTTCTGGTTCTTTGGCATGAGTTCAAAATTACCTAAATAAGTTAATAGGATAATCAGATTACTTTTCCTCGAGCTCTATTGTTGTTAATAACAAGTTTAAAAATGTTGATTTGGTTTCATATTTATATAAGTTTTAGTTTCTATGATTTCATTCATTAGTTTCGGTCTTCAATTTTGTTTCTAGTTTAATTGTATTTTTTTGTGTGTTAAGGTAATTTATATGGTCCATGCTAACTAGATAGCCTTGGATAAAGTGATGTACTTGTGATTTTCAGGGCATAGGTCTCGAGATTGAGACTTAACAGTTGAAACACAAAGGATTTCTCTTAGTCATTGTGTGTGTTGAAATTTGTGTATGGCATTGTGTGTTGAAATATGTGTATGGCATCATGTAAAAAGAAAGTCTATCATTATAAAAATATTTGGAAGATATTTATATATATTATATTATGAAAATTTTAGACTAAATTATGATTAACTTACTTTAACATAAATTGCTCGAGTAAATTTAATTTTGAAAACATACATGATATATTATATGATGTTTTAAATTCTAGGAATGAAACATGTTATTTGCAATAATAATAATGATAAATTGTAATGATAATATAATAAAATTCATGGTTTAAAATTGCGTAATTAGAGGTCCACCTCAATGCAATTTGAAAAAAAGGCAATGAGGTTTACATGTCACGCATGCCAAATGAGGCTTACACTTTAGTTGGGTGAGGCACGTCTCAAAGCACAATTTTAACTCAATTTTGAAGAGACAGAAGACAAAGAAGTTAAGTTTTAAGTAAATTTAAAGTTTAAATTTATAAACTTTTTGTATATAATTAAATATATTTACTATACATAAACCAAACCAAACTTGAGAAAAATCATACAATATTAAACTCACAGTCACACACCGTAGAACCCTTACACCCGTACCTGACTCAACAATGTCGCTATCGTTATTTCGTCGCCATCGCTTCTCCTCCAACATCTCTTCTATTGTTGTTGGAAACCAATTTTCTTAGTTTTGGTTTGAGGGAGGAGAGGAAATAATTAACTACAATAAAGATTTTAATGAAGATCCTTTAAGTGATGAGAGTAGGGGAATTTTAAATTTATAAATTGAGATATTAGACTCTTTGTTTAGGTTGAATTGGGAGTGGGAAAGAATATTTATCTAGCATTGGTTGTAGCCTTATATGGATAGCGTTACTTTGACTTTTTATGATCATACTTTAATATCTTTCTTTGATGTTGGTATGTTATTTATTATGATATGTTTTTCATTAATTTAATGGTTTCATTCCAAGATTTATGCTTTTAAACACCTTGAGGCTTAAGCCTCGTCTTACGGAAAGAAAATACCTCAATTCTTGATTTCACAAGTTCAATCTTTGGTAAAATTAACTAATTTGAATCACATCAAAATTTTTTGTCTTTGGTTTGTAGAGGTAGAAGCTTATAGTCTTGACCTTTGGAGTTAGTGAAGTTGTTGAGTGGAATTTTCGATGGTGAGGTTCAGGAGTGGGCTTAGATTGTGGTATAGCTCAACCATTATAACTACTTGCTCACTTTGTCTCTCTTGCTTGCTTAATGTTATTGCTTTACTCTACGCTACTTGTATTGGAGCCTCAATCTCTTTGTGGATTAACCTCTAGTGGATCAATGACCTAACCATACTCATATTAAGGATATTGATGAGGACATCCATACTTGGAAAGTCTATCGTCAACATGGTCGTCGATCTACGTCCATAATCGAGTCTTTGTATTTTTGAGTTTTATTATATTATTGTTTCTTTTATTTCGTTTACTGTTTTATCCTTACTTAAAGGTGGATTGCTTGTAAGCCCAAGAGGGCATTATCGTTTTTTCTTTTTGGTCTTTTGTTTGAGGCTATTTATAGGCCACTATTGTCTCATTGTGGTTTAATGAATGATGAAATAAAATTTTCCTGCATTGGTGTTCTCGTGTGCTTGAGAACTTGAGAGTATTGTGGAGCCTAGGAGAGGCTAGTTCATAATACCCAACAGCGGCCTTCGGGAGCTCTTGGTTTCCCTTTGTTTTCCCCCTCCTCCTCCCCTTCATGCCGACCACCAACTCCCTCCCTCCCCCATGGCTGCCGTCGGCCTCCCCCTCTAAACCGAGCCCCACAACCACCTCCCCACCCCCCACAGCCCTCTCCCAAAACCCCTACCCGCCGGCCACCCTACACGCCACCCCTTCCTTGGCAAGCCGCCGGCCCCTCCCTTGCCTTTCCCCCTCAATTAGATTTCCTAATTTAGTTTGGTGTTTATTTAGAAAGAACTAAAATGCAAATTCAAATTGAATTTGAATTAGATCCTTTCTTAATTTACCCTACTTATTTTACGAAAGTTTCCTAATCGACTCTTATTTGAAAGTATAATTAAATAGGATTGAAATAAATCTTTCCTTTATCCTAAATCCCAAATTAGAAACCCAAATCAATCACCCCAAATCCCTCCCTACCCTACTAAAGCCGTCGACCCCATGCCCATGCCGCTGCCCCTCTCTCTCCTTCTCTCTCTCCAATCTTCTCCCACTCATTAACTCCTAATTTCCTTTTCTAATTCCCTACTAAATTCAAAATCTGGGAATAATTTCAGGTTTTGGAAGCTTTAATCCCTCGTAACCCTAACCCTAAGTCCCAAAACCTGAACCAACTCCTTTCCCCCCTATTCCTGCCTTGGCCGAACCCTCCCCCTAGCCTTTTCTACTTGCTTTTCAAGGGGAAACCATTGTTATTTTGGGAAGAACTTCAAGGACAGCAAAAGCACTCCGTCGTCAACCCTTCTCCTTCACAATCATCATGAATGGAAGTCCCTGAATGGGACTATGGCTTGGTGTTTGACGATCAAGATAATATCGACATCCTACGCTCCCCTTTCTTTGACGTGGGCTTTGATTTCGACAACACCGTCGAAGAATACTTCGACCGGATCCACATCACCTTGGTTGATGTGATTGACGATCAACGATCGAAAGGACGTTGGACCATCTTCGGCCGAGCCACGACTTCCACCACTCCGGCTACTTCATCAATCAAAGGCTTCCTCACTCAACTTCTACAACTCTTCACCACTACTATTAGCAATCAAACGGACATCATCCGACGACGATTCCTTTTCGACTAAGGTTGAACTTTCGTCCCTATTCAATTCCTTCTTCATTCCCTAATCTTGTAGGTGATGGCGGATTCGCGAAGGAATAATGCCGCTTAATTTGCTAAAAGTCTAGTAAACGTAGGGTTAATTGAGTGCTCATTCTTTGTTTACTTATCGCATTGTTAATTGAGGGATATTGATTGAACACCTATTATATTAGCATGATTTTTGAGTTTCTAATTTATTTGTTTGTTCAAGCATTTCACAAGTGGTTTAGCCTAAATGCAAGCACCCCTCTCTTGTTTCATGTTGTCGTTTCAATGGCTAGTAACTTATTCGATAATTGCTCTCTTTAATAAATCGTGCTAATCCTTATTTTCATCTAAAAACATCGTAGTTCTGCATCATCTGGTATCAGAGCATGGCTAGCATGCATCACATGTGCTAGAATTCATCCTAGGTTGTTGTTAAGTCATTGCCTTTACTTATTGCATGCATAGCATCGTTTAAAATTGTTTAAATCTCCATTTATGTTTGCTATACAGTAAATTTCTGCATGCATTTAGTGAGCTTTAAGATCATTTCATTGATATCTAAGTGCTGCCCTTAACTCTACAACCTTGCTACTTGCTTAGGGGACTTAACACCATAGTATAGTTCGCTGTCCTGAAGTTTCCTGCAACAGTTAGTGTCATTTTAGGGTGTCTTTCCTGTACTTACACTTGCTGTCCACTCCTAGTTTTCATCCCTTAGCGCCCCCTAGTGCTTAGCCATGGACCCGGAACAACTTGGAAGGACTCTAGACCTACTGGTAGGTTAAATGAATACAATTAACCAGCAACTCAAGGAAAACCAAGCCGATCTAGCTGAATTCCGTAGAATCACCACTGACCGACTTGACACCATAGAGCATGGAAGGAGCCACCCGATTCCATATACTCCTTCTAGGCCACCTTCTATGTACGGGGATGATCTTTTTATGGATGAGGGACCTCCTCGAGCTCCTCATCGAGTCCCCCACCATAGGCACGAGCACCACCACGACCGTGATCTTCCCCTGATGAAGAATATCAAGGTCGATGCACCTACTTTCGATGGTACCCTCGATCCCCAGCTCTTTCTGGACTTGATCAAAGGTATGGACAATTTCTTTAGGTGGTATGACATCTCAGAGGCTAGGAAGGTCAGTTTCGCCAGTATGAAACTCATTGGTAGGGCTAGTCAGTTCTGGTCAAACTTAGAAAGCCTTAGGGAGTCCCGCAATGAGTACCTCATCACTGATTGGCTATCTATGAAGCGAGAACTTAAGCAGAAGTACTTGCCTCCCTCGTACTTCCCTAGGCTCTTGGATAGGTGGCATAGATTGACTCAGGGTAGTAAACCCGTCAAGGATTACATCGCATCCTTTGACGATTTTCTGATTCGTTGCAAAGGGGAGACCTCTACTACCCCTGCGCAGATTTTATCCATATTCCGTACTGGGTTGCGAGAGGATCTTCGCTACGAGCTATTCGCCCGGAATGTCATTACCCTGGAGACTGCCTACAGCTTAGTGCTAGACCTTGAGGAGAGTCGGTCCCAGCACTCTAGTCGTCACCATGACTTTAGACCTTCCTACAGACCTTCTGGTAGTTCCACCCCGCACTCTTCTACTGCCCGGCCTACCCCAGGGAGTGCCACCCGACCTCCCACTGGTCCCCCTGCACCCCGACCTGATTTTAGAAGTAAACCTCCCACTCCGGATACCCCTCGGTCTAGTCCCGGGACCAAGTGCTTTTGATGCCAGGGGTATGGGCATATCGCTTCTCAGTGCTCCAGTCCCTACAAAGTTTCAATCATTGAGGAGATTACTGAGGAGGATTCTGAGCCCGAGGTTGATCAGGGTCATCAAGTCGAAGAGATCCTGAAAACCAGAAGTAAAACCACAGTGAGCTACAATAGCTCAACAAGCCACACAAACCAATCTAAATTTTCAAATATTCTTTTATCAAATATTTTGTTGAATAGTTAAAAGCAGTTAATTACAATTTAAGGTATCAGAGCGATAGTTTTGAAATTGGATAGTAAAACAGAGCTATAAGAATTAATTTTTAAGTTTAAGGTTGTAGTTTCAAGTCTGTTGAGTGTTCATTATTTTTATTTTATGTGCATGTGTGTTCAGTTGCATATTCTGTGTGATTATGGATCCACCAGACCCAGATATGACCGATGGACAGAGTGCTATTCAGGCATCTCCTATATATAGTTCTGCTTCAATAGTTGGTTCAGATACAATTTCACAGTTTGCTACTTTGATAGCCCAGATGATGGGTGAGGCACAGAGCAGAGTTCCTGTTGTCAGATCTGAAGAGGTAGACAGACATTTACAAATGTTTTTGCGATTGAAGCCTCTGAGATTTGAAGGTACTGTTGAGCCCAGAGAGGCAGATGACTGGTTGAGAAGGCTGGAAAAGATATTTGATGGTATGCAGTGTCCTCCTGAGAGGAAGGTATCATTAGCAATTTTTTTATTAGATGGTGAGGCAGAGCGCTGGTGGATGGGCCAGCAGGAGGTGAAATTTCAAGGGAGATTGAACTCTCTGATTACTTGGGAGGAGTTCTCTGATGTGTTTAGAGCCTAGTTTGTACCACATTCTGCACGATAGCACATGTATGAGACCTTTTTGAGGCTGGTTCAAGGGAGTAGGATAAGTATGCAATATGAGGCAGAGGTCACTACTTTGGCTAGATATGCTCCATAGTTGGTTAGCACTCCTGCAGAGAAGTGCTATAAGTTCCTGAGAGGGCTTCGAGATAGTCTAAGACAGCTTCTTGTGCCATTTCACATTTCTGATTTCTGATTTCTCTGAGCTTTTGGAGAGAGCTCGTCTGATAGAGAACGACCTGACGGCTACTCAGCAGCGATGGACTGCTAGTAGGAAGATGTTCAGTGGTGAGACTTTTGGTAGTGACTTTTTGGAGAAGAAGAGCATTTTTACACTTGGGGATTCTAGGAGAGGTGGACAGTCAGTATCTGCAGTAGTCTCTGGTAGTGGCAGCGTAGCCAGTTTTGGTTCTATTAGTGGGGCACCTGTGTCAGAGTTATGGTCGATGTCATTCTGGTCAGTGCTACAGGATGACTGGATAGTGTTTCAGATGTGGTCAAACAGGACATCGGGTAGTAGAGTGTCCACAGACAGGATTTGACCGACATTCTGAGTCCAGATCAGAGAGCTTTGTTAGACCAACAGGGAGACCGAGGGTAGTTCCTCTCTGTACTTTTTCTGAGGGATCAGCTGGTAGAGATGGTGGTTCGGGTTTAGTGGCGAGGAGACCATCTGGTGGTAGTCAGAGAGAGCTTAGTAGTTCTGCAGCTCCAGTTTCAGTTCAGCCACGTGTATACAGTTTGACTCAGCAGGAAGCCCGGGATGCTCCAGATATTGTGACAGGTACGGTTTATATTTTTGAGCATCCATGTCATATTTTATTTGATTTTAGAGCTAGTCATTCTTTTATTTCCGAGCATTCTTCGATTCACTACACTTGGCTTTCGTTGCATTGCCCGTTTCCTTTTCTGTTATTTTATCTGCTGGAGATTGTATGATAGCCAATAGATTCTGTTTCTGTGATATTGAGATTTCTGATAAGAAGTGGAAATCCAGTTTGATTTTATTACCCATTTCCTCATATGATGTTATTCTGGGTATGAATTGGTTGAGTCAGTATGGGGCTCAGATTGATTGTTTGAAGAAGCGAGTTACATTATTTATGGGTAGTGAAAGTTGTATATTCCAAGATGTTAGAGGTGTTTTATCCTGTTTGATCTCTACATTGAAAGCAAATTAATTGTGGAAGAAGGGTTGTATGGTATTTCTGGCATCAATTCAGGATAGGAGTATAGATGCGGGTTCTCCTTTTGATATCCCAGTAGTACGAGATTGTTTAGATGTATTTCCTGAAGAGTTAGTCAGTTTACCTCTAGATAGAGATAGAGTTTGTATAGACATATTTCCGGGTAAAACCCTGATATCTAAAGCTCTGTATAGAATGGCACCAAAGGAGCTTCAAGAGTTGAAGGTTCAGCTTTAGGAGTTGGTTGACAGGGGATTTGTTCATCCTAGTGTCTCTTCATAGGGAGCACCTGTTCTATTTGTGAAGAAAAAGGATGGTACAATGCGTATGTGTATTGATTACAGAGAGTTGAACAAAGACACTATCATGGATTGATGATCTATTTGATCAGCTTGCTGGATCTTCTATCTTCTCAAAGATTGATCTACGATTGGGTTACTATCAAGTGATGATGAGAGAGGCTGATGTGATGAAGATAGCTTTCAGTACTCGGTACAGACATTACGAGTTTTTGGTCATGCCATTTGGGGTGACTAATGCACTAGCTGTCTTTATGGATCTGATGAATAGAGTATTCAAAGATTATCTGGATCAATTTGTGATTATTTTTATATATGATATTTTGGTATATTTTGCTTCTGAGGAAGATCACGCCAGACATCTGAGAAGTGTATTAGAAACTTTGAGGCAGCACAAGTTGTATGCAAAATTTTTCAAATGTGAGTTCTAGCTGAGGAGTATTTCTTTTTTAGGACACGTGGTGAGTGGTGATGGTATCTCTGTTAATCCCCAGAAAGTTCAGGCAGTCACTAATTGGCCGAGGCTTACTACGGTGTTTGAGATACGCCGTTTCTTGGGTATGGCTGGATATTATAGGAAGTTTATGAAGGGGTTTTCTCAGATTTCAGCACCTCTGACGAGACTGACTCAGAAGTCAGTAGCTTTTGTCTGGACACCAGAGTGTGAGGCTAGTTTTTAGAGATTGAAGGATTGTTTGACTTCTGCTCCAATTTTGGCTCTTCCCTCTGGTACAGAAGGATTTCAGGTATTCAGTGATGCTTCACTGAGAGGTTTGGGGTGTGTTTTGATGCAGCATAGTCGAGTGATAGCTTATGCTTCAAGACAGTTGAAGCCACATGAAAGGAATTATCCAACGCATGATCTAGAGTTGGCTGCTGTTGTATTTGCTTTAAAGATTTGTCGTCATTATTTGTACGGTGTCAGGTGAGATTTTCATAGATCATCAGAGTCTGAAGTACATATTCACTCAGAAGGATCTGAATTTGAGGCAAAGAAGATGGCTTGAGTTAATTAAAGATTATGATCTGACGATTCAGTATTAGCCTGGTCAGGCTAATGTGGTGGCAGACGCTCTGAGCAGGAAGTCTTCTGAATTATCATGTATGCAACTCACTTCTGATGAGTATTTAATACGAGATATGGAGAGATTATAGTTGGAGATGATTTCTCCTATGGGTTTGGATTCTGGTATAGTGACTTAAATGATCATTCAGCCTTCTTTAGAAGAAAAGATTCAAGAAGCTCAAAAAATAGATGCAGAATATCCGAAATTGATTGATCAGATCAGATCTGGTAAGAAATTTGAACTACGAGTTTCTGATTATGGTGTTATTTTCTATAAGGATAGACTTTGGATTCCTATTTTTGGAGATCTGAGGCAGAAAATTCTACATGAGGCTCATTATTCAGGCTATATTATTCATCCAAGAAAGTAGCAAGATGTACGAAGATCTGAAGAGTATGTTTTGGTGGCCTGGATTGAAGGACATAACAGAATTTGTGTCGAAATGTGAGGCATGTCAGCTAGTGAAGGCGGAGCATTAGCGACCGGGAGGTCTTCTACAGTCATTACCCATTCCAAAGTGGAAATGGGAAGATGTAACAATGGATTTTGCTATGGGTTTCCCTAGATCGAGGCAGGCGCATGATGCTATTTGGGTTGTTGTTGATTGACTGACAAAATCTGCTCATTTTCCTCCGATTAGACAGACAAATCCCGTGAACCGGTTAGCACAGATCTATATTAAAGATATTATCAGGTTGCATGGTGTGCCGAAAGTGATTGTATCTGATCGGGATGGTAGGTTTATCTCCAGATTATGGAGAGGTATTCAGCAGGGACTGGGTACGAAGTTGTACTTTAGTATGGCTTTTCATCCGCAGACAGACGGACAGTCTGAAAGGACTATTCAGGTACTGGAGGATCTTTTGAGATTATGTGTTTTGGATTCACCAGAGCATATCAAATATTCCTGTCTCAAACAGAATCTCAAAGGATTCTGGCCCCTTATAACTCCTAGAAATTCCCTGACATAGACAGAATCTCAAAGGATTCTGGCCCCTTATGACTCCCAACAGATATCATTTACTCACACTGTACATATATAATCACATTATAACAATTAAAGAGTAATTGAACATTTATCAAAATTTCACAGTGTTGTATAACGGTAGACAACAAAAAATCCAACTAGGCAAAAATGCACATTTTTAGAAAATAACCAAATTATTCGAGATTGTGTAAAATAATGTTTTAAGACTTTTACTGTACTACAACACTATTTTTCAACATCCCGATAATTTTATATTCGCTAAAAACCCTGTAAATTTCAAAACCATCGGTGAAAAATTTCCAGAAAATATTCAAAATGTGCATAATCGTAATCTCTACAACATACAAAAAGTTACGTGGTGAAAGTTTTATCGGTGCAAAGTTATCCCCATTTTTCGCTAATGGATATAAAATTTTAGTCGAAATATTTGCTAAAACTTACACATTTTTGAAAATTGAGATGGACATTACGTGCCTTACCTCGAGACGAACAACTTTCCCAACTGCGTTGACGGACAAAAATGGCCCGAAGTCGCCCAAAATTCGAATTTCCTCTTCTCTCACTTCTCTTTTTCTCTTGAATTTTTTTCCTAATCTCTGTTTGGTTTTTACGAAGAGAAAATGACTTATATAATGCCTTAGTGCATTTAGATATTTTCTTATTATTATTTAATAATTATAATATTATTATTTAATTTCACCTCTTGCTGGCCCATTCACCAGCGCTCTGCCTCATCATCTAATAAAAAAATGGCTAATGGTACCTTCCTCTCAGGAGGACACTGCATACCATCAAAGGTCTTTTCCAGCCTCCTCAACTAGTCCTCTGTCTCTTTGGGCGCAACAGTACCCTCAAATCTCGGAGGCTTCAATCTCAAAAATATTTGTAGATGTCTGTCTACCTCTTCAGATCTGACAACAGGAACTCTGCTCTGTGCCTTACCCATCATCTGGGCTATCAAAGTAGCAAACTGTGAAACTGTATTTGAACCAACTGTTGGAGCAAAACTATATACAGGAGATGCCTGACTAGCACTCTGTCCATCGGTCATATCTGTGTCTGGTGGATCCATAATCACACAGAATATGCAACTGAACACATGCACATAAAACAAAAATAATGAACACTCAGACAGACTTGAAACTACTCCCTTAAACTTACAAATCAATTCCTATAGCTCTATTTTACGATTCAATTCCAAAACTATCGCTCTGATACCACAAAAGCTTGTCACAACCCAACCCGACCAGGATATGTCCTATCGTGTTGAGCTGTGACAGGCAAACCCTAAGATCTAGTTTTGGAATTATTTCAGATTTTCCGCCAATATTCATTAAAATAAATGACGAACTACAGAGCTACTAAACTATCCAAACTATCCAAATACTGGAAAATTCATCTATAAGGTTTCTTTCATTCATCAAAATAAATATCTACACTACAGTACATGGCTACAGGTAAGAGCTACAGAACTGAAAATTTAACTAGCCATGACTGTACAAAAATCAAAAGTGTAAAATACCTATGATCTCAGATCTGATCTTGAACTGCTAGTCCACAACCTCTTTTTCCTTCCTAGATCCTGAAAATCAGAAGTAAAACCACAATGAGTTACAATAGCTCAGCAAGCCACACAAACTAATCTAAATTTTCAAATATTCTTTTATCAAATATTTTGCTGAATTGTTAAAAGCAGTTAATTACAATTTAAATAAATCACTGAATTGGGAATCACAAAATTGGGAAATGTAATAAATGCATAGCAGTTATTCTATGATTCAAATAACAGTACAAAACAAATGAATAAAATTGAAATTCATATCACGGAGTAGTTCAGATCATATTTTCCGGACCCAGACAGAATCTCAAAGTCTCAAAGGATTCTGGCCCCTTATGACTCCCCTTTTTATTTGTGCTTATAGCACCAGAGCATATCAGACATCCCTGTCTCAGACATAATCTCAAAGGATTCTGGCCCCTTATAACTCCCTGAAATTCTCTAACACAGACAGAATCTCAAGGATTCTGACCCCTTATGACTCCCAACAGATATCATTTACTCACATTGTACATATATAATCACATTATCACAATTAAAGACTAATTCGGCATGTATCAAAATTTCACAGTATTGTATAATGGTAGACAACAGAAAATCCAACTAGGCAAAAATGCACATTTTCAGAAAATTATCAAATTACCAGAGATTGTGTAAAATGATATTTTAAGACTTTTATTGTACTACAACACTTTTTCAACATCCCGATAATTTTTTATTCACTAAAAGCCCCACAAATTTCAAAACCCTTGGTGAAAAATTTCTAGAAAATATTCAAAATGTGCATAATCGTAATCTCTATAACATACAAAAAGTTACGTGGTGAAAGTTTTACCGGTACAAAGTTATCCCTGTTTTTCGCTAATGGATACAAAATTTTAGTCGAAATATTTGTTAAAACTTACACATTTTTGAAAATTGAGATGGGCATTACGTGCCTTACCTCGAGACGAACAACTTTCCCAACTGCGTCGACTGACGAAAACGGCCCGAAGTTGCCTAAAATCCGGATTTCCTCTTCTCACTTCTCTTTTTCTCTTGAATTTTTTTTCCTAATCTCTGTTTGGTTTTTAGGAAGAGAAAATGGCATATATAATGCCTTAGTGCATTTAAATATTCTCTTATTATTATTTAATAATTATAATATTATTATTATAATTAATTTTTCAATAGAAAATTCTTTTATGGATTTCAAACATTCTTGAAAAATATTCATAAATTATCTAATTTTATTTAGAAAATTCTGGTGAAATCGATTTGCTAAATGGACGTCTGACGGTTCCAAAACCCCCATTTGTACCGATAGGTGCCATCGACAGTGCCCAGAAATTATGAAAAATTTAGGGATGCTAAAACACGATATTATAAATGTTCTGGCAAAGACGGTTTATGATTTGGACTTGTCTAGGTCAACAAAAAAAATCTTGAAATTTTAAAAGGTTTCACAACTTACAGTCTTAGAAAATTCAAATTCAAAATTTTGTGTTCTTATAACTATGATGCACAGACACTGACACGACGACACGGATACGACACGACACGGACACAGGACACAACAATTATTGAAAATATAGGACACGGACACGGGTTGGACACGGTATAATAATTTTTAAAATTGAAAAATAGTGTATAAAAATTGAACAAGCATAATATCAAAAATAATTTAGAAATAATAAGTCATTTAAGTAGAATTTATGTTTAAAATGATTAATATTAGACTGTCGAGAGTTTGGTGTCGATGCCGTGTATCGGACATCGAGAAAGGAGACGACAATGCTATCGAGAGTCAGAAATCAATGTTATATAGTAAGTATCGGGCGTTAATGTCAAGAGAGTGTCTGTCGTCAATGTTGGAAGGGCGTTGGTCGTCGATGTTAAGAAGACGTCAGATAAAGATGAGCTGTCAAGTTGTGGGTGTAGAAATTGCTAGCATCGAGTATCAATGCCAAGACATTGTCAAACTTTGATATTGAGATGATTTTAAAATATTAATGTTGTAATGACGCAGACGTCGATGTTGAGATGACATTGAGCATTGTTGTGAAACCAAAATCACGACCCGTCAAAGAGAAATGAAAATGAGCATGTTCGATGAACGAGGTATTCAGTGCGGGCGATTGATTTGGTATTGTGGATAGGAAATAAAAAAATAGTTTTTATATTTTAAATAAATAAAACTTATAAATACAAAAAATTATATTTAAAAAAATCATAAAATATTTAAGACACGTGTGTCCAATTTATATTTAATATTTTTTTAATCGGACACGTTTTCGGCTTGTACTACACGTGTCAGAGGAGTGTCAGATGCGTGTCGTGTCGGACACATGTCAGATACTGCACGCCTTTTTGAGGAAAAATGTCGGTGCATTTTAGGCTCATAATTATCTTCTAATTGGAAAAATTTATTATGCTCACACTTGGTATGTATAAATTATTTTGATAATAGGAGGTATTTACCCTTGCTACGCCTTGTAGTGTTTGGAATTATAAATAAAGTTGGGAGATTATTGAACCTTATGTTATTTTGAAGAGTTCAAGCTGAATAATAAGTGAATTAACCATGTGTCCTCAAGTTTTTTGGCTCATTTTTTTCAATGGGGAAGACAAGGTAGTTAGACATGCTATTGAAGACTATTCCAATGGTGAACAAAGTCTTAAATGTGCCTTAGTGAATCTTATGTGTATTATTTTGAGTTTGAACTAATTTAGTAAGCACAACTATGAATGCCAAGCCATAAACTAAAGTGTTCCTAGGAATTATTTTTGAAATTATTGGAATTTTTTTTGATAATCAGGACTATAAAAGACAATGATTTAAAAATTTCTCAAAATTATCTACTTAACTTTCACCCTTGGGTGCATTCATATTGCTTACATATATTGTGATTATTAATTTGCTCTTACTCATGTGATTTTTCATTTATGACTTCTTTTTAATTTATGAAAATTTTATTGCCCAATTAAACATTAGAGTTGAACAAAATATTGTTAACTATTATAATAATTTAAAAAGTTAGAAGTCCAGCAATAAGAAACCTTCAAGTTAAATCAGAGTTTTTTATCATTTATTTGGATATTGTTTTGTATTGTAATTTATGCATGCATAGTTGACATCTCTCTTGTGGCATCTATGTAGGTGATTGTTTATAATCACCTTATTATTGAATGTACCATCCCATCTTTCTCAATACTCTTCTTCTGAAATAATATGCTTGGTATAACAAGCTTTATGGATTGATATTTAAGTGGTTGGTTTGCAATATATTAATCTTTTTTATTATTATTAACTTTATCTGAACTTTTTTTATTCATGTTATTGCGAAATGTTCTTAATTTATAATATGTTTCATCCTTAATCTTTAATTCTTTTAAGCCTTTGTATATGAACATCTGCTGTCTTTGATCCAGGGAATGGAGCCCAATAGAATTCTCTTAGTTACTGTACATTCAATGCTCTACCCCATAACTGTGGAAGTGCTGCATCAAGTTTTTTCTCCATATGGGTTTGTGGAAAAGATTGTCACCTTTCATAAATTGGCAGGTTCGATTTTCTTTCATGCTTTATCTTCTATGTTTAACCGCTCACGGTTTTCTGTTTAGCAGAATTCAGACTTGCGTTCAAAGACTTGATACAAATTTTTTGGATTGTGATTGGTTACTTGAAGTTAGTAATCTTAGCTGTAAATATAAACTCACAAGATGTCTAATCATTCTTAGTCATTGTTACAGCAATAACATCATCATGCCTTTATCCCATTACGTGGGGTCGGCTACATGAATCCTTTTTTTTTTCATTGCGTCCTATTAATAGTCATTGTTAATGCAAAAAAATAATATCCAATAAATCTGTCACATGGACAAATAAAATGTGAATTTAAAAGTATTCTTGGTCCATACACGTTTGATTAGCCATTCGACTAATTGATAATTTAGCATTGGCTATCCCGGGTAATAGCTAAACCTCCATACTTGAGCCATCTGCTCGAGTCATAATGATTACTGAATGTGCTGTAATTGGGCAACATTAACCATAAGGAGGTAAAATGGTAACCTTTCCATATTCATTCTTTATTTGTCCTTCTATGCAAGATATATTCTTGATGATGACATGCTTTAGTGGTAAAAAAATCAATCCTTCTAATAACTTCACAATGGAAATACTTGGATCAAGTAATACTACATGACAATGAACCTATATATGCTAACTTATAATATAGATGAATGTGACTTCTTTTGAGATTTCTTCTACTTCTGAAATCTCTTATGCTTAATTGGTTGATCAATAAAATTTTTATCTTTTCTATATACCTTTTTGGAGTCTTCTTGTGTGATCCTGTTTTGTGTTATATTTCTACTAAGTAACTCTCAAGTTCTTGTTGGCCTGTTTTTTAGACTCATTCGTTATTAGTTCCCATGTTCTAGGTCATTCTGATGATCTAAATATACCTTGATGTATTAGAATATAGGTTTTGGAATTTTGGTTCGTTAACTACAATCAAACTCTTTACCTGATGACTTTATATCTCTCTCTCTCGTTGACCCGTAAGGGTTAATCAACTCCTTGGAGCCTGGGGTACTCATTTGCTTGTTTTCTATCGCATGACCTTGGTCTTGGTGTTGTGGCTGATGGCTCTCTTTGGCGTTGTGGTTGACAACTCCTCAGGATTGTGGTTGGCTACTTTCTTACTGCCTATTGACAAATTTCTTGTCGCCCCATCGATGTTTTTCTCTTTGTCTCATTGACATGCTCCCCTTCATCTCGATGATGAATTTCTCGAATTTGTGGTTGATAACTTTTGTCATTATGGACGATGTCTCTTTTTAATTTGTCTATTTCTTTCGGTTTCTTATGTTGGTGTCTTTTAACTCTTTACGATGATTATGATTTTCGATGTCTTTTAACTAAGAGAAGATAGAACTTGAAGCAAAGAATACCTAAATGGAGTGGACAATCATTTCAACTCATATGTTTAATATAGAGAATTTTAGGTTGATGACTTGATTTTAAGAAAGCTAGGTGTGATATGAAAGCCTGAAGGAGTGTTGACCCACATACGGTAGACAACAGAAACAAAACAAAAAAAAAAGTGTCGCTCTTACCTGTAGCGCCGAACTCCACGTGATCAGGATCCCCCAAATCCCGCAGCTGGGATGTCCCCCGCCGTTCTTCGCACGATGACCGCACGCCCACGCCGCCAATCCCACGTCTATCTTAAATGCGTCGCGCGATCTCCGCTAAGAGCCAAATCCAGCCTCGCGTCGTTAAATGCCGAAGGAGATGAGGAGCGCGGGACCTTTTTTTTTTTCCCTCAAAACTTCCCAGCTCCTTCATCGCTATTCGGTCCCGCTCCTTCGACGATTCCCTTCCTGTCAATCGGAAGTTGCAACATTACGATCGGAAGCAACAACTGGAGCTCGCTTGCTGCAACAGTGACTTCCTCCCTTCCTGCGTGCTTCCCCGGCTTCACCCCTGCGACGACGTTCCCGACTTGTTGGAAAGGAAGTTACGACATTCTGACCGGAAGCAACAATTGGGAACTCGCTTGCAGTGAAGATCTCGTAAATCCTACGAAGCTTCTTCGGCTTCCTCTGTGTTGTCCGACTTCGCTCCGTCTCCGACTTTCCCTTCCTACGGATCAGAAGTTGCGACGCTTTGATCGGAAGCAACAACCGAAGCTCGCCTGCTGTGGAAGTAACCTTCTCCTTTCCGCGCACTTATCCGGCTCCCTCCCTGTTCGACTTCGCTCGCTCCGACGACTTGCCCTTCCTGCGGATCGAAAGCAGCGGCGGGAGTTCGCTAGCTACGAAGGTAACTTTCCCTCTTTCACGCACCTCTCCAGCCAAATCCCGTGAAAGTGCCGAACTCAGAGAGGGGGGATTAAGGGATTTAGTTTAAATCCTGCTCAAATCCTATCCTAATCCTACTCTAATATGGTCCAAATCCCGCCTAAATCCTAATCAAATCCTGTTTAAGTATTATTTTTGTGATTAATTAAAAAAAAATTTTAATTTATATAATTAATAGTAAAAATAATTAAGCATTAATTATGATTAATTAATTTTAATTAATAATAATTAATCATTTTAATTATAATTAATTATAATTAATTTCTGTTTATTTTAATTAATTATCTAATTAATTATAATTAATTTCTATTAATTATAATTAATTATTTTAATTAATCAAAATAAATTTCTATTAATTATAATTAATTTATATTAATAATGATTAATTATTTTTAATTAATTATAATTAATCTCTATTAATAATAATTAATTATCTTTGATTATTTTTAATTATTGTTAATTATAATGAAATTTTAATTAATTATAATTAATTTAAAAAAAAAAATGATGAAAGCCTTTCTTGCCTCCACGAGCCGACACCGTCGCCGACGACACATGCAAGGTAAGTCCCAAATCCTACCCTCGACGCGCTTGATGCGCTGGCGGACCTCCTATACGCGCTCTTGTAGCACGGTGGGAGGGAATCCAGTGCAACAGGTACGACGAGGCAGGTAAGCCCTATACACGCTCTTGTAGCGTGGTGGGGACAGTCCTCGACCTCGACATTGACATCAGCACCGTCGACCCCGCGCAGGTATAATCTCTGAACTCAGATTCTTGTTCTTGTCGTTTGCAGGGGATCGGCAAATCACCTATACGCACTCTTGTAGCACGGTAGGAGGAAACCCGGTCCGACACCTACGACGAGGCGGGGAATCACTCAAAATCCCATTTTCGATGTTTGCGCCAGACCGGAGAACCACCTATACGCGCTCTTGTAGCACGGTAGGAGGGAGCCCGGTATGACGCATACGGCGAGATGGGTAAGCCCTATACACGCTCTTGTAGCGTGGTGGGGAAAACCACTGGTGCTCTCGTACGGTTACTGTTGAAGACCCCATACACGCTCTTGTAGCGTGGTGGGATGAAAGATGTACGGCCGCGGTGTCTAAAGACACCTACCATACATGCTCTTGTAGCGTGGTGGGAAGGCCCAGCTCCCTACATTTCCCCCAAACGGGGGATATGTCGGGATGCTGCCGAAATTTACATTGAAGCACACAAGACCTGGACAACAAAGAATATCCAACTTGAACAACAATACAGAGGATCAGTACTCGAACAGAAGTGCATAGAACTCGGACAATCAGGGAACTGAATCCGAACTGAACAAACAAGGGACTTAAACTGAACTACAGGGAGCAGAACCCTAAATAATAAAGTGCACGATAATAATCAAAAAGCAAAAGATAAGTGATAAATTTGATTATTTAAACAAACATCAAGTTAACAGCAGGGGACTCGTAGTGGACTTCCAAATGTGATTGACTTAAACATCAGTCAACTGCAAAAGTACAAGTACTACCCGCCTGCAGCAATCAAAGACCTATCATGCAAACAACAGTGCCTGTTGATTGAAAAAGGCAACACTGGCAATTGATAGTGGAAGACCCGTAGCTGCAAACAAGTACAATCAATACCGCTTGAGATTGGTGACAGGTGGATACAGTGCAGGAACAATGGCTCTTCTGCGAATACTTCTAAGAGATCGTATTAGACATGACCAGTCCCTATACATAAGCATGATCCATTTGTGGATAACAACAGCAGGTACATTGTGATCATGGGGAACCCCTGTGGACACAAATGTATACAAGGGTACATGGTGAGTACGAATACTAATTGACCCCTTCAGGCAGAATCGACCAGCAAGAGGGACATCTCCTGCAAGAATGGAAGAGATGTTTGAGCAAATTCGAACTAAACTTCCTGGTGTTTCAAAGTTTCTTCTTTGCCTTTTGTCTGAGAAAAGATATCTCCAACGTCGATAAGCCTTGAAAATACGAATAATCTTTGAAGTCTGGCGTTAATATACCATGCACACTAATAGTGTTATAATACCGCCTTCGCTGATGCTATTCAACCAAGAAGTACAAATACTCACCGCTCTCTCGGGCAGAATCGACCAGCAAGAGGGACATCTCCTGCAAGAATGGAAGAGATGTTTGAGCAAATTCGAACTAAACTTCCTGGCGTTCCAAAGTTCCTTCTTTGCCTTTTGTCCAAGAGAAAACATCTCTGATATTGATAGGCCTTGGAAGTGCGAATAATCTTCAAAGCTTGGTGTTGCAACACGACATACCATGCTTACCGAGGATGCTGCCGTATTGCCTCTGTCGATGAGGTTCAATCAAGGAATACAAGCATATATCCAGACACCCCTCCATACTGCATACAAATATTGTAAAATACCCCTTCTTGCATGTATCATGATAAGCATAATGAGTTATGAATGTGTATAAGCGCATCGTATGTGTATGTCTAAGAACATATATACGTGCATTTTAAGAGTATTCCTACATGCATTTGCATAAGCAGAGGGTTTCACTCTAGTATGCTATTTGACATTAATATTGCATTTCAAATCCTCCTTCCATAGATGCAGAGGGTTTCACTCTAGTATGTCATTTGACATTAATATTGCATTTCAAATCCTCCTTTCATAGATGCAGAGGGTTTCACCCTAGTATGTCATTTGACATTAATATTGCATTTCAAATCCTACTTCCATAGATGCAGAGGGTTTCACCCTAGTGTGTCATCTGACACTGTTATTGCATTTCAAATCCTCCTGCTTTATAAGCAAAGGGTTTCACTCTAGTGTATCATCTGACACTGTTATTGTATTTCAAATCATCCTGCTGTATAAGCAGAGGGTTTCACTCTAGTATGTCATTTGACTCTATAATTGTATTTAAAAAATCATACATGCATATGAATGTATCATGTGAAATGCATCCACCGCCAAACACCCGCATGGGCCTCGGCGAGCGTGTTATTGGTACACACGTGACGTCTAGGGATGCTGCGCGGGTCAATAAATTTGAACCCGATCCTCCTAAAACAAGTAAGTAGGAGTTGACAAGGTTCGATAAATAATTATAAAGTGCCCCCAAACACCCTCATGGGCCCCGACGAGCGTGTTATTGGTACACACGTGACGTCTAGGGATGCTGCGCGGGTCAATAAATTCGAACCCGATCCTCCTAAAACAAGTAAGTAGGACTTGACAATGTTCGATAAATAATTATAAAGTGCCCCCAAACACCCGCATGGGCCCCGGCGAGCGTGTTATTGGTATACACGTGACGTCTAGGGATGCTGCGCGGGTCAATAAATTCGAACCCGATCCTCCTAAAACAAGTAAGTAGGAGTTGACAAGGTTCGATAAATAATTATAAAGTGCCCCCAAACACCCGCATGGGCCCCGGCGAGCGTGTTATTGGTACACACGTGACGTCTAGGGATGCTGCGCGGGTCAATAAATTTGAACCCGATCCTCCTAAAACAAGTAAGTAGGAGTTGACAAGGTTCGATAAATAATTATAAAGTGCCCCCAAACACCCGCATGGGCCCCGGCGAGCGTGTTATTGGTACACACGTGACGTCTAGGGATGCTGCGCGGGTCAATAAATTTGAACCCGATCCTCCTAAAACAAGTAAGTAGGAGTTGACAAGGTTCGATAAATAATTATAAAGTGCCCCCAAACACCCGCATGGGCCCCGGCGAGCGTGTTATTGGTATACATGTGACGTCTAGGGATGCTGCGCGGGTCAATAAGTGAATTCCAGTTCGAGCCCGATCCTCCTATACGGGTAGATAGGAGTCGACACGGCTCAAACCATTAAATAAATATGCGGTCGTGAGATTGACCGGGATACTTATTTTATAGTTCATATTAGGCCTTCAAGGCCTACAATCAAGAGAATTCACTTATAAAGGCATAAAGCCTACGAAACCCGATCCTCTATCGACCAGTAGATAGAGTCGACATGGTCCAATCAATAAAATATGAATGACCCCACACCCCGATGATGGCCGTGTTGAATGCAGATCTCAACCGGAGGGGTCCACACAGATCATTTCAAATACCATCCAAATACCCAAAACTCCAAAAATCATCCAACTCCAAAAATATTTAAAAAAGAAATAATCCATCAATCACTCAAAGCATAAAATCTATCCACCTTCCGCAACAGTGGACAAATCAAAATCTACTTCAGCTCACATAAAGCTAGTGCCTAGTCGAAAATATCACTAGGATCCATTCTCAAACAATCTCCTGCCAGCAAGGACGTGGTACGAGTCCTCTAACCGGCAGTTTCGCCGCCAAATGGCACTGCAGGATAAACGGTTATGACTCGGGGCCCTCTGAACCAGGTGGTCGCCGCAAAATGGCACCACTATATTATGGTTATGGCTAGAGCCCGTATGCTCCCCAATGGCATCAAATCCTTGAGATATGAATCAATAGGATATGATCGATAGGGCACAAAGCCCTCTGTTAGCTAAGGTGGATTCAAATTTGTCCCCTTAGGCAAATACTCCCCCCAGGTCTACAAGGTACCCTTGGACGAAGCAACCCATGGCTGCCGACAAGGATCCTTCTGTCAGGTTGGGTCGACTACCCCCTTTGACTAAGTAGACCAGGGACCACGATGGCCCGGGACGACGGAACCATGGGATCTTGATCGGGTCCATCATCCATTCCCCCACCATCTGCTTTAAGTGCAAGATGGTAAAATTTCTATTTTTAAATATCAAACCTTCTAAACTCTCCAATTTCTAAACCCATGCTGCTACTATATATGCCAGACTCACGTATCTTTACGTATCTGATTGACGACTAGCCTTAATCGAAAGTTCTCTCTCGTTATCGGGAGGGGTAATTAACTATAGGGGCTTGCGCCTATAGGAAACCAGAACTCAGATCATAAAGTCATCGCAAAATGAGGGCGAAATCTCTGGGTAGTGTCTTATCTACAAACCCATCTGCCTTACAAAATTTACCCCGGAACTTAAATCTGTTAAAACTCTACCCTCAAAAAGCAAACAAACGGGCGGAGGCCGGGGACGAATTTTCGGAGCCCACAAGGAGTAGGGGAACTCACTTAAATTAGGAGAGTTTATTCATGGAGTGACAATATTATTCGCTTTGATCAAGGAAAAAGACTGTCACACCCTATTTTGACCTCCTAAAATCAATATGGAGTGTAACAGAGAAGGAGAATCAGAATAGACATATTTCTTATTAACACCCATCCTGAAATACTTCTATTAGAATCATGTGAGTAGGAATAGCCTATCCAGACTATTCCAATACTATGCACTTTTTACCAAATCAATTTTCAATTTGGAAGCATATACACTATACATAAAGAAATATAGAGCTTTACTAAACTTTTAAATAATATTTACGTACCCAAAAGTTTATTTGAACAACTTCCTACTCTGACTTCTATGTATACCCAAAATATATGTACACAAAAAATGCAGTCAACGCTCGTGCCTAGTGTCCCACTGGTTTCTTCCCCTTTCCTGCAGTACAATCACTATTAATGAGCTAGAGCTCATTGAAATACGCAAGCATAATACACGAAATAAGAAACATGTTTGCAGTCAAATGAAAATAAGATGGGGATTTATACGATAAGCATTTACAAAACATCAATGTTTATTTAACTTTTCACATTTCCTGTTCTGTTGATTGTTCAATATTTTGGGCAAGTCATATGATGACTATAGACTTTTATACACCTATAGCTCTCTAATTTAATATTGGGTCCGCATTCTCAATTTTTAGAATTGAGGTTAGCTCTCTCATTCAAGGTTGGGTCTGAATTCCTAACTTTTAGAAGTGAGAGATTATATTGTACCTTTTGTACGACTCCTCTAAGGCTTACCTCGCCAGGTCTTTCGCCTTTACTTATGTGGGCCTATCCCTCATATATAACTTACCTCATTGGCCTTTTCATTTACCTTTTCATATCAATCATCAACATGCAATTGTAATAAAATACTTGATGAACTTAATGAACCAGTAACTAAATATTTCATGAAACTGGAAATAATGCTATCACAATTATATAAAAAATTGCGGTCACAATTATATAAAGTTTACTATTTTCTATACCATAGTTTGGATATCTCACCTCGTTCTGTGGAGTAGTCGGGTGAATTTGTTCTCCTACAGTACACCATTCTCTTTTTCTCTTATATACAATCTAAATATTACATTTTTACCATTTAATGCTTTCTAGCTTAACTTAATATTAATGAACTCAGGTTAGCAAAATTCAACCAAAAAGGAGGTAAAATTTATCTTAAAGAAGTTTCTCCTCATTCAACCAAAATTTCCTCTCTTCTCCTAAACCTCCTTTCCTCACTTTCCTTCATGAATTCAGCAATTAGCCACATCTGAAATCAACCAACAACCTCTCTATCCTTATTGTTTTTAGCTGTTGTTTTCAGCAAACAGCAACAACAATCCTTTCCTTACCCCTACTTTCTTAACTGAAATTCTTTCCTTATTGTTTTAAGCAACTAGTGGCAGTAGCCCTTGATTCCTTTCCCAACTCCTCTGCTTGAGGCTTGCTGCTCCGCACTCTAGCTGCTTCGAGCACCAGAAGCTAAGTGACGAGTGGGTAAGGGATGTCAAAGGCTTTAATTAACTTATATAATTTAATAAACCTAACACTAATGCTTTTTCCACTACCAGCTGCTCCTAACCGTTGATTTCCATCTGCACTTTGCATGTTGAGGTAAAGTGGAAATGCTACAGTGATATATTAATTAAGTTTTAATGAATAATTTGTACACTAATGTAATTTAATTAACTGTTATATTAGCTGTTAATTGATTAAGCTATTAAATTGATTTACACACACAATGTTCAGAATTAAAAATAGAATTTAATGAAAATAACTGTCATTTTATGGGGGAATGATAAAATGGAGTAACCTTGGAAAATTGTTATGCCAAAACATTAAGCTTACTTTTTTAAAATTTTGGGTATTATACAGACCATGGTTCTAGAGGCTAAGGCTATTTGTGCGAGACATGACAATGTCCCCTCAAAGAGTGGCACATAATAAATTGAAGTCTCAATCCATATGGAAGGTCAAGACCATTTGCATAGATTTGGGGATGATTGCTACTTGAATATCTCTTCATAATAGTTAGGAAAATTCTCAAACTAGAAAGGCTAAGGATATTTACACTAGTTGAAGATGAAAATGCCCTGGTTGAAGGGTCTTCAATTATTTAAGTTGATAAAGGAAAATATCATGTATAGGGAGAAGGCATGGTAAAGTCCTTAGGAGTTAAAAAAAGTCTCGAATCTATATGAGAGGTCACAACGATTTGAATGAACTTAGGATGTTTAAGACTTGAATGTGCCTTACAAATATAAAAGCAAATGCTTTGACTGAAATGGCCAAGGCCATTTTTACAAGTCAAAGAAAATGCCTTAGCTAAAGTGGCCACAACCATTTGTCTAGACTTAGGAAAAACTATTGCTTATGAAGCCAATGTCGTTTATTGAGGTATGGTATGGTCCTCTTATGAGTGATAAAAATAAAAGAGAGTGTTGACCTTTAAGTGAAATGAAAATATAAAAATTCTTGATAATACATGGGTAAAAGATGAAAAAGAAAAAGGAAAAGAAACCTTAAACTCATAAGAAAATCCAACTTGACTAAGATCACAGTCTAAACCAGGACATGTATAGGAACGTATGCTTCCAAATCTTATTACAATTATTTAGCCCAATAATGCATGAGAAAATAATATCCATTATTAGATACCATAGTTTCACTCTTTAGTAGTTAACAAAATTTAATTTTGTATAAATGATTATAAGTATAATGAGTCAATAAAATAAGCTTAATAGATTCATTTTTCTTTACAAAAAATGCAAGTTCATTGTCCATCTTGAAAAGACAATGTGTGCGTCAAAGTTAAACTAAAAATATAATAAAAAGAAAAAACAAAGTTCATATTTAATGGATTTAATTGTAACAAGGTTCATTACAATAAACTTTTATATCTCGACCTTATAGATGTGGGCTTCGAAATGCACACCAGCCTCTCCGCGCACCTTTTGTCGACGGGAGAGTTTTAACAAGTTTAGGTTCCAGAATAAATTTTCAAAAGGCATATTAGGTTTTATATAAGCCATTACCCAGAGATTTCACCCTCATTTGCAAGGACTTTATGATCCGAGGTTTGGTTTCTCATAGGCGTAAGCCTCTATTGTTAATTATCCCTCCTGATAACAAAAGAGCACTTTCGATTAAGACTAGTCGTTAGATAGACACTAAGTAGTCAGCGTATAGTAGCAGCAACTTTAGAGTTTTAAAATTGGATTTGTGAAATTTTGAGATTTGAAATTTATCACCGTACACTTAAAGTTGGTGATGGGGGAATGACGTCAGGTCCTATTAAGATTACATGAATCCGTCGTCCAAAGCTTCCATGACCCCTAGTTTACTTAGAGGAGGTAATCAATCCAACCTGACATAAGGATTATTGTCAGCAGCCATGAGTTACTTCGTTCAAGGGTACCTTGTAGACTTGGGGTTAATGTTAAACAATGAGGAGAGATTTGAGTCCACTTTGGTTAACTAAGGGCTTTGTACCATATCAAGTATATCCTATGATTAATTATTCAGAAGTTTAGAGCTATTGGGGAACATATGGGCTCTAGCTATGATCGTAATTTAGTTGTAACATCTGGAGGTAAAACCATCTGATCAAAGGGCCTCAATCATAATCGTTTATGTGTGATGTCATTTGACACCAAAATCATCGATTAGAGGACATGTGTCATGTCCTTGCTAGCAGGAGATTGTTTGGAAATAAATCTTAGCAATATATTCGACATGACATTCGTTCTTTGTGAGCTGAAGTTATACTCAAATTTATCCTCCTCAACAAACTATTGTGGAGGGTAGATAAATTTTTGCTTTAAGTTGTTAGGTTATTCATCTTGAATATTTTAAGTTTTAGTGATTCTTGAGTTTTTTGAACTTTTATTTAATCAGAGTCCCTTCATAATTAATTTTGAGATTTAGGGGCACTCAAAAGATACAGATCCCTCGGGTTGAGATTAGCTTTTTACATGGCCATTATCGGGGTAGCTTTGAAGTCACTTATAAAATGCTTATATTTTCATCAAGGTTTCGAGAATGTTTTATTATGTTGGATACCCTTCGGTTAAGATTCACTTTCAACATGGACATCATTAGGGATTATGAGTAAACCTTGATGACTCTATTTGTTTGCCAATAGAGGATCAAGTTTAGCTCCTAATTTTTGGAGTTCTCTTATAGATATCAGAACCGAGAGTATCTATTTTAATGAATGAATTTTTTTTTTTTACAAAAGGCCTTGAAGGTCTAATGTTAATGTATGAAATCAAATATTCTGGTCGACGCTGCAATCGTGTATTTGTTCGGTGGTTCAAGTCGTGTCAACTCTGGTCCATTCAAGAAGCGGATTTGAACTTATGTTCGCTTTTGACATGCACATCATTCTCGAACCTAGGTTTTAAAAATTTAGCATAGTGGTCGGTGCACATGCGGGTATTTTAAAGTTTTATTTTAAATGATATGTGTATATGTTAGTGCATTTGCATAATTCGTTTGCACACTTTTTAAAGCGAATGGTTTAAAACTCATTTATTATTTTTAGTCTGCGTAACATTCTCAGACGTCACACTTATGTATTTATTGCGCTCGTTAGGGCTCATGTAGATAATTCAAATTTATGTCAAATGTGATCTATTTTTTTTAATGTATTTACATAATGCATATGTAGAATAACTAATGCATTTTGTATTTTCGTAATGTATAATATATTTATACAATTTGCATAATGCATTTATATATCAGATAGTGTATATGCATATATTGTAGTGAATGTGTATGACATATCGACATGTTTGCATGCATGTTCACTGATACATCCTTGAAAAATTATCTTGATCGGGCACGAATCTCGAGGCAAAATCAAGTTGGAAACTTCTGAAATTACAATTGGGACCATCCGAACTTCGATTTCAGCAAATTTATAGTCAAACTGAACGTCTCAAAAATACGAACCCAATGACACCAAATTCAACTCAATCCGAGCCCAAATGGATCCAAATCAAGGGTCCGAAGCACTGTTGGAAGGTTTGAACCACAATTTGGTTTACCAAACGGTTTTCAAACGTGACATGCTTATAGTCGAATCGAGTGGCTCGACGAGACGAACCAATGAGCCCAAGATCACAGAATTCCGATATCACTAAGACCTTCAAATGTCCATCAAACGGTCTAGGCCATGCCACTCATAGAAATCTTTAAATAGAGCCTCCTTTCCTCTTTGAAAAGGGACCCTGCTAAGCCAAAGGATTCAAGAGAGAGATCGGGGATCGCTCTTGCCTCCTCGCCTCCTCGACCACCGCTTAACGCCCTGAGCTCCGCTGGATCACCACATGGCGTCCTATGCTCCGCCGGACTACCGCTTGACGCCCTGAGCTCTGCTGGAGCACCACCTGACATCCTAAGCTCCGCTGGACCATCGCTTGACACCCTGAGCTTTGCCGGACCCCCACCTGACGTCCTAAGCTCCGCCGAACCACCGCTTAACGCTCTGAGCTCCGCCGGACCACCACCTGACGTCCTAAGTTCCGTTGGACTACCGCTTGATGCCCTGAGCTCCTTCGGACCACCACCTGATGTCCTAAGCTCCACTGGACCACCGCTTGATGCCCTGAGCTCTGTCGGACCACCACCTGACGTCCTAAGCTCTGCCGGACCACCGCTTGACGCCCTGAGCTCCGTCGGACCACCAGTTGACGTCCTTAGCTCCGCCCGACCATCACTTGACGTCCTGAGCTCCGCCGGACCACCACCTGATGTCCTAAGATCTATCGGACCACTGTTTGATGCCCTTGGCTTCGCTGGATCACCACCTGATGTTCTAAGCTTCGCCGGACTACCGCTTGACGCTCGGAGCTCCTCCGGACCACCACCTGACACCCTAAGCTCCGCCAGACCCCCGTTTGACGCCCTGAGCTTTGCCGGATCACCACCTGACGTCCTAAGCTCTGCCAGACCACCACCTGAGGCCCAGACTTCTGCCGGACCACCACCTGAGGCCCGGACTTCTGCCGGACCACCACCTGAGGCCCAGACATCTGCCGGATCACCACCTGAGGCCCGGACTTCTGTCGGACCACCACTTGACGCCCGAATTTTCAAGTAATGCCGGACTTCTAGATTTCAACAACACGGTTGATATTTGTAATCTGATTGCCCTCGAAGGCGAGTCAGCCCACTGTAACATACTCAAATTTTAGTGGAATCATTTTCAACTGGGCCAGGCTCCATGGTTTTTCCCCTTTCCCGAATTTTTCACGTAAAAAATCTTATGTTATCTGTGTGTGAGCTGGATATCCGTGCAACACTAAGACGTAGGACTACAATTCTATCGCCGCGTATATTTTAGCCCCCAACATTCACGTATTTGTTTGCATGTTTGCTTGCTTGTATACGCATTTACGTGTTTATACGTGTATTCACATATTTGCATGTTTACTTGCATGTGCATTTTATGTAATGCACCTAGTATAGTGCACTTGTGTGTTGATATACACAGAATGCTTTTGCATGATTGATATTATGCATACACGCTACTTAGTGCTCTCGTGTAGTGCACTTGTATGTCGCGAATACATTTGCACTATACGATTAAGAAATGTGCATGAGATATTTCTTTTAGTGAGTTGACATGTTTCACACACTTCAATGAGAGAGTTGTGTAGTCTGTGACATGCAACAATATATAAGCGTTCACGGGGTGTATGACGCATTCACGAGAATATGAATTCCCTTATTTTTAGCAGCTGGTATGTACGTTATCTAGGGCACTTGTGTGCCCGTGACTTGTAATATGATCACTATTTCATTAGGGAGCATTGAACCAGAGTAATTATCAGGGATATGCCTGCGGAGGGGAGGGGGGTTGGTCCTACGTGACACTCGTTAACATGAATGCGTTATCGTAGGAGCGTATGCAGCTTTACATTTTTTAGATTAATTATTGCCCGCATTTAAGTACATTGACGCTCGCATTTTTAACATGTTCGCATATGTATAGAAGATCCAATGTTGGTGCTTTACAATTACCCCTTAACACCCCTTTCACATGCGTATCTACCCTTGTCAATTTGTGTTTGGATTTTGGCCCAACGGGTTCCACAAGGGGATTAATTTTCTGGGTTATAAATAAGGAACCCGACTCTAGCTCAATTGTTAACACATTTTAGTTCAGAGCGTGTGTTGCTAAGGGATTTGAGTGAGTTAGCTATGAACTAAAATGGGGAAGTTCTAGTTCACATTCGTGCTTGTTGGCGAGAGCAGCCAATCTTCTAACAAGTGCATCATAAGTTCTGTTGCATTTGATGTTGGTTTATTTTTTATTCTTATGGTTGCAGCTTAGGTTTTCATGCATTTTCATTTTGTCTGTCAATTTAATTTTACTTAGGGTTTCACATGCACAATAATATTTTCCTGCCTGCCAATACAGATAGTTATATATACTTATGATTGTTATGCATAGCAATGTTTCCCCGCCTGCCAAGAAAGACAATTATGAGTTCTTAGGATTTTACATGCATAGCAGTATTTTCCCGCCTGCCAAGAAAAGGAAGTCACAAGTACTTGGGATTTTACATGCATGACAGTTCATAAAATAAAACTAGTGTCGGGTCGGGGTTATACCTCAAAATGTGCGGCGGAGGCGGTGACGATGACGAGGCAAGGCGGCACATGATTTTTTTTGTTTTTTCTCTTTCTTTTTTTTTTAAGAGGATAGAGTGGGTAAAAGAGAGGGAGAGGTCTTCCTCTCTTTGTAGAGAGAGAAAGAGGGGTTAGGGTAGGGTTTTCCTCTCTTTCTAGAGAGAGAAAGAGGGAAAATTATTCTTTCTCCAGGTAGAGGGAGAAAGAGGGTGAGAGTGTTGGAGAGGAGAGAGGGAAGGTCGAGAGGGAAAATGAGCTTTCTCTCTCTGTTTAGAGAGAGAAAATGAGAGGAAGTTAGGTATTTTTTAGTGGAGAAAGTGTAGGGAAGTGACTTTGGTGAAGGGATAAAAGTAGAGAGATGAAGTGATTTTGGTGAAGGGATGAAAATAGAGAGAAAAATCTCTCTTACTTTTAGGATTTAAAGAGAGAAAGAGGAGGGGGGCTAGGCTGGTTTGAGGAAGAAGAAGATGAGAGGAAGAAGAAGATGTGATGAAGAAGAGGGAAGAAGAAGAAGAAGAGAAATGGAGGAAGAAAGAGAGGAAATAAGAAGTGGAAGAAGAAAAAGAAGAGGGAGGAAGAAGAAGAAGAGAAATGGAGGAAGAGAGATGATGGAGGCAGTTGGGACTGAGGAGGCTGGCGGCCTTGGGTGCTGGCGTCGGGGAGCAGGGTGATCAGCTGTGGCGTTTGCTCGGCGTGTGTGCTTGGGTAGGGCGACAGAGGGGGAGACGAGGGAGGAGGTAGTCACGCGAATGTGAGCTTGCGTGAGGACTGTTGTTTCAATTGGTTATGTTAGTGAGTAGAATGTCAAGGGTTTTATTAGGAGGGTTTAAGTATATTTAGGCTTTATATTAGAGATTTTTTTGCGCTCTCTCTCTCTTATTTTAAATACATAACATTAATATTAAATATAAAATATTTATGCATGTTAATCGTGCCTCAATTCGTTCGCCAAATCATCATCATTCGCGCACGTCGACTTCGTCTTAATTTGCATGCGCTAAATTTTGATTTTTGCCAATCGATGACCCTGATTAATATGGGTGTTGATATAGCTGTTTCAGTTTCCCCGAAAATCCTAACATTATTTGTTTTGTGAACGGAGGCCTTTTCAGCGATTTGGATTTTTGGTCAACATGGATCAGGTGAGTTTCGTGCGACGCCATGCTCTTTCCCTTTTGAAATTCTCCGTGCACGGTTGACTAAACCCCAATACTATTATTGAGGTCAACAATAGAGTGTGAGTGTGAAGTCTTATTCTCCATAATTTAGAACCAAACTCTTGTAAGTTGGGCTATTCATATATGCATTTGCCAAATCTTTACTGGTATAGATGAATTGTGCTTTATTTCTTTCACATGCTCATTTATTTTAACCTCTAGTTTGGCATTTTCTTCCTTTGAAGGAGCTTCAATAGCTTGAGTCTCTTCTTTGATTTTCCTCGAAAGTTTTTTTTCTTTTATTAAATAAATGAGCTTATTGATAATCGCTTTATGCATGACGCATTAATGTTCTTGTATTGCTCAACTAGAAAGTATTATGATAGTTATAAGCTAGATGCCTAAGCTTTGATTTGTCAAATAGATCGAGTTTTCTTTGTTGAACACCCCTCAATATGCTAATGACCTCATTGCCTGGCCAAGGTTATAAGAGTAATCATTTGACGGTATTTTTGCAAAAGATAAATCAAGGGCAAACGTCTTCTTATCATTCCACTGAACATAGTAGAACTCTGAAAAATAACTCACTTCAACATTGCTCTGTTAGGAGGTTGGGTGGGGGGTTAGGCCTTCTATATTTTTTGATTACCAGCTTCTGACCCTTTTCAGGACATTTGATTATCTTATTTTGGTCGAGTACACGTGAGGATACAACTTCGCTTGAATAAGAGGTAATACATTCTCTTGATCAACTTGTTCCTTGACAAGGTTTATTGAAGTGCATGCATTTAAATTAAAATATTAAAAGGAAAAAGATCATGATAAGGCTTGAGAATTAAAATCAAATTTTGCGATTGCTCACAGGAATGCTATGAACAATAGGCTTAATGGTCTTTATTTTGGCCATCAGTATTCTCTCTAGAGTTAAAGTTCTTAAAACATTTATTAGGGCATGGCTTAATATGCCAATTACCCAAAAATTCAATAAAGAATAATTTGCTTTGCCATCCATTATGAGAGTTGAAAGGCTGTTCACTTTTATGTGATTGAAATAAAATATAATGATTGATCATACTTAAAATATTAGTAGGGGCATAGTTAAATTGGCTAATTACCCAAATATTCAACAAAGAAAATTCTTTTTTCATCCCTTATGAGAGGTTGGACGGTCGATCACTTTTATATGGTTGAAAGAAAATATAAGGACTGACAACTTTTATTTAAAAAAAAGTTTAAAATTAGCTCGTTTGATCAAAGTAGGTCGTTACACTAACTGAAAGTATGAAGCACAAGACTGTTGAAATGGAGTTCAACATGGTCTGATAGAAACAAACTATAGGGCATTTGAAAATTTTGACCAAAAGTTTTTAGAGAGGTAAATCCAACGACACTTGAAATAATTTAAGTGCAAGAAAAATTATTTCTTTTAAATTATGATTTGAAGGTACTTGGAAGACAAAATCATTAGGAATCTCTCATGCAGTCCTTAGAGAATCAATCTTCTCCTCCTTCAGTAGAGAATCTTAATCTTAGCCTCTATGTAGTGCTAGAGTTAGAAAGCAATTCATCCATCATTGAAGAAGACTGAGAATGTAATAGCTAAATGCATTATGCATCAAATAGTGAAAGAAGATGGATGTTCTTTTTTTCTTTGCTTGCCTTTTGTAGCTCTTAAGGGTAGCTCAAAAGGAAAGAAATATAGAAGGTGAACTCATCATCATGTGCTAGTTCCGAATGTCACCAACAAACCTCAAAAGATGCAAAAAGTTGTGTTGTTTTTCATTTAAAGAAATGCACATCAAATTAATATAGGAATCACAAAAGAAAGAAGAATTAGTTAAACACAATTATCTTGATGGAGCATTTCTTGGTTCTATTAGCTTGCAGAACTTTCGTCGCGGGGTAATTTTTTGGGTTGTCTCATGCCTGTACAACAACATTGTTTATCTTGAGAATAGAATTTGACCCCTCGCTCGATGATCGTCTTCTCTAGTGGGATGATCTTTGCCTTGAAAAAACTCACTGCATAGAAATACTTATCCATTCCTTTGGTCTTTAGTTGTGACATAACTCTCATGCACCTTAGAAAAGGTACCATTAAAATTGAAAGAATGGTGACTGCCATCTTGAGTATGAAATGCTTGATAATATCTATTATTATATTAGTTGAGCTTCTCAAGAAAAATGCTATAATACAACTCTAAGTGATAGAATCAGTCCCACATTGCCTAGTTGAATGGTTTAACTGCACATTATCTGTTAAATCCCAACCGTCCCTTGGCCCTTGATCCCACGACCAGCATGAGGATCTGTAAGAGGCTTACCTGGATCACACTATTAAATCTTAGCCATCCCTTGGCTCTTAATCTCATGGGCAGGATGGGGATCCGTGGGAGGCTCATCTGGATCATACCGATCTCCTTCCCTATTTGAGTGGTTGATTTAAGAAGGATTATATTAGTACAATTATGTATTATTCTCTAATTATTTATTTTCTTATTAAGATATCTTGTATAAATTTATAAATAAGGATAGTTTTGTGTAAAAAAACTAAGCATTTTTCCTCTCCAATTCTTTGAATTTAACATGGTATCAAAGCTTTCATTGCCTTGGCCCGACCTTCCGTTCAGAAATGAAATCCATTCGATCAAGAGAGACAAACGTCTGGTGCGTCTTGTTTGGAGGAGTTGAGTGAGAACCTCGTGGTCTATATGTTCGATTGAGAGAGATGAATGTTTCGTAAACCCCTCTCGCATGCGTGCGACAGAATGAGACGGGAGAGGCTTGTGGCCAAAAGATTCTACGGGTGTGCTGGGAGTTGATTGAGCGGGATTGCGCTCACTGCTGCGTGTGACTAAGGACGAGCTAGTTTTTGCGTTCTGCTTTCTACTCGCATATGTCCAGAGTAGCCGAGCAAGTAAGAGGGCTTCCCCTTTCGGTCTTTTGCATGCGACTAGAGAAGGCACGCGAGACCCCTCTCGTGCGTGCATACTTGGTGGTTGAACTGAGTGAAGAAGAGGATCAAGAGAGGGAGCGAGCAGAAACTGCGTGCGTGTGTGCCTGAGCCGGGATGACCAGCTCACATGCTTTTGCTGGAGCCGAACCGAGCAATGAATGAGCAGTTGAAGAGTTGCATGCGATCTAGTCGGTCCGAACAAACTTGGGAGCCCCTTGTGCACATGTTTGTTCTCAATTTTGTGGATTTGGAAGGATAATTAATCGGCTTTCTTGCTGTCCTACCATCATCCTTGATTGTCAGAATTATGAGGAATACATGTTCCCACCACCATCTTTCATGGCTGGAATTTTGAGGAATACAAGTTCCCACCACCGACCTTCATTATTGGAATTTTGAGGAATACAGGTTCCCACCACCGGTTTTTATTGCCGGAATTATGAGGAATACTAGTCCTTCCACCGCCCTCATTGTGAGAATTCTAAGGGATATTGGTCCTTCTGCTTCCTTCGTGCGTCTAAAACCGAGGAGAGATCAAGCGGGAAACATCTAGAGTCGACTAAGCAAAAGCGAGAGAAGTCGAGCACATGACCTCCTCTTACGTGCGTATGGAAAGAGCTAAGAATTTCCTCTCGTGAGGGTCTAGGGCCGGGACAAGTAAGAGTGGAAGACCTGCGCTCCTTCCTGCGATCAGAGGCCTTGTGTGCGCCTGTATAGGGTCGATCGAACATGAGTTTTCAGGTGGAATAGGATGATTGATTTGCATTGGGCTGAAGGCTGGCTCAATTGGACGGGAGGAGATTTGTATGCTAAGTGCTGAGCTGCTTGAGATGTGTTTTTCTGTTGCTGTCCTTGAAGCTTGCCGCCACCCTAAAAATAGATTTTTTTCTATTGTCGTGCTTTCATTGTCAGCCTTCCCTTATGGTTTCTATCCAATCTATAACCAATGTAGCCTTCATTAGTGCCCTACTTAATATAGCCTTCATTGCTACCTTTTGCCACCGCAATTTTTGAAGTTAATTTCTCCCAATGTTTTAACCAAATGGAGGACTCTATGGTACACCAAGGGATTTGATAACTCTACTTTTTTAGGACTAATTACCAAGCTTGGAATGATGGATTTGTATTTCCCAGCTTGAGGGGGAGTGTTAAAATCCCAACTGTCCCTTGGCCTTTGATCCTACGGCCAGCATGAGGATCTGTGGGAGGCTCACCTGGATCACGCTGTTAAATCTCAGCCATCCCTTGGCCCTTGATCCCATGGCCATGATGAGGATCTGTGGGAGGCTCATTTGGATCACTCTGATCTCCTTCTCTATTTGAGTGGCTGATATAAGAAGGATTATATTAGTACAATTATACATTATTCTCTAATTATTTATTTCCTTATTAAGATATCTTGTTATATCTATAAATAGGGATAGTTTTGTGTAATAAAACTAAGCCTTTTCCCTCTCCAATTCTCTGAATTTAACATCATCTCTTTACATTTACCTTCAAACTCAATATTTTCGAAGATTGATTTCTTGCACAAAAGCTAATTTTGATCTAACTTGAGCTCTTTAATATATCCTCCATTGTTCATTTGAAGTCAGCTAGCTTCTTTTTCTCATCAATTCGAGAAGATTTTGGTTCTCGTGAAACTCAAGATGAGGAGGCATTTAACTAGCATCTCCACTTTTTGGGATAGTGGCTTGCTTACCCGCTTCTTCACAATTAGACATGTTGATTGGGAGGACATTGCTAAGTGCCTTTGCCAGCTGAGAGCCAGCACCTACACTCTAGGACCTTCCCTGAGAAGATGAAGCAACATTTTAGCTCCATGTTTTTGTTGTCTTTAAGGCTTGGAGATCACTTGGCCATTATTTCATTGGCCAATATTATTATAGTAGCCGAATCAGAAGGGCTCAACTTAAGGAACAACAACAAAACCCTCTATTGAAGTCATGTTAAGAGTTGTATGAAACTATTGTTCTAGATTTTACTATAGGCAGGTGTATCTGCATTCTTTAAATGCTTTTTTATCATATCGGAGAAACTATAATAGAGGGAATAGAATACATCTTCACTGTTTTCTCTAGAAGCTTTATAATGGAAAACTTCTCACTTCATTGAACATGAAGTTAGAAAGCAAAGAAGACAAGAAGACTTTTTGAAGATAAATAGGGCTTAAGGACAAGGGGGACATTTTAATGGCAATATTAATATCCAATAAATCTTTGTCACATGGCCAATGTTGCATCTAAATCTAGATGTATTCTTTAGTTATACAAAATTGATTGACTATTTGATTAATTGATAGCTGAATAGTGGCTAACCCGGGTAAAAATAAAGCTCCATACCTGAGCTGTCTGTGCTTGAGTTATAAATTTTATTTAATGTACTATGATCGGTGAATGTTAACCATAACAAGGTAAAATGATAACCATTCGATATTCAATTTGCATCTGTTCTAATTCTTTCAAGATATTTTCATGATAGCGTGCTTTAATATCCAATAGATTAATCCATTTATTATTATCATCTCATTGATAGTATTTCGATGATTTTATACCACTTGAATGAAAGCCTATATAAGCAAGATATAGAGGAATGAGGCTTATTATGCTGAGAGCTCTTTGGCTGCTTGTGAAATAGCTTATTCTTGATTGTTCAATTTAATAAAATGTCTATTTTTGCTATGTTCCTTGGTGGAATCCTCTTTTTGAATGATTTTTTCATTGTGTTATATCTCTATGAAGTAACTCTCGAGGTTGGTTCTTTTCTTTCTTAAAAATGGATTGATAACCATACTAATGAAGTATGCCTAAATCATAATCATCTAAACTTCTCCTTGTTAATTTGTCCAGGTTTTCAAGCTCTTATTCAATATCATATACATCAGAGTGCTCTACAAGCAAAGATTGCTTTGCAGGTATTTGATTTTTTTAATTAATTACCTTCTTTTAAATATGAATTGATAAATGTGTATGATATAATTATCTGTCTAGGGGCGGAATATATACGATGGTTGTTGTCAGCTTGACATACAATTTTCCAAGTATGCTTCTATCATAGTGTTTATTTTTGTTTCAATTGATTATTATTATCTATGATTTACTATCTCGTTTATTTGATTGCAGTTTGAATGAGTTGCAAGTCAACTACAACAATGACCGTTCAAGGTAATATTAGTAATCTTATGATTTGTATGATTTAAGATAATATTAGTAATATTATTATTTGTATGATTTATTTGTTGATCTTGGATTTCGGGTGGATAAATGGTGAATCTCCTCTTTAAACCTAGATATAAAGGATTTTAATGTTTCAAGGACCAATGTTATGCATGTAACATTGGTTCCTGAATGCATAACATTTGGTCCTTGAAACAATTAATGAAATTAAGATTAGGATAGGCGTAGGATTTATAGCAAACAACTATTTATGGATAACCAAGATTAGAGTTTTTCTATTATATGAAGTTACCCAATGTATTTGTGAGGGATTGTGGAGTGGAATCGAAAAATTATATGCACTAAGGAGATGCAAATTGACAATATTAAACAAAAACTGAAATGAACAAATCATTCTCAAACCTCAAATTTAGCATTCTTTGTTCCCTTGAATTATTCTTCGAGTCCTCTTTGTTATTCTTCTTTTTCTTCTCGGGTAGGTGAATAAGTAGAAAGAGAATAGAGATTGCTTGTGAGAAAGTCAAGAGGATATGGGTGGACAACCTATAAAGGAAGTCTTAAGTTTGGTTGATAGAGGGAGGGTGTTTCTTTTTGCTGAAATTTGAGGGAGACTAGCCTTAACTGGCTATAGGAAGAGGGAGGGAGTGACATTAAGTGTTTTGGAAACTCTTCTTAGATTTACTAATGTAATGAATGAAAAATCTTTTTACAAGCTATAGGATATTTATTGGAATGAAAATTCCTAATCTAAAACAATTAGGAAGCTAGGATAAAGTCTAATACGTATCCCTTGATTCAAGTAGCCACTCTTAACACAAGGTTCCTCCTTGAAAAGAAGGCAACCTAGCATCCTGAACTCATTTAAATGAGAAGAACTCCCTCTTCTTGCTATGACCATCTCGTTGTAGGATAGAATTTCATTTGAAATTTAGGTCCTTCTATTTCATGAATCTATTTTTGGTGTGGCTTCTTCTTGTTAACATATAACTTTGGGAACTCTCAAAATTTTATGCTTATTTTAGCTTCTTGCTTATCCTTCCACGTAAGCTTACGTGCATTAAATAATTAATTCTGCTTTTTTGGCTTGAAGCACCCTTGATAACTTGTGCATTCTTCTCAAAATTTTGATCGACCTACCAATTTTATTATTTTTTTACCCAACTCTTCAAACATGCTAACATGAAGATCAATGCCTGTACAAGTTGAAATATGCTTGTTATGCCTATTTGAACTTTGAAATTGAATTTACTTTGAAATAAGTTTTGGTATGTGGAGAACTACTAACTTGGTAATGTTGGTATATAGGTTCAAAGGTGTTATTATTAGTTGCAGTTTCAGATTTAGGATAATGGAAACTTTATCTTTTTGGTGTTCATCTTCTTGTTATTCTTATTAAGAGGATCTAATTAAATGAATATTGATTATAATGCATGAAATAAGTACACAGTATGTTTGATAACATTAGAATCTCGATATAAATGGCTCCATTGAGCGTAATATTTGAAATAAAAAAATTTTGGGATCCTGTAAATGGGAAAACCGAATGGTCTAACTTATTGATAAGTATATTTTTTTTAAGAGTGTTTGGGATAATGTAATGCAACCTTATCTTATCCTCAATTGAGAGAATCCTTTTGTGATTTTGAACAATGATGGTAAGGAGAAATTACTAATTTAGTGTAGATTATGATCTCTTGTGAGCTGGCGCTCGTTTGTATTTTTTTAGTTTGAGGTATTCTATATTATTTTGTTGGGATAGTGCATTATATATTTGTCAATTAGGAGTACAACAACAACAACAACAACAACAACAATAACAAGCCTTTGTCCCACTACGTGGGGTCGGCAACATGAATCCTTTTTCTCCATTGTGTCCGGTTCAAAGTCAAATTCTCGTTTAAATCTAATAGAGAAAGATCATTTCTAATATTTTCTAACCAAGTCTTTTTAGGTCTACCTCTACCTTTCTTAACATAAGTCAAATCTAATACCTCTACTTTCCTAACTGGGTCATCGGAAGGCCGCCGTTTTATGTGACCAAACCATCTAAGGCGACTCTCTCTAATCTTATCCTCCACTGGAGCTACTCCAACCTTTTCACGTATATGCTCATTTCGTATCCTGTCTCTAAGAGTAAATCCACTCATCCACCTAAGCATCCTCATCTCCGCAACACATAACTTAGTATTATGCTTCTCTTTTAATGGCCAACATTCTGCACCATAAAGCATTGCAGGTCTCACCACCATCTTATAGAATTTTCCCTTAAGTTTAGGAGTACAAAGTAATAAAAATAAAAATACAGCTTATAGGAAAATCTTATGCTAAGTTCAACTAACATTTGTCCCACGTCATGTGGGGGCAATCTAATCATTGCACCCAAGCTTCTTGTTAGATTTAGGGACCATGCATCTTGTCATCTCAAAAAAGCCTACTATGTTAAGTTCTGATTAACATTGTAATTTCATTAATGGATTGGACTATTTGAGTGAAGAGTAAATTTAGATAATATGAACTAAAGTGGACGGTGCTTCTCCTTAAGAGACGTGTTTGTGCTAGAGTATCCTAAGTTTTGAGGGAGAGAAACTACTTTATATGGATCTTCTTTTGCAAGTCTTGAACTTATGTGAAAATGAGATTCATGCATACACCCTCTATGTGAAAACTATTATTTGCATGCACTGAATAATCTGGGCATTTGCAATTTTTCCATAGCAGTTTGTAAAGATGTGAGAAGGTGATACAATATAAGAAGAATATTTCTTGGAAACTCTAATATTTTGAATTATTTAGGATTTATTTTAGTTTAAATTTATTTAATTAGAATTATGTTTATTTTATTCTAATAGGCAAGGGTTCCCACATCATGGACTGATGTGGGCAAAGATGCTAGTCTATGAAACTAAAATTAGGATAGGAACTTGGAATATAGGTTCCCTTACAGGCAAATTAATGGAATTAATAGATATTGTGATCCATAGGAAGATAAATATTCTATGCATTCAGGAAATTAAATAGGTTGGAGAGAAGGCTAAGGAGATTGATAGTTTAGGATTTAAATTATGATATTCTGGTAGGAGTTGTATTAAAAATGGTGTAGGTGTGATTATAGATAAGAGTTTGAAGGATAATGTTGTAAAAATTAATAGAATTGGAGATAGAATTATAGCTTTAAAGATTATTGTTGATACTAAAATTATTAATATTATAAGCACTTATGCTCCTCAAGTAGGTTTGGATGTGTTTAAAATTAAAATTTTGGAATGACGTAGAAGAATTAATATAAAAGATACCTCTCGAAGAAATAGTTTTTATTAGATGAGATTTAAATGGACATGCTGGTAGATAGGTAGATTTTAAAAACATTCATAAGGAGATGAGGATGCTCAAGTGGATGAGTGGCTATACTCTTAGAGACAGGATATGAAATAAGCATATATGTGAAAAGGTTAGAGTAGCTCTAGTAGAAGAGAAGATTAGAGAGAGTCGCCTTAGATGGGGCCTTCCGATGACCCGGTTAGAAAAGTAGATGTATTAGATTTGACTTATATTAAGAAAGGTAGAAGTAGACCTAAAAAACTTGGTTAGAAAATATTAGAAATGACCTTTCTTTATTAGATTTAGATGAGAATTTGACTCCTAACAGGACACAATGGGGAAAAAGGATTCATATTGCCGACCCCACATAGTGGGATAAAGACTTATTGTTGTTGTTGTAGAATTATATTTATATTAAATAAGTTGATAGGATTATTTTGCATTACTTGGATTTGGATTAGATTTGAAATCAAATTAATTTAGCTTTACCTTGTATCCCTTATATTTATAAATTTGGGTTTTATGATTTGTAATCAGATTGCATTATTGAATGAAGAAGAAGATTTAATGAAGAAGAAGATTTGAAAAGATTACTCTCCCTATTCTATTTCTTCTCTCTCTCTCTCTCTCTCACCCCCCTAGCCGACAAGATTTCCTCTCATTTCTATTTTCGTTTCTCTTTCGATCAGCACCCTTTTGATTGGAAGATTTATTCATGATTGATTTCGTTACAACCGCACACCAACTTGTGCCTCTTCTCACTTCCCGCCTCCAAGTGTAGCCTAAAGGTTTCATGTGAGCTTCATCTCTCTTAACAACAAGCAACAAATAGTCCACCTGCCCTCCCACTATAAATCAGATTCCTTGATTTTCACCATTATTTTATAATTTTTTGATCATTTCAATTATAAATTAAGTTAATGGAAAATGAGATAAGAAATCAAACTAACGTGATCATCATCAAGGGTCCATGGATTGACATCAAATCAATACTTAGTTTATATCTAAAAATCCTTGATTATTATTTAAGAAACAATTTATTATATTTGAGTTCAACATTTTCATGATTTAGAATGGCCCATTAGCGTCGAGGTGTATGTTTTTACACAGGAATATAAATGAATTTGGGATTGATGGAATAATGTTGTTCGCAGAAACTTTAAAAATGAGTGTGTTTATAAAAAGTATGTTACGTCCCTCTTTTTGAATTGCAAAAAAATGTAGCATTTTATCATGTATTTGAATTTATGATTTCCTCTTTGTAGAAGATTATTTTTTTTCTTCAAAAGAATGTCAACATTCTTTGTATATCACTATTTTCTTGCTTCTTTTAAATTATTTTAATACATTAAATCTAACAATTGAAGTTTTAAGCAATATCTTTTTGGTCATTAACTATTCCTTTGTTTATTTATTTGTTTGTATAAGATGTGTTTTCTATGTTACCTCATTTTCTAACATTCATTATTATTTTTAATCTTTGAAGTTCTAATAAATATTTTTTTTCATCCTCAGAGATTTCACTAATCCGTCTTTACCAACTGAGCAAAGAGGTCAATCTTTCCAAGTATGCTCTTCTTTTGCCTTCTGATTTGTTTCATTTTTTTTTTCAAATCTCTTATTATTTATAGGCTAGCTTGTTCTCTCTCTCTTATATACATATTTGAATGATAGATAAACACAAATATCATCATCATTCTTCCCTAGTTTTTTTATGCTTCTGGTTTGTTCTTTTATTGTCAAAATTCTTATGATTTATAGACAATTATGTGCATATACATACTTTGATCATTTGTTACTAGCCTTAGCCCCCTTCTATTTTGGCTTGGATTTATAATTACTCCATTCATTGTGTAATATCATGAGTATTTAGATAGAGTAGATTGTCTCATGTTCGGTTCTTCATAAAAGAGAAATAATTCTATGAAAAACTTGTCTGCTTCATTTTTAGTTCATATGACATTGTTTAAAGCAATTGTTGGCACGATAGTGATACGAGCATTATTAATGTTTGATGCATTTTTTTCCTTCTTACTTTTTCTCTCTTTTGAAAATTTTTTTGTCTTACATCCGAGACCACCTTAATCAACCTTCAGTGTTTCACCTCATGAAAGTTTCTATGACCATAAGTGCATTATCATAATCAACAATACTGAAATAGTAAAAGCTGAATTTATAAGTGTCATCTACATTATCTTTGTGATAGTCGATTTGTGTGGGAGGATCAGATTGCAAATGTTGGGTAACAAAATGAAAAAAGAAGTAAAGAAGGAAATTATGATGTGAAACAGAAATAAAAGTTATAATAATAGGTTGGAGAGACTTTTTAGGAGCTTGAAAGAAAGTTTTTGTACAAGATATCTTAATTATAATTAAAAGATAAAAAACTGATAAATGATGTCCTATTTATAGGAATAATGCTCCGATCTTATTAATAGGATTGGGGTTCTCTTGATCTCTTTATCTTTATATATATATATATATATATATATATATATATATATATATTTGAAATTTTGTTGAATTTCAAACCTGATGCTTAAAACAGCCTGGCTATGCTGATTTCGGGAGCTTATATTCAGTTCATCCACCTGAAGCCAGGCCAGGTATTTAATCCATGGTTTTGTTTCACCATTGTTAGCTTTATTAAACTTGTTATTAGCTAATCTTTCTCTCATCTTTATTTCTACGGCATTTGCAAACTTTAAAAGTGGCGAATCTCAATTTTCATTTCTTTTTTGGGTGATGCTGATTGTTGTTTTCCACTTTTATCTCTATATCTTTTGTATTTACAAAATTAGTTTGGAACAAAATAGCTTACAATTTTGTTACGCCGGTTCACTGGGAACCGGCTCAAGCTCAACCGGCCCAAGGGGGGCCGGTCCTGTTTACCTACAGGAGGCGGACTGGGTCCGCCTCCTCTACTTCTGCCGCCCAATTGGGTGGATCCCACCCACCTAAGTAAATTCAAACTCACAAAGGAGGGGGCGGCTAGGGCTTTGGGAGGGAAATTAATTAGGAAAGCTTTTGTATTAGAAGGGGAGAGAGGATTAGGAGGAGGTTATGTTATGTTTTGTGGGAAATTAGGGTTCTTGGAGGTGTGGGCTCTAGATATCTTTGTCTAGAGATTTTGGGAGAGTTAATCTTCCTCTCGAATTGAAGATTATTGTATCTTTTCTTGCTTTTATCTTTCATCTAGTGAAATACTACGTTTGGCTTGAGTTTCCTACAAGTTTCCTCTAAATTTCCACTGTTTTTCTTACTGTTTCGCTGATTTCCTGCGGTAGGCAGCAATCTTGCTGCGTTTGGATCTCCGATTTGGACTAGGTTTGCTTGCGAACTCAAGTATTCCCTTCGGGTTACTTGCGAACTCAAGTATTTCCTATCAAATTGGTATCAGAGCATCGTTTTTGGGACCATCGGCGGCTGAAATTCAGAAATTTCAGCAAACTTTTGGGGCATCCGGAAGAGAGATCCTTGTGATTCGTGAAGGAAGGATGGCCGGGAAAAAGGTGGAAGTTTTGGAAGGTGAAATCGGACAATTGAAGTCCGATTTGGAAGGGAAATTCTTTGATTTTCAAAATCAGATTACATCCAACAATGAAAGGTTGGAGGGAAAGTTCACCATTGTGGAGGAGATGCTGAAGAAATTAATGGAGATGAAGACAAACCCGGCAACATCGGAAGTAAGAGAGACCACCGACGGCCATGGCATAGGAGGAAATCTGAACCCGCCTCGGGGGAGGAAACATCCGGAGGTGGAGGTCCTTGAGGGGGAGGACGACATGCCGCCTCTAGAACCGCTTTCTAGGGAGGAGATGAGCCAGGGGTACGAACGAAGGGGTGCTGATTTTTTAGGGAGGAGGGAAGAAATGCATCGCAGGGGTGCTGATTTTGAAGGGAGAAGAGGGGAATACGAGGAAGGGTTTGGGTACAATCGTCGGAGGGATGATCGGGACACTTGAGGAGCTCCCCCTATTCGAGGAGCGGGAGGTTACGGAGGATACCGGGGATACGGAGGAGATCCGAAGGTGAGGAAACTGAAGATGCCCATCTTTGAGGGCGAGGATGGCCATGGCTGGATCTACAAGGTGGAGCGATATTTTGCCGTCAACGGATTGACGGAGGAGGAGAAACTGACAGCAGCGGGACTGTGCTTGGAAGGGAAGACATTGGCGTGGTACCAGTGGCGGGACATGAGGCGACCCATTCGGAGCTGGAGGGAGTTCAAAGACTGTTTGTTAGAGCGATTCCGAACCAGTCGGGGAGGAGACTTCTACGAGCAGTTCTTTGCTTTGACGCAGGAGGGGACAGTGGCAGAGTTCCGTGATCGATTTGAGTACCTAGCTAGCAGACTGGATCGCCTTTCCGAGACTGTGCTCGAGGGGAATTTCATGAAGGGGCTCAAGCCCGAGATCAGAGCAGCTGTTAGAGTGATGAGACCACACGACCTGGGGGAGGCCATGGAGTTGGCACAGCTGGTCGAGGACCAAAAGCATCTGGAGAGGGGGGCTCGAGGCAGTAGTTCCAGGGGGTCTTACAGGATGACGACTACTTTTCTAGCTCCCAAAGGAGCCGTACCGGGAGGTTCACGAGATGTACCCAGGGAGAAGTCTGGAGGAGGAGGGCCTGGGGGAAATTTCAAGAAGCTGACTGAAAAGGAGGTACAGGAGAAGAGGGCCAAGGGGTTGTGTTTCCGGTGTGATGAGAAGTACATGCCAGGGCATAGGTGTAAGGACCGAACTCTTCAGGTTCTCACCGTCTGTGATGACGAGGAAACTGAAGAGGGAGGAGAGAGCGGGATAGTGGAGGAGGACGAAGAGAAGCTGCACTTGGATCTTGCTGAGGTTTCCCTGAACTCAGTGGTCGGATTCACTACGAATCATACCATGAAAGTGAAAGGGGAGATAGAGGATAGAGCAGTAGTGGTGCTGATTGATAGTGGGGCCAACTGGGAGTGAAATTGGTGGATACCGGTAGTTACGGGGTGATGATGGGTACGGGAAAGGTGGAGAAAGGCCAGGGGATTTGCAGAGGAGTGCTACTGACCATCCAGGAGATTCAGGTGAGGGAAGATTTTCTTCCACTGGATCTTGGGAGTACAGATATCATCTTGGGGATGAAATGGTTGCAGACTTTGGGAGACACCAAGGTGAATTGGGGAGCACTCACGATGGAGTTGACGGTGGATGGAAGAAAGGTGGTGATTAAGGGAGATGCGGGGTTATCCAAATCCATGGTTTCTCTTAAAACTATGGTGAGGGACATACAGTTGGCGGGCGGAGGATACTTGGTGGAGCTACACAGTTTGGAGGGAGCTAGAACGGAAGAGGGAGGGGACATACCCCTCTCTGTGCAGCCTTTGATTCAGCAGTTCCATGAGTTATTTCAGCCGCCTCAAGGATTGCCACCGCAGAGGGAGCAGGAGCACGCCATCATTCTGAAGGAGGGAGTATCACCCATCAGCATACGACCTTATCGCTACCCCCAGTTTCAGAAGGATGAGATTGAAAAGCTGATTAGAGAGATGTTGGAGGCCAGCATCATCAGACCGAGCGTCAGTCCTTTCTCTAGTCCAGTGCTATTGGTGAAGAAAAAAGACGGCAGTTGGCGATTCTGTGTGGACTATAGGGCACTCAACAAGGAAACTGTACCGGATAAGTTTCCTATTCCCGTGATTGATGAGCTATTGGATGAAATGAGTGGGACGGTGATCTTCAGCAAGATAGACTTGAAATCAGGATACCATCAGATCCGGATGAAGAAGGAGGATGTGCCTAAGACTGCTTTTCGAACTCATGAGGGACACTATGAGTTCCTGGTGATGCCCTTTGGCCTCACCAATGCTCCAGCCACTTTCCAAGCGCTGATGAACAAGGTTTTCAAACCTTATCTACGACGATTTGTACTAGTATTCTTCGACGACATTCTAGTCTACAACAGGACGGAAGAAGAACATTGGGAGCATCTAACAAAGGTATTAGAGTTGCTGCAGGAGCATCAGCTGAGAGCCAACTTGAAGAAGTGCTGCTTTGCACAGGCCAATGTAGAGTATTTGGGCCATGTTGTATCAAAAGAAGGAGTGGCAACGGATCAGTCTAAAATTGAGGCCATGTTAAAGTGGCCATTGCCAAGAAATCTAAGGGAGCTGAGGGGATTTCTAGGACTGACGGGTTACTACAGAAGGTTCGTCAAGGGATACAGCACCATAGCGTGGCCACTCACTGAGCAGTTAAAGAAGGATGGGTTCCTATGGGGGGAGGCAGCCACATCAGCATTTGAGAGTTTGAAGAAGGCTATGACGACGGTGCCGGTCCTAGCCTTGCCAGATTTCACGCAGATCTTCACAGTGGAGACGGATGCATCCGGATACGGGTTGGGAGCTGTACTTATGCAGAGTCATAGGCCCATTGCCTATTTCAGCTAGGTATTGACGGCCCGAGCCAGGCTGAAGTCAGTATATGAGAGGGAATTAATGGCCATCGTTTTGGCCATCCAGAAGTGGCGACCCTACCTACTTGGGAGACATTTTATAGTCAGAACGGATCAGCGGAGTTTAAAATATCTGCTGGAGCAGCGAATGGTGACAAAGGAACATCAGAGGTGGTTGTCCAAGTTACTGGGGTACGACTTCGAGATTCAGTATAGACCAGGGGTGGAGAATAAGGCAGCAGATGCCTTATCTAGGTGTATGGGAGAGCTGCAGACAGTGACACTATCTGTTCCTTTGATGCTTGATTGGGAGACTATCAGAGAAGAAAGTGCTAGAGATGAGGCTTTGGGGAAGATCAGGGCAGATCTGCTGAAGGAAGGGGGTAGCCACCCAGGGTACTCTTTGGAGGGGAACAGACTGTTATATCAGGGGAGGTTTGTGATGCCCCGATCCTCGATCCACATCCCGAACTTGCTCCAGGAGTTTCATGGAAGCGCTATAGGGGGCCATTCAGGAGTGCAGAAGACTTACAGGAGGCTAGCTTCGGAGCTGTACTGGAAGGGGATGCACAAGGATGTAGAGGAGATGGTAGCCAGATGCGAGGTCTGTCAGAGGAACAAATACATGGCTATGTCACCAGGAGGACTACTACAGCCGTTGGCTTTACCGGGACGCGTATGGGAGGAGATATCCATGGACTTCATTGATGGGCTGCCCCGTTCAGAAGGTTTCACGGTGATCCTAGTGGTGGTGGATAGATTGAGCAAGTACGCTCATTTCATCCCCCTCCGACACCCTTACACAGCGATGACAGTGGCGTCAGCTTTCATCAGAGAAGTGGTCAGATTGCATGGAGTACCAGAGGCGATAGTATCAGATAGAGATAAGGTGTTTCTCAGCCACTTTTGGAAGGAGTTGTTCAGGTTACAAGGGACAATTCTAAAAAGGAGCACAGCTTACCACCCACAGACAGATGGCCAAACGGAAGTAGTCAACAGGAGTTTGGAAACTTACTTGAGATGCTTTGTGTCAGAGACACCCAAGTTATGGGTCAGGTGGCTATCATGGGCGGAGTACTGGTACAACACCTCGTTTCATTCGGCTTCCCAGATGACCCCATTCAAGGTACTGTATGGACGGGATCCTCCCCATCTGGTGCACTTTGGGAGTAGTAGTACTCCAGTTTCGTCAGTTGAAAAATATTTGGAGGAAAGGGATAGAGTGCTCGAGGAGTTGAAGAGACATCTACTGCGAGCTCAACAGATTATGAAGAAACAAGCTGACGGGCATAGGAAGGACATCAAATTTGAAGTGGGGGAGAGGGTATTCTTGAAGTTCCGACCCTACAGACAGAAGACAGTCGCTAACAGGAGGAACGAGAAGCTGGCTCCAAGGTACTTTGGGCCTTATGAAGTGCTGGAGAAGATTGGGGCAGTAGCATATCGGCTGAACTTACCACCCATGGCGACTATACATCCGATTTTTCATGTATCACAGTTGAGAAAGGCCATTGGAGAATATACAGCTAACCCCGAGTTACCGCCGACACTTACTGAGGATTTAGAGGTGGTTCTGGAACCCTTAGAACTGATGGGGGTTCGCCATAGAGAGGAGGGGACGAAGGAAGTGTTGATCAAGTGGAAGAATCTTCCGGACTACGAGGCCACGTGGGAGCCCTACGAGAGGGTGAAACATCAGTTTCTAGACTTCCACCTTGAGGACAAGGTGATTCTTTGGGAGGGTGGTATTGTTACGCCGGTTCACTGGGAACCGGCTCAAGCTCAACCGGGCCAAGGGGGGCCGGTCCTGTTTACCTACAGGAGGCGGACTGGGTCCGCCTCCTCTACTTCTGCCGCCCAATTGGGTGGGTCCCACCCACCTAAGTAAATTCAAACTCACAAAGGAGGGGGCAGCTAGGGCTTTGGGAGGGAAATTAATTAGGAAAGCTTTTGTATTAGAAGGGGAGAGAGGATTAGGAGGAGGTTATGTTATGTTTTGAGGGAAATTAGGGTTCTTGGAGGTGTGGGCTCTAGATATCTTTGTCTAGAGATTTTGGGAGAGTTAATCTTCCTCTCGAATTGAAGATTATTGTATCTTTTCTTGCTTTTATCTTTCATCTAGTGAAATACTACGTTTGGCTTGAGTTTCCTACAAGTTTCCTCTAAATTTCCACTGTTTTTCTTACTGTTTCGCTGATTTCCTGCGGTAGGCAGCAATCTTGCTGCGTTTGGATCTCCGATTTGGACTAGGTTTGCTTGCGAACTCAAGTATTCCCTTCGGGTTACTTGCGAACTCAAGTATTTCCTATCAAATTTCTTGTTTTATTTGATTATTCATGCTATTAACTCCTATGGTATTGCTTGGCTTGAGATGTTCTTACTTCTAATGGATCTTGTCAAGCTTGATGAGCCTGAGTTGTAGGAATGAATGCATGTGGCTGTAAAAGATCATGGATGATGGCAAGGTGTTGTTAGTAACCTTATCCAACAAAAGTTGCTTGCAATGTTAGGAGTCTTATATGATGCTGAAGTTAGGCAAAGATAAAAGAATATTGGAAGGAGAAGAATTGAGGAGGGTACTATGAGGACAAGGAAGGATAAAAGAACTCCGTGAAAGAGGTCCCTTTTCCTCTCTTTGTTCTAATACTTTAGAATGATTTTTATTGAGGCCTGAATATTCCCATGGATGGTTGGGATTATGTCAGTTGTTGTGGAGGGATTCATGCATATCACTGGTGATAGAACCTTTTCCTAATCTAGATGCTTTTAATTTATCAAGACTTTGCTCCTATGATTTGGTCGGGCACTTCAAATACGAAGGTGGCTTGTCACATGGTTGGCCTTGTAGCTCAATCCAACATGTATCTTGGTATCACAACTTGTGTTGATTCCATCTTACAACCAATGAGTATCTTCATGTTGTGGAACTTACAACTATCTTTCATCATAAAAACCCCAAAACATTTGCTGTATAATTTTAGACAATAATTCTTTGGTTCCACCATTAGTTTTGTACTCGTTTGCCACCTTTCTTTTTATAAATGGGAATAAAAAATTTAATTTTTCCTCAAATTTATGTTAGAAGAGGCCACGACAATGTTTTGTGGTTATATTGCGTCTTATGGCTTCTTGGCACCTAACAACTTCTCTAATTCATAGGCCCTTTGAGGCATTTCTCCCGTTTAAGGTATCCATAATTCTTTTACTTTATTTTAAGTGAAAAAGATGTCTTTTGAAGAAGTCTGGTTCTTAACTTGCTATGATATATCAAGGTAATTCTGCATGGATTGGCCCCACCAATTCTTCTTCTCCATATGAAACTTCTCTAGTTCTCCTTGCTTAATCTATCTCGTAAAAGATACGACTAAGGGGCTTTTTGTGGCCATGCTTCTATGTGAGGCATTTTGCTTTTTAATGTTGAGTTCTTCTATACCTGACCCAATGTTACTCTTCCTATGACTTCCTCAAGTGAGTCTTTCACTCAAGTTGATCAAGATTTTGTTAGACTGATCCAGCCGGCCCTAAACTAGGGCTGACCCCTGGCCTATTCCAGGCGGACCAGGAAGCTGTCGGCCCCCCATGTGGGCCCATGATTTAATGGCAATTTTCAAATAGGAGGGGGCGGTTTAGGAGGAAAATTAATTTAGGAAGGGCTATTTAGTAGTCATGCTTTTATTTTGTATTCTCTAAATAGGGGGGAAAGGGCTAGGGTTATGTTGAATGTTTGCTGAATTTAGGAGTTCTTTAGGTTTGCTTGGGCTCTGCCGCCGGCTAGAGATTGGGAGAGCCGGATCTTCCTCTTGAATTGAAGATCCATTGTTTCTTTTGCTTGTTTTCTTCCACTTTTCTTTTGTTATTAAGTTTTCCTACTGGTATGCCAACCTGCATTGTTATTGCAGAAATCCCTAATTTAAGCCTTTATTTTGGTTATTTGTGCATTGTTACCTATCAGATTTCCTCAGTTGAGTCTTTCACTCAATTTTTTAAGAGTGCAGATAGCCATTTTTTTCCCATCATCTTTGCGTTCATAGAGATTTGAAATTTGGTTGGGTTGAAAGCACTGTGTTTTTCACCCACAACCCTTAATTAGTTTGGCCTCTAGAGGAACTCATGTCGACTGCATGCCTTATGAATTTGGCCCTTTTCAAATGTACTTGAGATCTGGAGTGCTTCCCTTGTGATCTACAAGCTAGATCTAGTTAACATCCTAAGAATCTTTGAAACACGGTGGACTCTCTATTGGCGTCTATGGATGTCTGAGAGTCTTTTAAGGATGTATCTACCAAATTGATAAGTTGTGGGCTCCGAAAATTCGGCCTCGGCCTTCGCCCGTTTAGGGAAAAACTAAAGGAGTCTGGGCCTTCCCACCACGCACAATAAAGCGCGTGTATGGTAAGTGTCCTTAGACACCTCGACTGTAGTCTTCATTCCCACCACGCGCAATAAAGGCGTGCATGGGGTCTTTGACGGTACCTGTTTAAAAGATAGTTGGCTTTCTTCCCGCTCGAGGGTACTTATAAGTAACCCCGCCTCGCCGTAGACGTCGCACCGGGGTCTCATCCCACCACGCGCAATAAAGCGCGTGCATAGGTGATTTTCCGGTGCGCCGCGAACATCGAAATGAGGCTTTTAGATGATTATCCGCCTCGTCGTAGGAGCCGCATCGGGGTCCCATCCCACCACGCGCAATAAAGGCGTGTATGGGCGGACGAAAACAAGTTCTCGGAGTTTTAGGGCTAAGGGGGGTTATACCTTAGGGACCGGCGGAGTTCGGCATGTAGATCGAGGCAAGAGTTCTTTTTTTTGGCAATCAATTACAATTAAAAATAGTTAATTATAATTAATGAAAATTAATTATAATTAATAAAATTTAATCGTAGTTAATGCAGAATTAATTGTAATTAATAATAAGTAATTATAATTAATGACAATTAATTATAATTAATTAGAATTAACTATAATTAATGACAATTAATTATAATTAATTATAATTAATGAAAAATTAATTATTATTAACTAAAATTAATTGTAGTTAATGAAATTTAATCATAATTGATTTAAAATTAATTATAATTAACTAAAATTAATTATAATTAATAAATTAATTATATTTAATGAAAATAACTATTATTAATTTAAATTAATTATAATTAATGTACATTAATTATAATTGAATGAAATTAATTATAATTATTAGTAATTAATTATAGTTAACAAAAATTAACTATAATTAACTAAATTAATTATAATTAATAATAATAAAGGATGGATTTATGCTAGATTCAGGCAGGATTTGTGCTAAATCCCGTCAAACAGGATTTTGCAGGATCTGATACAGGACTCTTGCGGGATTTGAGAGGGTTTAGGCAACCGTTTAATCTCACAGTGAGCTAAATCCTCGGTTGCCCTCTTTTTATTATAAATCCCTTACGGGATTTGATGAAAGAAGTGCACGAAAGCAAGAATGATGGCTACCTTCGCAAGCAGTAAGTTCCGATCGTGGCTTTCGATCCAATAGAAGGGGATGTCGTTGAAGGATGTGGCTTTGGCCAGGGAGGGATTGGCAGATGAGGCGTCGAGTAGAGGTAGGGTGAACGCTCTCTCTCTCTCTGGACCAGAAGAACTGGGAGGTTGGTAGTGGAGTGGAGTTGGGTTAGGCTAGAGGAGACGTCGGCTTCAGTACGGGAGGTTGGAGGTCTCGACGGGTCTGAGGTGGAGGGAAGGTTTGATGACAGAGGAAATGGGGAGAGGAGGTCGATGATGGGAGCTCGGCGTCGGCTTGCAGGCGTCAGAGAGAGTGGAGAGGTCTGATGGCTCGTGGAGATTGAAGCTGAGGAATCGGGGAAACTTTAGACGAGTGAAGCTTACGGGGATTGGAAGTGTTCGTGGATTTGAGGTCGGCAAGAGGAGGTGGAGTCGGAGCTTACGCGAGTGGGAGGAAGTCGCGTGGGAGAAAAATAACCAAGGAGCTGAGTCTTTGCTTCTACCTCCTTTTAACGACGCGAACGAGAGCAGGTAATCGCACACGGGTATGGACTTTTGACTTCGGCGTCGCTCGCAGACTGAACACTGTAGCAAACGATGCGATTTTTGCAGGATTTAGGCAAATATTGGCATGGGCAGCAATGATTCGGGCTTCAGGTAATCATACATGCATTTGTTTATTCTATTTCATTTTTTTATTTTTTTTTGCCGATCAAGTCATTAATAAGAGTACACGTTTTAGATATCTTGGATCTATTGTTCAGAGTGATGGTGATATAGATGGGGATATTATCAGCAGAATCCAAGTTGGATGGTTGAAGTGGAGGAATGCATCGGGCTTATTGTGTGATAGAAAAGTACCCCTCAAACTTAAGGGAAAATTCTATAAGATGGTGGTGAGACCTACAATGCTTTATGGTGCTGAATGTTGGCCATTAAAAGAGAAGCATAATTCTAAGTTAAGTGTTGCAGAGATGAGGATGCTCAGGTGGATGAGTGGCTTTACCCTTAGAGATAGGATACGAAATGAGCATATTCGTGAAAAGGTTGGAGTAGCTCCAGTGGAAGATAAGATTAGAGAGAGTCGCCTTAGATGGTTTGGTCACGTAAAACGGCGGCCTCCCGATGACCCGGTTAGGAAAGTAGAGGTCTTAGATTTGACTTATGTTAAGAAAGGTAGAGGTAGACCTAAAAAGACTTGGTTAGAAAATATTAGAAATGATCTTTCTTTATTAGATTTAAATGAGAATTTGACTTTTAATAGGACACAATGGAGAAAAAGGATTCATGTAGCCGACCCTACGTAGTGGGATAAAGGCTTGATGTTGTTGTTGTTGTTGTTGTGGGGTCAACAAATGCCTTCAACAAATGTGATTCGTGTCTAGAGCGAATTACGTTTGTTGTATGCTAATGGACCTCGTGGATCTCCAAATATTTACTTTGGATGTCACAGAGAGGTTTTCATTTAGTGGATCTCCAAAATTTTACTTGGATGTCACACTAAGATTTTCATTCTGCAGATCCCCGAGAGTATTTCTGTGCCTTTGTAGATCTTTAGATGCACTTGTAATCTTCAGTATTGTTGATATATTTGCTCTTGGTCAAATAAAGATCCATGGGATAGTGATAGAGTACTTCATACTCAGATCCTTAGAGTGTTACTTTATAGATTAACGATAGTATATAGCACTATCACTTTCTGTTCTTCTTTTGGCACAACTTTCACTTTAATCTTTAGCACTTTTATAATTGCTCAACATTCTTCTTTGCCACGATCATGTATGGATGTGATATTTCTGCCATATATATACAGGCGTTGTTCAGAATTTGACCAAATTTTGCAGATTCATCAGCAGGTGGGATTTTGCTGTCTCATGTACTGATTGTATCTTGCTAAGATTGCACTTTATGATTAATGTATATTTAGTTTACGGAGGATCTTCTACATTCTTCCCTCTTCTGGTTGTATCTTGGTAAAATTTTAAATATTTATTTGGAGATCTCGGCACGCAGTGCTATGTCGACCTAAATAAATATTTAAAATGTCCCCAGTCTTTAGGGACATTTGTAGATGTCATTTAGGATGCTCATTCTATAGCTTTGGTTTGAGTCGTGAGATTTTGATCTATTCTGCCCTATGCTTTATGCTGCGGACATTGATGGAGGATTACCTGATTTGTCTTTACTAACTTGTCAGGTGATTTTTGTACATTCAGCCCTATGCTTCTTGCTTTGGCGGACTTGATGAAGGAGTAGATGCCGGTGACCTAAACCCTTTACGTTTATACTAGGTCAATGGCGAAAAGTCATCGGTCCAGAGCTTTGTGCGTAACGAACTTGTTGATGATGAAATCCTACAAGTTCAGCTTTAAGCTTTTCATGAACTTTGAGATAATTTTTTCGGTCCTTTGCTTTGTGCTTTGATGGACTTGTTGAAGAGAAGTTCCTTCGATCATCGCTTTGTGCTTTACGAATTTGTTGAAGGATTTGTAGGTTTTAGATTTGATTGATAGTATCAAATATAGGTAGTATCTTGATCCTTAACCACTTGAGTAGACTTTAATTTGAGTCACTTGAGTTCATCAGATTGGGCGAGCTAGGATTTGACAGCTCTTCGTCCTCTGGTTGCTGAGATGGGAGTTCCTCTACTACGGCCTTTTTTACGGCGTGTTGAGTAGATGGAGCTGCCAGCGATCTGACCATATTTGGGTTTGTTGGATCCGACCTCTTATACCCATTCAGGCTTCAAACTTATGCTATGGGAGATGCGCTTCTCAATGCTGATTTTACTGAAGTTGGTAGATTTGGAATTCTCCTTTGTGATTGAAGATTTAAAGCCTACGTACATTCGGTAGTTATTCGTGACTCTTGCTTCCCACTGGAACTTTGATTCTCTAGTTGATTAAGAGAATTCAGTAGACTACGATCACTTGAATTTATCGAGTCAAATTTGCCTTCATACTTCTTACAGTCCCTACTGACAAGTTGACGAAGTGGGGGTTCCGCTACTATGACCTTTCTTATGGCGTGTTGAGTAGACGGAGCTGCCAGCGATCCGGCCATATTTGGGCGTGTTGGATCCGACCTCTTACACCGACCCGCATTTTAAGCTTCAGGCTATTGGAAAACATCAAGCTGTTCCGGCTCAATTTGTTAGAGTGTAGTTACAAAAGTCTCTTTCTAACCTTTGAATCTTGGTATGTTGGAGAAAGTGGTGAATATCACCTGTATATACTTTGAAAAGAATTTATTGTATTCTTCGGTATGAAAGAATATTTATGTTGATAATTTTAAATATTTATTCAGAGATCTCGGCATGCAGCGCGATGTCGACCCAAATAAATATTTAAAATGCCCCCTGTCTTGCAAGAAGGTTTTAAAATGGATAAATTTGAAGTTTTAAAATTTTAAATATTTATTTGGGGATCTCGGCGCGTAGCACGATGTCGATCCAAATAAATATTTAAAATGCCCCCTGTGTTGCAGGGAGATTTTGGATAGGTTTTGTATTTTGAGATTTTAAATATTTATTCAGGAATTTCGTCACGCGGCGCGATTTCGACCCGAATAAATATTTAAAATGCCCCGTCTTATGGGGGATTTTGAAATGTATTTTCGCAATATAAGAGAATTTCAAAATGTAAAAGATATATGCTAATAAACATGTACGAAAAACATGGTACATTAAGCATAATGTTTCTTCGGGTAATTTTATGTATGATGCTTCTTCAGGTGTCGACTGTTGATCGGCGGCATGGGCCTCTGACCATGCAGATCGATAAGCTGGTAGGCTCTTCATTGGTACATTTTCTCAATAACAAAGGGGCCCTCTCAATTGGATATGAATTTACCACCAATTTTTCGGTGAGGGATGATTGGCCTTCTCAGCACAAGGACCAATTCCCTTTCTTGAAATGCCCGAGGATGCACTATCCGATCAAATGATTTCGTCATTCTTCCTTGATAAATTTTCAGGTTTTGTTGGGCTTGCAGTCTAACTTCATCGAGTGCATCGAGCTCTTCCATTCTTAGGCGAGCATTCTGCTATTATGTTAGATCGTGTTGAATCACTACTCAAAGTGACGGCAGTTCAATCTCTAGAGGCAACACTGCTTCAGCTCCGAACACCAATGAGTAAGGAGTGACTTTGGTCGGTGTTTTGTAGGTTGTACGATATGCTCAAAACGCTTCTGCCATCTTCATATGCCACTCTCTTTTGTTCTTGGTGAGGATCTCCTTCAACAATTTCACCAGCATCTTATTGAAGACCTCCGTTAGACCATTTACTCTTGGATTGTATATTGATGAATACCGCCAATCGATCTTGTATCGATCGACAAACTTATAAATCTTAGTACTCTTGAATGTTATGTCGTTGTCTGATATCACGCGGCGTGGTACACCGAATCTGTAGACGCCATTATCGGTGAAGAAGTTAATCACGTGCTCGGACGTGACTTCCCTGAATGGAGCTGCTTCTGCCCACTTAGAGAAATAATCTGTAACTGTCAGAATAAAGTGATGTCCCGCTGATGACGGTGGATCTATTGACCCGCTTATGTCGGTACTCGAACATTCAAATGGTCAGGACGCTACCATTGGGTGTAGTGGATTTGACGGTTGATGAATAATATCACTGTGAATCTGACACTCATGGCACCTCTTGGCATGATCAATATAATCTCTCACCATTGTAGGCCAGTAATAACCCATTCTCTTGATTTTAGTAGCCATCTTGGGACCTGACTGATGCGCTCCACAGAGTCCATGAACTTCTGCTACCAATTTATGAGCTTCCTTAGTCCCTAGGCATCGTAGCCACATCTGGTCAAAAGCCCGTCGATACAGCGTGTCATTGACAAATGCGTATCGCAATGCCCTTTTCCGAATTTGTGCAGCCAGAGATTTATCTGTTGGGAGTTTGCTTTCTTTAAAGTAGTCGACGAATGGTTGCCTTCAATTGTCTTCGACTTCAACATCTAAGCAATGTAACCACGACTCTGAGCATCTACTGGTTCTTTGTCTCTTGACTATATGGCGTTCTCCTGGTTGATTTTCAGTAGTGTTCTGTTGGGGAGGTCGAGGATCAACCGGGGTTGTATCCTACTGGCTTGAATCTGGTATTCCCTCTGCCTGCGGGAATTGTAAGATTGCTGGCTCTAAGACCCGACGATTTTCAACTGCAATGAATATAGGTGGCCTCTTGTCTTCATTTGCAAGCTCCTTGGCCAGTTTGGCTTGGCAATCTGCTTTGTATTCTGTCCTCAAGGAACTCGAGTTATCCTGACATTCGGTACTTGTTTTAGAAGCTCGAGAGCTCGTCGGTGATAGTGGGCTAATTCAAGTTTGCAAATTTTATAAATGCCAAGGACTTGATTTATTACGAGTTAAGAATCACCGAAAATTTGAAGATTTGTGATCTGGACACCAATTGCAATCTCCAGTCTTGCTATTAGAGCTTTGTATTCGGCTTCATTATTGGTTCGAGATTCAGTTAGACTGAACGAGAATCTCATGATGCCTCTCTCAGGTTCTATAAAGACGAGACCGATGACAGCTTGGGCCTTTGTGAGATTTGGAGGTCTTGGAGATTTAATAGACGATGCCCCAACAAAGTACATCTCCCAAAATTGTGGTTTCTCTTCTTCCTCTACCTGCATGATTTGTTTATCGGGCAAATCATCATTGAGCGGAGAGTCTGCTGGAATTGAATGTGCGGCGAGAAAATTTGCCAAAGCTTGTCCCTTTACTGCCTTTTGTGGCATGTACATGATATTGAATTGCAATAATATTACTGCCCACCTTGCTAAACGACCTGTCAACGCTGCCGGTCTTGTCATCAAGAACTTCAGCGGATCGATCTTTGATATTAAGGTGATTTTGTGGGAGAGCATATAGTGGCGGAGTTTCTTGACTGCGAAAATCAATGCTAGATAACGTTTCTCGATAGCAGAATAACACACTTCTGCTCCGATCAGCCTCCGACTGATATAGTAAAGTGCATTCTCTTTGCCTTCTTCATTGTGCTGGGCCAATAGAGCTCCGAAGGACTCTTCTAGTGCTGCTGTATACAGTATAAAAGGCTTCCCCGGAATTGGCGCGGCGAGAATGGGTGGATTCAACAAGTATCAATGCTTTCGGACATTCTTCATCCCACTTGAAGCGGATATCTTTCTTCATTAGCTTTGAAATGGATGACACCTACCCGACAGATTCGATATGAATCGTCGAATGAAAGCTAGTTGCCCTTATAAAGAATGAAGTTGACGGAGATTTCTGGGAGGCGGCATCTCAATGATCGCCTTGATTTTGTTGGGGTCGACTTCGATTCCTCGATGATGAACAACGTATCCCAAGAATTTGCCAGAGGAGACCCCGAAAGCACATTTAAGAGGATTCATCTTCAGATCAAACTTTCTGATTCTTTGAAATATAACCCTCAGGTCATTTAAATGATCTTTTCGGTCCATGCTTTTAACGACAAGGTTATTTACATAACACTCGACCTTTTAATGTATTAACTCATCAAAGATACGTGTCATTGCCCGCTGGTAGGTGGCACCAGCGTTCTTCAAGCAAAAGGGCATGACCGTATAGCAGAAAATGCCGATGGGCATTCTGAATGATGTATGCTTTTCATCTTCGGGCGCAGTCTTGATCTGATTGTATCCTTATGATCCATCCATAAATGAGAACATATCGTAGTTGGACGTGTTATCCACTAGTAATTCTGATACAGGGAGCAGAAAGTCGTATTTTGGGCATGCCTTATTGAGGTCCCGAAAATTGATACAGATGCGGATCTGACCGTTCTTCTTCTTCACGGGGACGATATTGACGATTCAATCGGCATATTTTTCTTCACGAATGAATCTCGCCTCTATGAGTTTTTTCGTTTCTGCAATCACCTGTTCTTCAATCTCCAATCTCATTCTTCTTGGAGCTTGTTTGATAGGTGCCACATCTGGTTTAATGACCAATATGTGAACTGCTACATCAGGGGATAAGCCAGACATTTCAGCGTATGTTCAGGCCAAGCAATCCCTAAATTCACAGAGAAGTTTTTTTATTTCTTCTGCCCGCTCCTCAGGAAGGAGAGAACTAATGAATGTTGGGCGAGGGTATTCCTCAGTTCCCAAGTTAATTTCTTTTAGTTCATCAATAGTGGTCGTCTGTCCACCATCTTCCAGTTCTTCTGGTGCAGGCTTGGCTTCTACGGGTTAATCCTCCTCATCGTCAACTTTATATATTTCCTCATCGTCGTTATCATCGGATTCAATTTCCCCGCAAGTAATTGCTCGGCAAGTCTCCTTCTGAAGGTATTTTCACCTGATGAATCCGATTCTTTTATACACATCAATATCTCTTCGTCGTAAAGGATGCAGTTTCCTTCCGTACCAAAGGCTTAGGCACGTACGAAGCTGTCGTTTGGAGGTAGGAATATTGATCTGCTTTCGCAACATTCTTTGAATACTTTTGGTATTAATCCTGGTAGCCTTGTAGGTAGTAATTCTTCAGAATCGATGAGCATATGACACCAGTCGTGATTCTCTTCATCGAGCTTTCCTACGGAATAAAATATATTCCCTGGCTCGGTCCCCTTTTCAAGCGAAGACAAATAACGGGTTGTGAGTTATTCGATCTTATGCACCTCTTGCGGAATTATTTCTTTAAAGTATTGTAGGGGAATGCGCGTGACTATAAGCACGCTATCTGAGATTGATAAGCTATCTATTCTGCTGGAGAATACATCTTGCACCGTGTTTATGTAGATAGAGTTGTAGTTATAATCATCATTTGAATATTCGATCTCCTTACTCCATTGGTCCATCGAATGGCATACCCTCTGGGATTTTATAGGGGTGACATCCTCTTCATCTGTGTCACTTCCAAGGTGGGGTACGTGCTTCCTTCTTTTAGAAGTAGCATCTGTTTTGGAAAGGGCCGACGACGCCTTCTTTCTCCCCCTTTGCTTTCGCGCATTCTTGTTTAGGTTGCTTTGCACTATCTGGATTTGATGCTTGAGCTTCTAGAGAGCACGACGGCCTCAGCTTTTTTGGCATGAAATACTGCGCATCTTCATAGACTGTTGCTTCGTGGACTGCAAAGGGCTGGATGTCACCAGAAATTCTGAATTCCTCCCCATCCTTAAGGTATTTCATGCACTGGTGTAGTGTTGACGGGACAATGCCATACTCATGTAACCAGGGGCGACCCAGGAGTGCCTTGAATGAGGCATCCACATCAATCACATGAAATTTGGCTTCTGTATGCAGTTCTCCAAATGTGAGGGAGAGCATAAATGATCCCAGTATTTTCTACCCCTTTTCGTTAAAACCATGTACCATCAACTTATCTGGCCCGAGGTGTTTTATGTCGAGGCACAACGATCTCAGCGCCTTCAGGCTTATAAGATTGATGGAGGACTTTGGATCGATCAGAATCCGACTTATTATCATTTCGTCGCTCTCTGCAGTAACATATAGAGGACGATTATGATCCGCCGTTCCAAGCATCATGTCCTCTTCGGAGAAGGTGATGAACAGTTCATTACGAGCTTGCAGGATCTCAGTCAGGTTGCGTTCAGCGAAATATGCTTCGTATCTTTTGGAATTTTTGAGAGCCTGAATCAAAGTCTCCCGAAGATCTTCAGACATCACCAGAGCGTCGTATATGCTGAGCTGGGCTGGGATCTTTCTTAGATGGGATAAGATATTGTAATCTATCCCTTTAGCTGAAGTGTCATTCTTTTTAGGGTTTTTTGGGATAATATCCTCATTGATAACTATCTCTTTCTCTTTATCTTTATTGGAGACCCTTTTTTTTGAAGGAGATGGCAATATCTTACCGCTTCTCAACTGTACTTGAGCGATCTCCTCTTGCTCAGACTCGCTTGATGGCGTATTTTCTTCCGAGTCGGCCATTGTTGCGTCTAGGGATTCATCTGTTGATTCAGAGTCACCTCCCAGATTTACATGTCTCATCTGCGACGCTATGTCGGGGTCTGATTCATCTGTCTTTGGAAAATACTGATCCTCCTCCGAACTGTAGTCCATTGGTGACACCATCATATAGGATTCAAATGATACTTCTTTTTCTTTTTTGATCGGATCTACTGGTGTTATGAAAATGACTCGACAAGTTTCCACGGGGAGTGGATCTTCATCAGCCTCCTTTGACTCATCAACTTTGAGCTCCGCTATAAAATCAGCAAGCTTAATGGGGCGTCTCGTAGTCTGGTAGTATTTATCCAAACTATCGATAACCCTTTGGGTTGCTGACTTTTTCTCCTTGGGCTTCTTCAATTTGGTCTTCTTCTTGGAGGGCTTCACCTTTCCAGACCTTGAAGAGCCAGCTTGGTTGGGGAATTGCTTAGAAGTGGATTTTTGCATCATAAGCAGTGCCTTGGGATCTATTAACGGTTCAGTGAGAGATTTCCATTTCACACCCGGGACTCCTTCTAACTTCTTCAACATTTTCATTGTCTTTTTGGAGACCGCCGTCTCCCACTGCTCTTCTTGTTCTGATTTCTTTTCACTTTTCCTTTCTTTAACTAGTGGTACGGAGGAGGTTGTAACTACCCAGGCGGACTCCTTTCTGGGATGAATTAATACATTATCTGATAAAGTCAACTCTCCCCTTTTATATTTCTTCTCCAGTTAATCTTTGAAGACATAACAATCTTCAGTTGGATGACTAATTACCTGATGATATGGGCAGTAGTTTGGATCGCCACTATGTTTCGATTCCTCGGGCCTCTTGCATTCAGGTAGTTCTAAGCCCGCTTTCAGCGCATGTCGAAATAACTTAGCGGCATTCTCCCTTTTGAATGAATATTCTTTGTTCATCTTATCATTGAGGGAGGGGAACGTTCGATCACCAGTTCCTATCGTTTGTCTCAGGCGTTCTCGACCACCCTGATAAGTTCGAGGCTTATCATTACCCCCGAGTATCAACTTTGGCTGGGGGTTAGGGTTGTAGGCTTGTTTTGGCTTTTCTTCGTACTGCATCGGCTGCTTGCCTTTGTCTACGTTGTAAACCACTTGTTTTTCTTTGTTAGCTCTAGAGAAGAACGTAGAGTCGGCCTCACCTCTTCTGGCACCTGAGGCTTTAGCCTTCTTAGGCTTATCAGAATAGTTCTCTGATTTTGACAAGTTCAATTTCTCAAATTTGGCCACTCTGTCCAGCAAATCCTGAAATATAGTGATGGTAGCCATGCACAGGAACGGTTGCATTTTATCGTCAATATTTCCCATTAACAACTGTACGGCATACTCTTTTTCAAGTTGCTGCTCACATTTCATACTTAAGTTGCGCCATCGAGTGATGTATTTGGTCACTGATTCCTCCCTTTTTCTCTTATCCAGAGCAAGGTCAGTGATCGTTATCTTCTCGGTCGCACTGGCGAACCTCTTCACGAACATATTTTCTAACTCTGCGAATGTCTTCACAGAGTCATTTGGTAGTTCAGCGTGCCATTCGAAAGCAGTTGCTGTCAAACTGCTGACGAACTATCGGAAGAGTAGGGCGTCATTGCCTCTCGTGTTCCCACAAGTGGCTTTGAACTGCGCTAGGTGCTGCTTGGGATTATTATTACCGTTGAAAGTGTTGAACTTTGGGACCAAATACCCTTTCGGGTACGGCACTTAGTCGTACTCTGCCGGGTATGGACGACCTTTACCCACCAATTTTTTTGCCTGATCAACGGCTATAATAGCCTTGATCTTCTCTGTAATGATTCCTTCCAACTGTGCAGCAGTTACAGGTTCGGAGGTACTTGCAATATTCTGCGGAGTGGGTTGGCAGGTAATGTTATTAACTTCATTGCCACCTTCAGGAGCTCCCCGTACTCTTGATACTTGTAGATTTTGGAAGTTCGGAGGATCAGGGGGAGGATTAGGCATAGGACCGACTGCAGCATTTCTCTGCATCATTGTCGCCATTTGGGCTATCATCTCATTCATTTTCTCATTCAACTGATAGATTTCCTTGTCCTTCGCCCTCATTTGATGCCTCATCTGCCTTCTCATATCTGCGAGTGTGGTGTTTTCATCATCAAGGGGATTCCCTTCTACTTCCTCCACTTCCTCTTCTCCTTGGGAATGACCACCTCTACCAGTGCAGCGGTTGCCAATTATAGTTCTTTTAATGGTTTGAAATGTCAACCTTCTTTTCTAGGGATATGATAGAGTATCACACCAATTATTTGAAGTTGTTGTAGGAGACCATCTCAAGGGATGAAGAGATTCTTCTCCTTGGAGAAGAGATCAAAGAGGGGATAGTTATTAGTTGTTGTCGAATTGGGAAAGAACCATTCATTAGGTTCTTGAGGAGATGTGTTTGTCGATAGCTTCTCTAGCAACTAAGAAAAGCCAATCCTTCAAGTTAGGAAGCTGAAAAAGTAGATTTAGGGTTTGTATGGGTTGTTTTTTGTCTGTTTTGCTTTTTAGACCTCTGTACTATTTTCTTGCCACTTTTAAGAAATTGTTATGGTGAGAAGATGCTTTGAGAACCAATTATTTTTAGAGTATTGTAGATATGAGGAAGTTATCATCAATTTTTTTAAAAAAAAAAGATATAATATCTACAACAGCTTCCAAAAAAATTTCTTTACCCAACAATAGCTTTACGGCCTTTATAAAAAATTGTAGCCGCCCAGGTTTGTTGGGGCAATTTTTTATTGGTTTATTTTTCAAGAAATTTCCATATTTGTTTGGATACATCTTGTTGTTTTTCAGAAATTTTTATGATGAGAAGAAACTTTTTATAGCTAAATCTACTATATTATGGGACATTTAAGAAAGTTATTTGACTTAAAAAGTCTATAACACCCATAATTATTAAAAAAATTTATTTTCTTACAATAATCCTACAACTATTTTTATAGGTAATTGTAGCCGTCCCAAATGGGCAAACAATCCTTTTTGAGGTTAGTTGCATAGAAATAAATAACATAGGAGCTAGTATCAGATCTCCAATAGGGTATTGATGACGTTATTCATTTCTCAACTATGCTTAAATCATCTGGGAAGAATGGGGAAAAGCTTGGGACATAAAAAACATCATTTTTGCATTGGAGGAAACATGCTTTTATTTCAATACTAATGAATTCCATATGCAAAATAGTTGTTGGATCCCATTCTTTTGATTTACAGACCTTAGATCCCTTTGAAATTTTGAGGCTATCTTCTGAATGGAGCCAAGAAGTGGATGGGATTTTAGAACCCCAAGCCCAACCTTTTGAGCAACACTTGCTAATGCCACTACAATTTTTTCAATTTTGTTTTGCAACTAATTTTTGTATGCAACTTATGTGACAATTTCAAATAAATAAAATCTGAGCAGTTTACTTGAATGCAAACTTCTAAATGATTTTTTCTTTTTTGACTATGGAATATAATTATGGCTATAACACGTTTTATTGGATTTCGATTAGATCTAAAATAAGTACTGCAATGCAATGTAGAATTCGATTAGATCTAAATAAGTCCTGCAATGCAATTAAGTTGGGAATAAACATAATGGCTTGTTAGTATGTTGATGTTGGTCATAATAGTTCAGAAGTAGTCGGTGTTTCTTAGGTTACTATTTGGTGCTTCCACTTTTCAGATCTACCTTCAATAAGGTTGTCCAACTTTATAATAGATCCATTGATTTTCAACCCCATCATCTGATATAGATCATGTAGATCCTGCTGCTATTGGTGAAAATAAAAACTAAATTTTTTATTTGCTCTTCATAGCCCCAAATCAATCGCCCATACTCAATATCCTATTCCTTGAACATTCTCATTTTTATTTTCATTTTCATTTCTCTTTAGCAGGTTACGACTAGTGTTTCACAACAATGCTTGATGTCATCTCTTTGATGTTGTTATAACATTAATATTTTAAAACCATCTCAATATTGAAGTCTGATATTATTTTGACATTGACACACGACACCAACAATTTTAATATCCACAATCACGTCCCCATGCCATCTCGACATCTCATCTTTGTTTAACGTCATCTCAACATCAATGACCGATGTCGTCTCAACATCGAGGGCTGACGGTGTCTCGATATCAATGCCCTTGCACGACATCTATGCTCGACTTTTGACAGCATTGTCGTCTCTCTCTCGATGCCTAACATGACCTCCATGCTCGACTTTTGACATTCTAATATTAATCTTTTAAGCACAAATTTTGGTTAAATGACTTATTATTTCTTAATTATCCTTAATATTCTGCTTATTCAATTTTTATATACTATTTTTAGGATATAAAAATTATAATACCGTCTCCAACTCGTATCCTTGTCCTATATTTTTAATAATTGACGTGCCCCGTGTCCGAGCCTGTGTCATAGGCTTTGGCTAATCTCCCTCTCCCCCTAATTGCTCTGGGGATTTGCGTGCATGCGCCTTTCTAATGGCCCATCCTTTCTCCATCAATACTTGTAGTTTCAGACAATCCTTAAGTTGACCCGTTATCATGAATTTGCAATTATTTTTCTTTTTTGATAATTTTTCTAGTTAGTTTCATAACAATTGTTACATCATTTTAAGCCTAGGTTACATTAACATCCATTCGTTGTTATAGGTTTATGTTGGTTGGCCTAGTAAGATCTCTTTTCTCTTTGGCCGACTTAATGCACATCAATATTGTTGATAGTTGCCAGGGTGAAAACCATCTGTCTCTTGTTGTAACGGAGAGCTTGGATTCTATGGATTGCCTTGGTTACCAATTTTATTTTTCCTATTGATTTTTTGAATTCCTCTTAGGGCACTTGGCTCTCGTCAGAAGTGTGATCCTTAAACTCTAGATTACTTATTCAGACCTAGTCTCTCTTGCTAACTAACCATTTCCTATAGTGAATTGCCTGGGCTTGGAAGTGGATGAATGGTTTTGAGCATACTAAAGATCCAAGTCTGCAATTATTGAGTTGTTAGACCTTTAACCTTGTGACCTGATCTAAGATAGTTGTTTTCACCATTACAGCCTATTCCTTCTTGCCAGCCACACAGAATCAATCTCATACGACTCTTGGACAGTTTTTCGCAAGACCTGAAGCCTTTGGGTGGACTCGTACATACTGAAATTTGGGCTACAATTTTCAGACCTGCTAGAAATCATTATTATTTATCAGATTACATATATTTGAGCCTATTCTGTACTTAGATATATTTTGAGAAACTTGATTGTTTCTTAGATGGGTAATGGCACAGCAATTGCAGCTGCTTTTGGTGGAGCTCTGCACCCTGGAGTGAGCGGTCTTAATGAACGTAGCACTATCTTATTAACTAACTTAAATTCTGAGGTAAGGCCCTGAACCCCTTATTTGCATATATTTCTCATTTTATATTTGAAAATTTCTTTAACCCTCTGGTTGAGTTATGCCTGCAGAAAATTGACGAGGACAAGCTTTTTAACTTATTTTCCATGTATGGAAACATTGTGAGAATTAAGTTATTAAGAAACAAACCAGACCATGCACTTGTGCAGATGGCAGACGGGAATCAAGCTGAGTTAGCTTTGCGCTTCTTGAAGGTTCAATTGTCTTAAGCCCCTTTTGTTTAGCTATTTGTTAATAATAGTCTTTAAGGAGAAAATTGGTGAACTTAAATTTGGTTGGAATGGACTTTATAATCATTATTAGATTTACCTTGGGATAAGTGCAATAGACATTTTGATTGACTAGTCATAGATTGTACTAAAGCAAATCCAATGCTTTTAAATCCTATTCTAAATTTGGATAAAAAATTAAATTTTACTCATTATTTTACCGGTGGTTTTGCTTGGTCCTTAAAACAATCTAGAGCTATAGTTTGCAGTATTAATCATTCAAAATGTAGCACCTTGTGCTATTTTCCCACTAATTCTATTGCTCGGCTGTTTCTGCTGTTTATTTTCATCAGTATTGCACAATCTATTATTTTCTGTTCGATGTAATAATTTTTGCAATGAATATTAAGAGTTTTATGTTGTATTATATCTAAGAGAAGTTTATGTCTCATAAGAATATAATTTCTCCATCGCACAGCCATTTGCTTGCACAGTAAGCTCATTCTACCAAAGAACTTTTAATTTTAAAATCTGGCACTATTTTGATGTGCCCATGTAGTAGTAGACAAGCTCCTTACATGTTTTCATGATCACATGTGTAGTACATGGCATGCTTCCTATATGTTGTCCGTGTGCATGATTAAAAAAACAATGAATAAATAACACATCTATCAGACATGAATGCTATGAATGAAGTGAAATAAAGATGATGAGAATGACATAATTGCGTTGTAAAGATAAATAAGAGAAGAGACAATGGAAATATTAATGTTAATAATTGATTTGTTTAGATTTCCTTATAATGTTTATATTTTTATTTTTTTAATAGCAGAACAAAACTTATGATTATTTAAATTTGATTACAACATTTTATGATTATTTAAATTTCGCAATCACTACACCATGATTTTAATTTTTTAAAATACATGTGTATTATCATTGAATTATAGCTAACAATATTGATGATTTTTTACGAGTATGGTTATTAGTAATTTTGGTCTTCATAACTGTTTAATTTGAATCCAGGGAGCAATGCTGTTTGGCAAGAAGTTGGAACTGACTTCCTCGAAGTATCCTAACATCACTCCTACACCTGACACCCGTGAGTTTGCCGGATCCAACCTTAATCGATTTAACAACAATACAATTAAGAACTACCGACATTGTTGCGCCCCAACCAGGATGATTCATGTATCAGCTCTCCCTTCAGACAGTACAGAGGATGAGATCTCTGCTCACCTACTAGAGCATGGCACTATCATGAACGCTAAGCTGATAGAGGTGAATGGTAAGAGGCAAGCCTTGGTTCTTTTTGAGAATGAGCAGGAGGCAACAGAGGCTCTGGTTTGCAAACATGGAAGCTCCATACGTGGATCCGTTATCAGGATTGCCTTCTCCCAAATGCAGGCTATTTGAATAACCCTAGAAAGGATGTGATCTGCTTTGCTTGCCGATGCATGCTCAGGTGATTCTACTTTGCTTGCCCCTACATATGGATGCTTTGGATTTGTAGTAGAGTTAAAAAATTATATAAAGGAATGACATAGTACCCTGATTAGATCAGTGTAAAGTTATGGTCTTCTTGTATAGCTAGTAATGTCTATATTGGTTTACCATTGGATGTAATGCAAATAGCTCCTTAAAAATTGGATATATTTTAGAAGCTCCTTGCAACATTTTAGACTGAAAGGCAATGTGATTCTCATATTGGGATGAGAACAGCTCATATAATATAACCTGAGGCGTTAGTTTTCAATTCCAAAAGTCTTTGCAAATTAAGAAGTGCTAAGTCTGCTGTTCCAATGAATGTTTTTCTTTCAGAAACTGAAAAATACCCTTCTGATGCTCCATCTAAATGAATATCCCTTCCATTATCGAGAAGTGGTGGGACATTTAGTAAGCCCTCATACTTTACACGTCTCATGCTTTATTTAGTAAGCTCCATACTTTACACATTAGTAAGCGCTCATGAAGCTACTTCATATTTGGTTCATGACCTAGGCCATACCTATGTATTATGACTTTGCTGGGCTCAATTATTTTGCTCACCTCCTTTGTTTAGAAACCTTAGATGTATTTAGTCCAACCACTTAATGTGCCTTATTTAATCTTGAATGCAGCCTTCCAAATATCCTCCAGTGCATATATATATTTTGTGTTAATTTGACTTTAGGTTCAGCTTGGGAAAGTATCTGATCGCAAGTGGTCCAATCATGGATGCTTATTTTTAACAATGATTTCTTTGATTTCCTTATGATCAATGTCTGTTCTTTATCATTCTTTTTTTTTTTTTTTTTTTTTCTGGAAATCAACAAGTTCGATGATGATCTAATGGGTGTCAACCCAAAATAGCTGCTGGGTACCTACTTCTTGATATCAAAACCAAAGAATGATGATGTAGCTCATGATTTTGTATTGGAGCCTGTTGAGTACATTGGAGGCATGTAAATGTAAATTTTTTGTGCATTATTATATTTATAAAAAGAAAATTATTTATCCAACATTTTTAAGGAGTTATTTATGTTCTCTCTATTAACATTGTGGTCATAAATATTTTGCGTTTATTTTATTTTATTTTTTTGAATGAATCATTTGTGATGTTTAATAGGTGTTATAAAATGCAATCTCCTTGATGGTATTGTAAGCTGCTTAGCACATAAATAAGTTATGCTTGGCCAACAAACATTTAGAGGAAATTGAAGTATTTTTATGTATGTCCCTTTTCTATTATAGGAAAGCCATGTAAAATAAGTACAAGGTTCAATTGTCAATTTTACATTATCATTTATTTAAATATTTATTGACAATCAAGTGATTTTCACCTATTTAATGGTGTTTTGATTCTATGGAAAGCAATGACATTGATAGGCTATGAGGAAAAAGTTTTTTTTTTTTTTTTTACAAAACCAATTAAAGAATTAAGCAGCTTAGAAATTAATCTTAAGTGTAAATATTTGTTTTAAAAAAAAATTATGCATGATTTTTAAAAAATATGCTTAGCAATATCACTCCTTTACAAGCATATAATAATGAAAATAATACATATGTATTTTATTTTTAATCAAAATGATTGTATTACCTTTTACATATATGATGAGGGTGAGGCTGGCTCAAAGAACTTCAAGAAAGAGAATAATCATTTATGTGCCATAACATAGCATCCATTGTCAATCACCATTAAAATCAATGTTGCTAATAAGGCAAATATTAATCATCGACATCAATGTGGATGATCATGGTCGTCAATAAGGTTGACATTTGTTGTTGCCACTAATATTGATGTGTTTCATAGTCAAAAGGGGTTGAAGCTTGTTATTGTCTAATACAAATGTGTGTCATCATCACTAGCAATAATGTCCATCTTCACCAATATTAATGTCAATCATCACTAATAAGAAAAATGCTCGTCATCACCAAAAAGGTGGATGGTCGTTATCACCAATACCAAGAATGCTTGTCATTGTTGCCAATGTTAATACTTATCATTGCTCACAAAAATGATATGGTGTTACCAATGAGGTGAATGCAAGTCATTGCTAGCATCAACAATACCTACTATCACAACTAATATTGATGTTCACCATTGTTAACAATGATCATGTTCATGGTTGCTAATAAGGCAAATGCCTGCCATCACCACGAACGCCAAAGTTTGTCATCACAAATGGGTTGACACCAACAATTGACAATAAGGTTAATGATGCCTATCTAACTTTTTAATCTTCAAACCAACCAATGGCTAAATGCTCATTTATCCCAGCCAACTAAATTTATCTAAAGGATCGACTCATCCAAAACATCCACCCAATTTTAGGTCAAAGCCGACCATCTCATTTAACATTTACCCATCCTAACTCTCTCACAAGCGACCTAATTCTCTTCTAAGCGACCCATTTGATCTACTAGGATGGCCTATTAGAATAGTACAACTCCCCATAATGGTGTGATCGAGCACTGAACTACTCATGATGCCACAATATGATAGTTTACACTATATATCGTCGTTCTCTCCAAAACCACTAACACTTGAAAGATGCTTCGGGCATAGAGATGCATTAAATGGTAGTTTCTTTAAGAGGCTTATAAAAGGAGGAGATAATTAATATAATATGAGTTGGACATCTTGAGCTATAGATTTTTGACTTTCGATTTTTTTTTCATTAAGAGAATGAATGTAAAAGAGGCTTAATCCTCTATTTATGATGTGTCTTTTTCTTCTATGGCCATTATTGGAACCACGAAGCTAGTGCATCTACAAAGTAAAAATATGTGAAGACTACTAAATTACTTATGCATTATTGTAATTATTTTCTCTCTCTCTCTCTCTCTCTCTCTCTCACACACACACATTGGATCATTCTCTCTCTTAACTCAAGTAAGCATATTTAGACACTCTAAGCTTAAAATTTTCTTCCTTCCTTGAAGTGCAAGTTTGAGGAAACTAATGATCAAATCTACTTTGGCTCTTAATAATGATTTCTACATACATCACCATAAACTCTAATGTTTTCCAACATCACAAGTTGCACCTATCATTGCAATGAGGTTGATGCTTGTCTTCATAATAAGGTTGATGCTCATTATTGTCACCAACTTTGATGGTTATGTAACCACCAAGATGAGCACCAACCGTGGTCAATAAGGGTGATGCCCATCATCTCTCTATAACATATAAAAAGTTTCATAGTGAAAATTCTCCAGGTGTAAAGTTATCCTCGTTTTTAAACTACATAAATATATTAAATAAAAAATTTATAAATTTCATATTTTTGAAAATTGAGATAGGCAAAATGCACCCCAACTCAAACTAAATAACTTTCAGAACTGGGCAGCGAGCTGAAAACGGATTGAAGTCACCTAAACCTAGCTTTCTCTCTCTAACCTCAATTGGTTGAAATGAAATGATTCAGTGAAAAATGATATTTTTAATATTAAAATTAGACCTTGTGTGAACTCAGCGTTCCTTCTTTCCCAAACTTGCTGATGCATGTCATCAACTTAATTTTCACATATACAAAATGTCCAACCTAGAATTTTATGGCTCGATGCTTAGTATCATAATATTATTTATGTCTATCATGCACCTCTTTTAATTTACCCCTGATCAGATGGATCTTTTCAGTTGTTTCATTAACAAATATGCCTAATCAAATCTATGGAGCCATACCCAAATAATGAAGTTCTACATTTCCTTCCATACAGAGCTTCATATGGAGCCATGTTTATATTTGACTAAAAGCTATTATTGTGGGCAAATTTGATTAGAGGGATATAATCCTCCCAACCATTGCCAAATTCCAAAACACATAACCTCAGAAGGTATTATAGTACCTAAATAGTCCTCTCTAACTATCTATCAGTCTGTTGATGAAAAGTCATACTAAAATACATTTTAATGCCTAAACTTTATTGAATACCCCTCCATAATCTGGAGGTGAACCAATCATCTATGTCAGAAATGATCACCTGTGGTATCCCATGCAATCAAATAATTTCACTCATGTATACCTATGCCAATTTGTCCATGGAATTAGACTGTCATATCAGAATAAAATGAGCAGACTTCATCTAACACTTTACCACGAACCAGATAGCATCGTGCCCCTGTTTTGACATGGGAAATCACATAGCTAAGTCTATTGTTACTTATTCCCATTTCCACTCTAGAATAGACAAGGGTTGTAGAAAATCTCTCGATCGCTAGTGTTTTGCCTTTACTACCGAATAGGATTCAAACTTAATAATAAAATATATCGCATCTTTCTTTAATATAGGCACCATAACATATCTTTCAAATCATTGTACATTGTGTTACTTCTTGGATGAACAATGTAGACTGAATAATGAGCTTCATTCAGAATAATTTATCTTAGATTTTTAAAATTAGGAACTCATAATTTATTCTTGTAGAAAATAACACCAGAATCAGATACTCGTAATTCAGATTTCTTACCAAATTTGATCTGATTAACAAATTTTAGATATTCTATATCTGACTTCTAAGCTTCCTAAATCCTTTTTTATAGAGAGTTGAATACTTATTGAAGCTAGAATATTATAATCCAAATCAACAGAGGGAATCACTTCTAACTCAAAATTTTTCGTATTTGAGATTAGAAAATCATCATATGTAAGCAACATGCTCAATATCCCAGAAGTATTCCTACTCAAAACATCTATTATCATATTAGCTTTACCAGGTTGATACTGAATAGTCAAATCATAGTCCTTAGTCAGCTCAAGCCATCTTTTTTGTCTCAAATTCAAATCCTTCTAAGTGAATATATACTTCATACTATGCTGATAAATAAAAATCTCACACCTAATTCCATACAGATAGTTTATCCAAAATTTTAAAATAAATATAATGACAGCAAGTTCCAAATCATATGTCAGATAGTTTCTCTCAAATGGCTTAAATTGCCTAGAAGTATAAGTGATAACTTCCCTATGCCGCATCTGAACACATCCCCGTACTTTTAATGAAGTATTATTGAATACTTGAAATCCTTCCACACTAGACAAAATACTTAAAATTGGAGTAGATGTCAGACGTTCCTTTAATCTCTAAAAACTCTTCTTACAATCAGACGTCTAAATAAAAACCATTGACTTCTGACTTAGTCTTGTCAGATGGTAAAAAAATCTAAGAAAACCCCCTCACAAATTTCTTATAGTAGTCGACCATACCTAAAAAGCTGCTTACCTCATATATTATAGTAGGCCTCGACCACTCAATAATAGCATGGACTTTCTAGAATATACAGAAAATACCTACATTACTCACCACTTTCCCCACAAATGAAATAGTCTTCAACAAAATTCACACTTAGAGAATTTAACATATAGTTAATGTTACCTCAGTATCTCCAAAATAATCCTTAGATGCACTGCATGATCTTCCTCAAAAGTAGAATAAACTAGAATATCATCTATAAAGATAATCACCAACTGATCCATATATTTCTTGAATACCTTATTTGTAAGATCCATGAAAATTACTATGTGTTAGTCACCCCAAAAGGCAAGATAAGAACTCATAATATCCTTATCGGGTGCTGAAAGCAATCCTTGACACATCTTCTTCTCTCCCTTATACTTGATAATATCCAGACCTGAGATTGATCTTAAAAAACATAGAAGATTCTACAAGCTGATCAAATAGATCGTCCATCTTTGGTAGAGGGTGCTTATTTTTGATAGTGACCTTATTTAATTTCCTATAATTAATATATGCACATCTTGCCAACCTTCTTTTTCATAAACATAATATGTGCTCCTCACGGAGGCACACTAGGATGGATAAATTCCTTGTCAACTAACCCCTGAAGCTATACCTTTAACTCTTGAAGCTCCTAAGGTGCCACCCTATATGGAGCCTTAGATATCAGAGCCAAACTTGGAAATACATTAATACAGAACTCAATGTCTCTATCTAGAGGCAAACTCACTAACTCCTTAAATTTTTTTTTGAAGACTTTCGTACTATTGAGACATCAGAAAGGGATCCATACTCTATGCTACTATCCCGAATAGGTGCTAGAAATATTACATAATATTTCTTCCATAACTTATTTATTTTCATAGTAAAAATTAGAAATGATAAAATACCTCTAACTCCCTAAAAGAAATAGCTCTCAATACCCAAAAATAAATTGACCCGCTTTTTCAAGCAATTGCAATCAATTTGAGCTTTATACCAACTTAAGTAATATGAAAGGAAAGTGTAGTTAATCAAAGTAGCACTAAAAAATAAATAAGTGACTAGCTTCAGAATTAAACAAAATATGATAGGCCTGATAAAAAATGTAAGTCATACCTGTAACAACATCTGAAGCATCTATAGCCTCATACTGAGTCAGTGTAGACACATGCCTAAACTGAAGCTGATACGATATAATTAACATGCTCTCTTTGACCTGAGGGCTATCTTCCTTCTATAGAACCTTCTATAGAATGAGAACTACTGACTCTACTGGATAATCCCTTAGCAAGCATACAAAGTGGAACTATCGTAGGTATCCTTGTTTAACACTAGGACCTAGACTCAAAACATCGATTGGGTCTTACCTATTGATACTTGTTGACCTCATTCTTGTTGAGATTATTAGGACCTATCTAGACTCTTGCTTGGTGATCCTATGGTTAACAGTTGTCTACTTGTCAATCATAGGGACCCTAATCAAATTTCAATCTAGCCTTCAATCTGATTCTCACTCCAGACTTCTGCTATGCCTACAATCTGACCTTCAACCAAGCTTCGATCTTATCCAATCAACCTAAATCATCCATTTGATTATAGTTGATGTGGATAATCTAGAATCAACCAATTAAACTCAAGATCTACTCCAAATCCAAAAACTCTAAGTCAAAATTCAAGGTTAAACACCCAGGTCCTGAAACCCTTTTTAGGTGAATCTTTAGTCCCTTAGAAACCAAGATTAATGACATCTGATTCATGATCTATCAGTTGTATATTGATCAACCATATCCCTAGGGTCAAGCCTCCAAATTTGAGCTCAATCTGACACTTCAAACCCCAAAAACTGATTTGATTTCTAAAGGATGTAAAACCTTCAAATATTTATGACCCATGCCATTGGACCCTCCACCTTGTGGAATTTAACTCTAGAACTCCCTCCAAACTCTCTAACTACTTCCACCACCTCTATTATAACCTATTAATTAGTAACTTGCATTTTTCTCTGGACCCAATTTGACCCAGAGTTGATTGGAGATCAAAATGACCAAAATGCCCTTTAAAGAAATTTTTGGACTTTTTGCCGAAACTCAACATGGTTCAATCTCTTTAACCTTTGAAACCTCTTCCAATGAATCCCAAATAATATTTGAGATCCATTGGACCCAAACGCAACCCAAGATTTGACCAGGTTGACTAAGTCAACTATAGTTGACCAAATTAACCCTTAACTCAACCTATAGTCAAATCCAATATTTGAACCCATTCCAAACTAAATCAACCCTCCAAATCACTTCAATTGAACACTCCAAACACTTCTAACTCTTCCCTAAGTCAAGTCTCTATGGATTTGACTTAGTCAAATATTTATACATGGTCAAACTTCTCCAAACTTTCTAAAATGCATGCTAGCTTCAACACCATGACTCCAGGCTCCTTAAGATTGACTCCTATAACACCCTTGACCCCCTTTATGCATGTCCTAGTCACCATTGATTGGTCAACAAGTCAATGAGTCAACAAACCCTTGAAATGAGACCAAACCATGGCCACCTTATCATGCCACATAAGCAAACCCATTCTCCAAGTCAAAACTTGCTTTAGGCTGATGGAGATCAGCTTTTTCCCCTCCTAATTGACCCATAATCCAGCCCTCTTAACCAAGCCATGGCTTGGTTTAGCCAAATGAAGGAAAAGGGGTGTGGTCCCCCTCTCTTGGCTCAAGGCAAGTCTTCCTCAACCCATCAGCTTTCTCCTGATTTTGGGCTATTCATGGGACACATGGCAAGCATCCAAAACACTCTTAATTAGATCCAAGCCATCCATTTCAAATCATGAGGGTTAAGTGACACCTAACCCATTATCTTGGCTCATTTTCACCTAAGTCCCAAAACTCCAACAGCCTCCAACCTTCCAAAGAGCTTCTCCTATACTCTCCAGCACTCCCCAAGGCCATTCCAAGCTTTCCCCCATCATTTCCACCATTAAATCCACTATTTCATTGAAGAAAGAGAGAGAAAAGAGAGAAACACCTTCTCTCTTCAACAACTTTAAATCCAACCATCAAAATTCTCTAGAATCTTTAGCAAAGTTATAGAGGACATTAACAGGAGCAAAAAGAGTCCAAGATTGCAAAAATCCACTGGGTAGATTGTAATATATTCTCACTTTTAGGTAGATTTTTATTTTGAAACTGCAGGAAACTTGTAATGTATGGAGCCTCCAAACTCCAGGCATTGCATGTTTATGATACCACCTTGCTATGTTTCAAATTTCATAAGATTTTGTCGAGTATTTTGAAAGATATGGGCATTTAAATTTTTGAACTCTCTTAACTTTGGTTCAACCAGAGCCATCCGATCGTGCCTTCAACATGATCAAATGACCCAGAATCGGCCACTTCACCAGGATCTTAACTGCACAGAGCATGCGGAACTCAAACCCATGCCGTCCGGTTTGATCCAGGACATGTGGGAGGATCTCTACCATCCGCATCTTTCGCAGTTGATCTGACGGCCATGATCGATTGTTCACGTGGATAAGTGGCCAGTTCACCAGTTGACATGTGTCTGGGATGTGGCGCTGCTTCTCTATACGGCCCAATGATTGGTACGGCGGTGGCGGCGCCTGATTTGACCAATAATGGTATTAAAAAATCCAAAAATTGCCCAGAATCTTTTAAAATTCACAGTAAATCAAAATTTTCACCAAACTAGATGTTTTTGGGCTTATTGGAAGGGGAATTTAATGTAGTATTTATTAAAATTAAAATTGAGTTAATTTGGGCACTGTATTGTGAGATATTCTAGTTTATTTGAAATTAGTTTTTTATAATTTTCTCACAATCTAGTGGTCAATTAGAGTGCAAATTTTGGTGAAAGAGTTTTGGGTATCTTAGACATGTTTGTGATTTTTCTAGGGTCTGATATCAAATAGATTGTTATGATGTGAAGTTTCAAGGTAATGGGTCCATTTTGGATCCGAAACTTTAAAAATTCATAACTCTCTAAATTTTCAATATTATGCTTTAAAATTTTTGTGGTGTGTATGCATTTGTATTAGGGTTAGTCACACTAAATTTCAAGCCCATTTAAATAGTAGAGACACATAGGGAAAATAATTAGGAAAAGGTCTAGAAAACTTTAAAAATTTTTTAGGGAGTTGTATACAAAACCTAATAGGTGTGAAACTTGAAAACAGTAAACTTAGTGATATTTTTCCCTATAGGTTTAAATTTCATTGAATATGGAGGTCATTAGGATAGAAGATTAAACATGTCAAGTTTCAGCCCTTTTAAGGACTCAAAAAATTTAAAAAATGTAATAAATCTAAATTAAATCTAAAAAATACAAATAATACCTCAAACTGACCAAAACTTAGTTCTCTACCTAGAAAAAATAAAAGCCCCATCACTAGCCCTCTAATTTGACTTTAATTTAATTTTTAGTAAAAATGAATAATTAATTATTTTAATTAATTAAAAAATATTAAAAATCCAAAATAACCTCTAAACACTTAGAAACAATCCCATGAGTAATCCTTGACCTTTGGGAGTGATTTCATATTATTTGGAATGAGTTTGGATCAAAATCTTCATAATTAAGTAATTTTAAAATTCAATTAATTAAGCAAACTTTGAAAAATCATAAGTAATTATAAAAAATTCTAAATTGACCAAACTTAGTGTCATTCTATTACATTTAAGATCTAGTATTTTGTAAAAATGTTAAACCCCCTAAATTTAGTCAAAGTTAAAAAGTCAACTTTCCGGTTAGTTATAGTTCAAATCTAGGCCTAAACTTAAAAAAATCATAGCTTCTATAGAAGACTCCAAATTGAGCGTACTAATAGTCTAACTACTCATCATAAGGTCTAATATTTATTAAAAATCTTAAACTTTCAAAATTAACTTTAATTTTAAAAGTCAACTTTTGGACCCTTATTTAATGCTATTAAATAATTCTAATAATTTTAAAAAATTTAATAATTAAGTAAAATTCCAAAAATCATCAACTTGATTAATAAAACCTTTAACCAATATTATAATACACAACAATCATTCAAGAGATGAAGTTTTTAGGATGGACTACTCTAGGCTGTGGGGCTACGTGTCCTAAGGAGGCCTGGTTCCTCAAGCTAGGTTGCACAACACCACAAATAAATTTAATAGAATGTTGAGCATTAAAATTAAGTTATTCTTAATTATTTAACTAAACTAAAATCCTTAATTCAATCACATCAATAAAGTTTTTAGGATGGACTACTCTGGGTTACTGGGCTATGTGTCCTAAGGAGTCCTAGTTCCTCAAGCCTTGTAGCGCAACGCCATGAAACACTTGATGGAAAACATAAATTAATTTAATCTCAAAAAATTATCCCCCTAATTAACATAACTAATAATTATTAACCCCTTAATTCTCAATCAATTAAATCAACTTAATCAACCCCGATTGTTACTGGATAACTCAAGCCTACGAGGCTATTAACTTAGCCCCAAGGAAGGTGAAATAAACTTCACGGTCTCGGTGAGCAACAAAGGTAGCAATCATCTACCAATTAAAATACATCCAAATCAAACTTTAATACATTAATACTTAAACTCAAACATAAAGTTCTCTGTCATCCTTTAACAAACTTGAATATTAAACAACTTCAATAAATTACCCAGTTTAGGATCTACCCCAGCCACACGACCTTTAACACAAACCCCTTAGATGGTTTGCTAGGATAACCAATTTTAGTCTAGGCTAGGCCGGTGTTTACTTTACTACTGTATGCCAAGTTTTTTGAGATTTCATTGCATGTTGTGATTGAAATTATTTGATATGTTTGTTTACTTTTACTACATGCTGTGGATTATTGATGTGATGAGCAATTATATTACCCTTAGGTTAGGATCATTCTGGTTGCTCACTGAATTTTTTGTAGGTGGCCATGCTCATTGAGGGCAATAAAAGGGGGGGGGGGGCTAAAAATAATAATCATTATAAAATGCTATAGGTGCTTCAGTTGCTTAGCCCCCAAATAAAAAGGTGCGTGGCCAAGTGTGTTTACTTTTCTATGTATATATATAATTGCTTGAGAACTAATTTTATTATTAAATGCTTTGGATAATCCTGCATGAGAGTCTAGAATTTTCCTTCTTTTATGTCAATATAATTCATTCAAAGTTAAGAGTTGTGAAAGTATCTTTGAGTTTGGGATACATAAACCCAAAATTGAATTCCAAAGAGGAAAGGATACCCCTCAAGGGGATAATCCTTTCCCATTTGGAAGCTCAATTTTGGATCACTCCACTACTCAAAGTGGGAAAAATAACCTCCCCCTCGGGGGTAGAGTTTTCTTTCCCATTTGGGTATCCAACTACGACTAGTCCAAGGAGCCCAAAAAGGAGAAGATCGACGAGCTGAAGATAGAAAAATATCCCACTCAAAGTCTACTTGCGTCTATCTTAGAATTAGAATCCGAGTTTGTGGTTAGTGGTGCCCAACCACTTTTAATTTTTATAATTCTGGGTTATAATAAGCAAGGCAGTTTACCTATAGATATTTATTAATTAATTTTATTATATTGATGCATTTAATTTGATGTGATTGAATATAGGACCTTGCATACTTTTCCTAGTTTTTTTGGCAATTTGCATGTGGAGTTTTGTTTTAGCCTTGATTCGATCGGAGGCTCACAAAGGCACGATAAAATTTTTCTACTTAAAACTTTAATAAAAAATTTAAGATAATATAAAAACTTTAACGATCTAAGAAGTAAGCCCATATCTTTGCTGCACTCTTCTTTTCCTTTGTTAGGCACCTCCTCGCTTGCGGGTTCTAGCAGACCACCTAGCATATGGGGGTGCAGATCTATAAAAAGGAATCTGTGCAATCTCTAGGATAAAAACTATTTTTAAGCCTTTTTGAAATTGCTTCATTCTATTTTATGCATATAATCGAGTCGATTAACATGCACTATAAAGAAACACATTTAAAAGAGTCTAAATTTTAATTGTATTTTCTTTTAGCATTTCACCTTACATAAGTCAAGGGACCAATTAGGATAAGCTCTAGATGCCAGTCCCAATTCTCAAGAACTTTAATAAAAACATCCCCACCACTCTTTCATAATAATCAGACTCATGGATTTTAATCGACTAGGGGGTTAGCTGACTCCCCAATCCAGGCCGGGGTAAGTCCATGTTTTGCACTAGATTAGTTTGGTTCGAGCTACTATGTTTTAGTGTCCAAATTTAGATCTAAGATCTTGGGCATATTTTGAATCATAAGACCCCAATCTCCAGGAATATAATCCCAAATTTTTAATAATTTATTCAACTCAAATAAAAAATTTCTCTCAACCTAAAATTTAAAGCTCAACACTTAGATTAGGTCGGGACACTTCTGAACTATTTTAGAATCTCCAAGTGCCCCCTACCTCTCCTCCTTTGATTCTCAAAATAAGCATTCAAAATTTGATCCAATCCCAATTAAAATTCCAAATTCAACTTCTTTGATTCCACCCCTTGAAAACTCTAAACAAAATTTTTACCCTTATTTTAATCGAGAGTATTTATAGGAAGCTCTGTTTTCCTGCGATGTAATTAACTACGAGGGCTTACGCTCGTAGGAGATTTAGAACTCACACCTAATTTTCAAAACTCAATTAGTCTTCTATGGAAAAAAAATCAAAATCAACGACATTCGTTATCGTCATATCTGAACATCAGTAATGAATGATATTTTCTTCCTTTGGGAAGATATATCATTCTTTGTCAAAGCTTCAAATATGAGATTAATGATAACTTATCTAGATTATCATAGCTAAATATTCGATCGAACTACACTTTGGCCCTTTGGAACCATATGCGGTTCTTTCTTAAATTTGACTACGACATTCAAGATGAGGTTTATAATTTTGAATCTAAACCCCACTTTGAAATTTTATTTCCATCTCTTGAGGTGGAATACCTTTTCTAATGGGATGTTCGATTTTAGAATTAAGATTTAGTGTCAATTTCAAAATTCTCAAAGAAAACTAAATTTTTTTCAAAATCTCTTTTCAAACTTCCACTAACAAAAAATGTCATGCCCAGTGGGACTAGATCTCTCTTTTCATCTTTAGTAATGATAAAATTCTGTCACATCGGTAGTTTTAACTACCTTTCTTTCCATTGGCATCTCTACACATTTCTTCATTGGGAGAGCTTGGTCAACGCCTAAAATTCATATCAAAAGAAAGGTGAAACTTCTATCCAGAAATCTGACATTGACCTTCTACCCCCAAGTTTACTGGTAGATATATAGCGTCAGGTCAAATCCTTAAAATCTCCCTATCAGTTTTATGAACTTGTATTGTTAAAATTTTCCCAGTATGTCGAGTTTTAAAACTGCAAGGGGTCTTGTTGACCTTCTTTTCAAAGTCATCAACCTTTCAAGTGTCTAGCTTTGACATCCCACATCTAAATCAATCAGTGGTGTGGAGTGGTCGAGCAATCAATTCCCTCTAATTTTCTTCCTAATTTTGTAGGCCTGCAGGTTGAGTGAAAACTCACCATGTTGTGTTTCAAAATCTAGAGAAAATTTATCAATCTCCAAAGTCAAAGTCTTTTCAAAATTCTATTCCAAATTGACACTGTCGTGTGCTATCCTACAACACTTCCTTTTAGTTTAGCATATGTAGTAAAAAATTTTTAGCCTTCTCTAGATCATAACTAATTTTTGTATTTTATCATCATATGTCGGGTTATAATTCTTATAGCCCAGCATATGTGATAAAATACAAGGTTTGTTATGATTTTTATTAAAAATAAATTTCCCAATTCCAATTCTTTTCTCAAATTTTAGAAATTCAATCTCAATTCAAATGGCTAGCAAACTGATCTTCTCTTTTGATAAGGACTTATCCTGTGAAAAAATTGATATGGGAAGTTGATCTGGGTTTTAAGACTCTTGAGCTGTCAATGAATGAGGAAAAGATAGTAGATCTGAATGTTGCAGAAAAGGACCCCCCTGTACTTGAGTTGATCCTAGGATCAGGGCCTGAGACCCTTAACTTTAGTAAGGAAGAAGGAAACTCTAAGTATGCTATATAGACCACTGAATTAAAGTCTATTTTTGAGAAGGGATCAAGTTCTGAGATCTCTTTTACAAGCAAGAATCAAAGGAAGAAGTATTTGAGGAGGGTTAGGAAGAAGATTGCCAAGTCAAGGAAGATCGTTGAAGTTAGGACTCTGGGCCAAGTAGAGCCAGAGGCTGTTGAGGAGCTGCATATTCCTGCTTCCTGTCCACTCCTCAAGGAAAGTCATTTTCACTCCCTCGCTATAGCTGAAGGGGAAGAGAGGATATCTAGGATAGCTAGCTCCTTGGCATGCCTGGTAGACTACTCTACTAAGAGAACTCCTAAGGAGAAACACCTCTAAAGGATAAGGACATTAAGAAATATAATCAATACGTGTGCTGCTCAATCTGGATAGACAAAGAAGCAGTACATGAAACAACTGAAAGGGGTTATCTCCCATCGCTTCTAGAAAGAGATCCTAAAAGAAGAAGTATCTAAAGCTAAGAATTTGACTCCCCAGCCTGTTAGAAGAAATAAAAAATTTATGGGACAGCCTGCCACCTCAGTGTTAGTAGATGGTTACCATTGGGTGCCACGCCCTCCATCCTCTAGAACAGAAGGTATTGTACTTACTGGACCTGGAAAAGGCTGCCCTACTACTAGTAGGCCATCAGTCCCTTCTCCAAAATTTACAAAACTAGCCTCAGTGGTAGTGAAAACTAAGGAGGATTCTGAAGTAAAAAGGATAGCTGAAGTCAAGGGCAAGAGGCCCAAGTCCCTAGAAAAGAAATATATCTCTAAAAATATTAGTAGAGTTGATGTTCCTCCACCGTCAATTAAACCACCCAGCCTCCAATTGAGTTAGCACAGATTCCAACCAGTGTTATCCAGACCCCAGTTGACTTGGTTGTCAGTTCAGATGTCCCAGTTGTTAGTTCAGTTAATGCCCCAGACAACTTTTCTTAGATTCCACCTGTTGTCCCTGAGCTCCCTACCCAGGGGTCTAAGGACTTTACCTTACCTGATGTAGGAGTTATTACCCTCCAATCCCCTGCATCGCCTCCTGAGGTATATGTCCCTCCCCCAGTAGAGGATGCCACCCTTCTAACTACCAGTCTAGGGACAGTCGAGGGGGAGGGAATAGACTTAGATCAGAAGATGACTGCTAAGTCAGTTTCAAAACCCTAGATGGCCGATAATCTTAGACTACAAGCCATCATCTCTAGACTATAGCAGGATGAACTTTATTATATGGTGGAATATAAGGGTTACTTACCCATCAGTCCTAAAGTGATAGGAGATAGACTGATCGATGAGGTAGTCCAGGAGATAAGGGACATTTTATAAAAGAAAGAAGATACAACGACTTTTGACTTAGAGTTAGATGATTTGTTAATGGAAGAAGATGTCTTCACTGGTAGCATATGTATAGTTGAAACCCATGGATCTATTAAAGAAATTGAGCCAAGTAAATACCGTTCTGGTAAGGAGGAAGGCTCAGCAGATGTGATTCAGATTCTGATGGTTCAGTGAGAGCCAGAGATGATGAACAACACATAAAAACTTGGAGGCCCAGGTGGCAGAGATGTTGTTATAGGTTAAGGAAATACAAGAACGACTAGATAAGTCACATGAGACTTCCCTTAAATTACAGCAATCTGCTCGAGAAATTTTTGATAGAGCAAAAAAGGTAGAATCTAGATCTAAAATCCTAGAGTCAGTTTCAGTAGTTCCACCTATCCAGCAGCCAGTCTTGCTAAACCTCCCAGTTCAACCAGTGGTCCCTTTAGTCCCTCTAGTTATTCCTTCGCCACTGGCCCAGAAAGATCTCAAATAGTTGATTGAGGACCAAGTAAGGGAGGCCTTAGCCCATTCTTAAGAAACTGCATCTATTCCAAAGGGTAGGCCCTACCTCGAGAAATATGATTTGGTTCCTTATCCAAAGGTCTTTGTGCCCCCATCTTTCAAAATTTTTACTGGAATTAAAAACTTGAGGTAGCATCTGGCCCACTTTCAAGCAAGTTGTTGTAATATTAGAGGGTCAGATGCTCTATTATTTAGTCAATTTATTAGTAGTCTTTCCAGCATATCTTTTGAATGGTATGTAGATTTGTCTAATGGTTTAGTGAAAACTTTCAATGAACTTAAAATGTATTCTTAAAGAGATTTTCAGGAGTACAGCAGCGCACAATCGTGGGCGATCTTATCATCAAGAAGCAAAAGCCAGGGGAGTATCTAGTTGAGTACACCTTAAGGTGGCAAAACCTTTCGATGAAGTGTGAACCCTAGCTACAAGAGCAACACGCAGTGGAAATCCTTTTAAAAGATATCTACGAGCCTATTACTTTTCTTCTGAATGGTTTCATAATTAAAACCTTTGAGAAACTTCTAAACAAAGCAAGTAACCTGCAGAAAGAGGCTCTTAGGATGCCATTCTTAAAGGATCTTTCTGGTGAGAAGAAAGTCGATAATCCCCTTAAGGCCTTTAAAAAGAGAGCTACTGTCAGCGGTAGATAAGGGGAAGCAGCTAGCTACCAGCCAGCTCAGTGCTCCTCCACCTCCACTAGTTCAAAAATAACCATTCCAAGACACACCTCGACCTAATAGAGTGCCTTACTTGATCCCTTATAAAGATATACTAGCAAAACCTTATCCTTTTACGAGAGAATCAGTAAGAAAAATCTTTAGGAGCCTCCTAAAGAAGCCAAATTTTTAGTTATTAGAAGCTAAGAGGCCATAAGATGTAGATAAGAAGGATGATACTAAGTATTGCCTTTACCACCATATGCTCAGTCATCCGATTAAAGATTGCATTATTTTCAAAGATTGGCTAGAGAAGAATTTCAGGGAAGGTAACATTGTCATTCTAAAAGAATACTTGGTAAATTCAAAATAAGGGTTAGTCAAAGTAATCTCAAGTAACACTTCTAACACTTCTCTTTCCATTAAAGATGGTTGGGATATAGCTTTATCTCGGGCACTTAAAAAAATTGATTAACAAGTCTTTTCATTTTTCTTAATTGCTGCCGACGAGAGCCCAGGGCCTGATTTTGGAGGTTGACCTGGATGCTTCATAAGTGGATTTTGAGCTGCTTCCCTCTCTAGTAGTCGTAGGAACTACTGTATTACATAAAAAAGAAAAGAGAGATATTTTTATAGAGATGGAGTATATTGATGAGAGATGTATCTGAGTGGTAGACGGTGGTGTGAAAACTCTCTCCCCTCTCTTATTATTGAACTTTTGCTTTGCCCCATCAAAGGAAAAGGGTCACAAAATCAATAAAAAGCATCCTTCTGTGCCTATTTTGATGATTAATCATGATAATAAAATGCAAATTGATGACTCTTCCTCACCAATTCAAAATTCTGTTGACATTGATCTAAGTACTCAAAAGCTCGACATTCCCAATTCTACCCTTCAAGGAGAAGTCGAATTTGAAGTCTTATCAAAAAGTGACTTTCCTGAAATTAACTTTCAGGGAAGTCCTATCATGATAGACCTCACAGATTTTGGCTCCCTTTTAGAAAATAATGATTCATTGCCTATGGTGAGTGTAGACATTGTCTTAGTTTGCCCTCCCAAAGATATCGAGTAGGTGCAACTTTGTGATGATAAAATCTTACCCCCTAGGCTTACTATTTAGGATAAAAGCAGGCGAGCTATCCCAAATGATCCAATTCCAAATCCACCTCAATAATCTGATTTTCCTTTAATTCTGTCGGGTTTTGAGTCTATTATTCCCAAGGTTGACTATAATATCCTAGTTCATCTTAGGAAGTTGCCAGCCAAGTTGAGCATTTATAACGCTTTCATCCTGTCTAAGGAAATGAGAGAGTCTTTAATTAAAGCACTTCTCGATCTAGAGATTTTTTTGGCTCAACTAGCTTCAACCTCAGAAGATGAAGCCCTCTACTTCAAAGAAATCCCAGGGGTGACCTTTTCAGATGAAGACCTTATGTTGGGTACTACAGATCATAATCACCCTCTTTATATTACTATAAATGTAGGAAATTTTAAGTTATCAAGAGTCCTCATTAATCTGGGTGCATCGGTCAACATAATGAACATAAAGACCCTTGCTTATCTTAGAGTTGATACCATTAAGCTTACCACTTACAAGTTGGTGCTACGTGGGTTCAACGAGAAAGGTGAAAGGGCTTTGGGTTCAAACATCCTTTTGTTGGAAATTGGAGATTTAAAAAATGAAGCAAAATTTTAAATCATTGATTCAACCACATTCTTTAACGCACTCCTAGGTAAGCCATAGATCCATGAATACAGGATGGTTCCATCTACCCTACATCAATATATCAAATACCAATGAGATGGCATTGAACACGTGATTAAGGGTGATTTGCAACCATTCTCAATTCAAGAAATCGGTATCTACAAGAAAGCTACATATTACATACCAAAAGGGTCATCTTCCCGTTCTAAGGTTGAGATCAATACTAAGGAGAAAGCAAGGGAGAAAAGCTCCATTCAAAATCAGGAATGAAAAGGATCAAAAGAAAAAGAAGAAGAAAAAGAAAAAGATCCAAAAATACAAGAATCAAGTAGCAAAGATGATGTCGAGCTTGTGATCTTTAGGCCTCCAAACACGTTGCCTCAAAGAGCTGGGAGGATGGCCTAAAAAGCCTATGGCCGAGGCCGTGCTTCTTTTGAAAGAAATACACCCCCGATGTACATAGATCCGATGTTCAGTTCTAATGAGGAGCCAGTGTACGGGATACTAGAATTCCTTTTGATTATTAAAAAATTAATCCTCCTCCAAAATTTGATCTCACATTAGAATCAGATAGAGATCAAGAAGGTGATAGTCCGAAAGTTCAAAGTGACAAGCCTGAATTGATAATGTATGAAAAGCTTAGTATGAGAATTAAGGCCTTAACCTTAACCCCACTGTCAGCTAGCAGGGTTGCAGGGTTGCAGGGTTAGTGATTAAAGATTCTCCTAACCTAGACGGTGAAGTAAGAAAAGTCCAAAAATTTTTCCCTGGCTCCTCCTCCTCAAGGGATGAAAGTGATGTAACCCTCAAGGAGGCAGATTTTAATGAATTAATATAATTACATTTTGGCTACTTTCCTGTTTGTGTAAAGAATTCTTTTTCCAAAGGTCCCATACCGTATCAATGGACTAAGGGTCAAGCCAGATACCATAAAAATATTTGGCAAACAAAAATCAAGAAAATTTTGATAAGTAGTATTGGCTTTGGTACCGTTAGTTCATTTGATGATGATGAATACTGCTCAATAATAACATATGATCTCGAATCCCAAAAAATCCCTACTGAAGTCGTCAGACCTCTTTACGGACCGTATTTGGAGACTTTTGATGATCCCGATGAACTTCAAGTTTGGGATGCACCCCCTGAATTTGAGGAAGATATTAAATCGATGGTCGATGAGTTGAAAGAGATTAACCTAGGAACCGAAGATAACCCTTGCCCTACCTTCATAAGTACCCTATTTAGTGAGGATGAGTCTCAGGATCTAATTCAACGTATGTCCATATTTAGGGACTGCTTCGCCTGGACATACGATGAAATGCCGGTCTGTTCGCCGATGTAGCAGTTCATAAACTTGGATCTGGCATGATGTCATTCATATTAAACAAGCTCCTCATCACATATGTTTAGAAATCAAGCTGTAAGTCATTCCTGAGGTTAAGAAACTAGCCGATGCTGGATTCATTCAAGAGGAACAATACCCCTCTAGGGAAGCCAGTGTCATGCCAGTTCGAAAGAAGAATGGTTAAATTTGGATTTGTGTCGACTATAGGGATCTGAATAGGGTATGTCCCAAGGATGAATTTCTTTTACCCATACCTATGCTCATGGTGGACATCACCTCATCACATGCTATTTTCTCCTTTATGGATGGCTCGTTCGGCTACAATCAGATCAGGATGACCCCAGAAGATGAGAGAAATACTACATTCAAGACCCCTATAGGGATCTTCTATTATAAAGTGGTGCCTCTTGGACTTAAGAATGCTGGTGCAACCTACCAGTGGGCCATGACTTATATCTTTAACGACTTAATCCACAATCAAGTTGAGTTCTATATCGACATTTTGGTTGTCAAGATCAAAGTTAAAGAGGCTCACCTTTATGACTTAAGAGTCATTTTCAAACGATTACGTCGTTACGACCTGAAAATAAATCCTTTGAAATGTGCCTTCGATGTCACTTCAGAGAAGTTCTTAGAATTCATAGTAAGACACCGCGAAATAGAGATTGATCCCACTAAGGTTGAAGCCATCTTAGACATGTCGCCTCCTAAGAGCCTTACCCAGTAAAGGTCTCTCCAGGGTAGGCTAGCATATATAAGGAGGTTTATCTCCAACCTTTCTAAAAGATGTCAGCCCTTCTCCATCCTAGCCAAGAAGGATGCTAAATTCATATGGGAGGAGAAATGTTAGAATGCCTTTGAAAATATCAAAGAATACCTTTCTAATCTGCCAGTTTTGGCAGCCCCTATTCTAAGAAAACCCTTAATCCTCTATACTGCGGCCCTAGGTGAGTCTTTAGGTGCCTTGCTAGCTCAAGTCAATGATGAGGGGAAAGAGAACGATCTCTATTACCTTAGTCGAAGACTCCTCCCTACAGAAATCTGATATCCTTCAATCGAGAAGCATTATCTTACTTTAGTTTTTGTAGCCCAAAAACTATGGTATTACATGCTTTCTAATTCAATCCGTTTGATTTCCATAGTCAATCTATTGTAATATCTTATGACCCATCCTACGTTGTCATGATGTTTGGCCCAGTGGTCTATGATATTGCTCCAATTTGAAATCACTTTCATTCCCCTACGTACTGTGAAAGGATAGGCCATTATTGACTTCCTTGCAGTGCACCGACTTCTTGCAGATTCTTCTTTAAATGATGATTTACCTGATGAACAAATTATGAGTTTAAAGGGATCCGACGACCCTGTTTGTGAATTATATTTTGATGGTGTGATGTCCTCTCAACTTGAAAATCTATGATTCCCGGAAAAGTTAGAATTGGTCTAATTTTTATAACACCAGAGAAGGGGATGATGCATTTTTCCTATCATTTATCGGTGCCTTGCATGAACAACGAGGTTGAGTATGAAGCTCTTATAACTGGTTTAGAACTTATAATCCTGATGGAGATTAAAGAGATTAAAATCTTTAGTGATTCTCAATTGGTAACTAACCAGGTTATAGGAACCTATAAGGTTTTGAATCATAATCTCCTTAAATACCACCAGTACACCAGTCACCTACTCGAGAAGATCCATGTTGTAACTTTATATAGGGTTACCCATGGAAGTAACTCTGCAGTGGATGCCTTAACAAAGCTGGCAAAGAAATTTGCATGCCTAGAAAAAGACTCCATTCCTATAGAATTCAGGGTCATTAAGTCCTATCTTCCATAGATCTAGAGCACATTGACAAGCAGTCTTCCCATATCTTTTCTACCTCTTTAGCAATCAAAGAAGAAGGCAAATGGGGACAACCGTTAATCGACCACCTTAAAGAAGGCAAGCTTCCCCAAGACAAATCCCTCACTAACCAGATTAAGAAACATGCCTTATCATATGCACTAGTCAACAATACATTATACCGCTGATCATTTAATCAGATGTGGTTATATTGTCTAGATAAATGAGAAGCCCTAAAAACTGTTAATAGAGCCCATTTTGGACTATGCGGTGCTCATCAATCGGGTCTAAAAAGGAAATTGAGAATCAAAAGACTGGGATATTTCTGGCCTATAATGATTGACGTTTGCATGAATATTCCAAAGCATTATCATTAATGTCAGGTTCATGGTGTGGTTCTATATCAACTGCCTAATATACTATATCCCACGATAGCTTTGTGGCCCTTCAAAAGTTGGGGCACATATGTTATCGGGCTGATTGACCCTCCTTCCTCGAAGGGTGATCGCTTTATATTAGCTGCAATTGATTATTTTTCAAAGTGGGCAGAAGCAATTCCCCTACGTAATGTATCATCACACCATATCTTGAAATTCTTTCGTAACCATATTGTATATCGATTCAGTGTATCCCGTAGAATTATATCCGATAATGGGTCCACAGTCAAGTCTACAAAGATTAATAATTTTGTAAGATGCCATAATATTGATTAAAGATACTCAACAATCTATTACCCTCGGACTAATGGGTTGGCCAAAGCCTTCAATAAGACTTTGGTGCAGATTATTAAAAAGACCCTTGATGATAACAAATGTCAATGGGATGAGAGGTTGGTGGAAGCTTTGTGGGCCTATCAGACCACTTATAAAACCCCAACCCAATCCACTCCGTTTGTATTAGTGTATGGGTCTGAGGCTGTACTCCCTCTAGAAGTATAGATTCCCTCTCTGATACCACTTGAAAGTTTGATAGGGATGTTAAGCCCTGATGAACTAGTCCCGAGGATAACCAAGAGGGGGGGTGAATTGGTTATTTAGAAAATTGAGAGCAACAGCAAAAATCTTTTCTATGATATGCAGCGGAAACAAGTAAATACTCAAATGAAAAGATTAAACACAAATTTCACCCAAGCAGATAATCACAGAAAACCAAAGTGTAGAAAGTAATCAGAAAGAACACACCAGATTTTTATAGTGGTTCAGTCAACTTGACCTACGCCCACTCCCCGGAGCCTCCCCTCCGGGTATTGCACTAACTCAAAGTGTCTCTCCTTTTGCTCCCACAGTAAGGCGGAGAAGCCTGTACAAAAACCTCCTTTACACCGACACGATGAGGCAGAGAACCCAACCTCCTTTTATTTCCTCCTGAAGCAGGCAGAGAACCTCGGACTCCTTTCGCTTCCTCCTGAAGCGGGCAAAGAACCCCGGATCTTCTTGAGAACGATCCTCTCACAAAGAACACCAACACGATGAAAGACGACGAGCGAAGAAGACGACTCTGATCCTTGCTTGGAGCAACCTTCATGAACCCCTCACGAACTCCCCCTCACAAGATCCTCTCTCTCTCTCCCAAACTCTCTCTCTCTCTAGGGTTTCTCTGGAAAGGAAAGTGGCAAAAGATTTTTCTTGTTGAAAGAAAAAGATCTTTTATAGGAGGGCTCAAAATTTGCCCTAAATCTCAACTGGTCGGCCTAGATCATCCAGGACGATCGATAGATCATCCTGTACGATCAGTTCAAAATCAGTTGTTTCAGCCTGGACGATCTGGCTCTTCTGGACATCAGTAGAAAAAGTTGTTCATATCATCCCGTACGATTCCGCGATCATCTGGGATGATTAGTGTAAATTGAGGAATTTCATCCAGAAGACCGGTCTGGTCATCCAGAGAAACTTGTGCTGGATGACCCAAAAAAGACTTGATCGTCCGGGACGATACGGGTATCGTCCTGTATGATTAGTTCAATATGTGCCTAAATCGTCCTGAGCACCGCTCTGGACGTATAACTGAAACACACTAGACGATCATGCGATTGTCCAGGATGATATGATTGTATCAATCAAATGTTAATTACTTTCCTTAATTACCAGACTAATTTAGGCATGATTGTACTGGACCGTCCAGTACGATACACATATCGTCCGGGATGATACACATATCGTCCGGGACGATCAGACCAAATATCTTAAAATAAAAACTTGCCTAACTTGATCTGGCAGTTGAGAATTTATTATTTGAGCATATCGTCCCGTACGATGTCAGGATTGTTCAGGACGATCTGCTTAATCAGATAGACTTAACTTGGTCTCCCTAATTAGGGTTTTTGTTTTTACTTGATTATCCAGGACGATGTTAATATCGTCCAGCACGATCTGAATAAAAAATTGAACAGAAACTCTAATTCACTCAAGCTCTCCCCCTGAGTGTGTGTGTGTGCAAGGTTACTTAGCTAGGGAATCAGTTACATTACAATTGACTCAAGAAAAGGAAAATAGTACATTTAGACACACTTGGACCCGATCTTGAGTTGGTTGATCTTTTGTGCCTGAAATGAGTTATCCAAGCAAAATATAATAGAAATATGTTTATCATCATCAAAACCAGATTTGTAATAGTATAGATTCCCTCGCTCAGAGTTGCAATCCAAAATCAAATCACAATTGAGCAAAATGTAAAACTCCAGCTAAAAGAACTTGAAGGCCTTGAAGAGCGTCATCTCCAAGTTCAATAGAATCTGGAATTATATAAGGCCCAAATTGTTCAAGCTCATGATAAGTTAGTGCGACCTAGAACCTTCCAAGTATAAAACTTGGTCTTGGTTCTTCAAAGGCTTATCTTAGCTCATCAAAAGATCAGTGGGAAGTTTGAACCAATGTGGGAAGGACCCTTCGTTGTAGAGATCATCTACGAAGGGGGCTCATATCAGCTAGTGGATTGTGAAGGAAATCACCCAATATTTCCTGTTAATGGGTGTTTCCTTAAGCAATGTTATGGTTGATGTAGCTTGAGTTTTCAATTAATAAAATATTTTGATGTTCTAATTTAATTCTGATCAATCCTGTTTTCACTATTTAAGAAATTTTCAAAAAATAGTCAAAATTATTCAATCAACTGCTTTCTACCCTTTCTTTTCATTCAGATTAGGTGTTGCCTTATCTTATGATTATAATCACTAGTGATGGATAATGCCCTTTGTGGCACCATCCTAGTTTTACCTTCTACCACTTCTTTTCTTTTGGGTTAGGTGATGCCTTCCCTTAGGATTAGAATTACTAGTGATGGATAATGTCCATCGTGGCACCATCCTAGTTCTACCTTTTACCCTTTCTTTTCCTTCAGGTTAGGTGCTACCTTCCCTTAGGATTAGAATCACTAGTGGTGGATAACACCCTTTGTGGCACCATCCTAGTTCTACCTTCTACCTTTTTCTTTTCCTTCAGGTTAGGTGCTGCCTTTCCTTAGGATTGTAATCACTAGTGATAGATAATGACCATCGTGGCACCATCCTACTTCTACCTTCTATCCTTTCTTTTCCTTCAGGTTAGGTGCTGCCTTTCCTTGGGATTAGAATCACTAGTGGTGAATAACACCCATCGTGGCACCATCCTAGTTCTACCTTCTACCCTTTCTTTCCTTCAGGTTAGGTGCTACCTTTCCTTAGGATTAGAATCACTAGTGGTGGATAATGCCCATCGTGGCACCATCCTAGTTCTACCTTCTATATTTTCTTTTCCTTCAAATTAGGTGCTTCCTTTCCTTAGGATTCGAATCACTAGTGATGGATAAAGCCCATCGTGGCACCATCCTAGTTCTACCTTCTACCTTTCTTTTCCTTTAGGTTAGGTGTTGCCTTTCCTTAGGATTAGAACCATTAGTGGTGGATAGTACCAGTCGTGGCACCACTCTAGCTCTACCCTCTACCTAACTCTTTAAGATTAGATCTCATCCTCCCTTAGGATTAGAGATTCCAAGCCTTGCCATTCCATTCGGTTAATGCCAATATGTGTAGTAGAACTTTCTTCTACTATATATATTGGGGGTATATTTATTGACCTCATTCTTATATGATGCCATTAAGATCTATCTAGACTCCTCCTTGGTGATCCTATAATTGATAGTTGTCTACTTGTCAATCGTAGGGACCCTAATCAAATTTCAATTTAGCCTTCAATCCAGTTCTCACTCCAGACTTCTACCTTGCCTACAATCTGACCTTCAAATAAGCTTTGATTTTATCCAATCAACCTTAATCATCCATTTGATTATAATTGATGTGGATAATCTAAAATCAACCAATCAAACTCAAGATCTACTCCAAATCCAAAAACTCTATGTTAAAATCTAGGGTTAAACACCCAAGTCCTTAAACCCTTTCTTGATGAATTTTTAGTCTTTTAGAAACCCAGCTTAATGACCTCTGATTCATGATCTGTCAGTTATATATTGATCAACCATGTCTCTACAGCCAACCCTCCAAATTTGAGCTCAATCCGACACGTCTAACCCCAAAAGTTGAATTGATTTGTAAAGACTGTGAAACCTTCAAATATTCACGACCCATATCACGCGACCCTCCACCTTGTAGAATTTAACTCTGGAACTCCCTCCAAACTCTCTAACCACTTCTACCACCTCTATTATGACCTATTGATTAGTAACCTACATTTTTCTCTGGACCCAGTTTGACCCAGAGTTGATTAGAGGTCAAAATGACCAAAATGACCTTTAAAGAAATTTTTGGACTTTTGGCCAAAACTCAATATGGTTCAATCTCTTTAACCTTTGAAACCTCTTCCAAGAAATCCCAAATAATATTTGAGATCCATTGGACCCAAATTCAACCCAAGGTTTGACCAGGTTGAATAACTAAACTATAGTTGACCAAATTAACCCTTAACTCAACCTATAGTCAAATCCAATGTTTGAATCCATTCCAAACTAAATCAACCCTCCAAACCACTTCAATTGAACACTCCAAACACTTCTAACTCATCCCTAAGTCAAGTCTCTATGAATTTGGCTTAGTCAAATTTTTATACATGGTCAAACTTCTCCAAACTTTTTAAAATGCATGCTAGCTTCAACACCATGACTCCATGCTCCTTAAGATTGACTCCTACAACACCCTTAACCCCCTTAATGCTTGTCCTAGTCACCATTGATTGGTCCACAAGTAAATGAGTCAACAAACCCTTGAAATGAGATCAAACCATGCCCACCTCATCATGCCACATAAGCAAACCCATTCTCCAAGTCAAAACCCGCTTTAGGCTGATGGAGATCATCTTTTTCCCTTCTTAATTGACCCCTAATCCAGCCTTCTTAACCAAGCCATGGATTGGTTTAGCCAAATGAAGGAAAAGGGGTGTGGTCCCCCTCTCTTGGCTCAAGGCAAGTCTCCCTCAACCCACCAGCTTTCTCCTGGTTTTGGGTTGTTCATGGGACACATGGAAAGCATCCAAAACACCCTTGATTAGATCCAAGAAATCCATTTCAAATCATGAGGGTTAAGTGGGCAAAACTTGCCCTAACCCATTATCTTGGCTCATTTTTACCTAAGTCCCAATACTCTAGTAGCTTTCAACCTTCCAAGAGCTTCTCCCATACTCTCCAGCACTCCCCAAGGCCATTCCAAGCTTTCCCCCATCATTTCCACCATTAAATCCACTATTTCATTAAAGAAAGAGAGTGAAAATAGAGAATCACCTTCTCCCTTCAACAACTTCAAATCCAGTTGCCAAAATCTTATGAAGTTATCATCAAACTTATAGAGGACATTAGCATGAGCAAAAGGAGTCCAAGATTGCAAAGATACACCGAGTAGATTGTAAGATATTCTCACTTTTAGGTAGATTTTCATTTTGAAACTGTAGGAAACCTATAATGCATGGATCCCCCAAATTCTAGGCATTATAGGTTTATGAAACCACCTTGCTATGTTTCAAATTTCATAAGATTTTGTCAAGTATTTTAAAAGATATGGGCATTTGAATTTTTGAACTCGCTTGACTCTGGGTCAACCAGAGTCATCCGATCATGCCTTCAGCCCTAGGGGTGTCAAAATATGACATGACTTGAAACCCAACCCAAAAAAATTTGGGTTCTGGTCAACCTGTTTGTGAAATGGGTCGGGTCCAGGTTTGGATTTTCGACCCGTTTGAAAAATGGGTCAAGTTCAGGTTGACCCAAAAACCCACAGGTCGACCTGAATTGACCCAGTTCATGCACCTAATGGGTGATAGTGGATTTGATGGAATGAGTCGAGTGACCCATTAACCAGTGTGGCCACTGGCCAGCAGCCGTGCCCTTTATGGCTCCGCCCTTGTCTAATCGTCTCAACTCTCATGAAGTGAATGAAAGAATGACTGAATTATTGAATGACAGATGACCCGTGCCTTCACCTCGACTCTCGTGAATGGAATAATCGATGCCAGCTCATCGCGATGTCGCCTGCCAGCACCAAACTTACCTCAATCAATGGATTCAATGCCTCACACAATCATTGTTACCTACTCGGCACTCGCCATCATCGTCGCCTACTCAAGTAGCTGTACCCTCCACCCTCATCGACGTCGAGTGACTCGAGTCCTGACGGTCAAATCGTGATCACCGTTACCTGCCTCCATCCGCTCAGCTACTCACCCATCGCCACGGTGGCACTCATGGCTCTCCCTTTTTTAATCAAATTGGGTCTACGGGTCAGGTCGGGTCAGTCTGATAACCCATACGGGTCAAGTCCGGGTTGATAATCCTGACTAGTTTGTAAAACCAGGTCAGGTTAGTGTCGACCCGTTTACAGCCGGGTTAAGTTGGGTTCGACTAAAACCCAACCTGTTGACCCGAATTAACACCCCTATTCAGCCCAATCGGATGGCCTAGAATCAGCCACATCGCCAGGCCTTAATCGTGCGGCGCCTGCGGGACTCAAACCAGCACCATCCAGTTTGATTCAAGGCACGTGGCAGATGTCGACCGTCCGTGTCTTTCGTGGTCGATCCGACTGCCAGGATCGACTGCTGATGTGGATAAGTGGCTGGCTCGTAGGTTGTCACATGTTTGGGATGCGGCACTGCATCGCCGTATGCCCAATGATTGGTACGGTGGCGGCGGCGCCCGATTTGACCAATAATGGTCTAAAAAATCAAAAAATTGCTCAGAATCTTCTAAATTTCACAATAAATCAAAATTTTCACCGAACTGGATGTTTTGGGCTCGTTCAAAAGGGAATTTAATTTAGTATTATTAAAATTAAAATTGAGTTGATTTAAGCATTGTATTGTAAGATATTCTAGTTAATTTGAAATTAGTTTTTTATAATTTTCTCATAATCCAGTGATCAATTAGAGTCCAATTTTTTGTGGAAGATGTTTTGTGATTTTTCTAGGGTCTGATATCCCTAGTAGATTATTGTAATATAAATTTTCAAGGTAATGGGTCTATTTTGGATCCAAAACTTTAAAAATTTATAACTCTCTAGATTTTTAGTATTATGCTTTGAAATTTTTGTGGTGTGTATGAATTTGTACTAGGGTTATTCACACCAAATTTCAAGTTCATTTGAACAGTAGAGACACCTAGGAAAAATAATTAGAAAAAGATCTAGAAAACTTTAAAAATTTCTAGTGAGTTGTTCGTACACCCAATAGGGGTAAAACTTGAACATAATAAACTTAGTGATATTTTGCCCTATATGTTCAAATTTTGTTGAATTTGGAGGTCATTAGGATATAAAATTAAACATGTTAAGTTTTAGCCCTTTTAAGGATCCAAAAAATTCAAAAAATATAATAAATCCAAATTAAATTCAAAAAATACAACTAATGCCTCAAACTGATCAGAACATAGTTCTCTACCTAGAAAAATAAAAGCCCCTTCACCAATTCTCTAATTTGACTTTAATTTGATTTTTAGTGAAAATAAATAATTAATTATTTTAATTAATTAAAAAATATTAAAAATCTGAAATAACCTCTAAACACTTGGAAACACTTCCATGGGTCATCACTGACCTTTGGGAGTGATTCTATATAGTTTTGAATGAGTTTGGATCTAAACAATCAAAACCTTCATAATTAAGTAATTTGAAAATAAATTAATTAAATAAACTTTTAAAAATCATAAGTAATTATAGAAAATTCTAAATTGAGTAAACTTAGTGTCATTCAATTAAATTTAAGGTCTAGTATTTTCTAAAAATGTCAAACCTCAAAATTTAGTCAAAGTCAAAAAGTTAACTTTTCGGTCAACCATAGTTTAAATCTAGGCCTAAATTTTAAAAAATCATACCTTTCTATAGAAAACTTTTAATTGAGCGTACTAATAGTCTAACTACTCATCATAAGGTCTAATATTTATTAAAAATTTAAAACATTCAAAATTATCTTTAATTTTAGAAGTTAATTTTTGGACCCTTAATTAATGCTATTAAATAATTCTAATAATTCCAAAAAAATTAATAATTAAGTAAAATTCCAAAATCATTAACTTGATTAATAAAACCTTTAACCAAAATTATAATACACAACAACTACTCCAGAGATAAAGTTTTTAGGATGGACTACTCCGAGTTGCAGGGCTACGTGTCTTGAGGAGGCCTAGTTCCTCGAGCCTGGTTACATAACGCCACGAACGAATGTATCAAACAAAAATTCCTACAGGGCTACATTTCCTAAGGAGTTGTGAAAGTGTCTTTGAGTTTGGGATACTTAGACCCAAAATTGAATTCCAAAGACGAAAGGATACCCCTCAAGTGGATAGTCCTTTTTCATTTGGAAGCTTAATTTTGGATCACTCCACTACCCAAAGTGGGAAGAACAACCTCCCCTTATGGGGTAGAGTTTTCTTTCCCATTTGGGTATCCAGCTATGACGAGTCTAAGGAGCCCGAAGAGGAGAAGATCGATGAGCTAAAGATAGAAAAATATCCCACTCAAAGTCTACTTGCATCTATCTTAGGATTAGAATTCAGGTTTGTGGTTAGTGGTTCCCGGCCACTTCTAATTTTTATAATTCTGGGTTGTAATAAGCAAGACAGTTTGCCTATGGACATTTCTTAATTAAATTTATTATATTTATGTGTTTAATTTAATGTGATTGCGTATAGGACCTTGCCTACTTTTCTTAGTTTTTTTGGGAATTTACATGTCAAGTTTTGTTTTAGCTTGGATTTGATCGGAGGCTTATGAGGGCATGATAAAATTTTTCTACTTAAAACTTTAATAAAAAAATTTAAGATAATATAGAAACTCTAACGATCTAAGAAGTAAATTATTTTTAAACCTTTTTAAAATTGCTTCATTCTATTTTATGCATTTAATCGAGTCGATCAGCATGCACTATATTAGAAACTTAAAGTTTGTGAGGGTGGTTAAAGCCTATAGAATTAGCTTGAGGCTAACCAAGAGGGAGGGTGAATTGGTGTTTTAAAAATTCTTAAACAAAAATGAAAAATCTTTTTATCTTTTTAAATATTTTAAAAACTAAACAATCTTAAGGAGAAGCAGATATCAAAAACAAAGATTTTAACCACAGAACAAATCAAACAAAAGTGTGGAAATAAAATGCGGAGAAAGTAATAAGAAAGAGCACACATATTTTTATAGTGGTTCAGTTAAATCTGATCTACGTCCACTCTGCAGAATCTCCCATTTCAGGTATTGCACTAATCAGTTAGTGTCTATCCTTTTGCCCCCACAGCAAGGTAGAGAAGCCCTTACAAAATATTTTTGTTGACCCGGTGAGGTAGAGAACCTTGAATCCTTTTTCATCCTCTTGATGAAGGCAGAGAACCCATAATACATTTACTCTCACCTGGAGTTGGTAGAGAACCATAGAATCATTTTACTCCCTCCTAGAGTAGGCAAAGAACCTGATAATCCTTTTACTCGCTCCTGGAGTAGGAAGAGAACCTGGATCTGATACTGATGATCATCTCCGTAGAGCGACCAAGGAACCACATATAAAGAAGGAAGAAGATGATTGAATCCTTGCTTGGAGCAATCTTTATGAATCTGATCACAAACTTCCCCTCATAAGATCCTCTCTCTCTCTCCCAAACTCTCCTTCTCCTTTGCTATGCTCTCTCAAGTTAGAATAGCAGTAAAAGACTTAATCATCAGCCATGAAAGAGCTTAAAAAGGAGGCCTCAAAAAGTGTCCTAATTTTTAACTTGCCGATAAGAATGTTCAGGATGATATATCTATCGTCATGTACGATCAGTGTAAAACAGCCCATCCAGTCAGGATGATCTGAGTTGCCTATACGATCAGAGCAACAAATATATACTAATCATCCTAGATGATATTGCAATCATCCTGTACGATTAGTTCAAAACTAGATTTATCATTTGATAGATCATTTGGGATGTCCAAGACGATTAGAAGAAAAATGAACTGATTATCTCGAACAATCTTGCGATCATCTAGTACGATTAGTTCAAAATATGGCTTATTATCCAACAAATCGTTCGGGACGTCCAGGATAATTAGAAGAAAAATGTACTGATCATCCCTGATGATCTTGGACGATCATCCTGTATGATATGATCGTTCAATCTAACCATACTTAGATCTCTAATAACAAGATTATTTTAGGCATGATTACTACACATCATCAAGGACGATCATAATTATCCTGTATAATTAGAATAAAATTTCAATTATCAAATCTTGGCTAAATTATGTCTGGCTGCTAGAATTTTTGTTTGATACATATCATCCTATATGATGACAGTATCATCCAGAATGATAGGTTTAATCAAGCTTATTCGACACATAAGCCCTAATTAGGGTTTTTATTTTGAACTGATCGTTCAGGATAATTTATGATCATCCTGTATGATATGATCAAAAATAGAAGAACTCTCAAACTCACCAAATTTCTCCCCCTGAGTGTGTGTGTGTAAGGTTACTTAGCTTTAGGATCTATTACAATATATTTGACTCAAGAAAAGGTAAAAAATATATTGGAATTAAACTTGCAGACTGACTTAGTCCTAATCTACCCATCTTGAGCTGGCTTACAAGTGAGCTTGTGATTCTAAAATATTAGTGAGCAGGACAAACAAAATAGATAAGCAAGAATAGTAGTAATAATAAACCAGTAATGTTTGTTATCATCAAAATCACTATACTTGGGCCTAGATTTGCAACAATCTCGCTCTTTTTGATGATGACAAACATTACTGAAAGAATTTCAAAGCCAATAATATTTTTTTTGTTTTTGTTCTTTTTTTAATCTTTTAAAAGAGATAAAAAAAGAATAGAAGACATAAAAGATAGAAATAAAATAAATTCCATTAAAATATAAACAAACGAACAGACAACAACTACTCCCCTTTTAACATCACAAAAATGAGGAAACAGGAAAACAAAAATAGAAAAAGAAGAAACTAAACACTATAATACAAGAACAGAAAGAAAACAAACTAGAAATTAAAGGGATCCTGATCAGAAGGAGGCGGTGGTGGTGGCGGTGGCTAGAAGAGGCGAGTAATGGAGGCAAACTGCTCTCCAAACCAGGTCATGTCTTGTTCATGCTGCTGCTACTGTGCAGCAATATAGTCATCAAAACATGCTTCCCACTAGTCAAATCTCTATTCCAGCCAATCTATCTAGGACTACTGGCGAATAGGAATAGGAGCTGGAATAGGTTCTTCCTCTTCTCCTACAGCCTCCCTATGCTCTAGATGAAGGTGAGTACTGTGGAGGATAATAAAGGAATTATTGGAATAAAAAGTAGGTTGGTAGTTAGGTGGGTTAGGATATTAAAGGTTATACTTGATTTTTAGGACATAAGCAATGATGTGTCCTAAAGCTAGATTTAGTTTTCTCTTGTGGCCAGGATCCCTAATGCTAGTGAGGTGTTCAATATATCTAATTAGGAGACTGGTGGCATTAAAATCTCTATGAGCCATTATATAGTAAGTGGTGAGAGAAAGGATGGGAGTGATGTGAATGTAATCCCCAGCTTTAGGAATAATAGAAGTTCTAAGAATATGCTGGATGGTCCGGGCATCTTTTACTAAAGAATTGGCTGTAGAGTCATAAAAAGGGGCATTGGTGTTCCTAAGAAGGGACTTAACATGACTCTAATTAAAGTTAGGATCAACGAGCACAATGTGAATCTTTTCTCCAATGGTGGAAAGGTGAAGAAGTTCATGTAGGTCCTGATATGTGATTTCAATGGGTCGTTTATTCACATAGGATTAAAGTGAAGTATAGGTGGAGTTAATTCTATGACTGGAAAAAAACTCAAATAAAAGTTCAGAATTGAAAGGGAAAGCGAGGGTCAGAATGAAAGCAAGAATTGTATAGGCGAAGAGGTCAAGTTCCCTATAGGTCAGAACATTTGGATTGACCACTTTGGAAGGAGTAATCCCTGCAGACTTGTAATGAGCATAAGCAGCTTGATCCGCTGCTTCAGCAGGGGTCAACAGTTCCCCTAGAGAAACTTCGTGTCTGTATTCTAGAACGTTTACCACCAGCCATATTGAAGATTTGAGAGTTTAAGTGAGAGAGAGAAGGAATTAAAGGATTTTGGAATGAAGAATATAATTGAAAACAGCTATTTATATAGGGTCAGCCACATTATCCAAGATGATCGAGATATCATCCAAGACAATCGAGATATTATCCAAGATGTTCAGGAGAAATAATTCATCCATAATGATTGGTCAACAAGGTGGTTGTATCATCCAGGATGATTAGGTATCATCCAGGATGATTAGACACATATAATCATCCTGAGGAGTCAGTATGTATGATCATTGACTGGCTCTATCATCTACGATGAACTGTTGGATCATTCAGGATGATGAGTTATTAAGGATCATACCAACTGTTATTCAAATCATCTAACAATTTTAGCCATGTGGATCATCCAGGATGAACATATGGATAATCTAGGATGATGGCCAATAATAGATTCAAGTCAGCCATTGGATTTGGGCTGAACAGTGATATGATGATATCATCCAGGATAATAGGATATTATCCAGGATGATATGAATAAAAAATGAAAGAATTGAATGATGGAGAGGGATGATCAGAAAGGATCCAAAATATAAAAAATCTACCCAAAATACCATAGTATAATAACAAAGCAAAATAAAAGATACGATAAACATTAATCGTGAAAACAAAAATAAGGTTTTTTTAATCAATCAGCACTAGTAAATGACATTAGATAAGAAAAGTGATCCTTTCAAACTTTATTCCAGAAAAATATATGATAAAATAGTATTGCAAAGTAAAGAATCAAGAATCATGATTTTCAATCTCAAGTGTTTGAAAATATTAAGTGACACATGAAATCTTCTAAGAACTTTAAATATTTGAAAGAGAAGGAAGCTTATTTCTTTGTGGGCTCATTTTATGCCTCTTTTTTAGTTATTTGATGCACTTTATGCATCTTTTAATTTTTGATACACTTTGTGTATCTTGTAATTATTACAAATCTGGATTCAAGAATTATAATTTTGATGATAATAAATATTTCTATTTTCATTTGATTGCCTAACCTTTCAGGTCCACAAGATTAAGTGCAATTCAAGCCAGCTCAAGATCGAGTGTGTCTGTGTTCAAATGTAACCTTTTTCCTTTCTTGAGTCAAATATAATGTAATGGATCCCCAAGCTAATTAATCTTGCACACACACACTCAGGGGGAGAATTTTAGTGAGTTAGAGTTCCGGTTCTATTTTGATCATATCGTCCAAGATGATAGTAATATCATCTTAGATGATCCAATGAAGATAGGAACCCTAATTAGGATAGTCATATTAAGCCGATCTAATTAAGCAGATCATCCTGGATGATCCCCTATCATATGGGATGATATACTCAAATCAAAACTTCTCAGCTGCCAGGCATATTTAGGCAGGTTTTTATTTTTAGGACTTATGTCTAATCATACAGGATGATACACGTATCATCCTGGATGATTCATTATAATCATGCCTAAATTAGTCAGGTGTTTAAAGAAAGTAATTAAAGACTGATTGATCGATCACATCATTCTGGATGATCGTAAGATCATCTAGGATGATTAGTAATAAATCCTCATCATTCAATATAACTTTCCTGGATAACCCGATAGATGTGATGGACGATATGGTCGTATTTATACTAATCATACAGGAAGGTAGAGTTATTGTCCTAGACGATCAGTTATATTGAAATCATCCAACATAATTATCCTGGATGACCCGATCAATGTCCCAGATGATATTGGTCATTTTTGAACTAATTGTACAGGACGATAGACATATCATCCTGGATAATCAAGTCATTTTCTATAGATCATCCAGACTTTTCTCTTGGATGTCCCAAACTATGTGCTAGATGATATTCCTGATTTAGAACTAATTGACTAGGATGATCATAGAATCATCCCAGATAATCAGAATAAACCATGTCTTCTAATTATATAAAAGAAGCAGATCGTCCAGGCTAAAAGGGGTTTATTTACACTGATCGTACAGGATGATCGCAGGATCATCCTGGACGATCTTTGATGGCATGTTAAAATTTAGGACAATTTTTGTGCTCTTCTATTTAAGCTCTTTTGTTTATTAATGGAAAGACTTTTTGCTACTATCCTCACCTGAGAGAGTCTTGAGAGGGAGAGGGAGAGCTTGAGAGAGAGAAGAGGATCTTGTGAGGGGGAGTTTGTGAGGTGTTTACAAAGGTTACTCCAAGCAAGGATTCGAGTCATCTTCTCCAGTTGTCATCCCTTATCCTTTGGTGGATTTGTGGGAAGGATCGTCAGCAAGAAGATTGAGGTTTTCTGCTTACTTCAGGAGGAAGTAAAAAGAGGTAAGGTTCTCTGCCTGCTTTAGAAGAAAGTGAAAGGAGGTAAGGTTCTCTGCCTGCTTGAGGAGGAAGGAAAAGGAGGTCAGGTTCTTTGCCTCACCGGGGTTGGTGAAAAGGAGTTTTGTAAGGGTTTCTCCGCCTTGCTGTGGGAGCAAAAGGAGAGTCACTAAGTTTTAGTGCAATACCTAGAGGGGAGGCTCTGGGGAGTGGATGTAGGTTAAGTTGACTGAATCACTATAAATTCTGGTGTGTTCTTTTTTTACTGTTCTACCTTTTAATTTCTGTACTTTACTTTTTATGGATGATCGTGTGGTTAAAGTGATTATTTTGGTTGATTAAACATCTCCACATCAACGTGCAATTATAATTATTTTAAAACATTCAAAAAGGTTTTAAAATCATTTTTGCTTAATAATTTTTAAAACTACCAATTCACACCCCCTCTTGGTTAGCCTCGGGCTAGTTCTTAAGGGCTTAACATCCCTAATAAACTTTCAAGTGGTATCAGAGCGGGGTTCAAAAATTAGGTTTTAGAAAACTTTTGAACTTTGATCCATGGCTAACTTTGGTAACCAGAACACTACAGAAGGGTATTCCATTACTCGACCACCCTTATTTGATAACATATCTTTTGATTTTTTAGAAAACTCGCATGTCCACCTTTTTGTAATCAATCGATTATCATATGTGGAAGCTTGTTAAAGACAGTTATGATGCACCTCAAAGACTTATTAATTGTGTTAAAACAAACTTCCTTTTACTAAATGGACTCATGATGATAGGGACTTAGCGCAACTTAATGGAAAATATTTAAATTGCTTTTTCTGTGCACTGAAATCTGAAGATTATATGCGTGTGTCGACTTGTACAACTGGTAAAGAAATCTGAGATAAATTATGTATCACTTATGAGGGCACAACTGAAGTTAAGTAATCTAGGTTGAATATCTTTCTTCATGACTACAAACTCTTTCGCATGAAACCTAGTGAGTCAATATCTGAAATGTATACTAGGTTTACACAAATTATCACCTCCCTATATGCATTAAGAAGAGAACTCACTAACTATGAGAAAGTTAACAAAATTTTGAGATGCTTGTCTTCTTCGTATGATGCCAAGATAACTGCGATCACTTAGTCTAAGGATTTGAACACTTATTCTATTGATAACTTACTTGAATCACTCATTGCTTATGAGCAAGGAGTGAACCAAAGATAACTTGATGTAGGTGAGAAAAAGAAGAAGAAAACTGAGGCACTGAAGGCTAATGATATAGAGACTGATTCTTCTAAGTGAGAAAGTGATGATGTTGCCTTAATCACTAGGCAATTCAAAAGCTTTCTAAGGAAGAGACAAAAGAACCATCAGAAATGGAACAAAGGTAAGAATAACAAAAATTCTTAAGATTTTTTGATATGGTTTGCTTTGAATGCAGGAAGACAGGACATATAAAAGCTGTTTATCCTACACTTAAAGCTCACCCAAGCAAGGAGAAGGGTGTGGAGAAGCCCAAGTTCAGGAAGGACAAGAAACGGATTCAAAAGACTTTCTAGGCAGATTTTGCATCTAACTCCTCTGAGACTAAAAGACTACAAACTTGTGTTTGACAGCGGATGAACATCTTTGTCATTCTGACCAAGAAGAGGTATGCAAACTAACTTACGATCAATTACTTGATGTTTCTAAGAAAATCCATTCATCATATAGGAAACTTAAAAAATTACATGCTAGCCTGAAATTAGAATTCTTAAACCTGTAAAAAGAGCATGAAGTTTTACTTAAAGATCATTCTACACTTGATATCACTCATATATCATTTCTTGATGAATTTAATGAGTTAAATAAAAAGCATTCTAAATTAATTATTGAGCATGATTCATTTAAAGCATCGCATATTGAACTAGAAATTGCATTCAAAGAATTATAAACTCATGCATTTGATGTAAAGAGCAAGGAGCATGTATTGAGAGTGGAAAATTTAATTCTTGATAGTTCAAATAAATTTTTTGATGCTGAATTAACTACTCTTATTAAAAATAAATAACCTCCATCACTTGAAAAATTTCATACACAATCATCAAAGCATGTATCATCCAAACCTAGGAAGAGGTACTATCACCCATGTAGATTAGTTAACCCTTTTCCTGGCATTAGATGTTTCATTTGTGGCATGTTAGGACATATCTTTCATACTTGCACTATTCAACGCAGTACTCATTGGGTTTAGAGGCCCAAATTACATAGTTCACAACATAACATATATGCATTGCATTCTTCTTTCCATAAGAAGTGACCCAAACTTATTTGAGTTCCTAAATATCATATTTGATGATTTTGTAGGGGTGCTCTCACACAAGACCTCATAAGAGCATGTGGTACATGGACAGTAGATGTTTAAGGCATATGACTGGAGATGCAAGTCAATTCATTTTGCTGGAGGCCAGGGCTGGAGGCAAGGTCACTCTTGGAGACAACACCACCAGAAAAGTGGTGGGCACAGGTATAATCAGAAACTTCAAGAACCTTTTAATTGAAAATGTTTTGCTTGTAGATGGACTAAAACATAATTTGCTTAGCATCAGTCAACTCTGTGATAAAGGGTTCAACATAAAGTTTCTAGCAAACACTTGCATTATCAGCTTAAATAATAATACTATTTTGAAGGAAAAGAGGATCAATAATATCTACATGCTTGATTTAAATAACATTGAGTGTGCTACTTCATTTTGCTTAAAAACTATTACTGATGAGTCTTGGCTATGGCATATGAGGTTATGTTATGCCAACAAGGAAACCCTTAGAAGAGTAACCCAAAAGGACTTAGTTAGAGGTATCCCCAAGCTTAAGTTCACTAAGGACCACCTGTGTGATGCCTGTCAACTAGGGAAATAAGTCCAATCCTCTTTCCACTCCATTAAGGACATCAACACCTCTAGACCTTTAGAAGTCCTTCACATAGATTTATTTGGACCCATTAGCACTGCCAGCTTAGGGGAAAAAATCTATGGATTTATGATTATCAATAACTACTCGAGGTTCACTTGGATTAGATTTCTGTCACACAAAATTTAGTCGTTTGATGAATTTAAATCTTTCTCTACTTAGATTCAGAAGAAGCTAGGTTGTGAGATCTTGACCATCCATAGTGATCATGGTGGAGAGTTTGAAAATATGAGATTTGGAATCTTCTATAAAAAGTAAGGGATTAGCCACAACTTTTTAGCTCCTATGACCCCTCAGCAGAATAGGGTAGCTAAAAGAAAGAATAGGACCTTAGTGGAAGCTGCTAGAGCCATGCTTGCTGAGTATTCACTTCCAAAATACTTTTGGGAAGAAGCGGTGAGCACAGCCTGTTATGTGTTGAATAGGATGAATGTTAGATCCAAACTGAATAAGATACCCTATGAGATCATTAAGGATAGAACACTAAACCTTTCTCACCTCCATGTCTTTGGTTGTAAGGTCTTCATTCTTAATAATGGAAAATCATCCTTAGGAAAATTTCACCCAAAATCTGATGAAGGAGTGTTCTTAGGATAATCAAGTATAGGAAAATCCTTTAGAGTGTTTAACAAGAGGGCATTGGTGGTGGAGGAGACTACTTATGTAGTGTTTAATGAATCTGATCCTAAGGAGTCTAGAGTTGAGAAAGAAGATGAAATATGAGAGATTACCCAAGGAATAGAAACTATAAATCTGGAGAAAAGGATAGAGCCTCAAAACCTCGATGGAGTAGGTGAGATTACCCAAGGTGTAGAAACTATAAATTTGGAGGAAAGGGTAGAACCTCAAAATATTTTTCCTAGAGAATGGAGATATTCTTCGAGTCATCCTAAAGAACTGATCTTGGAAGACCCTTCTGAAGGTGTTAGAATAAGGCATGAACTTAGAAAGGAAGTAAACCACTTTGCCTTTATCTCAATGACTAAACCCACCAACATCAATCAAGCCCTTTCTAATGAATTAAAATGAATGATTCTGGTGTGGTGATTAGGAATAAGGTAAGATTGGTGGCTATGGGGTACAACCAAATAGAAGGTATTAATTTTGAGGAGAACTTTGCCCCAGTAGTTAGATTGGAAGTCATTAGAGTGCTACTATCCTTTGCGTGTTATAAGGGATTTAAGCTCCTTTAAATGGATGTTAAGAGTGCCTTTTTAAATGGGGTAATAAAAAAAGATGTGTTTATAGAGCAACCCCCAGGTTTTGATAGTTCTCAATTTCCAAATCATGTTTACAAATTAAAAAAGGCCTTATATGGATTAAAATAGGCACCCAGAGCTTGGTATGAGAGGCTTAGCATATTCCTACTGGAAAGAAAGTTTGTTAAGGGGAGCGTAGATACCACCCTTTTTCTAAGGAAAATAGGAGATGATCTGCTCATTGTCCCGATCTATGTTGATGATATACTTTTTGGATCTTCTGATCAAAATTTATATGATGATTTTTCTAAAATAATGAATAAAGAGTTTGAGATGAGTATGATGGGAGAATTATCCTACTTTTTGGGATTTAGCATAAGGTAAATGGATGATGGAACTTTTCTTAATCAATCAAAATACACTAAGAACATCTTGAAGAAATATGAAATGGATAAAGCCAAGCCAATAAACACTCCCATGAGTTCTAGTGTCTAGTTAGATAAGTATTCAAAGGAAAAATCTGTTGATCAAAAGAAGTACAGAGAAATAATTGGATCATTGCTCTACATGACTACTAGTTGGCCTGATGTAATATTTAGTGTTTATCTCTGTGCTAGATTTCAAGCTGATCCTAAAGAATCCCACATGACTGCAGTTAAGAGAATCCTTAGATATCTCTTAGGGACCCAAAACTTAGGAATCTGGTATCCTAGGTACTGTACTTATTTTGAAATTATTAGATATTCTGATTTTAATTTTGCAGGGTGTAGGGTGGATAGAAAGAGTACTTCTGAAACTTGCCAATTTATTGGACAATCCTTAGTCTCCTGGTCTAGTAAAAAATAAAACTCTGTTGTATTTTCTACTACTGAAGTTGAGTACATTGCCTTAGAAAGTTGTGTGGCCTAAGTTCTTTGGTTGAAGCAACAAATCTTGGATTTAGGATTACCTGTTGGCATAATTTTGATTCTATGTGATAACACTAATGCCATCTACATCTCTAAAAATCCTATCCAATATTTAAGAACCAAACACATTGACATAAGACATCACTTTAGTAGGGACCATATTACCAAAGGAGACATTGAGTTACACCATATAGCAACTGAAAACTAACTGACTGACATCTTTACTAAACCACTGACCTTTGACACATTCAGCATCTTAAGAATCAGATTCGGTGTGATTAACATAAATGCATAAATTTGATGATTACTGAATTCTGAATTTTCTATTTTTTATTTTTCTTTTATTTTAATTTGATTTTATTATCTGTTTCTTTTTTGGTTTATATTCTCTGTTGATTGTCCTGTGTTGTTATTGTTTACCTGATTTGGTTATTTTTTTATGCGCTTTTCTCTTATTTTTGATTTACTATTTATTTTCTTCAGAATTAGATCACTGCTCACTACTGCTGATGAACTTGATTTCTAAATGAGAGTTTTGCCTTGTTTTTATTTAGAAGCTTGTAAGCAGTGATTGACTCCTCTAAAATAATTAAAGGGAATAAATATTGATGATTATTTTCTCTTCCTCTAACTCCTTTAATGGTATATTTTTCTTTTTTAATAGAATTCTTTTTCAAAATTAAAAAGCTGGACTTTGAAATAAATTTTTTTTTTCTCCCTACAGTAATCTATCTCATATGAGTAGTGTTCGAAATCATTAAATCATTTTCATGCTTTCTTAATTAAGTGGTTGCATTTATCATATAAGAATGATTCTGCTTTGTGGATTACTATTCCTTATCTAAGAGAGTGAGTCTTCTTTTCTTCTCTTATATCTAAAAGATAATATCACAACTGAGAGTCTTTAGAGGTTTTGAAAGAAAGGAAGCTTGCCAAAAGGTATGCAAAGTGTGCCAATCAGTTGAAAAGAAAGAGGCACAAAATGAGGCCAATACTAAAAAGATGCATAATGCTCGCCAATAAAATTAAAAAGATACACAAAGTGTATCAAAATCAAAAGATGCATAAAGTACACCAAATAGTTAAAAAAGAGACAGAATATGAGCCCAAAAAGAAATAAGTTTCCTCCTCTTTCATATCTTTAAAATCTTAGAAGAATTCATGTACCACTTAATATATTCAAATACTTAAGAGTGAAAATCATGATTTCTAATTCTCTAATTTGCCATACTATTTTATCAAATATTTTTCTAAAATGTTGTTTGAAAGGATCACATTTCTTATCTAACTTCTTCTCTTTTGAATTAGAACTTTGTTTAAAAAGAATTTGAATATGTAAGGTGTCTGAGGTAGGAGTTGCAAAAATTAATTTTTTAAACTTTTCTGGATTTCAGCCCGTCGATTTCTTCTTATTGGCTTTTGAATCGAAAATTAAGGAAAATTTCTGATTTACTAGAGCAGATCAATTCAAAAAATAAAAAAATAAAAAAAATTTAATTATTTTTTTGGTGGTTGTTTCCCTATTTTATTCTTTTTAATTTTTCCCTTTTCCTTTGATTTTGATTTTTTGTGGTTTTTGGGTCCCCTGATCATTCCTCTCCATCTTTCATATTTTATTTTTTTTATTCACATCATCCTGGATGATCCTCACATCATCCTAGATGATATGATCAACTCATCCCCATCATGAACCAACGGTTGATCTGAACCAATTATTGCTGATCGTCTTAGATGATACACCTCATCATCCTGCATAATCTACGTGGCAACAGTTGGACGACTTGAATTCGGCCCGTTTGATTCCATTAAATACCTATAGTCTTGGATGATCCACCTAATCATCCTGGATGATACTTTTTGTCAAAAGTCATCCAGCTAGACTCCTCAGGATGATCGTTTGAGCCTAATTGTCCTGGATAATTTCTGATCGTCCTGGATGATCTGACCACCTTTTTGACTAATCGGCCTAGCTGACATTAATGTTGCGAATCGTCCGGGGCGATATCACGATCATCTTGGATGATATTTACAAATCTTTAAATTCAGCCCTAGTTCAAGGTTTTCCTCACTCCAATATCCTTCCTCCCTTCATATCCTTCTTCTTTTCGATTAAGTTTTCTAATGGCCGGTGGAAAATGCTCCAGGATGCTCACTAAAAGCTCCTCAAGGGGAACTGTGGATCCCTGCTTCACTGATGTATTAGATCAGGCTGCCTGCCTCAGGTATAAGACTGCTAGCATCACTTCCTCTAAAATTGTTAATCCTTGCACCCTTACATACCCGGTACTCAATTTGTTTGCCCACACTGCTCTCACCTTCATTCTGACCTGGGCAGTTCCCTTTCATTCTGAACTCTTATATGAATGCTTTGCCAGTCTCCACATCAACTCTACCTATACTTCACTCCAATCCTATGTCACCAAATGACCTATAGAGATCACCTATCAGGACTGTCATGAACTCCTTCAACTTTCTACCACTGGAGAAAAGCTTCATCTCATTGCCTTAGATCCTAATTTCAACTGGAGTCCAGTTAATCAGGTTCTAAGGAACACTAATGCCTCCTACCATGATGGTGACTCTAGCTCATTGGTTGAATATGCTAGGGCCATCCAACATGTCCTCAGAACTTCCATAATTCCCAAGGCTGGTGACCGGGTTCACATTACTCCCTTACTTTTTATCAGCACCTACTATATCATGACTCATAGAGAATTCAATGCTACTGATATTCTCTTTTATTACATTGAGCACTTGACTAGTATTCGGGATCCTGGACATAGAAGGAAACCAAACTTAGCCCTAGGATACATCATTGCTCATGTCCTTGAAACCAAGTACAATATTCAGTATCCTACCCCTCCAAACTATCCACCCTACTTCTACACAAATAGCTCCTTCCATATCCTTCATAGCACTTGTCTCCATCCGGAGCCTGCGGAGGCTGTAGAGACCGAGCAGGAAGTTGTTCCTGCACTTGCTCCTCTCTGCCTGTAGTCAACGTTGGATCAGCTGGTGGACAGATTTGACCAGTGGGAGGCCCGCTTTGACTTCTACATGGTTGCACATGAGCAGTAGCATACAGAAGATATTGATCGATTTAATACATATGTCACCCAGCAGCAGTAGTACGACCATGATATGGCCTAGTTTGGAGAGCAGTTCGCCACCATCCACAGCCTTTTTCAGCCACCACCACCTCCTCCTCTACCTGATCAGGGTCCCTCCTACTTTTAGCTTGGTTGATTTTTCTGTTTGTTTTTCTATGATGTTTTTATTCTATCGCTCTTCTCTATATTATTCTATGTGATTTCTATTTATTTTTCTGTTTCCTCCTTTTTGAGATGTCTAAAGAGGGAGTAGTGTTAGTGTTGTAATATTTCATGCATGTTTTAGTGAAATCTAAATTTTTTATGTTTAATTATTTTTTCTTTGGCATATATGCTAATCAATTTAATCTGCTTGATTTAAAACTGCCTAATAAATGTTTGTCATCATAAAAAAGAGGGAGATTATTGCAAATTTGGACTCAAGAATTATAATTTTAATGATAACAAATATTTTTATTTCTGTTTGATTGCCTAACCTTTCAGGTCCACAAAATCAAGTGCAATTTAAGCCAGCTCAAGATCGGGTGTGTCTATGGTCAAATATAAATTTTTCCCTTTCTTGAGTCAAATGTAATGTAATGGATCCCCAAGCTAAGTAACCGTGCATACACACACTCAAGGGGAGAATTTTAGTGAGTTGGAGTTTCTATTCTATTTTGATCATATCATCCTGGATAATAGTAATATCATCCTAGACGATCCATTGAAGACAGGAACCCTAATTAGGGTAGCCATGTTAAGTCGATCTGATTAAGCAGATCATCTTAGATGATCCCCTATCATCTGAGATGACATACTCAAATCAAAACTTCTCAATCGCCGAACTTATTTAAGTAGGTTTTTATTTTTAAGACTTCTATTTAATCATACAGGATGATATGTGTATCATCCTGGATGATTAATTACAATCATGTCTAAATTAGTCAGACGATTAATGGAAGCAATTAAGGACTGATTGATCGATCACATCATCCTGGATGATTAGTTATAAATCCTCATCATCCAATATAACTTTCCTGGATGACCCGACTGATGTGCTGGATGATATGGGTATACTTGTACTAATCGTACAGGATGATAAACTTATCATCCTAAACGATCAGTTATATTGAAATAGTCCAGCATAGTTGTCCTAGATGACCTGACTGATGTGCTGGATGATATTGGTCATTTTTGAACTAATCATACATTATGATACATATATCATCCTAGACGATCAAGTCATTTCTACAAATTATCCAGACTTTTCTCCTGGACGTCTTGAACTATGTAATGGACAATATTATTGATTTAGAACTAATCAGCCAGGACGATCACAGGATCATCCCAGACAATCAAAATAAACCATGTCTTCTAATCATCCAGAAGAATCAGATCGTTTAGGCCAAATGGGGCTGATTTACACTGATCATATAGGACGATCGTAGGATCATCCTGGACGATCTTTAATGGCAAGTTAAAATTTAGGATAATTTTTTTGATCTTCTATTTAAGCTCTTTTATTTGTTAATGGAAAGACTTTTTGCTGCTTTCCTCACCTGAGAGAGTATTGAGAGGGAGAGGGAGAGCTTGAGAGAGAGAGAGAGAGAGAGAGAGAGAGAGAGAGAGAGAGAGAGGATCTTATTAGGGGGAGTTTGTGAGGTGTTCACAAAGGTTACTCCAAGCAAGGATTCGAGTCATCTTCTACAGTCATCATCCCTTGTCCTTTGGTGGCTCTGTGGGAAGGATCATCAACAAGAAGAGCGAGGTTCTCTGCCTGCTTCAGGAGGAAGTAAAAGGAGGTAAGGTTCTCTACCTGCTTTAGGAGGAAGCGAAAGATGGTAAGGTTCTCTGCCTGCTTTAGGAGGAAGCAAAAGAAGGTTGGGCTCTCTGCCTCACCGGGGTTGGTAAAAAGGAGTTTTGTAAATGCTTCTCAGCCTTGCTGTGGGAGCAAAAGGAGAGTCACTGAGTTTTAGTGCAATACCTGGAGGGGAGGCTCCGGGGAGTGGATATAGATCAAGTTGACCGAACCACAATAAATTCTGGTGTGTTTTTTTTACTGTTCTACCTTTTTTCTGCACTTTACTTTCTGTGGATGATGGTGTGGTTAAAGTGATTATTTTGGTTGATTAAACATCTCCACATCAACGTGTAATTGTAATTATTTTAAAACATTTATAAAGGTTTTCAAAATTGATTTTGCTTAAAAATTTTTAAAACTACTAATTCACCCCCCCCCTCTTGGTTAGCCTCAGGCTAGTTCATAAGGGCTTAACATCCCTAACAAACTTTCAGCAATTAATTGGCAAACAATGCACATCATTTCAGTGTTGGGCTCATTTTGTGCCTCTTTTTATTTTTTTTGTGAGCTTGCTTCCTTTCATAATCTCTAAAGACTCTTAGTTATAAGATTATCTTCCAGATATAAGAAAGGAAGATACTCACTCTTTACTATAAGGAAAAATAAACCACAAAACAAAATCATACTCATATAATAAATGGTATCACCTGATTAATAAAGTATGAAACTGATTCAAAAATTTGAAATACTATTCATATGAGATAGATTACTATAAGAAGATAAAATAGATCTCTATTTCAAAGTCTAATTTTTTAATTTTGAAATAGATTTTGATTTAAAAAGAAAAATATACCATTAAAGGAGTTAGAGGAATAGAAACACTCATTAATGTTCCTTCCTTTAACTATTTTTAGAGAAGTCAATCACTACTTACAAGCTTTTACACAAAAATAAGGCAAACATCTCATTTACAACACAAGTTCATCAGTAGAAGTGAGTAGTAATCTGATTCTAAAGAATCTGAAGAAAAATAACAAGAAATCAAAAATCGTAAACCAAAAAACACATAAAAAGAAATCAACAAATAAATCAAATAAAAATACTAAGAGCAGAAACTTAAACAGAAAGCATCATTTTTAAGCATGAATATCTATCACACCTAATCTGGTTCTTAAGGTGCTAAAGATTTTAAAGGCCAGTGTTTTGTGAAGATATCTGCCAGTTGATTTTCAATAGCTACATAATGTAGCTCTATATCTCCTTTGGTAATATGGTCCCTAATGAAGTGGTGCCTGATATCTATGTGTTTGGTCTTGGAGTGTTGGATTGAGTTCTTTGAAATAAAAATGGCACTAGTGTTATCACATAGGACATGAATTATGCCTACAAGAAGTCCTAAATCTAGAATTTGTTACTTTAACCAAAAGAACTGGGCCACACAACTTCCTAAGGCAATGTATTCAGCTTCAGCAGTGGACAATGTAACTGAGTTTAGTTTTTTACTGGACCAAGAGACTAAGGATTGTCCTATGAATTGACATGTCCCAGAAGTGCTTTTTCTATCAACTCGACATCCTACAAAATCTGAATCAGAATATCCTATGATTTCAAATGAGGTGCTATGCCTAGGATACTAAATGCCTAAGTCTTGGGTCCCTAAGAGATATCTAAGGATTCTCTTAACTACAGTCAGGTGGGACTCCTTTGGATTAGCCTAAAATCTAGCACATAAACAAACACTAAATATAATATCAGGTCTGTTAGCAGTCAAGTAAAGAAGTAATCTAATTAATCCTCTATATTTCTTTTGATCAATAGACTTTCCATTTGAATCCTTATCTAACTGAACACTGGAACTTATGAGAGTTTTAATTTTCTTGGCTTTATCCATCTAATATTTCTTAAGGATTTCCTTAATGTATTTTGACTAACTAATGAAAGTTCTATCATCCTTCTGCCTTATACTAAATCTAAAAAAGTAAGTAAATTCTCCCATTATACTCATTTCAAACTCCTAACTCATTATTTTTGAAAATTCATCACATAGTTTTTCATTAGAAGATCCAAATAGAATATCACAACATAGATTTGGATAATCAGTAATTCATCTCCTACCTTTTTCAAAAATAGGGTGGTGTCTACGCTCCCCTTAACAAAGATTCTCTCTAGTAGGAATGTGCTAAGTCTTTCATACCATACCCTGGGTACTTATTTTAGTCCATATAAAGCCTTTTTTAATTTGAACACATGATTTAAAAATTATGAATTTTTAAAGCCTGGGGGTTGTTCAACATACACATCTTCTTTTATCATCACATTTAGAAAGGTACTCTTAATATCCATTTGAAATAGTTTGAATCCCTTAAAATAGGCAAAGGCTAGTAGTACCCTAATGGCTTCTATTCAAGCTATAGGAGTAAAAGACTCCTCAAAGTTAATCCCTTTTATCTGATTATACACTTTAGCCACTAATCTTTCCTTGTTTCTAATCACCACAACAAAATTATTCATTTTATTTTTGAACACCCATTTAATTCCAACAACACTTTGATCCTTAGGTCTTTCATCTAGTTCCCAAATATCATTCCTAATAAATTAATTCAATTTTTTTTGCACGGCTAGGATCCAAAATTCATCAGAAAGGGCTTGGTTGATGTTGGTGGGTTCAATCATTGAGATGAAAGCAGAGTGGTTTACTTCTTTTCTAAGTCCATGCCTAGTTCTAACACCTGCATATGGGTTTCCTAAGATCGATTATTTAGGATGACTTGAAGAATATCTCCATTCTCTAGGCAGTGAAATTTCAGGTTATACCCTTTCCTCTAGATTTATAGATTCTACTCCTTGGGTGACTTCTACAACCTCTTCTTCTTCTTTTTTATACCCTCTAAAATTATCAGATTCATTAAATACAACATGTGTGGTCTTCTCAACTACCAGTGTTCTTTTATTGAAGACTCTATCTTTTATTGAAGACTCTACAGGATTTTCCAACACTTGAGTAACCTAGGAATACTCCATCAAATTTTGGGTCAAACTTTCCTAGTTGAGACTTCCTATTATTCAGAATGAACACTTTACATCCAAAGACACGAAGGTGAGAGAGGTTAGGTGTCCTACCCTTAAGAATTTCATAGGGTGTCATGTTCAGCTTAAATCTAAGATTTACCCTATTCAAAATATAACAGGTCATATTCATCGCTTCTGCCTAGAAGTATTTAGGAAGTGAGTATTTAACTAATATGGTTCTAGTGGCTTCTACCATGGTCCTGTTCTTCCTTTCAGCTATCTCGTTCTACCGAGGGCTCCTAGGAGCTGAAAAATTTATGCTCTATCCCTTGCTCCTTATAAAAAGACTCAAAATTTTTATTCTCAAATTCTCCACCATGGTCACTATGAATGGTTAAGATTTCACAATCTAGTTTCCTTTGAATCCAAGTAAAAAAGGATCTAAACTCCTCGAATGATTCACTTTTATGAGATAAAAATCTAACCAAAGTAAACCTCGAATAATCATCAACTATCACATAACCAAAAACTTTTCCTCCTAGGCTTGAAGTGTTGACAGGTCCAAAGAGATCCATGTGAAGGACTTCTAAGGGTTTGCTAGTGTTAATATCTTTAATTGAGTGGAAGGAGGATTTGACTTGCTTTCTTGATTAACAGGCATCACGCAGGCAGTCCTTAGTGAACTCTAGTTTGGGGACACCTCTCACTAAGTCTTTTTAGGGGATCTTCCTAAGGCTTTTCATGCTTGCATGACACAATCTCCTATGCCACAACCATGATTCATTAGCAATTATTTTTAAGTAAAGACCAATATCAACTTTAAAGTAATTTAGATCCAGCATGTAAACATTATTGATCTTTTTTCCTGCAGAATAATTTTGTTATTTAAGCTTATAATGCAGCTGGTTGGCATAAATTTTATATTGAAGCCTTTATCACATAGCTGGCTGATGCTGAGCAAGTTGTGTTTCAGTCCATCTACAAGCAAAATATTTTCAATGATGAAATTTTTTGAATCACCAATTATACCTGAGGCCACCAGTCTCTTGGTGGTGTTATCTCCAAGTGTTACCTTGCCTCCTTCCCTGGCCTCTAGCAAAATGAATTGATTTACATCTCCAGTCATATGCCTTGAACATCCACTATCCAGGTACCACATGCTCTCATGAGGCCTTTTATGAGAGCAGACCTATAAAATCATCAAATGTCAGATTTGGGAACCCAAATAGGTTTGGGTCCCATTTTATAGAAAGAAGAATGAGATGCATATATGCTATGCTGTGAATTTTATAATTTTGGTCTCCACACCAAATGTGTTCTACAGTGAATGGTGCAAGTGTAGGAGATGTGTCCTAGCATGCCACAAGAAAAATATCTAACACCAGGAAAAGGATTTACTAATATATTTGGGTTTTGTTGCCTCTTCCTAAGTTTTAATGATGCATGCTATATTGATGGTTTATAGAACTCTTCAAGTAAAGGTGGTGTTTTATTTTATTCTAATGCAATAATTTTTTTCCTTAGAAACTCATTAGCCTTTTCATAGCTTGACACTTCCAGTTTCAATTTATGCTCACTATTATCTAAATAGCATGAAATAGTTCTAATTCTTTGAAAGTTTTTTCTAAATCAACATGCAATATTTTTAATGAATCATGCTCAGTAATTAAATCAGAATGCTTTTTATTTAATTCATCAAATTTATTTAATAAGGCCATGTGATTGCTATCTAGAGTTGAGCGATCTTTTCTTAAGCATTCATACTCTTTCTACAGAATTAAGAAATCAGATTTGAGACTAGCATATAATTTTTTAAGCTTCCTATATGAAGAATGAATCTTTTCAAAAACTTCAAGTAATTGTTCATAAGTAAGCTCACATACCTCCTCTTAATCAGAGTGATCAAGATGATTATTAGCCATTAAGCATAGGTTTGTTACCTCCTCTTCAGCTTCATTTTTAGAGGAGTCTGATGCTGAGTTTGCCCAGAAAGCCTTTTGGGTCCTTTGCTTGCCCTTATTGAACTTAGGTTTTTCTTCACCGTTCTCCTTGCTTGGGTGAGTTTTCAAAGTTGGGCAATCAGACTTCAAATGCCTTGGCTTCCTACATTCAAAATAAATAACATCAGAAGAAACTTTAGAATGTTTATTATTCTTACCTTTATTCCACTTCTGATGATGCATTTATTTTTTTCCTTAAGAAGCTTTTGAATTGTCTTGTGATTAAAGTAATGTCATCATCATCAGAACCAGAAGGATCAGTGTCAGAATCATTAGCTTTCAAGGCTACAGTTTTCTCCTTTTCTAGTTACTTACATCAAGCTTCCTTCATATGTAAACCTAGTGTACATTTCAGAAATTGATTCACCAGGTTTCATACAAAAGAGTTCCTAGTCATGAAGCAAAATGTTCAACCTCGATTGTTTAACTTCAGTTGTTCCTTCATATGTTATGCAAATTTGTCCTAAATTTCTTTTCCAGTAGAATAAGTAGAAACATGTATGTAATCTATAGATTTTAAGGCACAGAAAAAATAGTTCAAACACTTAGCATTCAGTTATGTTAAATCTTTATCATTAGTTATCCATTCAACAAAAGGGATTTCAGTTTTTATGCCATTGACAAGATGAGAAGGTGCAGAATATCCATCCTTAACTAACATCCATATGCGATAATTAATTGATTATAAAAAGATGGACATGTGAGTTTTCCAAAAATCAAAAGGAATATTATCAAATAAAGGTGGTCGAGTAATTGAATAACCTTCTATGGTGTTCCGAATACTAAAGTTAGCCATTGATCAAAATTCAAAAGTTTTCTTAAACTTAATTTTATGAATCCCTCTTTGATACCACTTAAAAGTTAGTGAGGGTAGTTAAACCCTATAAAACTAGCCCGAGGTTAACCAAGAGGGGGGGGTGAATTGGTGTTTTAAAAATTCTTAAACAAAAATAAAAAATCTTTTTGTCTTTTTAAATATTTGAAAAACTAAACAATCTTAAGCAAAAATAGATATCAAAAATAAAGATTTCAACCATAGAATAAATTAAACAAAAATGCGGAAATAAAAAGTGGAGAAAGTAATAAGAAAGAGCACACAAAATTTTATAGTGGTTCGGTCAAATCTGACCTACGTCCACTCCCCAAAACCTCCCTTTCCTGGTATTGCACTAATCAGTTAGTGTCTCTTCTTTTGCCCCCATAGCAAGGCGAAGAAGCCCTTACAAAATCTTTCCACTAACCAGGTGATACAGAGAACCTTGAATCCTTTTTCACCCTCCTGGTGAAGGCAGAGAACCCGGAATCTTTTTACTCCCACCTGGAGTTGGCAAAGAACCACAAAATCCTTTTACTCTCTCTTGGAGTTGGTAGAGAACCTGACAATTCTTTTACCTTCTCCTTAAGTAGGCAGAGAACCTGGATCTGATGGTGATGATCGTCTTCTTAGAGCCACCAAGGAACCAAGGATGAAGAAGGAAGAAGATGATTGAATCCTTACTTGGAGCAACCTTTATGAATTTCCTCACAAACTCCCCCTCATAAGATCCTCTCTCTCTCCCCCAAACTCTCCTTCTCCTTCTCTAAGCTTTCTCAGGTTAGAACAACAGCAAAAGACTTAATCATCAGCAATAAAGAAAGCTAAAATAGGCAGCCTCAAAAAGTACCCTAATTTTCAACTTTCCAACAAGATCGTCCAAGGCAATATGTCTATCGTCCGGTATAATCAATGTAAATCAGCCCATCTAGTCAAGATTATCTGAGTTGCTTATACGATCAAAGTAATAAATTTGTACTAATTATCCTGGATGATATTGCGATCATCCTGTATGATTAGTTCAAAACTAGATTTATCGTCCAGTAGATCATTCAGGACGTCCAGGATGATTAGAAGAAAAATGAACTGATTGTCCCGAATGATCTTGCGATCATCTTGTACAATTAGTTCAAAATATGGTTTATCATCCGACAGATCGTTTGGGATGTCCAAGATGATTAGAATAAAAATATATTGATCATCTCGGATGATTGTCCTGTATGATATGATCATTCAATCTAACCATACTTAAATCCCTAATCATAAAATTATTTTAGGCATGATTACTACACATCATTGAGGACAATCAGAATCATCCTGTATGATTAAAATAAAATTTTAATTATTAAATCTTGCCTAAATCATGTCTGGCGGCTGGAATTTTTGTTTGATACATATCATCCTGTACAATGACAATATCATCTAGGATGATAGGTTTAATCAATATTATTGGACACATAAGCCCTAATTAGGGTTTCTATTTTGAATTGATCATCCAAGACGATTTATGATCATCCTGTATGATATGATCAAAAATAGAAGAACTCTCAAACTCACCAAATTTCTTCCCCTGAGTGTGTGTGAGCAAGGTTACTTAGCTTCAGGATCCATCATAGTACATTTGACTCAAGAAAAAATAAAAAATATATTAGAATTAAACTTATAGACTGACTTAGTTCTAATATATCCAATCTTGTGCTGGTTTGCAGGTGAGCTTATGATCCTGAAATATTAGTGAGTAGGGCAAACAAAATAGATAAGTAAGAGTAGCAGTAGTAAGGAACCAATAATGTTTGTTATCATCAAAATCACTATACTTGGGCCCATATTTTCCACAAAAACACATTTAAAAGAGTTTTAATTTTAATTGCATTTGCTTTTAGCATTTTCACCCTACATTAGTCAAGGGACCAATTAGGACAAGCTCTAGATGTCGGTCCCAACTCTTAATAACTTTAATAAAAACATCCCCACCACTCTTTCATAATGATCAGACTCATGGATTTTAATTGACTAGGTAGTTAGTTGGCTCCCCAATCCAGGTCGAGGTAAGTCTAGGTTTTGTACTGTATTAATTAGGTTCGGGCTACTGTGTTTCAGTGTCTAAATTTAAATCTAAGATCCAGGGTAGATTTTGAATAATAAGACCCTAATCTTTGGGAATATAATCCCAAATTTCTAAAAATTTATTCAACTCAAATCAGAAATTTCTCTCAACCTTAAATTTAAAGCCCAACACTTAGATTAGGTCGGGATACTTCTAAACTGTTTCAGAATCTCCAAGTGCCCCTACCTCTCCTCCTTTGATTCTCAAAATAAGTGTTCAAAATTTGATCCAATCCCAATCAAAATTCCAAATTTAACTTCTTTGATTCCACCCCTCAAAAACTCTAAATAGAATTTCTACCGTTATTTTAATCGAGAATATTCGTAGGAAGCTTTATTTTCCTACTATGTAATTAACTACGAGGGCTTGCGCTCGTAGGAGATTTAGAACCCACACCTGATTTTTAAAATTGATTTTCAAAACTCAATTAGTCTTCTATAGGAAAAAATTAAAATCAACAATGTTCATTATCATCATATCCAAATAATCAATAATGAACGATATTCTCTTCCTTTGAGAAGATATATCATTTTTTGTCAAAGCATTGGATATGAGATCAACGATAACTTATCTAGATTATCATAGCTAAATATTTGATTGAACTACACTTTGGCCCTTCGGGACTATATGCGGTTCTTTCATAAATTTGACTACGACATTCAAGATGAGATTTGTAATTCCGAATCTGAACCCCACTTTAAAATATTATTTCCACCTCTTGAGGTGGTATACCTTTTCTAATGGGATTTTTGATTTTAGAATTAAGATTCAGAGTCAATTTTAAAATTCTCAAAGAAAACTAAATTTTTTTCAAAATATCTTTTCAAACTTCCTCTCAAGAGGCACCTTCCTCTATTGCCCTAAGCTTGATAGTCCCTTGAAACTTTTCTTTCTACTGACCCAACCACTAGCGCTCTTCCTCTTCATCTAATAAAAATATAGCTAGATGCACCTTCCTCTCAAGAGAATATTGTATCCCATTAAATATCTTCTCCAGCCTTCTAATCCAATCCTCTACTGCCTTAGGCTCAACAACACCCTTGAATCTTGAAGACTTCAATCTCATAAACATCTATAAGTACTAATCAACATCATCAAATCTTATATAAGGGATGTAACAGCCTAAACTATTAACTATCGGAATATTATCTACATTGGTCTAAGGGCCTCATGGTTTTGTCCTGTTGGTGTATCTTTCTAGGAGGTCACCCATCCTATGATTTCTTTGTGATGAGCACACTTAAATGCAGAGTTTCTTAATAAAATTTCAATCATTACACTAAAAGACACCTTGACATTTAAGAGTTTAGCTTCTTTTTAGTTAAGTAATTTCACAATCTCCCCCATTTAATTAACTGATATCCTCATCAATATCTTTATCTCAGAATCATCCACCATGTAGATAGGATTCTAGAGGTGGCACTTATAAGTTTAAGTGGTGACTCCCGCCACATAACACTTTATCCTGTATAGGATTTAAGAGGTGGGTCCTATGGCATATCGTGTTATCCTGTATGACACTTAGTTCCTATCTTTCGGTTGGTGTATTGCTCTAATACCATTTGTAACAGCCAAAACTCTTAACTATTGAGATATTGTCCGATATAGCCTAAGGGCTCATAATTTTTTTGTTGCTGTAACTTCCCAGGAGGCACCCATCTTAGGATTTCTCTAGGATAAGCATACTTGACTATAATGTTTTTTTAATAAAAATTCAGTCATTATACCAAAGGCGCCTTGATATTAAAGAGTTTAGCTTCTTTTAACTTAAGGGGTTTCATAAGGGATTCTGCTCTATACCTCACCCATTAGTTGGTCTATCAGACTATAACAACCCAAGTTTTTGAAAATAATTAAAAATAAAACATCTGAATTTTTGTTTGAACTAGAGTGCAACAACGCTAATCATTTAAGCACTGTGGCGTTAGGCCTAGAGCGCAGCAATGCCATAAAATGTTGTCGTAATATTGAAGCCTCTATTTGTATAGTAATTCTAGTTTTGACATGCAATGCTACAGTGTTGAGTGGTGGCACTACAATGCTGTCCATACCCCTTATTGCAAGCCCATAGAATAAGGTGAAAAATGAGTTATAAGGCACACATGAATTAGAAGCCTAATCCCTCAAACTTATGCGAGCGTACATATTAATACCTAATGGGACACTACATAATATGTAAAAAAATGAACTAACTTGAGTATAGGGATCTCATGATCATGACTCAAGGCCAAGAAAGCCATCGAACTACTCTATAGTGAAAGTACTTATGACACCGGGGGGTGCATTATTTCTTTTAAGAACTTTTTGATATTCTAAAAATCTTTTATTTAGAAATAAACTTGATATATGGAAGCATTAAATAAATTAAAATGATTTAAAAATAAAAATCAAAAGAAACTAAATATTTTTTTTATTTTAGTTTTGTAGAAAACATATTTATATATATTCTACTTTTCAAAAAAATCTAATCAATGTTTAATCACCAAAAGCCTCTTTCACAAAGATAAGCAAGATAACATCAAAGTGCAGTAAAAGTAACTACACAGAAAATAAGGTGCAGACTAGGAAGAATATGCAAACCAAACTTTATAGTGGTTCGATCAAATTGACCTACGTCCACTCATCAAAGGTCTTCCTCTTTTGGTATTGCACTATACATGTCTCTCCTTCAACTTACAGCTAGGCATAGAAGAGCTTCTCCATTGACCAGGCAAAGAATCACCTTTATAGACTCATCACACCCAAAGAACCTCCCTTCTCTCAACTCCATGACTCGATAGAGATGTTGGGGTGCATTGGTTCTTTTAAAAACTTTTTGATATTTTGAAAATCTTTTATTTAGAAATAAATTTGATATGTGGAAGCGTTAAAGAAATTAAAATGATTAAAAAAATCAAAAGAAACTAAATATTTTTATTTTTGTTTTAATTTTGTAGAATATATATATATATATGTATATATATATATATAATTTTTTTCGCTTTCTTCTTTTAAAAACAAAATCCAATCAATGATTAATCACCAAAAGCCTCTTTCACAAAGATAATCAAGATAACACCAGAGTGTAGTAAAAGTAAATTGCACAAAAAGTGAAGTGCGAATAAGTAAGAATACACAAATCAAATTTTATAGTGGTTCGATCAAATTGACCTATGTTTACTCACCAAAGGTCTTCCTTTTGGGTATTGCACTATATGTGTCTCTTCTTCAACACACAGTTTGGCAGAGAAGCCATTCTCCATTGACCAGGTGGAGAATCACCTTTATAGACTCTTCACACCCGAAGAACCTCCCTTCTCTTACCTCCATGGCCCGACGGAGATGTCGTCCCTCCTTTCACTCTAAAAATGCCAGAGATGTCGAACCCTCCTTTTGCTTTCAAGCCTGGGGTGATGTTGATCCCTCCTTTCACTTCCAAGCCTGACAGAGATATCGCTCCTAGCCTCCTCCAAGAGCTCACATAAATAAAAATGGAGGACCCATGGTGCAGATTAGCCAGAGCAACTATGTGAATCCCCTCACACTCCTTTGACACCCTCAAGGCTCTTCTCCATATCTCAATCTCACCTTTTCTCTCTCCTTTTACTTTGTGGACTCTTAATTTCTCTCATAGAACAAATACATTTCTAATGCAAAAAAAACTTATTTTCTCAAGTAGTAAAAGAGTTTATAAAGTAAACTCCAATTTTTAATCAAAGGTCTTTTGATCATACAGTACGATCCTCAGTTTGTATAGTATGATTAATTCAATATCATCAGAGATCATCCTATATGATTAGAAATCATTTAGCAAGATTAGTTCAAATCAAATGTCTGATCATACAGGACAATCCAAAGTTCATTCAGAGAGCTCTCAAATGACAAATCTAAGACATATATTGATATCGAATGCATTTAATTGACTAATGAACGGTATTGAAACTAAAATATAAATAAATGCATTAATAAAAAATTTTAGAACAGCCCTTAAGGTCAAGTATCCTAACCTAACTCATATCAAAATCCCACCTCGATAGCCTATAAGCTCCAGCATAATCAAATCCCACCTCGGTAGCCCATCAACTCGGGCAGAATAGAATCCCACCTTGGTCGCCCACTATATTAGTATAACAGAATCCCACCTCGGTCACCCACTAGCATTTGCATAACAGAATCCTACCTCGAATGCCCACTGGCGACTGAAAGTGTGAATAGGTTGTTAGACCTATTAATTACGTCCCTAGGCTAACCAAGAGGGGGGGTGAATTAGTACTTTTAAAATTTTCTCTTGGAATTTTGGAAAAATTTTAATCACAATCCAAAGTAAATCATATTGTACAAATATATTCATACTGTACAAATAGAGATAATTTTTTGATGCTTTTCAACTACAGAAAAATAAAATGCAGTGTAGTAAGAAAATGCAGTAAGTAAAAAAACAGAATAGAGAACACCAAATTTTATAGTGGTTCGGTCAAACATGACCTACATCCACTCCCTAGAGACTCCTTCTTTAGGTATTGCACTAAACCAAAGTGACTCTCCTTTAGCCCCCACAGCAAGGCGGAGAAGCCTTTATAAAACTCTCTTCCACTAAATCCTGGTGCGGCAGAGAACCATCATCCTTTTTCACCCTCTTGGTGAAGGCAGAGAACCCACTCATCCTTTCACACCCTCCAAGTGTCGGCAGAGAACCAATCATCCTTTTTCACTCTCCAAGTGATGGCAGAGAACCAGAAACCTCTGGAACAACTTTCTTGTAAGAGCCTCCAAGGAGATTGGGAAGAAGCTTGAAGTACAAACAATGAAATCATTACACTTGGATAACCTTGTGAATCCCCTCATAATTTTCTCTTCAAAGATCTCACAACACTTTCTCTCAAACACTCTCCCAATTACTCTCAAGAAGAATTTTCACAGAAGGATTCTCCACAAATCAGTTTTTAAGACCCTTAAGTACTAAGGACAAGAAAAACCATCCAAAAATTAAATAGTTTAAGTTTTACCATACCGATCGTCCCGTACGATCGAATATCGTACTGTATGAATAGTTCAAATTACTGAATGATTCGTCCCGTATAATCTAGTATGAACCATTCTGAGTCGTTCATCCTGAATGTTCGTCCCGTACGAACAGGTTGTACGAAGCATTCAGAGTGTTTCGTACCGACGATTCATCCTGTACAAATAAGTCATACGAAGCATTCAGAGCCATTCGTATCGACAGTTCATCCCATACGAATAAGTCGTATGAAGCATTCAAAGCCATTCGTACTGACAGTTCATTCCGTACGAACAAGTCCTATGATTCATTTAGAGCCATTCGTACCGACAGTTCGTACATATGAACAAGTCATACGAAGCATTCAGAGCCATTCGTACTATAAATCCTTCTGTACGAAGGTAACTTCGTACTATACGAACATGACTTGGAAAAAATTTTCAAACAGACATGCTCATTGTGGAGGATAAATAATACAGATCATCCCATACGATCCAATATCATACTGTACGATTAGTTTTAAAAATTATGTTTTTCACTCCCCCATTGTGTGTGTGCACGGTTATCCAACTTACAATCACACTCTCTCAGACTCAAGAAAAAATAAAAAATACAGACTTCACTCACAATAAATATTAACAAATGAACTTGAAGTCTTCAGCAGTCTGGAGTGTGAATTTCCTGAAAACCATGTTAGTACACACAAAAAGAAACTCCAATATTTGTTAGGAGAAGAATAAACAAATAATAGGCTTCTGTAATCATCAAAAACAACTTGTATCAGAATTCACTTGAACGAACGGATTTGTACAAATCATAACAATCTCCCCTTTTTTTATGATGGCAAAATATTTATTGTTTGAGTTAATAATTAAATTCATGTTTCTCCTAAGCCTCCACTAAATATAAGCTCCCCCTAAATAAATGATCTCCTAAGCTCCCCCTAAAGAAATGAACTATCCTAAACAAGGGATAAGAGGAGATTAGATGATCTAATACGGAATAAGCAAAGGGAAGAGGAGGACAAAAAGAAAAGAAACAAGACACGCAAACACATACACATACATACACATTCAAAGAAAAAACACACATAACCAACAACAAGTACACATAACATAACATGCAACTAATAATGCAAAAAGTCAAACAATACAAAACTCCCCCTTTTGACAACAACAAAAAGGGAAGACACTCAAAGAAGTTGAGGATTTAAATAATGTTAAAAGAAGATTAACTACAATATTAAAATCAAATGCAAAAAGTAAAGACTCAAAATTGTTTAGATCACAGACTATAATAAGGAGAAGAAAAGTTGATCTATGGCAGTAATATAATAGACAGATTAAGTAGTCATAACTATTACACAAATGATGAAAGAAAATTACCAAATTTCTAAGTCAAATGCGACGATCGTTGAGTAGTAAAATTTGAGAAAATGTTAAAGAAAATAATAATTGACAACATTGCGCATCTTTTCAAATATTTGGGCTAATTTTGTGCCTCTTAACAATTTTGGCGACATTGCGCATCTTTTACTATATGGCACACTTTGTGCATCTTTTTCAATTTTTTAGCTCATATTATTTTGACGAAATAAAATTCTTTCCAACAACACAATCCCTTAATCACTTGTACAATAATGAACACATTGATATAGAAAGTAAGAGTAATAATAAGACATCAAATATATAAAAATTTAGGCTAAGTAACACATGTCTAAAATAAGATAAAGTAAGATCTTCTAATCTACACCAAATCATAATGAAATCTAAATATTTTGAAAAATTAAAATTATGTACAGAAATTTCTATTGTAATCCAAATTTAGTTAACATTCTATAAATTTAATCAACTATGTTCGAGTGTTAAAGATTAGTAAATTTTCAGTCATAATCACAATCTATAGAATAATATGCATTAAAACTAAACTTTTTCATTCCATGATAATCCAAACATATGAAATAGCAAGCTTTTACATTCAAAAATAATCTCATAAAAGAAAGCTTGCTAACACTAACATCATTCATACAGTAACCAAAGAAAAATAACAAGAACAAGAGTCACAGCAATCACAGCCTCAAAGAATAATAGAGCAAAGACCAAGTCAAACAACAAGAAAAACATCCCTAATAGTCTGAGGGACCCTGATCTGGAGGAGGTGGGGGAGCAGCAAACATAGCAAAGTAACTATTGAAGATTGCAATGTTGGTGTTCACCGACTCGAACTGATCTCAAATCCACACCCTATCCTCATTATATTAATCATCCCGTCGCTTCAAGTGTGCCTCCATATTATCAAACCTTTGATCAAGCTTATCAAAATGCTGGACCATATCCTGATAGAAGTTTTGGTTGGGTCCAGGTGCAGGTGTAGGAGCAGGTGCAGGTTCGTCCTCAGAACTATCTACATTCCATCTTTCCCAAAAAGTGCCCGAAAAGAAGCATCAGTAAAGTAGAGTGGTAGTTCAGAAGGTCTGTCAGGGTGGACCAAACTATACTTCTTTTCAAGAATGAAGCAAATCATATGACCTAGGGAAATATTCTTCTTTCTTTTTACACTAGGTTGACCAATATCGATGAGAGTATAAAGATAGTCCAAGATTAATTGGGCTTCATCAATGGGTTGGCCAAACATAATCAAATATGTGACAGTAGAAAGAAGAGGAGTCATATTAACTTGATCTCTGGCTTTGGGAATGATAGAGGACCTAAGTATGTGTTGGATAATTCTAACATTTTGGTTCAGAGACTCAACTTTAGGATAGTGCGATGGTTGGCTTATACCTCTAAGAAATTGATTGACTTCGGACCAATCATAGTCCGATCTTGAGGTAAGAGTATGCGCCCGAATACCCATAGTTTTCAGATGGAAAAATGAACCAAGGTCCTCCTTGGTTATTTCTACCCTTTGTTTTAGAACGTATGAGGTGATCCTGGTATGGTCCTGATTAAATTTCATGTTGGCTAGAAAAACATGGAAAAGATCTTTGTTGTAGGCATAGATCAGTGTGAGAAGGAATGAAAATTGAGTAGAGTCAAAAAGTGACATTACTGCAAAGTGAATGTTCTCTTGCGATAGGATACGAGATGGGGTAATTTTTGAAGCAGCAAACCTATAGTATACTTCTTCATTATGAGCACTTAAGAAATTATCGTCCCAATCCTGCAAGGATGACTAACCCCAAGATTATCGTACTCTCTTTCCGCTTCCTGACATCTCTACTTAATGGTTAGAAGGGTTTGAAAATGAAAGTGAAATGAAAGAAAACGACCCTCCTTTATATTAAAAAAAAAGATCAATCGTATTATACAAAATTTGTTTGTACAAGATAAATTAATTTCATTCGGGATGAAGTTTGTTTCGTACGGGACGAACGAAAAATGGTCAAAAATTAAACGGCTTTTCGTAAACTACCCTTCCCGAGGCATCCTTTCGTACAGGCTTTTTGACTTCCTGATCGTACAGACGATAACGTGTTCATCTGAGATAATCAGAAAATTAAAGATCATTTAGGCGACAGTTAGTTTCGTCCTCATCCGGAATGACACATTGATCGTACAGATGAATGATGTGTACGTACGTACGATCACCATTAATAACTGATGCTAACTGTAAAACCAACCCATTCTTACAGACGAACTTGTACATATTGTTTAGTACGATGAGGCCATCGTATAATACAATGAGGCCATCGTACAGTACGAACAGACCAAGAAAATATAGTTCGTCACTTCAGTTCTCCAGTTCTTCAACACTAAAATAATGAACAAAACACAACATATTTTTCATTTTTCTTTGTAAAGAAGACACAAATGATAACTATAAAACATAATAAACTAGAAACAAACAAACTAACAAATACATACAAAATAAATTTACAGAATTTTCAATCAAGCATTAAGATCAATCACACCTAGCCTTGTCCTTAATATGCTAAAAGTGTCAAAAGTTAGGAGTTTGGTAAAAATATCTGCAAGTTGATCTTTAGTAGCGATATGATGTAGTTCAATTTCCCCTTACACTACATGATCTCTTATGAAATGATGCCTTATATCAATATGCTTTGTTCTAGAATGTTAAATAGGATTCTTTGAAATGCAAATGGCACTAGTGTTATCACAAAAGATTGGAATTGTATCAAAAGAAAATCCTAAATCAACCATTTATTATTTCAACCAAAGTACCTGTGCAACACAACTCTCTAAGACAATATATTCTGCTCAGCTGTAGAAAATGCTACTGAATTTTATTTTCTACTGGACCAAGATACTAAAGAATTTCCAATGAATTGACAAGTCCTAGAAGTACTCTTCCGATCAACCATACAACCTGCAAAATCAGAATATGAGTATCCAATGATTTCAAAAGAAGAACTATTCTAAGGATACTAAATCCCTAAATTTTGAGTTCCCAAAAGATATTTCAATATTCTTTTCACTGATGTCAAATTTGATTCCTTTGGATCAGATTGAAATCTAGCACATAAGCAAACACTAAACATAATGTCTGGTCGGCTAGCAGTCAAGTAAAGCAATGATCCAATTATTCCTCTAAATTTTTTTTGATCAACAGATTTTTTCTTAGGATCCTTATCTAATAGTACTGAGGAACTCATGGGTATAGTTACAAGTTTAGCATTATCCATTTCATACCTTTTGAGGATATCTTTAACATACTTAGATTGACAAAGAAAAATTCCTTCCTCATTTTACTTTATGCTAAAACCAAGAAAATAACTCAAGTCACCCATCAAACTCATCTCAAATTCACTACTCATTATTTTTAAAAATTCATCACAGATTTTTATCAGTTGATCTAAAAATGATGTCATCCACATATATTTGTACAATGAGTATTTCATTCCCAATTTTTTTTAAAAACAGAGTGGTGTCCACACTTCCTTTAATAAATGATCCTTTTAATAGGAAAGTGCTTAACCTCTCATATCAAGCTCGAGGTGCCTGTTTTAGTCCATACAATACCTTTTCTAATTTAAAAACATGACTAAAAAATTTAGACTTTCAAAATCAGGAGGTTGCTCAACATAAATATCCTCTTCTATCATCCCATTCAAAAAGGCACTTTTAACATCCATTTGATATAATTTAAAATATTTAAAATAGGCAAAGGCTATTAACACCCTAATTGCTTCAAGTCTTTCTACAGGGGCAAATGTCTCCTCAAAATCAATCCCTTCTATTTGATTATACCCCTTAGCTACCAATCTTGCTTTATTTCTTATAACAACTCCTGAATCATTTATTTTATTTTTGAATACCCACTTAGTCCTAACTACACTTTGATCCTTTGGCCTTTCAATTAGCTCCCAAACATCATTTCTTTTAAATTGATTTAATTCTTCTTGTATGGCTAAAATCTAAAATTCATCCAAAAGTGCTTGATCTATATTAGTGGGTTCAATCATTGAAATAAAAGCTGAATGATTTACTTCTTTCCTCAAACCATGCATAGTCCTAACTTCTTCACTTGGTTCTCCTAAAATCAACTCTTTAGGATGACTTCTAATAAATTTCCATTCTTTAGGCAATTGGTTTTCTTCTTCATTTTCAACCCTTTCTTCAACTTTTTAATTTTCAAGTTTTTGGGTTACCTCCTTAACCTCATCTTCATCCAATTTAGACCCTTCACTATTATAAGATTCATCAAAAATAACATGAGTGGTCTCCTCAACTACCAATGTTCTTTTATTAAAAACTCTATAGGATTTTCCAACACTTAAATAACCTAGAAAGATTCCTTCGTCAGATTTGGGATCAAATTTTTCTAAGAGAGTTTTATCATTATTATGAATGAACACTTTACATCCAAAAATATGTAGATGTGAGAGGTTGGGACTTCTACCTTTAAGAAGTTCATAGGATGTCTTATTTAATTTAGATCTAATGTACACCCTAATCAACACATAGCATGCTATACTAAATGCTTCAGCCCAAAAATATTTTGGAAGTGAATATTCTGTCAACATGGCTCTAACAGTTTCAATTAATGTCCTATTCTTTCTTTCTACTACTACATTCTATTGAGGTGTCCTAGAAGCTGAGAAGTTGTGTTCAATCCCATGAGATTTGCAAAAATCATCAAATAATTCATTTTCAAATTCTTCACCATGATCACTTTGGATAGTTACAATTTCAAAACTTAGTTTTCTCTGAATCCAAGTGGCAAAATCTCTAAACTCTTCAAATGATTCACTCTTATGATTCAAAAATCTAATCTAGGTGAATCTAGAATAATCATCCATAATTACATACCCAAATCTTTTTCCTCCTAAACTTAAGATACTAACAGGTTCAAATAGATCCATGTGAAGAATTTTTAAGAGCTTGCTAGTCCTAATTTTCTTGATTGAACTGAAAGAGGATCTGACTTAAAAAAAGAGGATCTGACTTATTTTCCTAATTGACATGCATCACACAAATAGTCTTTAGTAAAGTCTAATTTGGGTACACCTCTAACTAGCTCCTTTTAGGTGATTTTTCTAAGATTTCTCATACTAGCATGAAATAGCCTTCTATGCCATAATCATGATTCACCAGATACAGTTTTCAAACAAAGAGCAGTAGAAGATTTTACAGAATTTAAATCTAGCATGTAAATATTATTCACTCTATCACCATTTAACACAACAATTCCATTTTGACTAATAACACAACTACTAGGCAAGAATTTTATATGATAACCTTTGTCATATAATTGACTTATGCTCAACAGATTGTGTTTTAAGCCTTCAACTAATAGAATATTTTTAATCACAAAATTTCTAGAATTTCTAATTATACATGTACCTACCACTCTCTTGGTAGTATTATCTCTAAGTGTAACCTTGCCTCCATTCATGGCTTCCCGTGTTATAAATTGATTTGCATCTCCAATCATATGGTTTGAGTAGCCGCTGTCCAGGTACTAAATACTCTCACGAGATCTTATGTGAGAGCGTTCCTACAAAATTATCAAATGTTAGTCTTGGGAACCCAAACAAGTTTAGGTTCTCCTGTTGGAAATTTTAAAATAGATGCATGTGTGATATGTTGTATTTTATACATCTTAGGTCTCCACACTAGATGTGTTCTATGTTGAATATTATAAGTGTGAGATATATGTCCGATCATACCACAAGAAAAACACTTAACTCCAGGAAAAGGATTTATCAATCTATATGTCCTATTAGATCTTCTCTTAGACTTTGAATTAGTGAACTTTTGGTAAATTTTGTGAAAATCTTCAAGTCTAGGTGGTTTCCTATTTTCCATAAGTTCTTTTATCTTAACCTTAAGATATGCATTAGCACTTTCTCAAATCAAATTATCAATCATTAAGTTATGCTCTCTACTATCCGATTCATCCATAAATGTTTTGAAATCATTTTTTTAAGTTCAATGTGTGATGATTTTAAAAGTTCATGTTGTTTATTCAAACCATCAAATTCATCCAATAAAATTATGTGGTTGCTATCAATTAAAACATGATCTTTCCTAAGGATTTCATTTTTTTCAGCTCTAGATAATCCAAATTCAATTTTATATGCAATTTCTTTAGTTTCCTATATGTAGAATGAATGCGTTCAGAAACTTTAAATAATTCTTCATAACTTAAATTACATATCTCATCTTGATCCGAATGATCAAGATTGTCAGCCATTAAGCACAAATTTGTGACTTCCTCTTCAGGTGCTATTTCTGAAGAATCTGAAGCTAAGTCCGCCCAAAAAGCTCGTTGAAGTCTCTTCTTGCCCTTTCTATCCTTTGGTTTCTCCTCAGCTTTCTCCTTGCTAGGATTAGCCTTGAGATTGGGGCAATCCGTCTTTATGTGTCCTGGCTTCCTGCATTCATAATAAATAACATCATTAGAAGCTTAACATTTTTATGGAACTTACCTTTGTTCCACTGTTGCCATCTTCTCTACTTTCTCTTTAGAAAACTTCTAAACTGCCTTATCATCAAGGTAATGTCTTCCTCATCCTCAAGTAGTGACTGATCACTATCTGAATCATCCACCTTCAAAGCTATGTTCTTCGCCTTCCGCTTGTCATCTGCATCAATCTGTCTTTGAGTCACAGATTGCTCGTAGGCAATTAATGATCCAAGAAGATTGTCAATAGAATAGACATTTAAATCATTCCATTCAGTTATTGCGGTTATGTTTCCATCATAAGCAGAAAGTAAGCAACGAAGTATTTTATTTACTTTTTTTGCATTTGTTAATTCCCTACCTAAGGCATGCAATGAAGTGGCTATATGTGTAAAATGTGTATACATCTTTGAGATTGATTCATTCGGTTGCATGCGAAAGAGTTCATAATTATGCAAAAGAATGTTCAACCTAGTTTACTTCACTTCATTTGTACCTTCATACGTAATGCAAAGTCTATCCCATATTTCCTTTCTAAATATACAAGTAGAAACATGTATATAGTCTTCAAATTTAAGAGAACAGAAAAAGCTATTCAAGCATTTTGTATTTAGTTGTGCTAATTCCCTTTCTTCTAAAGTCCAATTAGCAAATGGTGCTTCAACTCTTATGCCATCTACAAGTCTAGTTGGTGCAGTATAACCATCCTGAACTAACATCCATATGCGATAGTCAAGAGATTGTAGAAAAGTAGACATGCGAGTTTTCCAGAAATCTAACGGAATGTTGTCAAACAAGGGTGGCCTAGTGATCGAGTAACCTTCTAATGTGTTTCAGTTTTCAAAATGCGCCATGATCGAATTTTAAAAAGTAATCTAAACAGTGATTTTTGAATTAGGCTCTGATACCACTTGAAAGTGCGAATAAGTTGTTAGACCTATTAATTACATCCCTAGGCTAACCAAGAGGGGGTGGGGGTGAATTGGTACTTTTAAAAATTTCTCTTGGAATTTTGGAAAATTTTTAATCACAATCCAAAGAAAATCATACTATATGAATATATTCGTACTGTATGAACAGAGATAATTTTTTGATGCTTTTTAACAACAGAAAAATAAAATGCAGTGTAGTAAGAAAATGCAGTATGTAAAAAATAGAATAGAGAACACTAGATTTTATAGTGGTTCGGTCAAACACGACCTACATCCACTCCCTAGAGACTCCTTCTCTAAGTATTGCACTAAACCAAAGTGACTCTCCTTTAGCCCCCACAGTAAGGTGGAGAAGTCTTTACAAAACTCTCTTCCACCAAATCCCAGTGTGGTAGAGAACCGTCATCCTTTTTCACCCTCCTGGTGAAGGCAGAGAACCCACTCATCCTTTCACACCCTCCAAGTATCGGCAGAGAATCAATCATCCTTTTTCACCCTCTAAGTGACAGCAGAGAATTAGAAACCTCTCGAACAACTTTCTTGCAAGAGCCTCCAAGGAGATTGGGAAGAAGCTTGAAGTACAAATAATAAAATCCTCACACTTGGATAACCTTGTGAATCCCCTCACAATTTTCGCTTCAAAGATCTCACAACACTTTCTCCCAAACACTCTTCCAATCACTCTCCCTTTCACTCTCAAGAAGAATTTTTGTAGAAGGATTCTCCATAAATGAGTTTTTAGGACCCTTAAGTACTAAGGACAAGAAAAAATGTCCAAAAATTGAATATTTCAAGTTTTACGCGTACCGATCGTCCTGTACGATCGAATATCATACTGTACTAATAGTTCAAATTACTGAACGATTCATCCCATACGATCCAGTATAAACCATTCTGAGCCATTCATCCCGTATAAATAGGTCGTACAAAGCATTCATAGCCATTCGTATTGACGGTTCGTCTCGTATGAATAAGTCGTACGAAGCATTCAGAGCCATTCGTACTGATGGTTCGTTCTGTATGAACAAGTCGTACGATACATTTAGAGTCATTCGTACCGACAGTTCATCCCGTACGAATAAGTCATATGAAGTATTAAGAGCCATTAATACAGCAAATCCTTCTGTACGAAGGTAACTTCGTACTGTACGAACATGACTTGGAAAAAATTTTCAAACAGACAGGCTCATTGTGGAGGACAAATAATACAGATCATCTCGTACAATCCAATATCGTACTGTACGATCAGTTTTAAAAATTAAATTTTTCACTCCCCCATTGTGTGTGTGCACGGTTATCCAACTTACAATCACACTCTCTTAGACTCAAGAAAAAACAAAAATACAGACTTCACTCATAATAAATATTAACAAATGAACTTGAAGTCTTCAGCAATCTGGAGTGTGAATTTCTTGAAAAATATGTTAGTACACACAAAAAGAAACTCCAATATTTGTTAAGAGAAGAATAAACAAACAATAGGCTTTTGTAATCATCAAAAATAACTTGTATCAGAATTCACTTGAATGAACGGATTTGCACAAATCATAATAGCGATGACATAATAGAATCCCACTTCGAATACCCATTAGTGTCGGCATAATAATACATCACCCCACATTACATCATATTTCTTTCATCATTATACACATATTTTAATGTATTTTATTAAATAAAGTATAATCGGATACAATCACCTTCAGCACACCATGTAATATAATAATATCTTTGACATATATCTATGCTAACTGGTCAATTAGATCAGTCTATTAGATCAGAATAAATACGGTAACTTTGTTAATTGATCAACTATAACTCAAATGACATCATGCCACTATCTCAATCTAAGAAAATCCATAGCAAAGTTCATCGTCACCTCCTCCCATTTCCACTCAGAGATAGGTAATGATTGTAAATGACCGCCCGATCATTGATGCTCTATCTTCACTAGTTAACATACCTCACACTTTAAGATAATCTCTGCTATATCCTTCTTTAATCCAGGCCACCAAAATATATATTTTAAATCTTTGTGCATCTTACTACTTTCTAGATGGATAGGATAGCCAGAATAATATACCTCATGTAAAATCTTAGCTCTCAGATCACCAACAGAAGGAACCCATAATCTATCTTTATAGAAATTGATACCATAATCAGATAGAGAGAGTTCAAGTGTCTTACCATCCTAAATCTGATAACTCAACGTCAGATACTTTATATCTAATTTTTGAGCTTCTAAATTCTTTTTTGTAGAGTAGTCTGAATAATCATTTGAGCTAACAAACTAGGAGCTATATCAATGAATACCACTTTTGTCTCTTTCTTCTACAAATCTTGAATGAGAAGGCCAATAGAAGTTAGCAATGAAAGAGAAGTGTTTGACGACTTCCTACTCAAAAGCATCTGCTACATTATTTGCCTTACTAGATTGATATTGAATAGATAAATCATAATATTTCATTAGCTCTAACCACCTTCTCTGGCTCAAATTCAGATACTTCTAAGTAAAAATGTACTTCAAGCTCTAATGGTTAGTTAAGATCTCACATCTAACTCCATATAAATAATACCTCCAAATCTTTAATGTAAATACAACACTAGCTAACTCCACATCATGTGTCAGTGGTTTCAAATATTGAGATGCATATGCAATAACTCTATCATGTTGTATCAGTGTACATCCCCAAGCTCTTTATGATGAATCACTGAAAACCTGAAAAATCATCCATACCTAAAGGAATAGTCAGAATCAGAGCAGAAGTTAAATGATCCTTCAGCGGCTGAAAACTCTTCTCACACCCTGGAGTCCAAATGAAAGCTATTGATTTCTGAGTTAGTTTCCTCAAAGGCAAGGAAATATGAGAAAACCTATTGTAATAACCAACTAACCTAAGAAACTATGAACCTCAAAAACTATAATAGGCCTTGACCAATCAGAAACAACTTCAATCTTTTGGGGCTCTATTGAAATGCCTGCACTGCTCATAATGTGTCCCAAAAATGAAATATTACTCAACCAAAATTCACATTTTGAGAATTTAACATACAACTGATGCTACCTTAGAATCTCTAAAGCAATCCTCAAGTGTGTTGCATGCCCCTCCTTATGTCTGAAATAAATCAGAATATGATCACAAATGGGTTCATATACTTTTTAAAAACTATATTCATCAAATCTATGAAGACTACTAGGGCATTAGTCATATCAAATGGCATGACTAAAAAGTTATAAGGATTGTAGCTCGTGCTAAATAAAGTCTTTGCCACATAATCTACCCTCACTTTCAACTGATGAGAAAGAAAATAAATGGTTTTAATAACTAATGTAAGTGGGATTAGATTTTATAATAAATTAATATAAGATTATAAATATAATTATTCTAATTGTTTAGATTTTAACATAAAATTCATATAATTCTTATTATATCTTAAAATCTGAATATCCAAAAAATTATGAAAAAATATTCAAAAGTTAACCAAGCTTGTCTAGAATGCTTGGATGAAATCGATTTGTAAAATAGACACCAAACAGTCCCAAAATCGCCACTTGTACAAACATATGCTAATTTCTTAAGAAATTATACTAGTGCCCAAAAATTATAGAAAAATTAGTGAAACTAAAACTCAATAATATATATGGTTTGTCAAAGATGATTTATGATTTAAAATTATAATGAATCCTAAAATAATTTTTTATTATTATACATAAAAATATCTTTTTTTTAATTTTATGTTATAACAATCCAACCACCTTAAAAAAAATATCGTCCTGGACATTCCTAGACCAAAATAAGTCAAAATAAACCTGCATATAGCTATCTCATCTCAGATTCCTTTTCCCATGTAGCCTCTCTGGCGATACTGTGCTTCCACTGTATCTTGACCATCGGAATATGTTTACTCATCAATTTCTTGATAACGTATGCCAAAATCCTATCTGGCTCTTCCCTATAGTACAGGTTTGGATGAACCTCAATATTATCAGTAGATAATCTCTTCCCAGAATCATATACCCACTTTCTCAAAGAATATACATGAAATATACTGTGTATATCAAACATATGATCAAGTAACAACAACTTGTAAACATAACCACTAATCCTCTCGATTACCTCAAAAGGCCTAATATACCTTGGACTTAGCTTGCTAATTCTCCCAAATCTATAGATACCTTTTATATGGCTGATTTTGATATAAACAAAATTAATAACTTGAAATTTCACCATCCTATATTTTTGATCAGAATGCTTCTTATGTCTATCGTGTGTAGCTCTCAATTTTTCTTTGATTAGATGAATCTTTACTATAGTGTCATTCACAAAAGATGATCCTATCACCTGTCTATTACCCACCTCTATCAAAGTCAAAGGGGTTCTTTACTTCTTATCATATAGGACTTCATAAAGAGCCATTCCTATACTAGACTAAAAATTGGTATTGTACATAAATTCTATAAGCAAAATAAGATCCTCCAAAACTATCACCAAAGTCTAGAATGCAAAGGCTCAAAAGATCCTCTAATACCTGAATAGTCCTTTCAGAATGTTCGTCTGTCTCTATATGGAAAGTGTACTGAAGTGTAATCTTATGCCCAGACCCTACTGAATACCTCTCCATAACCTAGAGATAAACCAATCATTAAGATTAGATACAACCTCTTTTGACACATCATATAATTTGATAATATCTTTGATATATATCTGTGCTAATTGGTCAACTTAATTAGTCTATCAGATTGAAATAAAATGTGTTAACTTTGTCAGTCAATCACTACAACCTAGATGACATCATGTCTCTGTCTCGGTCTAGAAAAACCCATAACAAAGTCCATTATCACCTCCTCCCATTTCCACTTAAGAATAGGTAATAACTGCAATAAATCGCCTATTCACTGATGCTCTACTTCAATAACTAAGAGGCATCACACTTTGAACCAAACTCTGCTACATCCTTTCAAATATCTGTATATCTTGCTACTTTTTGAATGAATAGTATAGACTAAATAAAGTGCCTCATATAGAATCTTAGCTTTCAAATCACCAATAGAAGGAACCCATAATCTATCTTTGTGGAAAATGATACCAGAATTAGATAGAGAAAGTTCAAGTCTCTTACCAGCCTTAATTTAATCACTTAATGCTATATACTCTATATCTAGTTTTTGAGCTTCTTTAATTCTTTTGTGTAAAGTAGGCTAAATAATTATCTTAGTTAACAAACTCTAAGTTATATCAGCAAATACCACTTTTATCTCCAGCCTCTCTAAATATTGAATGAGAAGGTCTATAGAAGTAAACAACGAAAGAGAAATACCTGATGACTTCTGACTCAAAGCATCTATTGTAAGAAGATATAAGAGCTTATATAAATCATCAATATAAATAATAACTAGCAAAAGTAACTAAAATTATATACATTAAGATATTTTATTATTTATTTATCCAAAATATCATTTATACAAGCCAGGAGATCACTCTATCACTAATCTATCACAAGCTCCTAACTTCAAAAGAATAAATAAATATATAAAACACAATTTAAAGAAAGCATGAGGATCTCTAATCATGTCAGTTCAACTGGTCATGATCCCTTCCCTGACTTTAAATAATTAAAAATCCATATAATGAGCTCAAAAGCCCAGCAGTAATCCAAAACTCACTAAAGCTCTCAATGCAAGGATTAAAGAATCAATATGATATGCTTAGTCTAATATAATCAATAGCAGTCAATGTAGACCAAATATTATCAATAAAACTCAAAATGATCAATAATAAAAGTAGAGATACAATAAATCTAAAAATTAATAATATGTATCGGGCGGTTCCTCTCATGTGGTTTCAACTGTCAAGATGCTTATTCAATAACTCTACTATACTACATCAACATGGATCCTAAATCTCTCAATGATGCATCACTAAAAACCCAAAAGCCATTTATACATGAAGGAATAATAGAATCAAAGTAGAAGTCAAATGATCCTTCAGTAGCTAAAAACTCTCCTCACACTTCATAGTCCATATAAAAGCTACTAACTTCTAAGTCAATCTCATCAAAGTCAAATACATTTGGGAAAACTCCTGAATAAACTTTTGATAATAACCAACCAAGCCTAAGAAATTATAAACCTCAGAAACTGTAGTAGGCCTTAGCCAATCAAAAATATCTTGAATCTTTTGGGGATCTATTGAAATACGTGCTCTTCTCATAATATTTCCCAAAATGAAATGGTACTTAATCAAAACTTACAGTTCAATAATTTAGCATACAAATATTGTTGCCTCTAAATCTCTAAAGCTATCCTTGAGTGTGCTGCATGTTCCTCCTCATATCAAGAAAAAATTAGAATATCATCAATAAATATGATCACAAATTATTCATCAAATCCATGAAGTCTATTGAGGCATTAGTCACACCAAATGGCATGACTAAAAATTCATAATTCATGTACCTCATGCTAAATGCAGGCGAAGACATCCTCTGCCCTCACTTTTAACTGATAATAACTAGATCACAGATTGATCTTAGAAAATACTAAGCATCCATCCAGGTGATCAAACAAGACATCAATCTTAGGCAAATGATACTTATTTTTGATGGCTATCTTATCTAGATCTCCATTATCGATGTACATCTATAAGGTATCATCCTTCTTCTTGATAAAAAATATAGGTGCTCCCCATGGAGACATACTAAGATGGACAAAGCCTCAATCTACCAACTCTTGAAGTTGAACCTCTAACTCTTGATGTTCCTTAGAGGACATCTGATACGGGGCCTTAGATATCAGAGCAATACCCAAAAAATATCTATATAAAACTCTACATCTCTATCTGGCGATAAATTCAATAAATCCTCAGGGAAGATATCTAAAAACTCCCGAACAATAGGGACTCTACTTAAAGATACAGAAGAGAGTCTCAAATCTCTTATTGATGCTAAAAATTTTGGGCCACCTTTCCTCCAAAGCCTATCCACTTTTAGAGAAGAAATCCGACAAGAAAGAATACCTCTGATTCCCTAAAATATAAAGCTCTCACCATTCTAAGTCATAGTCACTTTCTTCTTCAAGCAATCAATCTGAACCCCATATTGACTCATCTAGTTCATATCTAAAATGATATCAAATGCAGATATAGGTAACAAAATTAAACTAGATCTCCAAACTCTATTATAAAACTCTAAATCATAAAAAGTAAATCTTACTAGCTACCATTCCATCTCCCATAGGCAAAATCATAGACAAAGAAATAAGTAATAATACGAAAGGTAAATCAAGTGAATCAAAATATTTCTTTGACCTAAAAGAATGGCTAGCACCATAATCAAATAAAATACATCAATGAGATGTAGAAATATAAGCCCTATCTGTTACAACATTTGGAGACTCGCTGGCCTCTTGCTGCATCAGATTGTAAACTCGTGGTTGTACTGAGGTCAAAGTAACATAACTACATGCACCTCTTGAACCCTTGGAAGTCTGACCTCATGATATCGAACCAATATCCCAGCTACCAGAAGCCTTAGAATATGGTCGAGGTGGTGTTGTTCATATCCTTCTCACTTTTAATTACACAGAACTATTAGTTCTTAAATCACAATATCTGCCAAAGCCACCCTATGGGCACTTAGCAATCTTGTGTCCGTACTAGCCACAATGAAAACATCAAACCTATACTCTATAACACTTTCCACTGTGCCTCCTACCACACTGTTAATACAATGGTGGGAACCCACTAACTAAACCCCCAGAACGAGCAACACTATCTCTATTTGATCCAGAAGAAACTGCTACTAACTGTCCCCTCCTTTTGAACTTAATAGGTCCAAACTTACTCTTCTTCCCATAATGGCTACTGCCAGATGTCTCAACACTAAATCTTTTTCTGCTCACAGTCCATTATTGTTGAACCGCTATCAAATCAATCTCTATCATCTTGGCCCTCTCGACCAACTGAACAAAATTTATAATATCATGTATCAATAGTGAATGCCTTAAAGTATCTTAGAGTCCCTCCAAAAATCTATAACACTTCTCCTCAGAAGTACTAACCAACTGCAGAGCATAACTGGAAAGAGCAGTAAACACTATCTCGTACTACATCATTGACAAACTTCTCTTAATCAATCTCAAAAAAGAACTTTGTAGCTGTCTCCTAGCAGATGGAGGTACAAACGATGCCTTGAATGTTTTTGTAAACTCCTCCTTGGAGGCTATAATCTCATGAAATTCTATAAATATATATGTATGTCATCAGAATGGGTAAAAAAAATGAATGTATGAGCCTCACCTACAAGATGTACAACTTTACCTATAATTTGAGAAATTACCTCAGAACTGATCACCAGAGCTATACTTGAGCTACCTAACTAGAGCTCTGATCATTTGTTATATCTAGATCTGACTAAGGTGAATCAGCCATCTCAAAATACTGAACATAGCTAAATATAATATATGCATATAAAAAATAAATAAAACGAGTGACCAAAACTACACAAAAACATCACACTTCTATAGATTAAATCCTATGACTCTATTATGATTTGCTTCTCCAACCTAGTTCTGACACCAAAAACCACTTGATATGACCCAAAACTATATAGGTCATACAGTGTTTGATTGTAGCAAGACTCAAATCCTAAGATCTAGTTGGAGAAGTACTGAAATAAAACTTCTAATTTAAACATATCACAGAGCCACTACTGAATACAAATATAAAATGGAAGGCTAAATCTCAACATGATTTTTTTATATATAATACAAAATACGTATAATCTGAGGTATCTACAACATCACTTGGTAACAGATAATATAACCAAATAAATACAAATCCTACAAAATAAAACTAATCAAATCAAATAGGTACAAATTATAGCCTACTATCCAAACTATTCATCTCGCATCTTACCTTTCCCCTAGCCTGAAAGTAGAAGAAAAAATAAGAATGAGCTAACATGGCTCAGTATGCTATTATAGCCTAAAATAAAAATCAATAAATAAAACTAAAAGAACTGAAAATAATGTGTTGGAATAATAAATTGATGTTCTATACAAAAAGATAAAACTAAAATATATATTGATACCGAATGCATTTAATTAACTAATAAACTATACTAAAACTAAAATATAAATAAATGTCTTATAAAATTATTTCAGAATATCCCTTAGGCTCCAGCATCCTAACACATCTCATATCAGAATCCCACCTTGTTAGCCATCAGCTCTGGCATAACATAATCCCATCTTGGTTGCCCACTATTATTGGTATAATAGAATCCCATCTCATTCACCCACTGACACCGACATAACAGAATCCCACCTTGGTCACCAACTCACTCTTGTATAATAGAATCCCACCTCGGTAATCCACTAGCATCGGCATAATATCACATCATATTTATTTCATCATTATACATATATTTTTTGATAAATTTTATTAAATAAAGCATAATTGGAGTTAATTTAGAAATTTTCAAAATGCCTTAATAGTAGGTAACATAAACACTACTAAATAAAAATTCACAATTATTAAACATAACCAAATTATCAGAGATTATGTAAAACATAATTTTGAAGCTTTAATTGAACTAAAGCACTATTTTTAGATGTCAAAATAAATTTTTGAATAGGTAAAATTCCTATTTTTTTAAAATCACCTAGTAAAATTTTTTTCAGAATATACTCAAAATATTTTAATCTCAATCTCTATAGCATATAAAAAGTTACGCGATAAAAGTTTTATCAAAATAAAGCTATCATCATTTTTTGGTAATAAAAATATAAATTTGATCGAAAAATCTCAAAAATACCAAATTATTTAAAATTGAAATAGGCAAAATGTAACCTATGTCAAGATAAGCAAATTTCTCAATTGGGCTGACGAACATAAATGTCTCTACAACCGCCAAACCTTAGCTCTTCTCCATCCATCTATCTCTTTTTCTCTTAATATCCTAAATCCATTCTCTGTTAAAAAAATGAGAAAGAAAACAAATGAATTTAATAACTAATGTAAGTGGGATTTGATTTTTTTAATAAATTAATATAAGAATATAAATATAATTATTCTAATTGTCAAGATTTTATCATAAAATTCATATACTTTTTTTATATCTTCAAATCTGAATGTCCAAAAATTATGAAAACAAATTTAAAAGTTAGCTAAGCATGTCTAGGATGCTCATATGAAATTGGTTTTCAAAATAGATAACCAACGATCCCAAAATAACCACTTGTACCGACATATACTGATTTCTTAAAAAATTATACCGATGCCCAAAAATTATGAAAAAAATTAGTGAAACTAAAATACAATAATATCTATGCTCTAACGAAGATAATTTATGATTTGAACTTATAATGACTCTTGAAATAATTTTTTACTATTATTGATAAAAATATCTTTCTTAAAATTTTAGAGTTATAGCACTTAATATAAATGTCATGTAGGAATAAGTAAATAAAATATCCCATAATATTTATAATCATCAAATTACTCGGTCAGGCTCCCAGATTGCATGAATCTTCCTCTTTTTAAAATGATAAATATTGTTGATTGAAAATTGAATTTTCAACTTTACTTTTTATTTCCTGTTAAGTTCTCCCCCTCACTAAGTGCTTCCTTTTTAAAAATAAGGAATTTTTTTAGTTTTTAAATATTTTGTTTCCATTTTTATTCTTTTTAATTTTTATTTTTATTATAAATATTTATTTTTATATAGAATTACACATAAAAAATATATATTAATAACAAAAGCAAACTGTACTAATTGAAAAAAAAACTAGTACAAACAACAACATTACCTATTCCCCCTTTTGATATTACTAGAAAGAGGAACACTATAATAATGGAACAAAAAAATAACGGTTCTATGATTCCTAATAGATTTAAGGTTTTCTATATATCTAATGACCATAACGGTTGTATTGAATTGTGAGTTAATAATAAGAAAATTAGTGACCAAGGAAAGCAAAGGAGTGACATTTATATGGTCACCAACTTTTGAGATAATGTTGTTTCAGAGAACATGTTGGATAACATGTGCATTTAAAACCATTGAGAACACTAATGGTTGGTGCTCCAATTATAATCCAAAGATTGAGAAACAGAGCGTAGGGCTTGACCAGTATTTGATAGGTGAATATATTCATGCAAACCATCAATAGTAATGGTGACTTATCTGCTGACATGTAATGGTTTGCATGGTGGTATGGTCAGAAGTGATGCGTAGGTTTGCAAAAAACTCAAGGACAAGTTCAGTGTGATAAGGAAAGACTAAGAAGATTATGAACTACAGTGTGGAAGTAGTGAAAATTAAAACTTGAGTACCTGATATGATAGAATTTCTTGAATAAGAACTTTGGAGTTAGTGATAGAAGCACTTATGTATCTAGCGTAGGCTACCTCATTTTCTTCATATTGAAACCTATCGTTTGCCCTATGGTGGAGACCTAGCCAACCTCGCTTATGAACTATAGGAATGAATGAGAAAGAAATGTAGACATGAGAGAGAGGGTTGTGTTTGAAGGTGGGAATAAAATGAAGAAATGGACCTCTCTTTTATAGTTGAAGTAAATCATACTTTATGATCTGTGTATCGTACTGTCTAATCAAATACTTCCAAAATGTCTCATCAAGAATGTATAATCAAAGGTCAAATTTACAATATGATTAGGTATTTTAAAGTATGATCAATATAACTTTGATTATCTTAAGAAGTCATCAGTACTACTATTGATATCTTAATTGTATAGTATATTAGTAATTCGTACAGTATGATCTACAATAAGTGATCATCCATACAATTAATTTGATAATTATTGGCCTCTAACAGTTATGTCATATGTGGATCGTACAGTACGATGAGTGAATCGTATAGTACAATGTAAACAAAATTTTAAGGGTTTATGTGTGATGATTAGAGACACCTCCACAAGTATAAAACACAAAAAAAAAAAATTCACAACGAAAACATACAAACAAACAAAAAAAAAATAGTTTTAACATTTAATAACCCCAAAAACCTAAGCACTTATATCAATGACACGTAGTCTAGTCCTAATTATGTGTTGACCTCATTTTTGTATGAGGTCATTAGGACCTATCCAAACTCCTACCTATTGATTTGATGGTTAAAAATTATATAGTTATCAATCATCTAGAACTCAATTAAATCTCAATCCAGACTTTAATCTAGACTTCAATCAAGACCTCAGTCCAGACTTTAATCCATACCTTAATCCAGACCTCAATCTAGACTTGAATTTAGATTTCAATCCAGACATCAATCTAGACTTCAATCCAAACTTTAATCTAAACTTCAATCTAGACCTTAATCGAGTCTTTAATCAAACCTCAATCCAGTCTTCAATCAAATCTCAATCTAGTTTTTAATCAAACTCTAATCCAGCCCTCAATCAATCTTCAATAATTTCCAATCAAGATTCAATCATCAACAATCATCTATTTGATTTTGATGGATAATTCAAATCTAATTAATCAAATCTAAAGCCCAGTTTAAACCCAAGATTCCAGATCAAAATCCAAGGTTAAAGGTCTATATCCTAAAACCATTTCTGGGTGATTTTTAAATCACTTTAAAACCCAGTCAAATGACCCCCAATTCATGATCTGTCATTTGCATATTGATTAGGCATATCCCTAAGGTGCACTCTCTAAATTTGGGATCAATATGACATTTCTAACCCCTAGAAACTCAATTGAAATCCAAAGGTTATAAAACCTTCAAATATTTATAGCCTTTGCCACCAAACCCTAGTCATTAATTGACTTGGTCAACTAGATCCATGTATAGTTAAACTAAGTTAATATAGGGTCAATTCATGGCATATAACTATTTTTTTTTAATTCATGGCATATAACTAGTCAACCCATTTAAAATTCATCAAACCCTCAAATCCACTCCCTTGTATGGTTTATATATATGTAAACCATTCTATGACTCGAATTCAATCAATTTGACCTCGTCAACCTATCAAACTTGGTCAAACATTCATATTTTTGGTCAAATCACCACATATATCCAATCAAACTTCTATGAAGCTTTTAATCCAATTTCATATCATTGTTTGAATGTGCCTAAGCTCACTATGGGTCAAGCCATATGGAGTTTGACCAAGTCAAATCAAAACTCTTAGTTAAACTCCATCCTACATGCTCCCATTCACTCTTGCATTTAAATTTAGCCCTCTTGGCTCCTCTCAATCTCACCTAAACAACTCATTAAACCTTCATACATGCCACCTCATCACCCCTTGACTAATTGACTAGTCAACTCAGTCAACAAAGGGGTAAGGAGGGGTCAAATGGTCAAATTACTTCAAATATCTTAATCCTTTCTATTTCAAACCACTCCAGCAGCCTAAAAACTCTGTATAAGCTTCCTAAAATAGCTCTAACCCTTGGATTAAGGTTAAGTTAAGCCTAAATGATCCCATGTGCAAGAAAGGACAAAAGGGACTTTCCACATCATTATCCTTGGATTGTTCTTTCCTCCAGCCTTCTAACTACTTTAGGATAGATGGTAAGCATCATAGCAAGATGCTAAGTTGATCTCAACCTTCAAAACCATCAAGGGAACTTGAATTAGGCCAAAGAGACAAAAGGGCTCTCATACTTGACATAACATTCTCTCACTACCTAGGCCTATCCAAGACAAAGTTTCATTTTATTTTGGCTCTAAACACATTCCTGCACATTTTTCAAGCTCAATTCGACCAGTGAAAGCCCACCGGCGGTGATCTTCCAGCCACCCAAGTGCCAACTCCATCTAAGGCAGAGAACGCATAATCTAGACCTTTATAAACTGCAATTTCTTCTAGGAAGTTAAGCGTGGATAGTCTACATGCTCAACTGTACTTTGCACGTCTCTAATCGTTGGTTAAATCAAGGTAAATTCTAATCCCTAGTTTAGGACACTCAATTTCAAATAACTTTTGATTAAGCATATTTTAAACCACAAAAATATGTCCCCATTGCTCATTTGATTAAGTTTAAGCTCTGTTTAAAGTTTCATAAGTTTTTATTGAGTTGATTTTGAGAAAAAACAAGTCTCATCACTAGGGTTTAAGTAATGTTATGCATGTATTATGCATTATTTGAGCCATTGATCTTTGGATTAACAGTTCAAATCTTGCCACAACATTTAAGTTTTCAAACTGCAGATCAGATCCCATCGTTATTCTTCCTATCCGACTAAATTAAGACCATCTGCCTGCGTGTGAATCAATGGCTAAGATATGCGGCTGACATGGATAAGTAGCCTTAAAGTTGTGCCACCATCCAATCATTGGGAATGATTGTATAGCCGCGCAATTATGACAATGATTACCACCGTCGTCGCAGTTTGAATCTGCCAATCTGAGACTACCATGTGGGCCGTCGTCGCCATTTTAATTAACTTAACTAATTTAAATCCATTTAAATACAGAAAATTAAAAAAAAAAATAAATCAAATATTTTTCAAAAAATTAAGTATAATATACCACCTCTGATGTCCTCCTACTTCACATATAAGTTGTCCTTTAATTATAATATTTAGGAATGCACATGCAAAGGGTTTAAAATATGCAATCAAAATAAATTTCTCAAAAATTTAAATATTAAAACATAATATCAAATTTTATAAATTCAAAATACTATTAAAATTAAATTCAAAAAATCACTGGAGGTAAAAAATATGTTAAAAATATTTTTTTTCAAAATTTTAATTTTAAATTAAAGTACTTAAATTTTTGATCAAAATCTCTTGATTGATGTGGTGTGATTTACTATATTTGTGTAAGGGGTTAGTAATATTGATTTATAAACCCACATAACCTAGTGACATTTAAGGATAATAATTAAGGACAAGTCTTAGCAATTTAGGAAGAATTATAGAAAATTAAGTATACATCCAATAGGTGTGAAATTCATGACACTTGAACCAAGTGGCAGCAATCTATCCTAGGATGAACTTTCACTGATTTTAAAAATCATTACGTCAGAATTTTAATTATCTCAAAATTAACTCTTTAATTAAGCCCAAAAACTTTAAAAAAATCATAATAAATTTAAATTAAATCCAAAAATTTTAATAATATATCAAATTTACAAGAATTAAACCTTTAACTTAAAAAAATTAAAAGCCCTTTGACTAAACCATTAATTTAAACTTAATTTAATTTTTAAAGAAAAATTAATATTTAATTAATTTAATTAATTAAAAATAATTAAAATTTTAAATAATTATCAAATACTTGAGAACACTCCCTTGGGTCATTCTTGACCTTTGGGAGTGATTTTATAAAGTTTGGAATCAGTTTGGATCAAAATCATTAAAATCCATTTTAATTAATCAATTAAATAATTCAATTTATTACTCAAATTTCAAAAATTTATAACTAATTCCAAAAAATTTTAATTTAAACAAACTCAAAGGTATTAGACTCTATTTAGGTCTAGTATTTTTAAAAAATATCAAACAATTAGAAATAAGTCAAAGTAAAAAAGTTAATATTTTGGTCAACTATAATTCAAAATTGAACCCAAACTTAAAAAGTTTATAGCTTAATCTAAAAATATTTTATTCCAGCAAATTTAGTGTCTAATTACTCATCTTAAGGTCTAGTATTTAGAAAAAAATATTAAAACTCCAGAATTCACTTTAATTTAAAAAGTCAATTTTTGACCCCTTAATTTAATGTATTAAATAGTTAAAAAAAGTCCAAAATTTAATAATCAATTAAAATTCTAGAAAATATTAATTTGATTAATAAAATCAATCAACCAATCTCTTAATACATAATAAGCACTCCAAAAATGAAGTTTTTAGGATGGACTACCTTGAGCTGCGGGGCTAAGTGTCCTAAGGATGCTTCATCCTCGAGCCCATTGTGACAACGCCACGAATGAATTCAATGGAGTGTAAAACTTTAAATTTAATTGATTATTAATAATTTAACTAAATTAAAATATTTAATTTAACTATATCAACCAAGTTTTTAGGATGGACTACCTTAGGCTACAAGGCTACGTGTCTTAAGGAGGCTTGGTTCCTCGTGCTCACTATGATAATGCCATGAATCGATTGATAGAAAAAGTAATTAATTTAATCTCTAAAACTAGAAACCAATCAATTTAATTAAAAAAATAATAAACCTTTTTAAGCTTAAATAATTAAATTAATTAATAATATTGGTTACTACTAGGTAACCCGGGTCAACAAGGCTATTAACTTAGCCCAAAGGAAGGTGAAATAAACTTTACGATCCTGGAGTAAACAAAAGTAGTAATTACTCAACACTCAAAATATACTTTAAAACCAACTTTAAACTATTAATACTTAAACTCAAACACAAATCCCTTAAGCCTTTAACAAATTAAAATACTAGACAACTGCAACCTACTACCCAGCATATGACATATCCAAGCCACACAGTATACTGCACACACTTTAGATGATTTGTTACATTAACCAACTCTAATTTTAGGCTAGATCAGTTTTTACTTTTCTACTACTTATGTGCCAAAGTTTTTATAGTTTTCATTATATGTTGGTTGCTATCATTGATTGAAGTGATTATTTATTTAAATGTTAATTTTATACAATTTATAAATTATTTTAATGGGTGTTAAATTACCCCTAGGTTAGGAACAATCTAAATGCATGCTTATATAATTTTTTGCAGTTAGCCATACTCATGCATGGATAAAGATAAGGGGGTAAAATTAAAATTTAATTAATAAATTTTTAGCAGGTGCTAAGCATGCTAAATCCCCCTTAAAATTAAAAAAGAGCATGGCCAAGTGTGACTGTAAATTTAATTTGAGCAATTTAGTATATATAACTGCTTAGGATATTAATTTTAATTGCTTATGATAATCATGCAGGTGTTCTAGAGTCTTTTAATTTTTTGATATTTAATGTAATTTAATTTGAGTCAAGTATTATGAAAGTGATTTTGAGGCGGGATATTAATTATCCAACCTAAAATCCAAAAAGAAAGGTAACATCCCTTAGGGGAGAATTTCTCTTCATTTGAAGATTTAGGTTAGGATGTTTTAAAAAACTAAAGAGAAAAGAAAACACTCTTTCGGGGAGGAGTTTCTTTTCATTTGGATATTTGAACCCGATAAATCTAAGGAGCTCACAAAAGGAAAGAAGGCGAAGAAGTGAAGACATAGAGAATATCACACTCTCAAAAATCACTTGCGTCATTTCTAGGATCAGAATCTGGGTTTTTATCAGTAGTACCATACCACTTTTAATTTCTACAGACCCTAGGTTATAAATTAAGTGGCACTTGCCACATGGACTTTACATTTAATTTGATGATTTAATTAATTTCTTTACATTGCTTGTGTAGAAGAAATTACATGCTTTTCTAAGTTTCTTTCTAGCATGTTGATTTTGATTTAGCCTAAAAATCGTTCAAAGGCTCATGAGGGCACATTAAAAATTTTTCTATTCAAATTAAATTAAAAAATATCAGGCTCAGATAGAAATTTAACTATTTTAAGAAGTAAGCCCGGGAATGACTCGGGAGTTTACATGCATCATATTAACTCTTCTCATCCTTATTAGGCACCTCCCAGCTTGTGAGTTCTGGCAGACTACCTGACCTATTAAGGTGCAGTTCTATCAAGGGGATATTGTGTAATATCTAGGAAAAAACTTATTTTTAAATCTTTTTAAAACTGCTTCATATCAACTTTATGTATTTAAAGGTCAATTAGTATACATCGCATTAGAAATAAATTAAAGAATCAATAAAATTTTAATTGCATTTATTTTGAGGCATAATCATCCTACATAAGTTAAGGGGCCACTTAGGATCTACTCTAGATGTCAGCCCCAATTCCTCAAAACTTAATTAATAACATCCCTACCCATCTTTCATAAAAAGACCAGATATATGGATTTTAAAGCGCTTAGGTTGTTAGCTAGCTCTCTAATCTAGGCTAGGGTAAGTCCAGGTTTGTACTGCATTAGCTAGGTTCGGGCTACTATGATTTAGTACCTAAATTGACTTAGCATCCAGGGCAGACTCAAAATCATAAGACCCCACCTTCTGGAATATAATCCAAACCTTTTAATAAAACAACAACTTAAATCAAAATTTCTCCTCAAACTAAAATTTAAAGCCCAACACATAGGATAGATAGGGGTATTTCTAAAATGTTTCAAAATCTTAAAACACCTCCTACCTTTTATCGTTTGGCCTATAGAAATAAGTGTTCAAAATTTGATACAATTCCAGTTAAAATTCCAACCTTACTCCCTTTGATATCACTCCTTAAGAATTCCAAAGATAAAATTTCTACTATTATTTAAATTGAGAGTTTTCATAGGAAACTTAGGCTTCCTACGATTTAATTAACTATGAGGGCTTAGCTCGTAGAAGATTTAAAGACCCTAGATCAATTTTCAAAACTCAATTAACTCTCTTTAGAAAAATCAAAATCAATGATGATCATTATTGTCATATTCGAACAACTGATAAGGGATGATATCTTCTTTCTTTGGGAAGATATATTTACATATACATACATAAATACATATTTATATATTTATATATATATATATTATAAAATATAATAATTATTTATTTGTTTTTAATATTTTTATTTAATTTTTTAAATCATATGAATGTGCACTTAACGAGTTAATATTTTGTTTATTAGTGAAACTAATAATATTTTATTGGTTTACAATAAAAAAATATTATTATACTTATACACTTTAATATATAATTAAGTGCATGTTGATAAAATTGTGCATTGATAAAATTTCATTTATATTAAAAATGGCAATTATTAAATTAGTAAAAAATTATATATATATATATATATATATATATATATATATATATATATATATATATATATATATATATATATACATATATATATATATATGAATATTAAAAATGTTAAATATTATTAAAATTTTAAATAACTAATTTAAAAGTGTAAATGTATGAGATAAATGTATAATTATAAAATTAAAAAAGATATCATTTATATATTAATAATATATTTTTCTAAATTAATAGAAGTATATATATTTATTAATGCAACATTTACCTTGATTTTAGAATAAAAAAAAATAAGAAAAACAAATAAAATTTGTAAACAATAATAAATATTTATTAGTTTTTAATATTTTTATTTAAATTTTTAAATTGTATGAACGTGCACTTATGTATTAATATTTTATTTATCAGTGAAACTAACAAAAAATTTATTGGTGTAATAATAAAAAAAGTATTATTAAAGTTATATAATTTAATTTATAAGTAAGCGCACGTTGATAAAATTGCACATTGATAAACTTTTATTAATATTAAAAAGAGTAATTATTAAATTATATATAATTTGAATATTAAAGATGTTAAATATTATTAAAATTTTAAATGAGTAATTTTTAAAGTGTAAATGTGTGAGATAAATATTTACATGTAAAATTTTAAAAATAACTAAATAATATTTTCTCATCAAATTCAAATCAATTGAAATACCTTTGTATTCAAATAAAGACAATAACAATTAATAAATTTAAAATAACATTGTTTAACTTCATTCAAATTTAATTACCATAAAAAGTATTATTTTATATTCTCATTAAATCAAATTAATCATAATGACTAGATTTAAAATTTTAATTAATTTATAAATTTCAACTTTATTTTTGAAATATTTTAAAAAATTAAGAAAGTTTCAATAGAATTTGCTATAATATTCTTGCATGCAGTTAAACTTGTCTAGATAAAAACAAGATCATTCATAGACTTTGAATTAGGATATATGCCCTCGCGTGGGTTCTCTTGAGACTTGTAAAACCTTAGCTGCCACTTTGCTTTCCAACCACTTTCTCCTCCTCCTATGGCCCTACCGGAGGCCATAACTTCTCTAAATGGAGTCGGGTGACCCCCTCTCCATTCTTGGTTTTCCACCTTTGGTATCGGGACCTCATTCCCCAAAATTTGCTAACCTTAGCAAGGGATATTTTGCATTCTCCCTCAAATGGAAGGCTATCTTTCTTCTCAGAACACCTTGCAGGTGGATTTTCTTGTCACATTTCTTCCCCTTAAAGACCTGATAACTTTCTCGTCGGATCTGATCGCTAAAGGTGTGAAAAATTGGGAACTTTATCTTATTGACTATTCTCTTGGTAAGCGTCCTTACTATGAGGCTCTTCTCTTAGCCATTAAAAAAATTTGGCCTCTAAAAGGTAACCTTTCTCTTGTTTCACTTTTGGATGGTTTCTTCTTATTGCATTTTTCTCAATCCAAAGACTTTGAGATGATTTAGTTGGGAGGACCTTGGTTTTTACTTGGAAAATCTTTTATTTTGCAAAAATGTTCATCACCCCCTCCCCCCGCGCAACACCCTTTCACACCTTAACATGAAGATTTTACATCGATCACCCTAGGGATTAAAATCCATGATCTCCCCCTAGCCTGTTAGAATCCTGAAAGAATTTATATGATTGCTAGCTTTATAAGGATTCCTTTGGCTATTGATCGGCTAATGGCTAAGAGATCTCATGTCACTTTTACTTGTGTCTGTGTTCAGGTGGATGGTAAATCTAAACTTCCTAATGAAATCCCTATCTCTCTGGATGGTAAGCTATGTAATCTTTATGTTCAATATGATTGGAAACTGGAGGCATGTAACCTTTGTGGCTTGTTTGCTCATTCCTCTAATGTCTGTCCAAAAAACCATAATCCTAATGTTGTTAAAAATGTCTCTAATAGTAGGAGAAGCACTAGTAGGAAGCCTAAAGGGTCCATATTTAGATCCAAATCCAAAAGACCTAATGATTTCATCCCTAAACCTTCTGATAACCCCTCAGGTCTGTTAGGAGCTACTCCCTCTAGGATCCAGAAAGCTTTTTGTTAATCCTTTAGTTAAAGTTATTTTTTCCTTTTGATCATGAGGATGCTTCTATTAAGAACACCAACATCCCTTTTGCTAATGTTTATGGTGTGCCTAATAAAATTCCCTCTGCCAAACCTTCTTTCCTTGATCCTGTTAATTCCTCTCAGTCAGATCAACATGATGTGTTTAAATCTGACCCTATTAGCTCTTCCTATGCGAAGAATGTGCTTCTTACTCTACTAACACACTTACTAAGATCCCAAATTTAAACTTTTTCTCAGGTGATCTCCCTCTATCTTCCATTACTGCTTCTATATTTATAGGTTAATCTAATTGGTTACATTCTTCTAATAAATTTGAGATTCTTAACAAACAATGCTGAAACCTCTGTGGTTTTTGCTGCCTTGGTTCCTAATGCTCATGTTTAAGGAACCATTAATACTAGATCGAAGGGGACCCAAAAAAGGCTCTAAACAAAATCATAAGGCTTAATGATCAAACCTAACATTGATGTTTGGAATATTCATGATTTTAATAGCCCTGAAAAAAGTCTTAATGTGTAAGAAGTTTGCTTCTTCTCATAATCTTAATTTACTTTGTATTTTGGAAGCTAAGGTTCTACGTTGTGCTATGGGTGATGCATGATTTTTGCTTCTCATAGGTCTTTAATTTGTAGAATAATTGCAGTAATTTTAATTTTTATTTTTCTGGACATATCTAAGTCAAGTGGAATGCTTGATGTGTTAATTTTATCCCTAGTAGCATGAATAATCAATTTATTCGTGGTGAAATCTAGTTTAAAGATTATTTTTTCCTATTACTTAACTTTCATTTATACTGCCAATTCCGTGGCTGATAATCCAGAAACCACAAAATAACTTCAGTCAATATAAAATCAAGATGCATCTAACCTATTGATTCCTAAAGTAGACTACAATATCTTAGCTCATCTAAGAAAATTGAATGCAAAATTGAGTATTTGCAATACTCTAGTTCTTTCTAAATAAATAAGAGAGGCATTAATCAAAGATTTACTCTAGAGATTTGTATGGCTATGCTAGCATCACCACAGTTAGAGGAAACATTATATTTTAAAGAGGTTTCAAGAATAAAATTCTCATATGAATACTTGATGTTGGGAACTGCTGATCACAATCGCCCATTATATATTTCTGTAAATATCAAGAACTCTCACTTACTTAAAAGTAGACACTCATAAACCTAGTTATAATAAAATAATATTGTGAGGGTTCAATGAAAAAAGACGAGAGAGCTTTGGGCTAAGTAACCCATCTCATTGAAAACATGAAAAATTGAAGCCAAATTCACATAATAGATTCAAAGGCTTCTTGTAACACTCTTCTCGGTGACCCTGGCTCCATGAATATAGAATGGTACCTTTCAACCTACATCACTATATCAAATACTCTCATGAGAGAGATGAACACTATATCAAAGGTAGGGTGTTGGTGAATGACTTATGACTTGAGCAATTTTCTTTGTCATTTTATAAAGTTGAAGGCCCTTTACTCTCTGGCCACTACCCTCTTATTATAGAGTTTAATAATATGGTGGTCATTAATCACAGATTCATGTTTAAAAATTTCTGGATTAAGTCACAAGATTTCTGAAATGCTCTCATTGCTACTTTCTCTATGAACTTCTATGGTGACCCTATTAGTATTTGGTATAATATTCTTTCTAATCTTAAAAGAAATATTAAACTAAATATTGGGCTTATTCTACTCTTCTTTCCTCCAAAATCTCTGATTTGCAAAATCAACAAAAGCACTATTTGGATTTACTTGATTATAACTCTCTATCTCAATCCCTCAATTCTCAGTTGAACTCTTGGGTCATTCAAATGGGACAAAGCCAAGTGGTTACTTCGTGGGGAGGATGACCTTAAATTTCTTTTCAACAAAATTATTAATCTCTTATTATAGAGTTTAATAATATGGTGGCCATTAATCACAGATTCATGTTTAAAAATTCCTGGATTAAGTCACAAGATTTCTGGAATGCTCTCATTGCTACTTTCTCTATGAACTTCTATGGTGACCCTATTAGTATTTGGTATAATATTCTTTCTAATCTTAAAAGAAATATTAAACTAAATATTGGGCTTATTCTACTCTTCTTTCCTCCAAAATCTCTGATTTGCAAAATCAACAAAAGCACTATTTGGATTTACTTGATTATAACTCTCTATCTCAATCCCTCAATTCTCAGTTGAACTCTTGGGTCATTCAAATGGGACAAAGCCAAGTGGTTACTTCGTGGGGAGGATGACCTTAAATTTCTTTTCAACAAAATTAGAGTTAGGCCTTACCCTCTAATGCTTGTGTAGCTACTACTATTTTTGATAAATCTGGGCCATTCCTCATGCTTAAGATTATCATTCTAATCCTTTATTTCCGGTTATGTGGCATGTCTTCTCTGGATTTTTGGGTGCTTGGTCTTGCTTTTGTTGGTGCCTCGATTTTTCCATGCTCCTTTAATTTCTCTGGAGCTTAGGACGATGATGTGACTGTCTTCCTTCCTAACCTGGGTGGTCGAGGCTATATCATGGCAACCTTTGAGGCATTGTGGTATTCAAGATTATTTTTGCTACTGTAGGGTGATCTATTGGATACTCTTTGTTCAGCTTTTAGATTTTTCCTCTGTTGCTGAGTCGTTGGGTGTTTTTTTTTTTTTCAAGTTTCATCTGGTTGGGCCGTTTCTATTTTATTTTGTGGCTCTTTCTTTATATTTGTAATTTTGGGAAGTTGCCTTCAATGGAGGGTGCTTTCTAGGCTATTGGATTGGGTTTTCCCAATGTGGGTTTTTGGCAGGACGGCTTCGTTTTTTTTTAGTCCTATGGTCTTTTGGTTCTAAAATTTTATTTTGTTGTTCTATTTTTGTCCTTTTTGAGGTTGTTCTTTCAACATTAGCTCATAGATGTTTTTGATTTTCCTTCCTTCCCCATGGAGATTTCTATATAGTCTTTTTTTTTTAATTAATGAACAAGAAGAAATCCCCTATATAAAAAAAAGGTCGTTCAGAGATGCGGAGCCATCCAGACCGTTGAGTGGAACAATCATTGCGCTCTGCCGTGCATCATAGCCGTTCTGCCGGACACTGCGCACCAACGAAATAGACGGCCCTGATCTACAGATAGTGATTTCCCTCTAAAAGTTGCCGGCCAGTGCTATCCGAATTTGCGGGTCAGGCAAGTAAAAAATAATAGATTTACAAAAATCATACACGTGGACGGCTGAGATAATTAATAATCGCTTCTTTGATTTGTTATTTTAATGAATAAAGGGAGGTCCGTCGTCGTCCTCACGGAGCCGGACAAAGAGAGAAAGTGAGGAGGGATCTGGATTCAGGAATTATTTTGCGCCCTTCTTCCTCTATCTCATTATCTTCTCTCTGTAGAAGGTCAAAAAAGTAACAGAAAAAGCTTTAAAACGATGGAGTCTACGCCGAGCTTTTTATCCTGTACGCCGGCACACGATATCGGTCGCGCAATGGGGGATGAGGATAGGGGAACGTTTTCTCAGGTTGACCCTTTTCTCGTGGAGGCTCTTGATAACCCTCGTCATCGTCTTACCGGTTTGTTCTTTTCCACTCCTTTCAATGATTTTGTTCCGCTATTGGTTGCTTTTTCGGGCGATTAGGGTTTCTTTCGTGCCCTGGTTCTTGTTTCTACTGTTAACCTTGTTTAAGTTTTTTTTTTTTTTTTAAATATATAATTTTTATGTATAAAGGCTTCATTTTGCTGAACTCGTTACCCAAGTATTGTACCGGGGGGAGAATTTGTTAGCCGTTGCATATGAATGCGATTACTTGATTTCGATGGACATCTATTTGGTTCTGAAGGTAAGATTCCGGTTGTGTTGATGCGAGGATTGGAAACCAGGCCTGAAGTTGATTTCATTGTTGTCTTTATTACTTTTTGTTTTACTTCTGTTGCGATTTTCAGTTGCAAATCTTTAATGAACTTATGTTTTAGAATTTGAAAAAAAAAAGAGCTTTTGTTAATCTTGATTGGTAATGATTTTTTCCTTACCCTTGAAGCGACGGAGGTTATACTGGTCTGACTTGAGAACTTTGTGATAAAATCAATGCTTTAAATTCAATGCAAAAGGTGGCCGTTTTTTAAATCTATTAGAAAGAAATTAGACTTTGGCAGTTTTGTGGTCTGAGAACATCGTTTTCTGATCAACCTCAGCTTGAAGCTGCAAGAAAATATGTCAGCTTATAAAATAGAAAGGTAACATGGATAAGATACACCGGAGAAGTCCTTCTGTTGAGATAGACTGTGTGGATTGCAGCCATCTAAGGTGGTATTATGCATTATAGTCTATGCGATCATGGAAGATATGAGAGGATGCTGGTCTTGGATTAGCTATGGAATCTTTATGGGCCCCATATAAGTGTCTCCATGCAATTATTAAGGCGTTGAAAATTTCATGCATTTCAAGTTGTTGATAATAACTATATGGAGCTTGAGAGAGCTATGATAGTGAAGATATGGGCTGATTTTCATAGTTAAAATACTTGGTTGACTCAATTTCATACATCACCTATGCTAAACGTCAAAATCAATTTTCTTGTAGCTTATTTTGTTCTTCATCCTCTATCATCTACTTAGTGATGAAAAGTATGAGTAAAAAAACTGATAACTATTCTATGGCATTTGAAGGATTTGTTTGGCTCTTTGAATGTGAAATTATGTTGCCATGTCTTATCAACAATTTGAATAGGGGGAATTGAAATTTAATCTATTCATAGAGACATGGAATTATGCATATGATGCAATTTTCTGAAGCCTTTGTGATAAGATAAAATTTAATACCATGGAAAGTTAAATTTTTCACAAGTGAGACTTGAGATATAAATGAGGCGTTGAGCTTGAGCTGGCTGTTGCATTTGAATTCAAGGAGTGCCAATTTGTGCTTAGCTCACTAGAGAAACTTAACTACAAGCTTGTTGGTGTAATCATGTTCAATTAGTAACTTATCGAACACAACGTGACAACAAAAATAGTAGGATTGATGTGGAGGAGGGATATAAAGTCAAGAGCATTGAGTATTAAAATTGGTAACGCTAAGTGAGGTAAATCTACCGATTGTCGTGATGGTATATTGGCAACAATAACATTGGGGATGGGGTGAAAGAGGATGATGAGTAGTGGAAACTAATTTTCATTTAAATCTTGACCTTCATGTTGGGGCAACATTGACAATCATAGTACAAAAAGAGTTAGTTCGGGGACTAATTTATCCCTAAAAAGGTGCCAGATAGCACCATGTGTTATGCTATATTTATGTTCATTAAATATGTATTTATGTCATATTGTTTCATGTGATAAGAACATATTATTCCTTTCAATAGTTGTAGTATTTTAGTCTTTAAATATGAGCCCTTAGTGTATAGAAAGGGTTCTTTATTCTATTAAGGGTAATTGTTGATTTGATTATGAAATCATGTTGTGTGATTGCTTCCATATTTATTACCCTCTCTCTTTCTAAAATTTCTCTCTCATATACCCATTTTCCTCTTTTATCTCTCTGTAGTTATCCTCTCCATTAACTCGCTCAACCTTTCAACCTTTTTTGCCACTCTTTATTGAGCCATGCCAAATAGAAGCCCACAAATATGATTCCATTGCGTTGGATTTCCATTATTTGGTATCAGATTATCAAAGCTTGCTAAAGAGATTTAGCTAGATCGTGAAACGTGTGCACCACATTTTAATGTTGCCTAATCATCTCTTGGTTGTGATACCTTCATTGTTTTGCTCACCTCTTCTACTTGCTTGGCAAAAATTTTCCAAAAAGTAGTACATATTTCAATCTCCTGGCGAAGATACAAATATGTTTGTTATCAAGGAGCATAAAATATTTGCCAGCGAAAGGAAGTATCATGGGGGAAATTCATTAGGATAGAAAAAATGCTTAGGATTCTTTTCATAAAATTATGTCTTACAAGCTCTATAAATCTTATACAAATCATAACATCACAAGAAATACGAACAAACATTAATTTTATTGAAGTAAATGGCTTCTTGCATGCACCTACTCCCCAACCACTTCTAATATCTATCCAATTGATGCCCGGTGTCATATCCAAATCATTACCCTCCTGCAATCAAGATTTATACAAACACCTTCCACAATAATACATAGAAGCACATTTTGGAATTGTAATGTAAGAAAATGCGTGAAACATACATGCTTGATGCTGCAATTGATGCATATGAAGTAAAGATCAAGCAGGAGTGCAGGCAGTGTGAGAATTGATGCAATAAAATAATCATACATTGTAATGTACATGATAAGTTGTCATAAAATGATGTGCTAAATTATGAAAAGCCATACCAAAACAAATTTGACACACAGGTTTCCAAATTAGCTCTCACACGAGTGGAGGTGAGATATAGAGTTTCACATGTAGCGACCTCAAGTTGTTTTTCGCTATAAAGACACTTGATTTGAGCTCTTTGTTGGAAACCCCAAGAGACACGACTCATAGGAAAATAGGTTTTAACACCGCGAAGTCCTAAAATCACATGTATAATTTCATAGGGGCTAGCTAGCATGATGGGTCTTATGGACCAAACTAGTCAAAAGTATTTCAAATAAAATGAGACAAATAAATCTCTTCAAAATAACACTCATACCAAATTCTCCCATTATTTCCTCAACCTCATATCAGCCTTCTTAAATTAGCATCTCCCACCTTTAAAGGCACTTCCTCATTGATGTAACGACATGAACCGAATGAAATCTCATTTGAAGGAACAATATGGATGAATCAATTCCTATTTATGTTTGATAATAACACTTTAGAAATCATATTATGGTTACATGCATGCATTCTCGCTTCATCTTTAAGTTACTTATCATAGATCACATTTTTTTATATTGATTGATCTTCTCCTAAATGTTCTTATATTTCCCACTCTAATACTTATAACCACCATCTTTGAATGCGAATGATAATTTTAATGCCTTGTTTTTCATTGCAATGGTTTGATTAAATGAATGACTTCTTATCCTAGTGTGAAGCCTGAGTCTAACTACAATCAGGTTTGAAAATAAGGTCATGCTCGAGGATGAGAGTAGATGTGAGCAGAATACTTCTACTAATGTTGTTTTGCCTTGTACCTTGAATTATGTTGTATGATGTCCATCAATTTCTTCTGGTGCTATTTATTTTATCATGGTAAGGGCATGTTATTCCATTCATTCATCATGAATACTATATGGTCTATTTGGGATGACTATAGCATTTTGTAAAGATGGTTGTGAAATTATTGTAGGGAAAGTAACTTTTTTTAAGAATATTATGTATGTGTATATATATATATATATATATATGTATTAAAAATCAAACCATTGCTTTCTTTAAGGCATCACACATTAGTATCTTTAGTTGTTATAAGTAGTTTTCCACCACAGAAATTTCTAGAAAACAAGGAGAAAGCAGCATGAAAGTAGTAGCCAAATGGAACCGTAATTACTGTCTGAAAGGAAAAGCTGTCCACAACAAACCCTTAGTCTCTATTTTAGCCTTTATTTTATATAAATGATCATGGTCTTCTATTAAGTAATTCTTGATTTGATAAGGAAATGTTAAAGCGTTGTTGGTAATTAATATATTTCCTCTCTTTTTCTCTCTTAAATATTCTTACTCATCCCTTATTTTTCTCTCACGTCGTTCTCAAGTCACCTTTTCTCTATTTTCTTATGTACCTTGCTTGCTCTCTCTGAACTACTAAGCCCACGACAAACACAAAACTAAGTTTGATTACACCGACTCGGGTCTTCATTAGAATTGTTCTAGGAGACTAATATCAAATGGCCCTATTAAATTTGAAGCATAAATTAAAGCCCAAATCTAGCCCAAGAAACCTATTGGTTTATGAAGCACAAATGGCTATATGAAGGCCACATGGAGTGCTACAAATTAAAGTCAAGAGGTCTAAATTCAAATATAAAAATTAACTCTCATGATGAAGGGGTTGGCTACACCATACATAAGGAGAGTATAATGGGGTAAAAATGATCTTCACCAAATTGGAGAAGACGGAAGATTTGCTTGTACAAGTTAAGGATGATCAAGATTCTTTTTTCTACAAATTTCTTTAACAATCTAAACTAATTTGGTTGGTCAATGGAAGCAAAGCATGATGGTTTTGAATTAGTCAAAACCAATACCTTGATTTTAGGAATTTGTTAGGTCTGCTAAAAAGAGCGGTAATCATTAAATTTAGAAACACTTATCATTAGATTTTATTTAGATTTTTTTATTGACTCTTTTAAGCTTTAAATAGGTTATGTGGCATGATTTTTTATCTTCAATTTTATAGAATCTCCAATTTCCCGAAACATTAGCTCTTCCTTTACCTGACCTTCTCTATTTCCCCCTTTTCTCTCCCCAAATTGAAAGGGCTTCCTCTCCCTTAGTCTCTTCAAACGTAGAGGAAACCCTCTCCCTTTCCCTCTCCCCCCCCTCTCTCTCTCTCTCTCTCTCTCTCTCTCTCTCTCTCTCTCTCTCTCTCTCTTGTTCTCTATCTTTCTCTTCCTTCCAAAACTAAGATTATCAAGAAGGCAAGGAGGCAAATGCCATCCAAGGAAGAGATGAAGGAGTTCAAGGAAGTGGGTGCCTTCACAGTAAGAGGTTACAAGAAGAAAATAGTTCTATGAAACTCTTTTAAGTTTCGTAAAATTCTAATTCCGTTGTAGTTAATAAATAATTTTTTATGATTTCTTGGTTTAACCCGTTCTCCCCTTTCCTAGGTGGTTCAAAATTTGCAAGTTTTCCCGTGATCATTTGAAAATTTCATAGACCATAATTTCATCATATCTTAGCAAGTGATAATCTCTCTGCCCTTACTAGGTTATTATTATTATTTGTATTGGATGATACATTGTAGTAACTTTTGTCTTATCTCTTTTTATTTAAACTTCATTTATCATTGTAGTATGATAACATTGATTTTGATCCCATTCATTTAAGAGGACTATGAGATTTGGCTTAAAAGGTGGTTTGTTGAAAGTATTTTAGTTTTATTGAAGGAAATAATCTTTCTATTTTAGTTTAGTGGCATAATAATAGTTATTATGTATTTACTTTATAGGAAACCAAACAATTTTCAGTATTCATATTACATTACCTCTACTTCGGCTTTTTTACAATGCATGGTTTCAGAATACTTGCAACCAATCAACCCCTTAGTTAGAGTTAAACCTAAAACTAATATAAAAAACCTTATCAAGGTTAATGAGACAACAACACATGAAAACTTTAATGAGCCATAATTATAAAGTTGGGAAGGTAGGTTGGGGGTGATGACCAATCTCATTGAGAAGATGGCCATTCAAAATATTTTTAATCTTTGGATTCAGAAAGCTATTATTGCTACCACCAGTCATGATGAAGCTTGTATATTTTTTTAGGAGGATAAGGATGCCTTTGATGGTATCGGATGATGTACGACATCAAAGTTGATTATCTTCTTTTGACGATATTATTGATGCTATGAGGATAGGCAACTTGTTGGATATGTTAGAGACTATTACTTTTGCTCAACTTAAAATTTTCCCACATGTTCATGTCTGGTGGAAAGCTAGTCCAAGAACTATGACTTGACTAAAATAACCTGGTCGTTATTTAAAATATAGTTGAAACTTTAGTTTTATTCCATCTACTGCAAAGAGGATATGTGGATCTAATGGAAACAACTTAAATAGAGATATGAGTAATCTATGTTGGATTACTTGATTCACTTCATTGGCAAATATTTTCCTCGAACATCTTCTTTTGAGATGCATTTGTTTTTATGAAATATGAAGTAGGGTTATATAAGTGTTAGAAGTGAATTGATGTTTTAGTAGAGGCAAGCTCCATGACCATTGCTATAGAGGAGATGAACTTGGTTAGTCAAAGCAAGATATGCCGAATGATCCCTCAAAATGGTTCTTCTAAGGAAGAGAAGTCTGAACAGGAGAAGTATAGAGGAGTCCTTGATTATCTACCGCAAGCCTCGAAGTAACACAAACCTAAGTTGTTGGAAGCTGCACTCTAGAAATATGCCAAAAACTAGAGGAGGCTAAGAAGTCTCTTGCTGCCCCCAATGATGATTTAGTGGGAATTATCAATTATGGGGAAGATTAAAGTACTATATTTGACAATAACTGGGGTGATTATAAGGAGGAACATTTTAGTTGGCACATTTTTGTAAAAAAAAATCTATTTCAAGTGCTATTGTAGACATGAATGATACAAAGAAACTTTTATATATTGCCCTATTTGATAAATTAGAGTTAGTCATTACATTCCACCTAAATCTTTACTCGTCGGATTTGATTAAGAATGTACTTTAAAAGTTTCCATTATTCAAAAACTAATAGATAAAATTACATGAGATGCGATTCCCGTAGATGCATTTTATGTAATTTAAGGGTCTCTTTGCTTTTAGGATAAAGATGATGTGCGTTGCATCAAGTTAATGCAAAGGTTTACTGATATGGCAGGAGCGACAGGAGAGGGGGGCAGCTCGGACTAGCCCAGGGATTGGGTGGAACCAGGGGCCCCCCCTTGTGGGGCTTAAGAAAACTGTAATTCATTATGTAAGGAGGAGAAATTAAGGAGGAGATGTTTAGGAAGGTTTTTACTTGTTTAGGAGATGTTTAGGAAATTAAGGAGGAGATGTTTAGGTTTTTACTTGTTTATTATGTATTAGGGTTATTTAAGAGGAAGTGTGGACTAGGGTTAGTATCTTTTGTTTGTTGAATTTTATTTCTAAGGTTTTTCCAATGTTCCTTGCGGCAGCTAGGGTTTGTGGGAGAATTGATCTATCTTTTGAATAGTAGATCAATTGTATCTTTTATTATTATGGAAGGAGAACTCTAAAATCAGCCCCTATCTTTGTGTTTCTCCAATTTTCTTCTCATCTACTTGTTTTTACTCCCAAGACGGCATATTGATGTTAAGAGAGATAAATAATGCATACATATACATACATATACATACATATACATATATATGTATATGTATGCATTATTTATCTCTCTTAACATCAATATGTAATCTAATCTCATGATGAAGCGGTCAACCTCAACAAGGATGATTTGAATGTGTTAAGACAAATTTTAACTAAATTGGAGGAGTAATGAGATTTGGTTGTGCAAATTAAGGAAGACCAAGATCTCCTTTCCCACAAATTTCTCTGATAGTCTAACTCTCTTGGTTGGCTTTAGCAAACAAATAAGGATGTTTCTGAATCCCTCCTCTAGTTAACAAATAATTGGTTGTGCTTGCTAGGTCTAGCCAAGAAAATTTTCCCTTTCTTAGGGTTGGAAAAAATTCACAAATTCCCTTGTGATTTTGTGAATTCCGTAAACACTATTTTCATCATATCCTAACAAGAGACGAGCACACTCTTACTTATTATCCCTTAGCCAAGTTTTTTTTTGGTGTTTTAGTTAGATTGAAATCCTCTTTGAACTGAAATATAGTCTCTTGTGCTTCCTAAACTCCACATATGAATTTAATTCAAGAACCTTGATTGTGATTCCATTAATTTAAGAAGACTGACAATTAGTCTCTTGTTGGATTGGATCAATTTCCAATAAAATTGATATGAGTTATACTTGTTTATGTAATACGAGTCAGCTAGGTTTGGCTGGGGGAGAAAAAGGAATTGAATGCTGGTTATCATATTGATTTTAATGTTTGGGATTTGTTTATGAATGTGCTCTCATGTTGATTATGTCGTTGTTTGATTTGTTTGTTCTGTGCTAATGTTGCTTTTATCCACAATTACTTTTACTCCTTTGGAGTATTAAAAATCCAGCATGACAGTGCCAAAGGTTTTAAGGCAGTTGTGGAATTATGTGTTATTGTGAAAGGCATTATAATTGGAGGTGGGTTTTAAAATTCTTGGATTTGTTTTGATATAAGTGCAATACATGAATAATCAATAACTCTTGTATTGCACTCATCTCAAAGGAAATCTAAAAATTTTAAAATACAATATGACCATATCCTCACCCAAAATTTTCCATTGTGAATTCTCGCCTTATGGGTTTACTATTGTGACCGATATTATATGTCTAATTTTTGAGTAAATGGCCAAAATTATTCCTAGACTATTCAGTTGTGTTTATTTTAGTCATAGACTTTTTAGTTCAATTTAGTCCCTTAGCTCACTATATCTGAATAAATTTGATCCTGCTGTCACCTTTGATGTTGTTTTGGATGAAATTTAATGGAGGGAAGTGTTTGATGAGGCCATTTTCAACTTTTTAAAGTTAATCTCATTAGTTTGAACTGTTATTAAGGTGTGAGTTTGACCCTAAAAAGTTGAAAATACCCTAATGGAAAGCTTTCCTCCATTAGTTTCCTTCCAAAAATGCAAATTTGACGGTGGATCAAGAACTTATAGAAGAGCGAGACAGAAATGAACACACCTAAGAAATCTATGAATCATTTTGGCCATTTGATTGAAAAAGGACAGATGATTAGTGCCTGAGTATTCTGTATGACATGATTATAGTGAACATCCACCTGTGTAGACTTCTAAGCTAAATTGTTGGGGATATTTTATGTTTTCCATCACCTGATAATGAATATTTTGACTGCAGTTTTGCGGATGGAGCTGGAAATTCAGCAGTTCATGCAGAATCAAGATCAATACCAATTTGAATTCCAGCCCTTCCCCACTTCATACCTCAGGTGCGCAGCTCATCGTGTGGCTCAACATTATGGCCTACAAACAATGTCAGTTGACAATATTACAGATGGTTCTGGGAGTAGAATAGTAGTCAGGAAGACTTCTGAGAGTAGATATCCCCTCACTTGTTTATCAGATATACCTGTAAAACAGCATGAAAATGAGAAAGCAGGACAAATTAAAATTGTTGTTCGACGCAAACCAAGCAAAGCTTCTCTGTGTGATACATCGGAGGCAGGAAACATGAGCTTAATGAGGACTGTGGAAGAGCGAATGGAGGAATATGACAAAGCTCGAGCCCGCATATTCAGCTGCTCTGCTGGTCCAGCTGTTGTAAGAAATGCCCCTTATAGTGGAGGTGATAAGGAAACCACCTGGAATACTAATACAGAAGAGCCAGAAAAGATGGTTACCAAGGATGCAACTTCCAGTGTTGCTATCTTCAAGGACCGGGAAAAAGATCGAAGTGACCCCGATTATGACCGGAGTTATGACAGGTATGACGGTACCCCTTGCGGTAATCTCATTAAAAATCTATTGTTATGAAATCCAATAACGCCTTAATGCTTAGCAGGTATGTCTCGGGTTTTGCGCCTTGCCATAATTTTACCATGGGAGTTTCAAATGTTTGTCAGCCTTCACCTATGTTATATGATGGAAGCTTTTCTCAGCTGGCTTTCGGTTCACAAGTTCTTCCCACTCTCAGTACTGTTGGTGCTGTTGGGTGCAGTCCAGGTTCTGTTTATATGCAATGGCGTGCACCTGCTTTTTTGTATTCACAGTCCCACGAGCACTTCAGGAACGCGGTATTTCAGGTAAGAAAGCTCACAGATTTACCATAACTGAGACTACAAAGGCCTTTTTTTTTCAACATACGCAATAGTTTGTATTTCGTTTTTTGAGTTTCTTGAATGGCCAAGCCTGTTTATACTTGCATATTACCTCATACTCTTCTATTCGTTTTTATGGTCTCAAAAATTAATCTAAATATGAAGCCAAACTGAGGCATGGCAAGAGCTGGGGATACAACTGAGTCAAGCTAACTCGAGCTCTCTTGATTATGTTTATGAGTTAAGTTTGAGACAACTCCAACTTGACTCATCAACTCATAAATTAGTATGATCAAAAAATTTTAATATAAAATATACTTAAAATATATTAAAATTTAAAAGTTCAAGTATAATGTTATGAAGAATATTTAAAAATTTCACATCTTTTATCTCATTTGACTTATTTTTTCATTAATTTTTTTATCATTTTTATCATTTTATTGCATGTTTCTGAATTTGAATAATTTTTTATTTTTCATAATAAACGGCGGTCTTCCGATGACCCGGTTAGGAGAGTAGATGTATTAAATTTGACTTATATTAAGAAGGTAGAGGTAGACCTAAAAAAATTGGTTAGAAAATGTTAGAAATAACCTTTCTTTATTAAATCTAAATGAGAATTTGACTCTTAATATGATACAATAGAGAAAAAGGATTTATATAGCTGTGACCCTTATAGTGGGATAAAGATTTGATGTTATTTTTTTTGTATTATAATAAATGAGCCCACTTATGAGCCAACTTGAAATCCCCTAGCAGGAGCTAGTAGAAGTGTTTGAACCTTTTTTGAGTTAGGTTATCCTTTTCTAGCATGAAATTTCCTTTCATTTCTTGATTGAATTTACCCTCTATTGTGGTAGTTTCAAGCTGTAGTCTTTGTATGATATCCTTTGCTATATTACCTTGTTCAAATGTTCTGGTAGCATTCTCATTTTCTTTGATCTTTACTCTTATATAATTAGATAACTTGGAGTTATCCCATGGTTGTAAAATTGGACCGGAGATAGAACCGGAAAAAAAGAGGTTCAAGGTTCAATGATTTGATAGGAGTTGAACTGGGGTCGAACTGAATGACATAACAAAATATCAGAAATATTTATATAATATCTAAATGATAAGATAATGATGTAATAATTATGAAATAATATAATTTTGGAACAAAAATAAATAAAATTCATGCATAAATAATATGTTCTATAATTTTAACTTTAAATATAAATAATTATTTATTTATATTATATATTTAAATATAAATAATTTAATAAATTTAAATTTAAATGTAAATATCCTTAATCATTGATTTTAATTCACATTTAATAGAAATTTAGTTCATATATAAATATATACATTTAATATAAATAAATGCTAATTTATGTTATATATTTAGGTATAATTTATCCTTATAAATTATATATAAAATTCACATTATAAAATTACATTTATAAATTCATACTATATCCTAAATATAGATAAAAACTTAGTTTTTATATTATATAATTAAATTGCTAAATAAAAAAAATATTAAATATTATTAACTAAAAAGTAAATATTATTTACATTATGAAAAATAATTAAAAGTTATGTTTAAAATATATAGTTTGAATTGTTAATTAGAGAAATGCACTTTAGTTCTTTAGTCCCATATGACCTGGACCTATTATATTAGTATTGTTTATTTGTTCATATAGCTTTTTTTTTTAATTGAATGAGCCTAGAAGTCACATGGATGGTGATGTCATGTGCGCAAGCTTAGTTTGAGTTTATTTAAAAATTGATTATTATAACAAATTTAAAAGTCTTTTTAAATTTAAATTTATTAATTTCATTTAATAAATTTATTTAATTATATAAACTAGATAATAATAGAATCGGCCGGTTCTTAAAAATTGAGACCGGTTTGACGGTCGAACTACTGGTTCATTGCAAAGCTGGTTTTAAAGAAAATTTGAATAGCTAGCCAATTGGTTCCAATAATTTCTGGTCCAATAATTCTTTCTGATGACAAGTTGTTCAATGTGCAGGCGCCAGTTTATCAGCAACCTTTGAGCTTTGATCATTTGCAGAACAGTTAGAAGCTGCAGGAATAGCTAAATAGATTTGTCATTTTTAGTTCTTTTATCTCTAGCCAAAAAGAGTGCGAGCAAGAACTTTATAAGACATGTAAATGACCTGTTTCTAGTATTGATAACTGTTTGCTATATTTTATGTGATCTTATATTGATCTTTGATTGATTTATTTTTTTGTGTATTGATGCATTTTATCAAATCAGATATATTTTATAAGAAAAAAATTGTGGTTAGAGTATCCTTCTCAGATTTAATTATGATGATTTTTTAACTTTTGGGATGACTAATGTAATAGTTACTAACTAATCATGTATTATATTTATCATAAATATAAATTGAAAGGATCTTTGATGTTAGTGGTGGGTGATGATAAGTTTCAATGTCAGCTGACATTTGATGTTAGGCGATAAAAAGTTGGATGTATGTCAAGCAACGTTGGTAGGCAGACATATATTTTTTCTAACTCAACAAGTTCCACATCCATTCATTGGACTTACAAGGTATCCTCTCAATCAAATCCATTCCAAATGAACAGCCTATTCTAACTAGGTGAGTTCCACATCCATTGGGTCAAAAACTTTACTATAGCTCTATCTTTTTTTGACCTGATTTATGCATTTAATAACCCTAAACTACAGGATGCTCCCACTAATAGTTTATTGAAGTCTTGGTGACCTCATCATTTGCAATATATATATATATATATATATATATATATATATATATATATATATATATATATATATATATGATACATCAATAAAAATTGCCTTGATCAGGCATGAATCTTAAAGCATATATGAGTTGGCAATTTTCAAAATTGAATTCGGGACCATCCATTAAATAAGCTTACAATTAAACCAAATGTTTTGAAGAGATAAATGCAATGACACAAAAGTTGGTCTAATCTGAGCCCAAATGAGTCCAATTTGGAGGGCCAAAGCACATTTGGAAGGTTTAAAGCATAAATTAGATGACCAAATGATATCAAAATATAGTATGTTTATAGTCAAATCGAGCGCTCGACGAGATGAATCTAACAGGCCGAATATCGCTTAATTATAGCATCATTTGGGCACATAAATGCCTAACAAAATGCTTTATGATTGAAGGGGGGCTTAGGGCTTGGAACTTTTTGGTTGGAGATTGGAGAGAGCTATGAAGCTTCAAGGATCCCAGAGTTCTACCCAAGCACCATCGTCGGTGAACTTCAATCGATCACCATCGGACCACCACCTGGCCGCCGAATATTACCGGATCACTGTATATCTGTCGATCATTGCCGAACCTCCGCCCATGGACGACCATTGATTGACCTCCGCCTTGCTGCTATGGATGCACCACTCCGACCGGCCATCACCCGTTGACTATGGTCCTTCCAACCATCATGGCCCACCGAACTACGGTCCCTCTGACCACCATCATCAGTTGACTACGATCCCTCCGACCACCGTCGCCCTCTGACTACGGTCCCTCTCGACCTTTGTTGCCTGCCGACTACAGTATCTCCAACCTCCATCGCTCACCGACTATGGTCCCTCCAACATCAATCGTCCACTGACTACGATCCCTCTTACCACTGCCGCCCTTCGACTATGGTCCATCCGACCTCAATTTTCCATGACTACAGTCCCTTCGGCCACTATTGCCCGCTGACTATAGTCCCTTCGACCACTGTCGACTGTCGACTATAGCCCCTATGACCACTATCATCCATTGACTACTATCCCTCAAACCTCCATCGCCCGTCAACTACGGTCCCTCCAACCTCCGTCGCCTGCCGCTACATCCCTCCGAACTCCATCACTCATCAGCTAAGGTCCCTCTGATTTAGGGGTGTCAATATTCGACCCGACTTAAAAAATTTTATGTTTGGGTTAACTTGTTTACCAAACGAGTTGGATTTGGGTTCAAGATATTGACCCATTTTTAAAATTGGGATGGGTTCAGATTGACCCAAAAACTCGAAATCAACTCGAAACTAACCCAATTTCCAACCCAACCCACCCCTCACGACCCCGTGCCCTTGAGTGACCCCACCCTTTGAGCAACCCACTGCCCCATGCATCCCTGTCGGCCCTATACGACCCCACCCCTCGCATGAACTTGCCCCTCGAGTGACCCCTCAACCCTGCACGACCCCTCAGCATAACCCTACACCCTTGGGTAACCTTGCACCCCTGCGTAACCCTGGCCCACTAAGTGTCCCCGCACACCCGCGTGACACCACATTCTTTCTTCACTGGGTCAGCATGTCGGGTCGACCTGGGTTTGGGGCCTGTTAAGTTTGGGTTCAATTTCTAACCCATTTCTAGAATCAAGTCGGGTTTGAGTTTAGCCAATTAGAGTAGGGTTAGTTTCTATTTAGATCTAAACTTAACTCAATACTGTATTATGACACCCTTACATTTAACCTCCATCACCCCCCCACTACGGTCCCTCCGACCTCCATCACCCACTGACTATGGTCCACTCCAATCGCTGGCTACGATCCACTCTAACCTGCGTCTCTTGTTAAATACGATATCTCAGACATTTGTTGCATGTTGACTACGGTCTCTCCAACCTCCTTAGCCAATAGATTGCAGTCTCTCCGAACTCCTTCACCTACCGACTGCAGTCCCTTTGACCACTGTTGCCTACCGACTACTGTCCCTCCGACCACCATACAATCCTACTTACCAAATGAACATGCCAACACTCTCCTAAGAACAACTCCAATGTTACTGAATTCTTCCAACACTAACTATATATTATGCTGTATATGATATATACTGAGCCAATGCCTTCTGCCGAGGAAGGGCATCACATGTAATCAACCACAGATATTAGTGGATTCATATCAATTAGGCAAGGCCGCATAGTTTTAACCCCTTTTTAGGGGTTTTCACATAAAAACTCTGATGTCTCTTATGAATAATACGCCTCTCTCTTTTATCTGTCGGTGTGCTGGATCCTCATACAAAGTTAGGACACTAAGCTCTTTATCTCTCCACCACCATAAATGTTTCAGTTCGCAATAGTTTTGTGCCATATGTGGGAATTGATTCCAAGATGGGTAACAACTTACTGCAACCTCAAAATGTCATTCACGTCAACATCCTGGACATGATTGAAGCAAGGTAGTCTCATTATCACGATTATTATCTAGTTTAAAAGAAGTATTTTAATATCAAGGGAAACCTTAAAGGGAAAAAAACACGCATTATCTCCTGTTAACTATCAACCATCACTGCATCAAATATGTGGAAAATATTTCTTGGTTGGGGGGCAAGCTTTGCTCCAACCTCGAAAGGTTGTTCACGTTAACGTCCTGGGCACGGTTGAAGTGTGATATTCCCTTTACCATGGCTTATTATCTAGTCCGAAAGAAGTTCTTCATTGTAACATAAAGTAGGCATTGCTCTATCACCTCTCACCTATTAGCTATTGTTGCATCAATTCCATGGAAAATAGATTTGGAATGAGGATTAACCTTAGTTGCAATCTCAAATATAGTTATGGTCAAGCCAGTCCCCCTAATATCTTTTGCGTACAAAAATGATATCAATGGAAATTTTTTTTAAAAAAAAAAACTTCTCACAATTATAAGAAGATTCTAAACTCTATATAGTCCCTAGTCAGACTTATACTTCTTAAGCAATGTCATAATCTCAACCTCAAAAGGCAATACTGGTCTAATGATAGACCAATCTTCACCTTCAATTCAGGATACACGGGGTATTCGCCCTCTCCCAATCACGGTAGGATTGATCCCGGGGGGATTCAATTTGACCTATTCCATACAGGTTAACATTATCAAGCAACGCTTTGGCAAATGACCTCAAATAAGTTAAACATTCTTGGTGGATTTCCTCAACCTCTTCCATATAGGTTAACTTTATCAAGTAATACTTTGACAAATAACCTCGGATATGTCAAACATCCTCGGTGGATTTATCTCGACCTCTTCTATACAAGTTTACTCCATCAAGCAACATTTTGACAAACGACCTCGGATAGGTAAAACATCCATGGTGGACTCACTCGATCTATTCTATACATGTTAACATTATTATGCAATGCTTTGGCAAATAATATTGGACAGGTCAATCATACTTACTAGATTTATCTAAACTTCTTCCACACAAGTTAACATATGGATGTTTTATTGAAAAATATATTTTTGAAAAGGTTTAATTTTCTTTGGGAAGATTAAATTTCTGGAATTTTAATATTTAAAATCGAACACTTATTATGAATGCTATATCATCTTGAGAGGTGAACATATCGTTCTCTAATAGGTTCAGATTATAAATCTTGATTTACCATGATTATCATAATCAAACTCAAGGAGAAATAACATATGATCCCGAAGGATCAAAGTGATGTTTAATCCAATATTTGACTA